>CM042018.1:21255000-22505000 GCA_023525975.1 Smallanthus sonchifolius | reverse complement strand
TCACTGATTTTAATTGAAAACTCGTGTCTTTCTTTCTTAAGATTTTTAATTGAATCTTTAAATCGTTTTTCATTTTCTTTATAACTTAGAGCTGCAATACGTAAGGGTTCGAGTTGATCATGGATACGATCATTCTCGTCCTTCAAGGTAACACATTTGGAACAAGAGACAACAGCAAAAGGATTAGAATCTACCTCAGTTGATGAACTGGATGCTTCTCCAATAGCCATGAGAGCAAACGCAGATGTGGATTCTTGTTGGTCAGTAACAGATGCTTCCCTTTCCTCAGCTTTAATCAAATCAACAATCTCTGCCATTAAACCTATTTGAGTCTGTGCAAGTATGGCATCTTCCAGATGAACACCCCAATCAAAGCTCTCGTCCTATTGAACCACTAATGCACTAGACGTTCCACCTTAACTCTGATTGCGGTTGTTCTGATTGTTGTACCCTTGGTTGTTTCCCTGGCTTTCCTTTTGACATTCCCTTGAGAAATGTCCAAAGTTATTACATTTGTAGCACTTAGATTTGGATTTATCAAATCCAACCTTGGCATTAGAATGCCCACCAATGAACTTCCTACCTGTTCGGTTTAGAAAACACTTAGCCCTCCTCAAGATCATGGCCATGTTCCATTGAATATCCATATCCTCCATAACATCCGGATCCACCTGATTAAAGTCTTCTTCAATGGTTTCAGGATCCGTTAGCTTCCCACCTATGAAGTTCTCGTAGGCAAGCATGCAGGATGAGAAAAGTGCCACATGGTCTTCAGCTATCTTGGCAATAGCACATTGGTTTGCTGAAGGGGTAAATGTAGGGCTTCTTGAGGAATGTTGGTGGTATGAACCAGATCCTGATGCATCAAAACAAGTATGACCACCATAACCATTAGAATTATCATCTTCTTGAGGAGTCCTAAAGAACAAGGCAATTCTAGAACCAGATGACTTTGCTGTGGAAGACACTCCATAATACATAGAAAGATCTTGAATCTGAGGTCCTCCAGAACTTTCTTTCTTTTTCAGGTTCATATCGTGTGCTTGAACCTTTCCAATTGCATCATCAATTGTCATCTCATAAAACTTCGGGTTCTCTCTCAACAATGTGGTATACATGTCAAATTTTGGTGTTAAAGAATCAAGAAACTTCTCCACCAATTCATCATCAGGATACTTGAGTTCATAGGAGTTTAGCTCTGTTTTCAGGTGATAGAATCTAGAAATAAGTTCATCAATAGATTCATTTTCTAAATATCTGAAGCACTCATACTGCTTCCTCAGTAGCTCTCTCTTGCTTTTCTTGACGTCACTGTTTCCCTCGAACCTCTTCTGCAAAGCCTTCCAAAGATCCTTAGAAGTATCATAACCTTTGAAACTGTGAAATAGATCCCTAGTCAAGGCCATAGTTATAGAGCCATATGCCTTCTTTTCTCAGTCATAAGCCTTCTTCTCTTCTTCATCTAGCTTGGAGATAGGTTTGGGAACAGTTTCATCAAGAAACAGATAGGTTGGATATTTATATGCCTCAAGAATTGGTATCCATAAGGTGGAATCAGTATACGAGATATACTCATCAAAGCGTGCTTTCCAGTTCAAATAATCATTTACATTAAGCAGCTTTGGTGGTTTCTGTGGAGTCCCTATCTCGTTTTCATAGTTCAACAAACTACTAATGTTCTGAATATTTGACATAGTGATTAACTTAGTCAAAAATCAGAAATTTTGCACAACTTGCGCACTTGTGAAAATTTGGTCTTGCACACTCGTGATTTGCTCTTGCGTACATAGCAAGTACGCAGGAGTAAATGTTAAGTACGCAGGAAGAAAAGTTAAGTACGCATAAGAATGGTCTTGCGTACTTAGCAAGTACGCAGGAAGACTGTCCTTTTAGCCAAAAAAAAGGTAAGTATGCTGGATGCTTTTTCAACTACTCCACCAACTATTTTCGATCGCCGGAAAATGCTCAAATCTTCAAAAATTGAAGTTTTGAACAAATTGATCATCCCAAAAGGTTTGAAACTAGTTTCTTACAAACACTTGATGATCAAAACGCTCAAACAAACAACAAAAAGGTTGGATTTTGAAGGATTTTTGCTTTTAAAATAGCGCTCAAGAGCTACCTCTATTATATAAAAAAAATCACCAAAATCGGTCACTTTTCCTTGTAAAAATGTTCTTGCGTACTTGCTAAGTACGTAGGTTAAGCAACCTACGCACTTGTTAAGTGCGTACAACACTTTACAAAAGACAACCAAGTACGAGTACCTACATACATGTTTACAACTCAAAAAACCAATACATACAGATACTAAAATACAAGTACAAGAAGTAAAGATACAAAAGTATAGACAACATCTAGAGTGTCTGTCACACAAACGTGCTCCAACACCGCAACATTAGGGTGCAGATCAAAGATTGCACATGTGTCTCAGGTAAGTACCCTACGAAGCGGTAAGGTTTATAATAATAAAGTTGATACTCCACCATAATTTGTTGAAGGTGTGGTGGTAGATATTGGTGAGGATGGGGAATATGATAGTGACTCGAAACTTGTCTCACCTAAACCAATAAAGAAGGTGACGTTTTTGGAACCTAATGAGCAAAATGAAAAACCTAATTTTTCGTGCACCCAAGGATCAGGGAAGAAGACTAATACCGTCCCTTATCCTTCAGCCCTAATTGAACCTGCTCAAAAGTCAGTTTTAAAGAAAAGAGGCCCACAACAAGATGAACTATGGGAAATGTTTAAACAAGTAAAAATCAATCTACCTCTGCTTGATACAATCAGACAAGTTCCAGCATATGTTAAATATCTCAAGGACTTGTGTACTCAAAAAAGGCATCTTAAAATGCCAAAGAAGTTAGACCTGACTGACAATGTTAGTGCTGTTTTATCAGGCGCACTTCCACCTAAGCTTCAAGATCCAGGATCACCTTTGATTTCTGTGCAAATTGGTGACTTAAAAATTAATAAAGCCCTTCTGGATTTAGGAGCCAGTGTTAGTATCCTCCCTGGGAGCTTGTATGACCAATACGAATTTGGCCCTCTATAAAAAGCCGATACCACCATGGTGTTGGCTGATTTATCTCTGAAACTGGGGATATTAACAGATGTCATAGTTAAAGTGGAAGACTTTTACTACCCAGTCGATTTTTTGATCCTTGACTATGCAGCTCCCACGAGCGACAAGCAACCCAATGTAATTTTGGGAAGACCTTTCTTAAGGAAAGCTCAATGCTTGATAAATTGCATGACATGGACAGTCGATATGGCATTTGGTAATAGGCGTTTAAGATTAAATGTTTTTTATCGTGCATCTAATGCTCCGATCAATGATGAATGCTTTATGGCAGACATTATTGACCGATGTGATCTTCATGAAAATGAGGACCATGCTGTGGAGCAGTGTGTTATGTGTGACAGGAAAGAAACGGAGTATGAGTAGGAGTTAAAAGAAGCAGAACAAGAAGCCGAAGTTTGTGCAGCCTGTGAAGGGAAACCCACTTGGACCCTTCAGGTGGAGAGTTTACCAGACCACATTGACACGAAACTGAAGCCTTCATTAGAGTCACCTCCTCAGTTGGAGTTGAAGGAGTTACCTAAGGATCTCAAGTATGCTTTCGTTGGAGATGATAACACCCTTCCGGTAATCATTGCATCGAATCTCACCGAGTTGCAAGAGAAAGCTTTGATGGAAGTGCTAGTGTCTCACAAAGCGGCCATAGGATGCACGATTGCAGATCTAAAAGGTATAAGTCCAGCTATGGTGATGCATAAAATTGTCACGGAAGAGGGAGCAAAACCAGCCCGGGATGCTTAGAGGAGATTAAATCCCAACATGAGAGAAGTAGTGAAGAAAGAAGTCCGGAAGTGGTTGGATGCGGGTATCATCTACCCCATCTTCGATAGCAGTTGGGTAAGCCCGACTCAGACAGTGCCAAAGAAAGATGGAATTCAGGTAGTGAAGGGAGACAATGGTGAATAGATTGCCACTCGGCCGGTAACCGGGTGGCGAATTTGCATAGATTACAGAAAATTAAATGTTGCAACTTCAAAGGACCATTTCCCTCTCCCTTTCATTGATCAGATAGTGGAGAAACTTGCAGGTCAAAAGTTTATTGTTTTTTGGATAGGTACTCCAAGTATAACCAAATTGTCATACATCTAGAGGATCAACAAAAGACTACATTTACATGTCTATATGGAACCTTCGCGTTCAAGCGAATGCCATTGGGATTATGTAATGCCCCCGCCACCTTCCAAAGGTGCATGTTGAGTATCTTCTCTAATATGGTGGGGGAGTCTATGGATATCTTCATGGATGACTTTTCAATTTTTGGCATGACTTTTGAAACTTGTTTAACTCAATTGACTAAAGTGCTTAAGAGATGTGTTGAAACTAATTTAGTACTTAGTGGGGCAAAAAGCCATTTCATAGTTCAGGAAGGGATTGTGTTTGGGACACGTTATTTGTAGTAAGGGTATAGAGGTTGACCATGCAAAAATCTGAGTAATTTCTACACTACTTCCACCAAACAGTGTCAAAGGTGTTCGTTCCTTCTTAGGACACACCGGTTTTTATAGAAGGTTTATAAAGGGTTTCAGTGTTATAACCAAACCGTTGTGTAATCTCTTGCTTAAATATGTTCCATTTATTTTTGACAAAGAATGTTTAAAATCTTTTTAGATGATAAAACAGAAATTGGTGGAGGCCCCTGTTTAAAATCACCAGATTGGTCATTACCATTTGAAATAATGTGTGATGCTAGTGATTCTGTCGTGGGGGCAGTGTTGGGTCAAAGGGTAGATAAGAAACCTGTGGTCATATACTATGCAAGTAAGACTCTTTCTGATGCTCAGTTAAATTACATCACTACTGAGAAAGAGCTACTTGTAGTGGTGTATGTATTGGACAAGTTTAGAGCATATATTTGGGGAAGTAAGGTTATTGTTTACTCTGATCATAGTGCAGCTAGGTACCTCATGATGAAGAAGGATGCAAAGCCTCGACTGATTAGATGGATTTTGTTGTTACAAGAATTCAACTTGGAGATCCGCAACAAGAAGGGATGTGAGAATGTGGTGGTTTATCATTTGTCACGTATTGTGTAGGGGGAGGATGAGTCTGTTGGTTACATAAACGAGATGTTTATGGAGGATCACTTATTATTTGTTTCTACTGAACCTTGGTTTGCTAACTTTGTAAATTTTTTGGTTTCAAGTACAGTCTTGGAATTCTGGACAAAGAAGAAAAGGCAACAATTTGCAGCTCAAGCAAAATATTACGTTTGGGAAGACCCAGTTCTGTTCAAAGTGGGAGCAGACAAAATCATAAGACGATGTGTCCCGGATTCAGAGATCCAGGCAGTTCTAGGGCTTGTACACGAATCAGCATGTGGAGGTCACTTTAGTGGATAGAAAACAGGGCAAAAAGTGTTAGCCTGTGGGTTATATTGTCCCACCATTTTTAATATGGTTGGGGAGTCTATGGAGATCTTCATGGATGACTTTTCCATTTTTGGCACGACTTTTGAAACTTGTTTAACTCAATTGACTAAAATGCTTAAGAGATGTGTTGAAACTAATTTAGTATTTAGTTGGTAGAAATCCATTTCATGGTTTAGGAAGGGATTGTGTTGGGACACGTATTTTCTAGTAAGGGTATACAGGTTGACCACTCAAAAATCCGGGTAATTTCTACACTACCTCCAACAAACAGTGTCAAAGGCGTTCGTTCCTTCTTAGAACACGCCAGTTTTTATAGAAGGTTTACAAATGGTTTCAGTGTTATAACCAAACCATTGTGTAATCTCTTGCTTAAATAAGTTCCATTTATTTTTGACAAAGAATGTTTAAAAACTTTTGAGATGAAAAAACAGAAATTGGTGGAGGCCCTTATTTTAAAATCACCGGATTGGTCATTACCCTTTGAAATAATGTGTGATGCTAGTGATTTTGCCGTGGGGGCAGTGTTGGGTCAAAGGGTAGATAAGAAACCTGTGGTCATATACTATGTAAGTAAGACTCTTTCTGATGCTTAGTGAAATTACACCACAATTGAGAAAGAGATATTTGCAGTGGTGTATGCATTGGACAAGTTTAGAGCATACATTTGGGGAAGTAAGGTTATTGTTTACTCTGATCATAGTGCATATAGGTACCTCATGACAAAGAAGGATGCAAATCCTTGACTGATTAGATGAATTATGTTGTTACAAGAATTTAACTTGGAGATCCGTGACAAGAAGGGATGTGAGAATGTGGTGGCAGATCATTTGTCACGCATTGTGCAGGGGGAGGATGAGTCAGTTGGCGGCATAAACGAGATGTTTCCGGATGAGAAATTATTATATGTTTCTATTGAACATTGGTTTGCTAACGTTGCAAAGTTTTTGGTTTCAGGTACAGTCCCGGAATTCTTGACAATGAAGAAAAGGCAACTGTTTGCTGCTCAAGCAAAATATTACGTTTGGGAAGACCCAGATCTGTTCAAAGTGGGAGCAGACCAAATCATAAGACGATGTGTCCCGGATTCAGAGATATAGGCAGTTCTAGGGCTTATACATGCATCAACATGTGGAGGTCACTTTAGCAGACAAAAAACAGAGCAAAACGTGTTAGCCTGTGGGTTGTATTATCCCACCATTTTTAATGATGCTTTCGAGTTTGCAAAGAATTGTGTGAATTGCCAAAAGATTAGTACCATTTCTAAGAGGAATGAGATGCCCATGGAACCAATCATGGTGGTAGACATCTTTGATGTTTGGGGGATTGATTTCATGGGACCATTCCCCAATTCTTGTGGAAATTTATATATCTTGGTGGCGGTGGATTATGTTTCGAAATGGGTTGAAGCAATCGCCACCAAGACCAATAACCACGCCATCGTGTGTAAGTTTGTCAAAGCTAATATTTTCTCAAGATTCGGGCTTCCCCGCGTGATCATAAGTGATGGGGGTTCTCGTTTCAAAAACTTTCATTTTGGCAAGCTACTCAAACGATGCGGTATAGACCACCGGATTGCTACGCCAGACCACCCACAAACTAGCTGGAAAATTGAGGTATCCAATAGGTAAATCAAAGAAATTTTACAGAAAACCGTGCGAGCCGACCATAAGGATTGGTCAACCAAATTGGATGATGCCTTGTAGGCATATTGCACAGCTTACAAAAAGCCTATCGGTACCATACCGTTTGGTCAATGGTAAAGGATGCCATTTACCTATGGAACTAGCTCATCGCGCGTTATGGGCATTTAAATCGGCTAACATGGACTATGACAATGTAGGTGAAGAAAGAAAGCTCAAATTATGTGAGCTTGAAGAATTGAGAGATGAAGCATACGAATGTGCAGCTGCGTACAAGGCAAAGACAAAGGCGGTACATGATGCTAAACCGAGGAGGAAAAACTTTAAGGTAGGTCAGAAGGTGTGGTAGTACAACTCAAGACTCAAACTCTTTCCCGAAAAATTAAAGAGTAAATGGATGGGTCCATACTTGATTACGAGAGTTGGGCAATTTGGCGATGTGGAGATTGAGGATTTCAAGGACCACCTAAGGCAGGTTGTGAATGGCCACCGATTGAAGCCATACTTGGAGGTAAATGGGATCAATGGGCCAACAAAACAGTTAGAAATCTTATTTTTAAGAACGTTGGCCGATGATACTATGCATTAATGAGCCAGGTAAATGTCGGGCCGAGGACAATAAACCAAGCGCTAACCGGGAGGCAACCCATCATTTTGTGTGTTTTCGTAATTTTCATTTGACTTGCGTTTCACGTTCGTGTGTTGTTTCTTCATATAACCATGACAATGCTTAAGTGTGGGGAAGTTTTGAGACAGACCAGGTATGTTTTTATTCATTTTCGTGCATCGGGACAATGCACGGGTGTTTGGGGGGGGGGGGGAGCACATACATGCATATAAATTTTATTTTTTATTTTTTATGTAGAGGCACATACATATCAAATAGTTTTTTTAATGTGATGAAAAAAGGGGGTCAGCGTACCATACGGTGGATTGGCCGTACGGTATGGTGGAGTCAGAGACGGTACGCCCAAGCTTCTATCAACAAGTCTCCCATACGCCAACGCCATACGCCCACCACCGTACCATACGGTGGGCTGACCGTATGGTACGGTCGAACTCTGTCTGGCGCATGTGGGGCCCAAAAACTCGCTGAAAAGCGGGAAAAATCAATTTTTTCACATAAAACACGGGATTTCTCCTAACTTTACCAAATCTCTCTACCATTTTCACCACCTACCTCCATGTCTTCTTTCCCAACCCTCAAGAACCCTCAAACCCAAATTTCACGTCTCTTTAAAAACTCCATCTAATTACTTGAATGTTATGGGGATCTTAAGTGGAATTTCGAGGGGAACAAAACTATCGGTTTAGTTTTTTCAGATTCAAGATCATTTGCTCGTGATTAGGGATTCGAGATTTTTGGTTCTTTTTGCAAGTTTGTGTTCCAAATTTTCTTCTTTCACCATTTAAGACTAAAAGGTATGTGTTTTTCTTGTCTTTATTAAGTATGATGGTAAGATTGAATTGTTAAGGAATAATGCAAAAAAATTGAAAGGTATGTGCTTGATGCCATTAGAATGCCTAATCGCGGTACGGGAGAGACGTAAATTTCGTGAAAAAAACCCTAATAGACTTTTAAAAGAATTAGAATGCCATTATTCAAGAAGTTCGACATTCAATCGTCTAGAGAGAGACGAGAGGCGATTTTGGAGCTTAGGAGGTCAATTGAAAAGGAAAGTTGAAGACTTTGCTTCCGGGTTCGTTAGATTTAACATTTTCGGTTTCAAGATTCGATTTTTATCTTTGTTTGCTATGTTTGAAACCATGATGATGTCTTATACTTCTGTTTTGATGTGTTTGAGTATGATTCTAGGCTAAAACATAGATACTGCCTGGGTAATTAGATGAATACTACGTAAAGTTGTGATTTTTACTGGTTTTTTATTCTAATTGATGGTTTAATGATTTTGTAAACAGTTTCTTGATATTAATTGTGATGAATATATATGCATAGATCCGATGTGTGATTGATTTACAATTCCGTATGTTGATTGTGGATGTCTTCCAGCTTGATTTGCGTGTCTAGGTCATAGAATTTAGGGTTTGTGATTGTTTGTGTGGTTTGCTAGAGATAGTAGCCATAGGAGTTGTGATTGAGATTCATTATAACTGAGTGTGTATCCTGTCTCAATACCCGAGAAGTGAGAGATAGTCGTTTAGTCTTCGTTATTAGGAATCCGATTGTCAGCTGTCTGAGAGGAAGTTGGTATTAGGTGTCTAGTGATTATTGCTATTCTGAATCATAGTTCTTATCTTGAGATTACCCCGTGCATTCTTCGAATGTATTGTGGACAGTGAGACTGAAAGGTAATCTGTCTTCTGGGTACTTTATCATTGTTGGAGAGATCGAAAGGTAATCCACTATCTGGTGAGTTATTACATCTTTAGGTTAGTTAGTTGGTGACACCCTGAGAGTGATTTGGGATCCACTAGGTTGTCTAGAGTTGTTTCCTTAGAAACCCAGATCCATCTTAGTTTACAGAACCGGTAGAAGTTGTGCTTTGCAAGTAGGATTCCGACCTAGGTAGTATTCTTCCCATCTCTGATTTCTTCCTTAGTTCTTTATCTTGATAGCTTGATTTGATCTTTAATTTTCTTCATTAGTAGTTAATCTTTAGTGTAGTCAACCCCCCCAATCATCAATCTTTAGTCCGAGTCAGAGTCTAGTATTAGTATTCAGTGTCTCTAGGGTTCGATATTCCAATTTACCAATAAGATGTGCTACACTCGATAGGTACACTTGCCTGTTAGTGCAGTTTAGTTGAAGGTACTCCATTTATTACCTAGGAGTCTAGTTTAGGTTTAGTTAGTTTTTATTAAGACCGTCTGGGCGATTTCAAGTTTTTGGCGCCGTTGCCGGGGACACTTGGCAATAGCAATATTACCTTTGACTAGTTCTTTGTTTGATTTTTGGTTTATTTTGTTTTTGAGTCTTAATTTTGTGTCTTTGTCTTCTGTGCTACTTGTGTGTCTTATCTGAGTGTCTAATATAGGATTGAGTCTTTCTGTCTTGAGTCTTTATTTGTTTTCTTTTATTCTTGTGTCAGTTTATGCACCACACTCGTTCGCAGGGATCACCACCATATTCTGCTTCTTTAAAGCCCGAACGAGAGATGCACGAGTGCACACGCGGCTTCTAAGAGCTTTTGAAAGCATTCTGCAGCAACCAGGTACGTTATACAAGCCCAATTCCATTTCCTACCATGGGCGACGCTGACCCACCAGTGAGACGTACCGTGCACCAGAGGGCCAGTGACGGGGTCACCGGGGTGAGATCTTCGATCACATGCCCCGCTATTCCAAGCACCAATACATGGCAGATCCCGACACATGTCATGAGCACGATCACTCATGTCACTCAATTTCATGGCCTTGAGGATGAAGATGCATCTGTCCCGCTTCGCGCGGATATGTGCTACCTTCAATATCACGGGTGTGTCTAAGGACGCTATCTACTTGCGTCTCTTCCTATTTTCACTCTTTGGTCGCGCATCTACTTGGCTTGACACCCTCCCTGACAACTCAATTACCACTTGGGAGGATCTTCAAGCCAAGTTTTACAAAAAGTACTATCCACCTTCCAAGGCCGCTCGCCTTAGGGATCAAATCCATTCGTTCCGGATGGACCCTGATGAGCCTTATCACATGGCCTGGGAGCGGTTCAACGCGCTGTTGAGCCGATGCCCAAAGCATGGTCTTTTCGAATGGGCGATAGTGGAGAAGTTCTATAATGGCCTCACCTTCGAGAAGCAGTAAATGTTCAACACAGCTGCGGGAGCCCATATCATGGATAAACTCGAGCTAGCCGAGTGTGAGGAGATGTTCGAGTGCTTTGCTCTGGCGGAACATCAGCAGCCATCTACTAGGACTTCCATTCCTAGTGCTAGAGCATCCACCTCTTCTCCTAGAGGTGTGCATCAGGTCACTCCTGATACTAGTGTGGCTGCTGCACTCGCAGCAATGGCTAATGAGATCAAGGAGCTTAAGCTCGGTGCTCTTAGGTGTGAGGTGTGCAGGGGAGGCCACGACACCAGAGATTGCCCCGTCAATCATCAGGTGCAGGTGAGTTTTGCTGGAAACCAGAACCAGAACCGAGGGAACAATAACTATAATAATTCTTTTGGCTCGGGATGGAGATCTGGAAACAACCCGCCTGGGTTTAATGGTCGCCAGCATCAGTATGGAGGAGCGGAAGCTGGAGCGAGCTCGGGAAGCAGTGTCAACACAAGATTGAAGAGATGATAGAGAATCATACACAAATGCTTGTCCACTTAGTCCAGCAGGACAGTGACGCTAAGCAAAGACTGGATGCCCACGACACTTTATTGAACAATCAGTAGTCAGCATTCTAGGATTTGCAATGCACGGTAGGAGACATCGCGAAGAGCTTGAGGGATAGACAGGGAGGTCCATCTTCAGGCTCCAATGCTTCAGTGATGGCCGTGTCGATCATGAGTCATAAAGAGGAGGAAAGGGTAGAAGAGGAAGCCTCCCATGGTGCTGACTATGGCATTTCCTCGGTAGAAGAGGTGAAGAAGATTGATTGGAGAGCTCGATTTGCTGAGATCGATGCTAGGATTTTAGAAGAGCCCGAGTTGAATGTTGTGTCGACAAGGAGTAGAAGGGTGGAAGAGAAGGAGAGCCCACCGGTAGTAGAAGAAGAAGAATCGGTGGATGAGAAGATAGAGATGGAGAAGCCTGCTAAGAAGGCAGAGGAGAAGAAGAAGGGGGTGGAGATGAAGTCCCCCGAGATTGACTTGAGTCGTGTTCCCTATCTAGCGCGCTTGCTGCCACATGAACATGCTAGGGAATACGGTCACTACCTTGATATGTTCAAACAACTCAAGGGAAATCTCCCATTTATAGAAGTCCTCCAACATATGCTAAAGTATGGCAAGTTCCTCAAAGATCTACTTTCCAATAAGAAGAATCTAGAAGAGGTCTCTAAAGTCTCACTCAGTGAGCAATGTTCTGTAGTGGTTCAGCACAAACTGCAAGAGAAACTAGCAGATTCATGTCATTTCACGATCCTGTGTCTGCTTAGCGGTTTGCCCTTAAACCACGCATTGGCTAACCTTGGTGCTAGCGTCAATCTAATGCCTTATTCCATTTATAAGCAGCTAGACCTGGGTGAATCGCAACCAACACGCATGAGCATTTCCTTGGCTGACCGGTCAGTCAGGTATCCACGGGTAATTGTAGAGAATCTGTTAGTGAAAGTACGGAAATTTGTCTTCCCTGTGGATTTCGTCATTCTAGATATGAAAGTGAATGAAAAAGTCCCACTCATCCTAGGACGCTCGTTCCTACGTACCGCCAAGGCAATGATCGATGTCTTTGACGGGAAACTCACACTTCGTGTGGGGGATGAGATGATCACATTCGATGCTATAAAGTCCGTAAAGGATGTTAGCGAGCAGAGCCACTCCGTGTGCATGATTGATGCCTTCATGGACGAACATCGGGACTCTAATCCACTAGAGGATGCTGTTGATAGGGATGAAAGAGGAATGAATAAGGACCCACCAGATTGGCTTGCTGAATTTGAAAAGAAATTAGTAGGGACCCCGATTTTAGGTGCTGACGAGGATGATTGCAGTTTGAGTGAGATATTAGCACAAGTCGGGTCGTTAATCTGTGAGACACCCGTGGTTGATAGTGTAGAGGTCACACCTTTAGAAGTACCTATTCCTGAACCTCTACCTGTTCTTCGTACTGAGGGGAGAGAGAGCGAGCAAACCCCTAGGTCTAGGCCACCCCGAAAGAGGACCCGTGCTTTGATAGATTCATCTGATACAGGGAGAGTGAAAACCGCAAGTGTGGGGATGTTTAGAAGTGACAACTTGCTAGGATAGTTGAACCGTGTTATCTTTGGACTGGGTAGATTTAAGTTGTGGTGGAAAGACTGGATTGGTGCATATGATATACATTTGAGGTTTGATAGGACTATTTGTTTGCCGAGGATGTGGAGGACTGTTAGACCGCGTAGGATGAAGGCGATTCCGGTTAGGATCAAGGAGAAGCCTCCTGGTAGGCTTGTTTGAGTCTCGAGAAAGTGCCTGGGATGTAGAGTTTGTATGCATTCATTGGTTTGAGTCCGTGTCAATTTTTGTGTTTTTCGGTGTGTATGTTTTGTTTGTGACGTGTTTTGCAGGAATTCGCGCTTGATTCGGTGAGAAAAATCATCGGGAATGAAGTTTCAAGTATTTTTACATATGTTTTTATGCTTGGAATAGGTTTTTATAGAATTTGGGTGAAAAAAGTTTTAGGGGTGAAAAATTTTCTAAGTATAAAAACCCCCCTTAACTTTCTGTCACCAGGGGTCCCCCGCGGTACGCAAGGGTTTTTTTTGTGGTCTCTCACGGTACACGACGGAAAAATGACAAGGCCGGCCTGAATTTCATATCCTCACGATACGCGAGGAGCGGGCCTGGTTTTCTAGCCCTCCTGGTTTCACCTTTCTTCCTTGTTTTCCCATGGTTTCCCACACTATTCACCGTTCACCACTTTCCACCATCATTCATCACCATATCCATCATCCACCACTATCATTAACACCTCTATCCTCTACCATTATCCATTATCATCATGAACCTTCTATCATCCACCCACCATTCACCTTCATACCATCCGACCACCACCACCATGGGAAACTTGAAACCATTCATGACCGATGATCTACTTTGATGTGGCTTTCATGTCTATGTGTTTGCCACCCATTGAGTATGTTTCTCTGCTATCTATCTTGAGTCTTAGTTGAGTCTTTATTTTAATTTGAGTCAGTTTAATGCTGCGGGTTTGTTGTGAGGTTTATTTTGCAGGTTTTATCATCCCACCCGTACTCAATCTCCATTTGGGTGGGATCGATCATCACTTATAAAGATTTTGTAAAGGCAACCCGACAGTCTGTGCAACCGCGACCGAAATGCTATACGGTGCACAAAAGGATGAACGAAGCTGGATTTTTCTTCGAGAGCATATACATTACCAGCTAAGTCGATTCCTGTTTTATTTTTTCATTTTTATTTTTAGTTGTGTCTTGCTTCACATTGAGGACAATGGGTCTTTCAAGTGTGGGGATGTGAGTGTCTAGTTTAGTTAGTCTAGTTTAGCTAGTTTGTTTTGTCTAAAAAAAAATCAAAAAATACAAAAAAATTGAAATTTTTTTGAAAAATGTCCTTGGAAATAATTACTTTTACATGGAAAATGATAGTACAACTGGATCTACTTGTTGAGTATAAATGATTTAAATAATAGAACATGCGTCTAATTAGTGATGTTTTGGTAGACTCAGCCAGTTTGAATAGCTTAAATAGCCTGTGAGTGTTACTTAGGATTAATCACGTAATTAAATCAGGAAATCGTGTGGGTACTCATCTTAGGGTGTCAGTAATACTGAAACTGTCAACATAGGGTGATAGGTATCACGTTAAGTTAATATCTATTTGTTTTTGAAATTTTTGGCACACCATTCTCTTTTTATGAGAATAAATCTGAGTTTGGTGGCGCCCGCATCCATAAATTCCATCATTCATGATCTAATTTTATTAGAATACTGAATTTTGCTTATGTGTTACCCTCCGGGATGGCCATTTGGAGAAAACACCCCTAAGTGATTCTTATATGCTTTATTGATATAACTTAGTCTATGTGTTACCTTCCGAGATAGTGACTTGGTTGAAACGCCTCTAGACGAAAGTTCATTTGCTTGAATTAATGCTCATTATCATACCATTCACACATGATTTCATCTAATTTCTTAAACAAATAAATCTTAGTTTAACGTGGTAGGGTAAATCTATATGGTTTAATTCGTGCCTAAACATGACCGTGAGACGGGATTAGTTAGAGATGTAACTTCTAAGTGTGAGTCCCATAGATAGATTGATATGCTTCTTAATAAGGAATTAGAATACTAAATGGGGGCTAGATAGTTGGTGCTTGGGTTTAATCGGACAGAAATACTGATGGTTGCTTTTTAACGCGTGAGTATGTTTTGCTAATTGGTAATTGAGCTTGTTAAGTTAGATCTGAGTTATGATTCCATTGCAGACCTTTTCGAGGACGAAAAAGGTTAAGTGTGGGGATGTTTGATGTAGTGCGAAGCACAAATCTTTATTCCTATTGTTTTATTGTGTTTTTGATTAGTTTTATCTTTGTTTTGAGTCGTTCTTGTATACTATTGAGTCTGTCTTGTTTACAGGTGCTCGTGAAGATTACAAGTGAATATATGAAGAAACCGAGCAAGAAAGTGAAGCCGGGAGAAATAAAAGAAAAAATGTTGAATTTCAGGGTCTCGTGGTACGCGAGAGAAAGAGATCAGAGCCTCGCGGTACGCAAGGGAAGCCAAAACCGGTCGCGACTAATTTGTTCCTCACGGTACGTGAGGAACCCATGCCAACTTCTCGCGGTACGCGAGAGACATAAATTCCGTGAAAAAAACCCTAATCAACTTTTAATAGAATTAGAATGCCATTATTCAAGAGAGACTAGAGGCGATTTGGAGCTTAGGAGGTCAATTGAAGAGGAAAGTTGAAGACTTTGCTTCCGGGTTCGTTAAATTTAACGTTTTCGGTTTCAAGATTCGATTTTTATCTTTGTTTGCTACGTTTGAAACCATGATGATGTCTTATACTTCTATTTTGATGTGTTTGAGTATGATTCTAGGCTAAAACATTGATACTGTCCGGGTCATTAGATGAATACTGCGTAAAGTTGTGGTTTTTACTGGTTTTGGATTCTAATTGTTGGTTTAATGATTTTGTAAACAGTTTCTTGATATTAATTGTGATGAATATGTATGCTTAGATCTGATGTGTGATTGATTTACAATTTCGTACGTTGATTGTGGATGCCTTCCAGCTTGGTTTGCGTGTCTAGGTCATAGACTTTAGGGTTTGTGATTGTTTGTGTGGTTTGCTAGAGATAGTAGCCATAGGTGTTTTGATTGAGACTCATTAGAACTGAGTGTGTATCCTGTCTCAATACCCGAGAAGTGAGAGATAATCGTTTAGTCTTCGTTATTAGGAATCCGAGTGTCAGCTGTCTGAGAGGAAGTTGGTATTAGGTGTCTAGTGATTGTTGCCATTCTGAATCATAGTTCTTATCTTGAGATTACCACGTGCATTCTTCGAATGTATTGTGGACAGTGAGACTGAAAGGTATTTTGTCTTCTGGGTACTTTATAATTGTTGGAGAGATCGAAAGGTAATCCATTATCTGGTGAGTTATTACATCTTTAGGTTCTTTAGTTGGTGACACCCTGAGAGTGATTACAGATCCACTAGGTTGTCTAGAGCTGTTTTCTTAGAAACCCAGATCCATCTTAGTTTACAGAACCGGTAGACGTTGTGCTTTGCAAGTAGGATTCCGACCTAGGTAGTATTCTTCTCATCTCTGATTTCTTCCTTAGTTCTTTATCTTTATAGCTCGACTCGATCTTTAGTTTGCTGCATTAGTAGTTAATCTTTAGTGTAGTCAACCCCCCCAATCATCAATCTTTAGTTAGAGTCAGAGTCTAGTATTAGTATTCAATGTCTCTAGGGTTTTATATTCCGGTTTACCATTAAGTTGTGCTACACTCGATAGGTACACTTGCCTGTTAGTGCAGTTTAGTTGAAGGTACTCCATTTATTACTTAGGAGTCTAGGTTAGGTTTAGTTAGTTTTTATATAGACCGTCTGGGCGACATCATTAAGGAATAATGCTTGAATATGTGAGTGTGGCATGAAAATTAATCTTAATTATTGTTAGAATGACTAGGAAAATTGAATGATTGCCATAAATGTTGCCTGTTATTATTCAGGGTTAAGACTGTGGTGTGGGACACACAGTTATGGGTGTATGGAATATTGCTTATTGAGTCATACATTAGCAATGGTTTTGAGAATATTAAAGGACCTAGGGGTTTAATAGACATACTGCACTTGTTTGATGGAATGAGTATCTTGGGTGAGGGTTATACTCTGTTTCATATGATAAAAGTGATTATGTGAGGTCTCAACGAGCAATAGTTTGAATGGTTGTTACAAAGTAGATTCTTGGTGAGTCATTTATTAATGGAAATTTGTGTAATTATAGGCACCATGTTTGGACGATCGAGAGGATCAAAAGGGAAAGGCAAGGAGCAGAAACAATCAAATAAAAGATCAAAAAAAGTAGCGTCCAGCAGTGAATCGGATGACGAGATGGAAATTGAGAATCAACAAGTTCCAAAACCAAAATGGACAAGGAACACTCCCTTGTCCCCGTTGCATGGGGATTGGAAGGAGGAACTCTACAAAGAGAAGATGGCATCCAAAGTAGACAAGGAATCAATTTTTGTATGCAAGAGGCTGGTACAATTGTTTGCATTTCGTGCGCTAGGGGTGGTGGAGTGTTTTGAAAGGTTGGGATGGGAAGTTGTGTTAGTATTCCATGACCCAGATCAAGTAGGACGAATCCCAAACCGATCCATTGTTAACTGGATGACAACTTTGGAGAGACACATGGGTGATAATCCCCCGAGGACCATGTCTTTGACGGGTCGGGTAGGAAAGAAAGAGGTGGTTATGTCCTTTGACACTATCCGGCAAGTAGCCCCATTTGATTCAACTGGAGGCGGAGTATGTATACCCAAGTGAAAACTCTCTGTTTGACAAGCCATTGACAAATGCGGAAGGGGTGAGTATGTTACAAGCTTTGTTTAGACCGGGGGCGTCTGAAAATTAGAAAGGAATGATTTAAACATTCTTCCCAAGTTGTTGTTTCTAATTGCTGGGTATAATGTTATCCCAAGGCTGGGAGATAAGCTGCTAATTAGACACTATGAGATTAGGATCTTGCATGTAATGTTGACCGGAAGAGTGATGTTGTCCTTCCGCCATATTGCAATGCTGAATGTGTGGGAAAGTAGGGAGAGTGTCATGCGAATGATGATTCCGCATTTTCGGTTGATTACTGCCCTTATGAGAATGCAAGGGGCAGTAGGGAGAGGTATGGAGTATATTCAGAAACCATTGAAAAAGGTGGTGATGAGTAAGTTAAGTTCACAAGATTAGGAGTTTAAGACGACAGCTCGTCATTTAATTTTAAAAGATAAGAAGACGGGGCAAGTATTGCGAGGTTTAAATCCCAGCATGAGAAAAGCATATGAATCAAGCATATCTGCATCGGGAAGAGGTGAAGCTCAGGTATTTAGATGCCGAGCAACACCGCCATTATACTGACTTTTATACAGGTAGACAATATGTGTCACATCCGGAACCGGTGGAATGGAGTCAAGTGGGGCAATACAATGGCGAGGCACAGTACCCGTACCCAGAGACACACTATAGCAGATGGGTACCCTTACCTTACCAACATCAAGGACCGAGTGGATCATCTTCGGGACCTTCGGATGATTTTTCAGCTATAAGTGATAGCTTGATGACAGGGTGGTTTGGCCAGGAGATTCCACGTCCGCTAGCTGATGACCCGTATGAGGAGCCGGAGCTTAATCATCGTGACACTCGCTGATCAAGTGTTGCATCACTGATCAGGTCCATGTGTTTGTTCCCTATCTGTGTGTTGACTCTTGAACTACTTTATTTTCTTCTGTTTTATGGGTGTGATGTACGTTGTTGGGGGTGTTTGAACTTTTATGTGATGGGAGTGGTTATGTTTTTGTTGGGAGGTAGCATGTGGTAGTTTAGGAATTGGGCATTGAGGATAAAGTAAGTTGATTCAGGAATCCTATTGCCGAGAATATACATTGAGGACAATGTATCTTAAGTGTGGGGATGGGGGAACAAAGTTAGAAGTGTGTGAAAGTTGGTGAAAATTTGAAAAATGGAGAATTTTAATTTTTTTTTGCATATGTCCCGAGTAGATTCAACTGTGTTTGAAAACCGGATTTTCAATGTAAATCACCAACATTTTACCTACCGGAACATGGGTCTAGGTCCTTAGTCATGGCTATACTCTTTAAGTTGCACGATAAAGTAGCATAGCAAGCGTTTTTCAAAAATTTGGCAAAAATGTCTAACCGGGGGTAACATGGTAGATAGTGGACCTTCATGCATGCTTTCACGTCCGTACCCTTTTACTACCATTTTGTGAGATTTTGAGCCTTGATATCGAGCATAGAACATAATTAGGATTGATATATTGCTCATTTTCTTTTCATGTGTGTTTACCATAATGCTGCATCATTTTAGAACTTGCGTATATGATACATTTCAATATCAAGAACCAAACTGTTGCATGAATATGATAGAAGCAGTAGGATGAACCCATTTGTTTAAACCTTTTCTTTTGTTTTCCGTACCCGTACAATATACCTTAGAAGCCAAGCTTGAGTCTATATCCTTTCGTTTGTCAAACCCACAATATTAACCCCTTAAACCTTTGTTTAGCCTTTTTATTTTTAACATGTGAGTTGGAATTCAATTAGGTTAGAGTTTATGTTAGAAGAAAAAGGAAAAGAAAGAAAAATGTTTGTGTAAGGGCAGTTAATAGTTGAATGGAAAATGAGAACAATTTTTGTGTATATGATTATGTTGGTGTGTAATAGAATAGTTTTTGAGATATATTATCAGAAAAGAAGGAGATAAGCATAATATATATATATATATATATATACACACACAAAAATAGTGTTATTAGGTCAAAATATACCCAAAGTTTCAGTTCGTTAATAGAGAATAAGAGCTTCACTGTTTCATTAGTGGTTTGAGTGTTCCACATATATACTAGCATCACTTTTGCTAGTCCATATACAAACTGAGTGGAGTGAACATTGTGAGAGGTGTGATTGCATGTATGAGGAAAACCTTAAGCATGTTAGGCTTGGTTAGGTATTTTGGTTTTAAATTGTGTATAATCTTTTAGCTTGCTAGGTGTAAATCTATTGACTGTGGCAAGTCTTGTGAGTTGAGTTTGACTTTGGACCTTAGCTGAGGACTAGTCAGGGATTTGTAAAGTGTATGTGTTAATGATGGTTGGACAATAACGACCGAGCTTTGCTTGAGGGCAAGCAAAAGTCAAGTGTGGGGATGTGATCAATGGGTGTTTGCTTGATGTTTAACTGTACATTTTTATGTGTGAATTAGCGAGGAACATGTTTACTTCGCTTGTTTTATTGCATACAGGTTATTGGATGCTAAGTACATGTTTTGGAAGCGTTTGGGAGGATGTTGGAAGGATAGAAATAGAGTTATGCAAAAGACAGAGGAAGTTACAAAGCCCAAAACTTGGAAGGAGCACATCTTGGCTACGAATTGAATCACAGGGGCCGTAATATATGAAACTTGAGTTTCTCGGTGAGTCGAACATGAAAAAGTAGGTTTTAGCGTACCATACAGTCAACCAACGTACCATACGCCCAGCCGTACCTGTCAGCGTAGAGAGGATGATCAATTCACAGATTGCTAGGCGTACAAGAAAATGGCACCAGCGTACCGTACGATGACCCCACCGTACCGTACGGTCGGAACCGGGAAACTGCGGATTTTGTGGAATTTTGTCCATACCTAAAGAATAACTTTAGGGTTACGAAGAATTATCATTCCCCAGCCGTGTTTGGAGTTTCTAAGGTGATTTTTTAAGGCAAGAGTACTCTAGAATCATAAAACGAAGGTATCTCATCAATTCTTGTGATCGTATGACTACCATGAGCGGCTAGTCTCCTCGTGATTGCTTCCGGGTGAATGATTCTTGTAAGTGATACTTTAGTTTGGGTTTTTTCTAGGTTTTGAATCATGTTCTTGAGTGACAGCTTAAATACACTTGTTTTTGGTTAATTTAAACGATTTATCTGTGTTGAGGTTGTATGATTTACCATCCGATTTCGGTTTTCTTGCATCGTTAGCTATTTGGTTATCTTGTACCTCCTTGCATTTATAGATTGGTGGTTGTGTGAACGAACGAGTCTTAAAAGATTGTCCCGCATCTATCACTTTAATCAAAATATAACAGGGCCACGCTTAGTGGATTCTAACTAGTTGAACCTAAGCTTTTGTTGATCTTTTGAATCTAAATCCTTGAAGTAATTACCTTTTCTCATAATTTTTTTAAACTCAATCAAAGTTTGCTTTTGCTAATTGCAAGTTTTTCTTCAATCAAATCTTGATTTTAGTGTATTCGGTTACGTGAGTTACTAATAGTATTCTTCATGAATTCTCTGTGGATACGATAACACTACTTTTCGTACTACAGTCTAAAGTAGCTAAGGATCAGTTTTTCAACATATTTTTGTTTAACCTTCGACACGCGATCAGGTACTGTAAGAGCTTTTGACCTTTTGTATTATTGTTTAAAAGTTGGAAAAGTTGAAAAAAGGTAAATTACAGCTCCCGGTTCGACCGCATAACCGCTTGTACCGCCCGGTTTTTTGTAAAACGGCTCTAGGTTATGTAACCGGACCGTCAGAGGTACCGGTTCCCGGTCAGGTCTCAAAAACCTTGTTTAATCTCTCCCATATTGGCAGAGAGAATTCTCTACACATGATCCAACACAATATCACAAAACAACATACTATTGTATTTTTTGTTTTCGTAACATTATACATAGATTGCTAACAATAATCGTAGCTTTGAAACAAAATATAATTTCTTTCTTTTAGATAATGCTTTCACACACATAAACACACACATATATTATATGAAGAAACAACAGCTGAAAAAGGCGATTCTCCTAGGGGTTTCCACTCATGGAGTCTTCCTACACAACTCTCAGAGATGGAATGATATGATGGTTACTGCAAAACAGAAAATGTCGTTAACCTCATCACAAGGAAGGAGTGTTCCCTGTGACCACCTTCTGGCGTGAAAATAAGTAGATATACGTCGAAGTAAAATCTTAGTATGAGAGATAAGGTTTTAGGGTTTTTCGTGCATACCTGCCGGTGTGATATCATGTGGTATTTATATTAGGATAATTCATATCACTATTAGGGATGAAGTGTGGTCCACCGGTGATAACCGAATTGCTGTTTGACGTCTAGTTTCTTATTGGTGGTCATGTTGCCATGCATTTTGTGAAGGATGTCACTTCAGCATGGGTAGTTATTTTAATTGGGGTTTGCATGCTTTTCCTTTTTTGCCCTTGAGATATGGAGTCCGGCCCGTTTAATTGGGTTCGGTTCCATATCTCTTCAATATATATATATATATATATATATATATATATATATATATATATATATATATATATATATATGGGAGGGTTATTATACAAAGTCAAATAAATGTAAAAAGCCTAAAAAATCGTTTAAAAACTCCACCACCACCCAACCCATCCAAAACCTAACCCCCACCCCACCCCGAAAAACCTAAAACCCCCCACCCCCTAAAACCTAAAACCTCCCACCCCCTAAAAACCTAAATCCTAACAAAAAAAGCCCTAAAATGCCGTAAAAGTCATCTAAAAACACCACCACCACCCCCCAAAAGCCTAAACCCCCAACCCACCCCCCAAAAACCTAACCCCCACCCCAAAAACCTAAAACTCATACCCCCCCAAAATCCTAAATCCTCAAAGCTAAACCCTAAGCCAAAAACTAAACCCTAAAATCTAAACTCTAAAAGCTAAACTCTTCATGCTAAGATCTTATATTTCGACGAGACGGTTCCAACAAATGAGTAAAATCGGAGTTCGTATGAGCCGGTTATGAGCGTTTTAAACGACTTTTTAGGTTTTTTACATTTTTTTGACTTTGTAGCCAAACCCTATACTATATATATATATATATATATATATATATATATATATATATATATATATATATAGGGGAGGGATATTCTAAGAAGTGAAAAAAGTGTAGAAAGTGTAGAAAGTCACCTTGAAGTGACATGTGTCTAAGGAGGGGACCAAGGGGGAAGGGCAAAATCGTGAGAAAACATGCGTTTGATTTTTCAAATGCACAAAATATGCACATGCAAGTCACATGCATATTCCTTCAAATTTTTTAAACGTTCATAACTTTTTAATGCGTTATTATTTTAAAAAAAATTACACCATAATAACGAGCGTTTTTTTATCTTTAATATAAGTACACTATTGTTATATAAAATTTTAAAAAAAATTACCTGTTAAGTGGGGTTTTTTATTCATGGTGTTTTTGCATTATATTGTACAAACTCTATAAAAACATCATCAAAAACGATGCACAAATACCATAAAAACGTCATAAATTAAAAAAAATCATAAAAAAAACATTTAAACTGGACATTTTATGATGTTTTTGAAGTGGACGTGTTATGGTGTTTTTATAACTTTGCAAGTTTTTGGTGTTTTTGAACCGGAGGAATTTATAATATTTTTAAAAGAGCTTGTTTCATCTGTAAAAGAAAAACACCATAAATAAAACACTTAAAACCATTATGTTAATGGCGTCCAGAAATACGTTTTCTGTTTTCTGCTTGATCGCGTACGAGCTCCTGCAACTCTCGCATTCATAGAGCCGAGCACCAAAGATAACGATTCTTCGGAGGTGTTGAAGAATCTGAAAAACGTATTTTCTGTTTTCTACACAATCATAGTTCAAAACACACTATAAAGTTACTCAATTTAAAAACACCATAATACACGCAGTTCAAAAACACTATAAAAGAAGACATCATAAAGAAAACACCTAAAACCATAAAACGCATTTTCTGTTTCTGCACAATCACAGTTCAAAACACACCATAAAGTTGTCCAGTTTATAAACACCATAACACGCCCAGTTTCACATACGTTTTTTCTGTTTTTCCGCACGATCGGTGATAAAAAAACACCAGAAAACTCCATGAAAAAGAGTTTGCACAGTTCAAAACACACCATAAAGTTGCCCAGATTAAAAACACCATAAAACGCATTTTCTTTTTTCTACACAATCACAGTTCAAAACACATCATAAAAGCCCAGTTTAAAAACACCATAACACGCCCAGTTTCACATGCGTTTTTTCTGTTTTTCGCACGATCGGTTATCAAAAACACCAGAAAACTCTATTAAAAAACACCATGAAAAAAGCGTAATGAAAAAATGCAGTGAAAAACGTCCATGAAAAACGCATTGAAAAAAGTCATAAAAAACGCCATGAAAAAACGAAGTAAAAAAAACATCATAAAAAAGTCTTGAAAAAACGCCATAAAAAAGACACCATGAAAAAAACATCATGAAAAAACGCAATGAAAAACGTCTATGAAAAACGCAGTGAAAAAGTCATAAAAAAACGCCATGAAAAAACGCAGTAAAAAAAAATCATGAAAAAGTTTAGAAAAAACGCCATAAAAAAACGCCATAAAAAAACACAGTGAAAAAAGTCTTGAAAAAATGCCATGAAAAAACGTCATGAAAAATGTCTTGAAAAAAGGCCATGAAAACGCTGTTAAAAACATACAAACCCAGTTCAGCGATTTTTTATTTTTTTTTAAATATAGCAAGACCATACTCGTTTTAAAGATAAAAAAACACTTGATTTTATGGTATATATATTTTTTTTAAATAATGACGTATAAAAAAGATATAAACATTTAAAAAATGAGGGTGGAAAATGCATGTGACTTGTATGTGTATGTTATTTCTCTTTCTTGTAAGCAATTACTATTATACCCTTCAAGGCTTAAAATCTCTTTCTTTTTACGTGGCCTTCTTAAAAACCCTCCATCTCCAAGATTAAGGGCTCAAAATTCTTGCTACACTTCCTACACTTTTTTTCCTTCCTAGTGAAACCTTATACTATATATATATATATATATATATATAGGGGAAGAATCATAAAAAAACCTATTGTTTATGAGAAAACCAAAAAACTATTTATTAAAGGTAAAAAAAAATAATAAAAAAATCATAACTCAAAATATAAATCAAAAACTAAAAGACCGCTTCGGAGACCTTGTTCCCCACGTCGGTCTCTTTCAAAAAAAAATTCAGCGATTTGCTACATATGTGTAGCATAGTTTAGTTTGTGAGGTGGTTTTTTGAGTTTATTTTAGCTTTTAGGTTAGGTTTTTGAGAGGGTCGGGGTGGGTGGGGGGTTTAGGTTTTTGGGGAGTGGGTGGGGGTTTAGGTTTTTGGGGGTTGGGTAGGGGGTGTGTGGGTGGGTTTAGGTTTTTGGGTGAGGGTGGGGTGGGGGGTTTAGGTTTTTGAGTGGGGGTTAGGCTTTTAGGTGTACTACACATATGCAGCACCTTTAATGAGCAGTTTTTTTGTTTTCTCATGAAAATGAGTTTTCTAGATATATATATATATATATGAAAATGATAAAATGAAAACTCACTTTAGTTGAGAAAACCCGTAAGAACCCTATATAACTTTTTTTAGTGTAGGTTTTATATATAATTTCGTCACTTAAAAAAATCAAAAAAACGTCAAGTAGTTTTTTTTTTAATATGAAAAAAAACAAAAAAAAATCCGTTTTTACATCATACGTCAGCATGTTACATATGTAACACGGAATGTTACATACGTAAAATTTTGGTAAATAATTAAAAAAACCAGTCGACACTTTTTTGATTTTTTTTTCCAAAAGTGATGAAATTAAATATAGAAGATATAAAAAAAACTTATAAATGTTTTAAACTATTAGATATGTCAGGTTTTCATATTATCATTCCTTTATTTATATATATATATATATATATATATATATATATATATATATATATATATATTCTATTCGGTAATCAAACAAAAAAAAAGTATATTACAAAAGAAATACAAATATAGATGGTTTATTGGGTACATCACGTGATATTCCCATGGATACCCCATTCTATATGTCTATGCACATCAGTGTAAAGTTAAGGCACTTCACTCTCACTTTTTATGTAAAGGATACATACAAAGTCTCGATTCCTATGCAAATATCCACTTTTTATTGTTTAATAAAATAGTTTTTTATAAATCGGTGTCACTCGAATGAAAGATATATACATAAACAAATATCTAATCTTATATATAGGGCTGTAAACGAACTAAATGTTCAGCGAACAGTTCTTGAACCGTTCGGCGGGAAGTTCGTTTACGTTCGTTCGTTTAATAAATGAACGAACAAGGAATTCCGTCCGATTAACTAAATGAACGAACATGAACAGAGCTCTCGTTCGTTCAATTGTGTTCGTGAACGTTCGTTTATTTGCGTTCGTTCGTTTATGTTCGTTTATGTTGTTCATTAAAGATTTTTATATATTTCTATTTTATTTTATCTAAACTTTTTATATTATTTAATTTTTATTTTATTTTTTACTCTAACAATTAAAAGTAAAGTAAGTTCGACACAGCTACATAAAACTTAATATTAAAATGATCTTATTAAACGTTCATTTCGGAAGACATTAGGGTTAACATCAAAAGTCCCAAACAAGGCTTCGTTCGGTTCCGTTCGTGAACAAATCCATTTCCTTAATGAACGAACACGAACATGAAATTTCGTTCAGTTAATGTTCGTGAACCGTTCATGAACAAGTTAAATGTTAAACGAACGAACACGAACAAGGCTTCGTTCGGTTCGGTTCGTTTACAGCCCTACTTATATAACACATTTTGTGGCACATGACATCAGCGTTTACTACGTGGGTCCGCCCCTAAGTATTTCATTTGAATTAAAAACCACTCGAATTAAACAACTCTTTTGATATTTAGTTTAACATAATTAAACAAAAATCTAATACAACTAAACATAACAAAGTAAACATAATTATAAATTATAAAAGTGGCAACAAGTAAACATGATGTATTGACAGCTTTGAGAAGGAAATGATATCACACAATATACCATAGGCCATATAGTTATTACCATAATCATCCAAAATGGTGTCTCCACCCATATCGACTCGTTGACCCATCATCACCTCCACTAGAGTCAGGGCTGTACCCTGTGGACCATTTAGACTGACCTCGTGCACCATTAATGTATCCTTTCGGGTTTGGGCTCGGGCTTCGTGGGATCTGATACGGTACATTGCCACCAGAACTTGATGTGTCGAAAGACAGCCCGCCTTTCCTAACGGGCTGGCCTTTTTGCTTGCCAGAGTTTTGAGCCCGGACCTTGGCTTTGGCTGATTGGGTTGGAGCCATGTAGCTCCGGAAATAGTCAGAACTCGATTGGCGTTTTGACTGAGAGTGTTGGGCCGAGTCGAGTGTCTCCCCACTGAGCCGTCCTGCGGTTATGTAGTCTGAGCTTAAGGGTGTGACTAGATCCATTTCGACTGTTTTAACAGACACATCGTCGTTTGTGCCTTGGGTTAAATAGGAACCCTCGATGGGGCGCGCGTGGTAGGGTTGGGATGCCATCCAACTCTCGAGCCAATTCCATCCCCATTGTGGTTTGCCATGATCATTTGGGCATAAGACTGTGCTATCAGAATCTGGATGCATGAAATGCTGTTGCTGCTCTTGCTGTTATTGGGAACAAGAATCTTATTAGTAAAACAAAACATCATATCATAATTCTTTATAAAGATGGAAAATGAAAATAGTTTCTCAGGACTTTAGTTTTGAATAATAAAATTCTTTTAACTTAGCTATCAAGTCTCTAAATGTGGTTGTTTTGAGAGCATTCGGTTCCTCGTACGAACCGAGGAAAAGTTTAGGCTTTTTAGAGCGTTCATAGTCCATTCCCTTTCCCTGCCCCTATAATTTAACTACAAGACACTATTTTCTAAATTTACCTCTCATTTTCTAAAAATCTACCGCTTCCTATTCCCCATATTTATCTCTATTCAATCAAAAAATAACTTTTTTATTTTTTCTCTTTCTACTACTTAGTACTTACATCCACTCACAAAACATATAAAACAATGAATATGGGGATGAATGATGAGTCCTCAAATATGAGGGACTATTTTACTTTCCTCTAAAAATATGGGGATGAGGAATGGGTTGAAGACTCGGAGTAACTTTTTAAGTGATTTTGTTAAAATTTAAATATAGGGTTTAGACACAAGGATTGGGCCGGGAATGGGAGTGCTCTTGTCTATATTTTCATTCTATACCATTCCCTAAAACGGGGATGAAAATTAGGGACTCATTTCCTGTATTCACGAACTCACCGTTCATTCCACATTTTTTTCCCTCATATTTTGTAAGTGCAATAGAAAAGCTAATAAAAAGGAATAACAAAATATTATTTAATTCAATAGAGATAAAAATACGAAAAATGATATTAGGAGGTGTTAAAAAAATAACAAAATTAAAATATCAAAATGATTTTTAGTTAAATTATAAAGAAAGTGAAAGAGGAACCAATGTAAAATGTTTAAAAAAAACATGAAATATGTTCTTTCTTCTATAATTAAATCTATAAATTTTCAAAAAGTGACTTTTTCATCAAATATTTTTTTTTTCAGACCTGCATTGGTTATCATATTGAATATGATTAAAAATAATATTACTAAATTAAGATAAATTAAAAGAAAGATGATTTAAATATTGTACTAAATTCAAATTTTGACTATTTAACCTTTTTAAAACTTCATTCTTGTATTTGACCCATTATCAATAAAATATTTTACCCGATTTTATATAAATGGATTAAGATTTCCATATCTAAAGATCCTAAATAGTGTGATTATGCACCACACTTGCACGTGATAGTGACACTGACAAAGATGACGCTTTATGAAATAGCAATCAAACCGGATTAAAGCTAAAGCAAGCTCAAAACGTACAATAATGTATACCAACCTGGTAGGCAAATGCGTAAGCAAGAGCTCGTTCCCTTTTCATCTCTGCATCATGTTTCCTTAACGTACTTTGTTTCATCTTCTCAATGTTTTGGAGTCGGTTTTTTGTTGGTCTTTCATCTTCTCCCACTTTCTTATGAAGCTTCTCATGTGTGAGCTCTAGTCTGCGTGCACGCACTCTTGCCTGCACGCGGACTAGTGCTTGCATACACCGCATTGTCATCTGAGCTTGCTTTCGCACGTTATGACCCCTCACCAGTGCCTGCAACCTCACTAGTCCCTTTAACGCACGTAGGGCCCGTCTAGCCTACGAACCAAATCACCCAGTAGCAATATTAGTGTACTATTATATTACTAATGATCTTAAATGAAATTTGTCTTTAAATGTGAATACTTACCAGATATCCTCTATAGTATGATTGTATGAGAATAGCAGCTCTTTCTTCCTTAGAGTGACGGCTATAACCAGCTAAATGCACAACTTTAGCTGCCGCTTGGGCAGCAGCAACTGCTGCCTCAGCGGCAACAGCGGTGGCCACTGCCACCGCAATGGCATGATTTCGATCATCCCTAACTTGAGACAAGTGATCACCATCACTTTCCTCATTATTGGTGATATCAGGTGATGTCTCTGCCGGAAAATGCTCGAATGACACGACCTCTGGCGTGTCTTCTTGTCGTTTATCCACGACATTCTCCTTGCGAAGAACATTCTAGAAACACTTACAACTTGATTAATTGGTAAAATTGAATACATGAGTCTGATTAAGGGATTAATTATAGGTGATTGTGATGAAACATAAGAAGCACATGATGAAGGGACATGCATGATGTGATATCATAGGTGGCATGATGGTTATATCTCATAACACTCAACAAATTGCTGGGCCAGATTGCTTGGTGGAAAAGATGGGGGACCATTGATGATAGTAGTAAATGTGGAACCTCCACGAAAAAACAAAAAGGACATAGATCGATCACATGATTAATGGTAGCGTCAAATTCAAGAAAAACCATTATAGATTTACTCCTTAACCTAATTTCGTCCCTACAATGTCCTTAATTAATCTCCAACAAAACATGATCACATCTTAATAAACAACAAACATTTGTATTCACATTTAAAGAGTTTTATGCAGTGACAAAGGTGTATACCCAAAAATTCCCTAAAATCGGGAGGTTTTGGGTTCAAGTCCCACTTGTATAAAAAAAAGAGGGTCAAGGTTGGGTCAGGAGGTTTTCTCACCTATGGTGGGTTTCCTCCTGAGGGAGGTGAAAATGATCTCGTGTGTTAGTGGCCCGTCAGTGATCCAAATTGTCGTTCAAAAAAAATAATAAACAACAAACATATCCAGTAAAATTCCACTTATAGAAACGTTGTTTGTAGGCTCCAAAAAGCATGAAAATTATAAAAATGTCAGCAAATAAAGTTGATGATCACCTCTTAATCCGAATAAAAAATCAAGCATTACATTTAGATTTTGACTCCAAACTAACAATCATTTGCAAAACATGAACAAATACTGAAATCGTTTAACTCACCTTGTCATTAAAATCCTTGTTGGAAGGTTTGAAGACCTTCTTCACCGTGGAAAACCAACCACTCCCTTTCTTCCCCATTTTTCGATCTAAACAACGATCAGAATGATCAGTTCAATGGAAGTCGAAACAGATTGTATGTAGATCAATGATGAAACCTTGAAAGAAGATGAAATTTCAGTGTGGCTGCGTCATGATCTGCATCTTGCTGCTATTGATCCGATCCATAAGAGGAGAAAATGAAAACTGAAGGGAAAACGGAGGAGATAGAGAGAGTAATAGTAGTAACTGCTAGGCGCGGAAATGGCGTTGGTTTATTAATCGTTGTCACGAGTGGGTAGGTTTGGATGTTAATTGCTGCTCAGTCCTCCAACTAGAGCTTCCTATACACTCCTCAAAGCCTTTTACATTTTAGAATTATTATTATTATTTTTTTATAAAAACTTTGATTTAGAATATCTTTTTCATGGCCACGTGATACTAATCTATGATAAATTAAGAATCATAGGAAATATCTCTCTTTTTGATAGAATGGATTCATGCTAAATGTGATGTTTGGACTAAAGTTTAAGCGGATATATATGATTAGTTTTGATTAAAGGGTTGTTTGTGGTTCGGTTTGATCGGTTTTTATAAAAGTCATTGACCAAACTGTTAACTACAGTTTTGGAAAAAGACAAATCAAGCCAGCCAGGCTGGTTAGGTCGGTTGCACCTACTGGTTTTGAACAAATTTTTTTCAAAAGCATAATTTTGTAATAATTTTAAAAAATGACAGGGAATGGTTAATGAATATAATACATATAGATAATTTCATGTTTCTAAAATGAAAAAAGTCACAAGTAGTTGGGTATTTGTTCCAGAAGGGTAATATAAATAATAAATGATAATGGGCCGGTTTCAAGTATCAAACCGTAAACCGAACTGTATATATTTTAACCTGGGTAAACCTGAACACTTAGCTTCATTTTAAACGGTGCAGTCGGTTCCAACGACGTTACATATGTAAATCATGTAAGGGGGAGACAATTTGTCGATTTATTGAAACTATGATGTGGACGCTGTTTAAGCAATCGGTTCTACGGCATGGATATTTTTAAAATTTCAAATAAGTTTGGTAATATTAATTTATCATATATAATATGAGTGTTTAACACACAACACTAGAAAAGTGTGCGAGTAAAAAGAACAAATTTTAACTATTAGATCATTTCATTATGTTCTTAAGGGGATATTTTGCATGTAAGTTGTCTTGTCTCTATTCAAAAAATTAAGGGTTCAAATCCTACAAGGTGTGTGTATACGTAGTTTATAGGAGTGGATTAACCGCTACTTGAAAAAAAATCATTTCATTAATGGTTCAAAATCACCAATGACATCTTAGTAATTAATTATAACTAGAAAATATGACATGCGCGTTGCGGCGGGACCGTATGGTGACATTAATGTGTTTAAGTACATAATTAAATCCCACGCAATGCGGCGGGTTTGCAAACCTCGCTACGCATGTTGCGGCGACGACAATAACGTGACTAAGTACATAAAAGAAACGTATGAAGTTGTCACGGCTCAGTTATGGAGATCGAAAAATAGATAAAATGCGACGCGAATAGAAGCTAACATTGAAACGGCAAATTCGTTAAAGAAGTTAGGAACAAACTAAAAAAAATGAAAATGAAAAAACTAACATTTACAAATGAATATAAAAAAAAGTAAAAGAAAAAAAAACGAAATTTGAGGGATAAAGTTTAAAGTTTAGAAATTTAAGTGGTAGAGTTGAGAATTTTATTTAGGGGTAAATTTGAAACGCTAGAAATTTAAGGAATATATTTAAAAATTTAGAAACTTAAGGGTCACTATATGAAAAAAAATAGAGAAAGTTAAAGGTCATTATTAAACCTTTGTCGGTGACTTGGGAGTGGCCACTGACATTGGTTTTAAAGGGTTTAAGTAATTTGAAGAAGATTAACTAATGACATATTTAGATTTAACATCACCTTCACAATAGTTTTCTAATTTGTTTCTTACTTTTTCTCTATTGTTATTTACTATTCTCTCTGAAATAAAAGAACGTCATTTGATGTAACTGGAGGCTAGGGTTTGAACATTTGTTCTTCGAATTTAGCATGATCGGTTACAGTCGTTCGTTCTCCATGCATGTTTTTAACAATCTTCAATTGTTCATCTCATTGTGTAAGTGGTTTCAGGTATACCTCTAATTTCATCAAAAGACGTTTTTTTTCTTTATTATGAAACGAGGTCTATTGGGGTTTTACTTTTGTGAATTGTGGTCGGATACATTTATCAATTTGTGTTGTGACCGTGAGAATGAAGCTGAAACGAGAGAGAAATAATTGGGAGAAAAAATAATTTTGATTGATAACTCAAATAGCGATTACAAAAATGCTTATATAATAGAAAAGAATCAAAGAAGCGAAACTAAGCTAAAGCGAAACTAGCAAGATGATAGTCTCGCCCATCACCCCCCCTAAAGTTGGAGGTATATACAACCCCAACTTGGAAATGATAGCCGAGTGCGGTTGACCAGTAAGGCTCTTGGTGAATAAATCTACAAGCTGATCGGAAGTACGAGTATGAGAAAGTAGAATCAAACCGGCTTGAAGCCTTTCACGGACAAAATGACAATCCAATCCAATTCAATATGCTTTGTGCGCTCATGAAAAACAAGATTATTAGCGATGTGAATGGTTGCTTGAATGCCACACTTGAGACGAACCAGAGTGAGGTTGGGAAGATGAAATTCCATAAACAAACGAGTTAACCAAGCAAGTTCTTGTGTGACCCGGCGAAGAGATCGATACTTAGTTTCTGTAGAGCTAAGGGAAATAGTAGCTTGTTTCTTGGACTTCAAGAAATAGGACTTCCCCCAAGAGAAATGAAATAGTCACTCACAGATCGCCGAGTATTAGGGCAAGCCGCCCAATAAAAATCGCAATAAGCAGATAAAAACAAATCGGAATTGTCATTAAAAAACAATCCTTGAGAACAAGTACCATTGACATAATGAAGAGTATGCCACGCAGTATCCCAATGAGGAAAGATCAGGCCGAGTGTGAGTGAGATAATTGAGTTTACCAACAAGCTGACGATAGGCTAAAGGATCATCAAGAACCTGACCCTCATTGAGCTTGAGTTGTAAAAGCAAAGGGGACGAAACAGAAGAAACGTCGTACGTAGGAAACTCGTTCAACAGAGCCTTTGCAAACTTACGGTGAGTCATCATGATACCAGAAGCAGACTTCAGAACCTCAATACCCAGAAAATAGTTAAGGTTGCCAAGATCTTTGATCTGAAATGTGGAATGTAAAAAAGCCTTTAAAGCAAACATCTCCTTGTCATTGTTACCCGTGAAAATAATGTCATCCGCATAAACAGCCACATGAACAACAGAATCGCCCATGGTATTTGAAAACAAAGAATAATAATTAGGAGAACGCATATACCCTTTGGTTTTGAGTGCATCAGAAAGCTTGCCATACCACTGCCGAGAAGCCTGTTTCAACCCATAAAGAGACTTTTTGAGTTTAAGAACATTATCAGGAGAGGATAATGGCATCCCACGAGGAGGACTCATATAAATGTCTTCCTCAAGATCCCCATGTAAGAATGCATTATTAACATCCAACTGATATAAACCCCAATCTCGTTTGGTTGAAACAGCAACAATACTACGAATCGTTGTCATTTTGACGACAGGGAGAAAGTTTCATTGTAATCAATGCCAGCTTTATGAGTACCATAACGTACAACCAAACGGGCATTGCAGCGTTCAATTGTGCCATCAACATTATACTTGACTTTATACACCCATTTGCATTTAATAGCCTTCTTATCCTTAGGTAAATGCATGACCTCCCAAGTTTGATTACGTTCTAAGGCAGTAAATTCCTTAGACATAGCCTATTGCCAAGCAGGATGTTGAGCAGCCTCCTGATAAGAAGAAGGTTCTTGAACAGAGCCAAAATTGAGAAGAAGATGCTGAGAATTAGGAGAAAGATCAACAAGATTAACAAAGGAAGAAGCTTGGCAAGCACTCGACAAAGTATGAAAGCAAGAGGAATCAACGGAAGCAGAATTACAAACATAATCCTGCAAGTGAGAAGGAGAAACATAAGAACAAAAAGATCTTCTGAGCTTTGGAAGAGGAGGAATAGGAGAAACGGGAGGAGAAGGAACATGAGAAATAGGAGGATGTGAGGAATCAACTTCAGGAGCAACCGAAGAAGATGAAGGAACAATAGCGGGATCTGACTCCTCAAACATATCACTAAGAGAAGGAAACAAAGAAGAAGGATTGGCAGAGTGTAAAGAAGGGAAAATGTGCTCAAGAAAAGTCACATCCCGATAAACAAGAACTTGCCGAGTGTCAAGATTATAAAGCTTGTAACCTTTCTTTCCAAAAGGATATCCAATAAAAATACAAGCTTGAGCCCGAGGCTGAAATTTATCTCTACTGGGTGTAGGGGTGGAAGCATAACACAAACATCCAAAGTACGGAGATGAGTGTATGATGGAGCTTTACCAAAAAGCATCTCAGAAGGAGATTTGTCGTGGAGAACCCGTGTACGGAAAATATTAATCAAGCGAGTAGCAGTAAGAACACAATCACCCCAAAACGTAATAGGTAACTTGGACTGAAACATAAGAGCCCGAGCAGTTTCAAGAAGATGCTTATGTTTCCGCTCTACCAACCCATTCTGTTAAGGAACCCCAGGACAAGTAGTTTGATGAATAATGCCTTTCTTTTTAAACTACTCGGTATGATGAACACCCGAACCAAGTTCATAAGCATTGTAAGACAAATGATTTTCTCTTATATCAGACCAGCATATAGGAGTTCTACATTTTCGACCATACAAGGCTTCGAATAGTGCAGTCTGTATGCTTGTGTGATAGCTATTGTTATATGAAAATTCCATTAAAGGTAAGTGGTCGTCCCAACTTCATCCAATGTCGATCACACATGCCCTTAACATGTCTTCCAGAGTTTGGATTGTTCTTTTGCTCTGCCCGTCCGTCTGAGGATGATAGGCAGTGCTAAGATTCAATTTCGTTCCTAAAGCTTTCCGAAAGCTTTGCGAGAATCGAGATGTAAATCGACTATCTCTATCTAACACAATGGATAATGCCACATCTTGTAGTGACACAATTTCATACCATTATAATGTCGGTTTTTAGACCTAACTTGTGACTTCATGACTTCTAATTGTCTCAAAATTTTGTTGTAGCTCCTACATGTCATAAAAGGTCTACATATTAAATTTTATAATTTTTAGACATGTCTAGCTATTCTTTCTAATTTTGGCTACTTTATGAGAAAATAGGAAAACTATTTAATTATTCTAGAAAAATCTCCAAAAATTACATAAAGTTTTAAATGTTATAAAATGAAGTTCATAATTTTTGAAGATGCCTAACTACACTTTTCTTTTCTTTTTTGGCTATTTTACGATAACCAAATGGAGAAACTACACTTAGACATCTTAGCAAAATCTAAAACATTGACATAAATTTTTATAAATCCTACGTAGCCTACAAACCAAATTTAATGATTTTTAGAGTTGGATAGCTATACTTTCTAATTTTTGGTTGATTTTAGGGTTTTACAAACCCTAATAAAATGTAAAAACACTTTAAAACATAAGCTTCTTGTTGGACCAACCTTTGAGACTCTTTCTATACTTAAAATAAGGGCACTTATGTTTTCATAACATCATTTTACCTTATACCAAGTCTGTATAACTTTTACCACGTTACATAAACTACTCAATCCCGTCTCGACTTATAAACACAATTATAAAATTTTGGACAGCTAACTCCTTCGTTCCAACTATAACTCTTAAACTATTTGATTATGTCTCGACTTCTAAATTTATAATGGTCGGATGGTTGGTTCCAACCACTTTTCTAAACATATTCGAGTCCGTCTCGACTTATAACCTATAATCATTGGACGACTTAACGTCTTGGTCAAACATAACCTTGGGAAATAAGTCCATAAAACTCATTAGAGTCCCGACTATGGGCCCGAGTGAGGACTTTCCTACCTTTTCACTAAGAAGATCTATATCATCTACTCTTCTACCTAGGTGAGTTTTTGTAGCGCCTTTTCACTTTAACATTTTGGGGGGAAAATATGCTTGTTTTATCAACTTAAATACTTTTTGAATAATACCCCCTATGTTGGCTATGCACATGTTTATTTAATTATATAATTGCGTGGGTTATTCCGAGTCCATCTTGACATTATCACATTTTAAGGCACTGTATATTTTACACAATTATTTAGCTCGTTTACAGCCGGCGGATTCATACTGATAGATCTATCGGGGTGACCTCTCTATTCATGGTTGGTCACTCCAACTACTATTAAGTGAATGTATATTTCCGCTTCTTTGTGGTAATGTTATGTGATAAGGCATTAATTGGGGCAACTATATCATGTCATAAGGTTTAGTTGTGGGCTCATGCATTATAATATCTTATCCGCTTGCGTGTTTCTTCAACATAACATGACATTTATTCATATGCTTACTTACTTATCATTATTCAAACCTACGAATTCACGAGCTTTATAGCTGACCTTTTTAACCATATTTTTCACGTAATCAATAAGTGGTTCATTTAAGGAATCCAAGACTAGGAGTATGCAAGGAGATATCTACATATTATCTTTTGAAATTAGGATCATAATTTTAGAATCTCCCTTTTGTACTTAGGAACAATACATTGTAATAACGTAAGTTGTTGATGTAATACTATTTAGACTTCTCTTGAATGCCATATGTTCATGATATACAGTTTCGTTACATTCCCGTGTTTCCGCTTTAGCGGGGTGTGATAGTAAACGTGTGGGAGTTATTCACCAAAACTTGTGTTTGTATTTATCGATTCAATCCTTGAACATATTATGTATATGTACACTATCCTTAATGCTATGTATAAATGTATAATCAGATAACTAACAAATAAATATACCTAGTAAAAATTCACTCTTATAGTAGAGTTTGAGGAGAGTGAGATGAGGACAAACCTTACATCTATCCCATAAGATAAAAAGGTTTCTCCCATAGAGACCTCAGACTGAGAAAAAACCTCCTTTTTAGGAAAACACAGAACATACAAGGGAAAACATGTATCATAACATAAATTATTTATAACATAAGATAAAAGAACAGAAAGTCATAAAAATGTGTATGACTAAAGTGGGTACGAGTAAAGGCACACTTAAGACTAAAAGCACACCTAAAACTAAATACTATTCAAAACAAATACATATGTTGATGCTACTACCACTAATACTGCTTAACCCTTGTTACAACTGATCAGGGGCAACTTAACAGTTTGCAACAAATATATTTTTGAGTGTGTTGCTGAAGATGTGATATAACTGATGGAAATACAACTGATGTGCGTAGTGTTAATAAATGCTTGTTGCAGCTAAAAAGGTTACGACTGAAGCATATTTAACAATGCAACTGAAGCTTATCCAAGAACGCAATTGATCAACCAATGATTAGTTGCAACTGAAGCATATAATATGTCACTATCAGAGAGATGACAACATGATGTCACCTCTTCACAACTTATATTTCGTTGTACATTTCATAGTAATGGGTGGAGCACAATGTGAGCTTAGTGTGTGTAATTTTCTACCATGTCAAACTATGTGTGAGGATTTTTGTGATGAGCAGGAATTTGTTTTCAATCTCTTGATGATTAATCTGTGTTAACGTATGATTTTCAATTCTCGTGTTCTTCAATTTACTCTGCTTTGAATTGTGTAATATGTTACTATTCCGCTACAAAATTTGTTTCTATTAGATCAATCAATCAACTCAAAGCACTTGATCCCCACAATTATCAACCTGTTTGATTCATTTGTATAGAATATCAAAGGATAAGAGATGGGTGTGAGTGATTTGATAAACAAATAAGGATAGATGGATTAGATAATATTAGAAATAGAATGAAAATCATACATCGATGTAGATTTCAATAATCAACAACCTAATAAATGTTCAATCCATGGTGGTGATTTATATACTCCATGAATGAAACCCACAATAACACCATCTCCATGAAGGAGAATGATACATATTGTTGTAAGACACCTAGAAACCCTAATCCGTATCAGCTCATGCATTATATGTTACTGATGTCACTAATAATGACATAAAACATCCCGAACAAATTTTGATAGTGACCAAGGCAAATACACAAACTCACATTAGTTGCAACCTTCAGGGGCAGCTGCTCGGTGTCACTACTTGTTTAGTTGAACTCTATCAATTGTAAGATCGGTGATAACTTTCCCGAACAGTTGTAATCGGGTCTCAGCGTCTTCAGTGTCAATGAGTCTCGAGCAATTGCATTGTTATCACTAAGAACCAATCAATATCAATTCCTATTGTTGCTCCTCCTCAACAGATACATCGTATTCGTAAGTGCTACTACAACGGTTTTCATCTAACCAAATCTATTCAAACCCCACATTAATTTTTAACTGAGTTTCAAGTAATTTTTCATATGTTAGTAACATTAAGATCTGTAGAATATTTTTTGAACTGCCAAACTATCTGTAACATGTTATTTTCACATGAAATGCCAAACTATCTGTAACATGTTATTTTCACATCGCGGGTCTCCTTCTTGATACGAAGGGGAAATAACCATATCCCTCGCATGAAAGGCACGTATTATTTTTTTAATAGAAACAAGTTTAGCATCCTTAGAAAGAGGGACCAATGCTGAAATGCAACGGTAAAATTAACTCCTTGTCATATATTTGTATAGTTTATGTTCCTCAATTGGTGGTTGACACGTATGATATACATTTGTGGCTTTCTTGAGAGGACTTTCACACTTCCTAGTATCATCCAACATCCATTTATCGTGTCACAATGACCTGGTTTACATATAAGTGCAATTCTTTAAAAGCACTGTCACATAGAAAGTACATGACAATAAGTTTTGTTGGATCGGTGGGACATGAAGGATTAAATTTGAAAAAAGAAATTATAAATTTATCATATCTTTATATAAAACTAGAGGGTGTGAGCCTGTAATATCTCTCATTTTCCGTACCTGTATCTCATGACTTAATGCAATTGGAATTCATTTCATATCATATGTTCAACAATATGTTCATTACATGCTATTGTTATACTATCGTCCTGTGAAAATTTGGCATTACCGCTTTGTTCACCGTTTATACAATTATTGCAAGATCACCTTCATTTCACAATTTCACGATTTCATACTTTCATATAATTCAATTAATAAACATGGATGCTTAAATTGTTAATTCAAGTCAACACTTAGAATTACATATGTTTCATTTTGTGACACCCACATCTCGGATCACCCGAGATGCCAGTCACTTGTCGGATTTACTCATGAACATATAGTAAACAACGGTCGTACACAGAGGAAGACTTTTAACATACTATATTTATTTCATAAATACGTGTTTGATGTAGATTCTAAAGAAAGTACAAACTTAGTGCGACTTTTAACCAATCTGTTTTCTCATTTTAGACTACTTTTATTTATTTTTTAATCGTTTGACCTGCTAGAGATAAACATAACCCAAATTGACCCGTTCATAAGAAAATGAGTCGAAGTTGCGACATCTACAAAGCATATATAAACATATGCAAAGAGCTAAAATAAGTCATGATATAAATCGAAATAGGAATAACAGAAAATAATTACTTGAATACTTTCGGCTATAATGATATGGCAAAAAATATTGTGGGATTCAACAAATTATAACAAGCATTAGATCTTTAAATATGTAAATATATGATTGAATGTTTTTTTAATTGGATCCTACATAACTACAAAATCGTTTTCAGTTTATAGAATTCATAAAAATATGATTGAACAATTTAATTAATTAAAAACAAACTTTTTTTGAAATAAAAAATCTGTAGAAAAAAATTGAAATGAATAATTAATCTAGTTGTATAAAATAGTGGAGTTGATTAAAATATAAAAACAGTCTGATAATATAATAACTATCCATAATACAAATTTATTTTTTGAAAATGATAAGTACGTCAGGAATTTCTAACTATCCATAACTAATTTTATATTAAATTCGTTTATTTAATGATATAATAACAATCCATAATTAAATTTGTTTTGTTTCTTAATATAATTATTAGAGAAGCGAAAAAATTATTATTTAATATCTGAAGAGAGATGCGGGAAAATTAAGGTGAGAAACCACCAGAAAGTGATACGTGTCCCCTCATATCTTTATTTATTAGTATAGATAGATTAGTTTAGAATCTCGTGTATTACACGGGTTGAATAAATAAAATGTTATATACTTAGTAATAAAAAAATTATGTCTTTAAAAACCCGTGTATTACACAGTTTGAATAAATATGACGTGACATTTATAAATTATGTTAGGTTAATTTTTAAAACATTTTTTCAACTATGTATTAACTTTTTTATACTTAGTAATAAAAAATGAATGTCTTTAAAAACCCGTGTATTACACAAGTTGAATAAAATATAACATTACGGTTATAAATTATGTTAAGTTAATTTTTAAAACATTTTTTTTCAACTACGTATTATTTTTTTATGTAACTAATAAATGTTAATTTAATTAGATTTATATTAAATATTAAAATTATATTATTTTAATATAATTATTTAATATGAGAGAGATGTGAGAAAAGAATGTTAAGGATACACAAGAAAATGACACGTGTCTCATAGTTTAGTTGTTTATTAGTTAGTACAGATATAGAAGTATAGATATAGATAGATTCTGCCCAAATCACTAGATTACAACTATAAAAATAACTCTTAAACATATCCTGAAAGTCGGTGATCTATGTGCAGTGTTTAAGTTGACTGGGCGCGTTTTAGTCGAACCACGTAATTATGTATTAATTTTGTGTCTATCAATATTACTTAGTTTTAATTCTAGTGTCACTTAATTCATTCTAAGTTGAGTCTTGTTCCTTCTTTAAACATACACATAGTTGTGCATGTATACACATGTATATCAACATACAGGTGTGCATATAGAATCGTTCAATTGAGAACAAATAAGTAAAGAATTCTTGTAAAAGTACAAATATTACTATATTTCTTGTAGATATGTTAAAGAAGGAAGAGATGTACAGTATAGATATTTGACCTTAACTCACTCTTTGCCATCACCACTCTCCCTATATCTTTTGCACTCACATTCTCTTTCTTTCTCTCCGATATACACTTTTCATGATGAAACCACAAGAAGAAGAAAACAACGGCCATGTAGTCTCGTTGTTTTCTTAGACCAACCAATTGGTAATAGGTTTGTTTTAGTTGTTGGTGGTGAAGTGATTTGTCAGGGAAAATGTTTATATATTTGTTTTAAGTTTGGAATTATTAGCATATATCATTTGTACCTTGTTGCACACACATGTGCGTACACCTAATTTTTGTTTCACATTCATGTACACATGATTTATGTCATTTGATGTCTCATGATGTAACAATTGGGAATTAGTTTACTTTCGGTTTTTGTAAAGTGCTTTGTTAATGTACTTTTGGATATTTTTTTGGTTTTCACCTAGAAGAAAAAAAACCATCTATAGCGACAACAACACGTCATTGGCATAGATTAACAGTAGCGAAGACATTTCGTCGCTATAGAGATTTTCAGATTTTAGGGTTTGGCCTCGTGTCATGACCACAGGTCGTCACCATAGGTTAAATTAATATTTTTTTTCTTTTATTCTGAATTAATATATAAGAAGAAATTAATAAAAATAAAATGCCATATAGCGACGACAAGTCGTCGCCATAGCTAAATTAATATATATTTTTTTCTTTTCTTTTATTATGAATTAATAATAAATTGGTCAAATTAATATTTTTTTTCTACACTTTTATTCTGAATTAATATATAAGAAATTAAATAAATATTATAACTTAACTAAAATTTATAATTTATATTAAATATTATAATTTAATAATTAAATATAAAATTTATAAATTAAATAAAATTTCAATAATTTAAAAAAAAACACTACATTCCTAAAAATAAAAATTACATAAATTACTAAAACATAACTAAATTAAAATGAGTCATCCGAATCTGTATCCATCTCGTACACCCTTTCACATGGATCATCAGTAGCGTAATAGTCTTCTGATAGATCATCCGTATCATACTCACCTTCCGATCGGTGGTTGTAATACGATGGGTTTGGTTCTTGCACAACCTGGAAAGGGTTTGGTTCTTGCACAACTAGGGAAGGGTTTGGTTCTTGAACAACCAGGGGGAGGGTTGGGTTGTTGCACAACTGGGGAGAGTTTGATTCGTGCAAAACCGAGGGAAAGGCTTGATCAAAATCCAAATTACAATCGAAGCTATCTTCACCCACACGGATCTTCAACAACTAGTGGAGGGTTTGGTTCTTCAACATGAATATGAAGATAAAAGTAAAGATGAATGTTGTTTCGTCTATATTCCATAAGCACAAAGTGAATATGAATTTTGAGAAGTGATTATGCAAGTTACGTATTTATAGTCGTTGGAAAATATAGTCGTTGGAAATATAGCCATTGTGTATGGATACGTGTATGTGTGTGTATGTATATGAATATGTATATGTTATTGTATGTATTATGTATAACTATGTATATGTGTGTGTATAGATGTATTATGTATGTGTGTATGTATATATATATATGTATGTATTGTGTATAACTATGTATATGTGTGTGTATGGATGTATTGTGTATGTATATGTATATGTAGGTATTATGTATAACTATGTATATGTATGTGTATGAATGTATTGTGTATGTGTGTGTACGTATATGTATATGTATGTATTATGTATATGTAACATCCCGAAAACCAGACACTTTTTTCGGGTTTGGGAGCGATATGAAAGGAAATGAATGGACGTAAGGGCGAGGGGTAAATCCGTCAAAACAAAGACGAGGGAACACCCCCTTAACCCTAGGCGACCCTCCTCCCTTTGCCATTCACCATCTTCACCTCCATTTCTAGAGAAAGAACTGAGAGAAAGAGTTAGAGGGAGACAGTAAAAGAAGGTATCATCAAGCTTCAAATCTTGCTCAAATCCATCCTTAGTCAATTATAAAAGAAAGGGGAAGGGAAGCTCCTGTGTTCAGGTAAGAATAGATCTTAAATTCCTTTTTTTTCTTTGAATTGGGTTAAAGGGGGTAAAATTAGAGTTTGTTATAAAGGTCGAATTTTTACATATGAAATGGCCTAGAAACTATAGATCTAGCCTCATGGAAGATAAACAATCTATTTGGACGTAAAAAGTTATGAATTTTTATTAAAAACGATGATTAGTTGATGAGCATTCATCAGGCGACGCTAGGGTTCTTCAGGCGACATTAGTCATGAACCCTGGGGGAGAATGGAGACACTAAGTTAGACAACACTAACTCCACAACGAAAGTTGTGGCGACACTATCCACGACACTAGTACTACCAAATCGTCGGGTGATACTGACACTAGCCCTAGTGACACTAGCCAAATTGTAAATTTCGCGTGTTGATTTTCGAGCAAATCGAATATGTAACCCCAGGCCAAATCCGAGGTTCTCATTTGCCAATTATGAAACCTTGGGGATTGGAATTGCCAAGTTCCAAAGTTCAAAGGGTTGAAAATGAAAATTCTGATTTGGGGTTGATAGCGACCGCTACCAGACCTTTAGCGGTCCACTAGGGACTCCTGGCTATGGAGGTCCGCTAGCTTGGTCCGCCAGAATTAAAATAGGTTGGGTGGTGGACCGCCACTGCACAAGTAACGGTCCGCTAGCCACAATCCAGCCGAAACTTCTCGTGATGCCATGTGTCCAATGACTCAGCGTAGGGTTTTGACGCGTGTCTAGGTGGAGGACCACCATGCCCCTCCGTAACGGTCCGCCAGCCGCAATCTGAGGTTTGGTCCAATCAGAAAGTGACATCTAGGGCTGACGCGTATACCGGGCGGTAGCGGACCGCTACGCCCTAACTTAACGGTTCGCTACGGGTTTGGGTTTGGCCCTATAAATAGATGCATCCGACGTCTCATTTTGCACACACCAACATCACAAATCACTTCTAACATTTCTGGAACCAGCCTTCCCCTAGATTCACGTGCCTTCGTTACGGTAATTTATCTGACTTTCGCTTATTTTCCGACTTTCGCTTATTCCGTACTTGTGCGTTGAGAAACTAACCAATCTAGAACTTGCGTTAAGGTTTTCACTAGCACTCAAGGATTATCCTGAGATAAGCTCGGCTACATTTAAGGTGAATATGTTTATCTGTCTTTTGTTTTCAAAACTTTGAAAGTTTTACATTTACAAAATGGCAATACATGTATTCAAATGTTTGATGCATAAGGGCGTCTACGGACAACATTCAGGCCATAAGTATACGTAAAACTTGATCAAGGGATACACGCTTTATGGGTGAAATTCCCATATTAGGGTTGGTAATTGTCTGTAATTGGATGTATGACGGGGTCTCGGTTATGGGACATCGCAGTAAGTAAGCATGGTAATGCCAGCATTCCTTTTACGGAAATTACCGGTGTATACCGTGGTTATACACTCAGATGAAATAGTTTCGCTGGATGGTAGATTGTTCCCGCATTATGGTTAAATGTTTTGATACTGTATTTTTCAAATGAAACTGGTCATGATAATCATGTTCACCAGCGTTCACGCTGACGTTTAGTTTCCAAAATGTTTCTCAGGTAATCAATGATTATATGTAGCTTATCTATAAGGCTAGTCCTACGGGATAGTCTTGGGGATAAATATGTACATAAAGAATTTTGACAGGGTTATGTGCTGCTAGCATGGAAATAACTATGCAGTGATAAGAAACAAGAAGAAGTTTAGGATGACGGTTTCCTAGACATGGATACTCCCTTGTTATACACAAGGTTAGGTGCCGCAAGGTAAAACCATTAAGATACCAACACTTGTGTAGCTTGGTATTGGAAAGGGTTAACTCCCCAGGCATAAGCCAACTACCTTGTAGCTCTAGTTCTACCCTACTTACGCAGGTGACATGTAAATGGTAAAGGACCATGAATTTTTTATAATAAATGGGTATTTAAATCCCCATGAAATGAAATGGCATTTTGTTTATCACCAGATTTGGAAAATGTACAATATCAACCCTCGGGTTGAGGTTTATTACAAGATCGATCCAAAAGTATTTTCCGCTGCTAAACTCACTTTAATTTTCTAATTAAAATAAGATATGAGGCGCCAATCTGGTCACACGCCCGAGTTGTCCTGAAACCGGGTTGTGACAGGTTGGTATCAGAGCCAAGGTTTTAGTGAATTAGATACTGGCTTTAGTATATAAGCTTTAACCATAGCTTTGAAACTTAATACCTCGAGATTAATATAAGGATACTAGCTTTAGTATCTAAGTTTTGATCAAAATGAGAACAGAATGCCTACTAAGGTAGATACTAATGTTTAAGTTTTCAGGATGTTTGGAGAACATAATCTTCCATATTATGATCCTAATAAACAAGAATCGCCTGAGTATCCTGTCTATGGATCTCAGATGATGCTGATAACATTTCCTGATCATAGCGATCCCTTAGCTATAAATTTAGATACTCCTACACCTGAGTATCATCCTCAGTCATATGAAGCAGAGAGTTTTTGGATGGACGTTGGTTCAGATTTTTGTAAGTGGTAGTTTAATACATCTTCACTAGTAAACGATCAGGTTGGGTCTAGTAGGTCCCAAAAGCCAAGGAGAAGAGTGGGAATGCCCACTGAAAGATTTTCCATTCCATCCGTAGAGGAGAAAGAAATTTATCAGAACATGCCGGTGGAGGAACCATCCGAAGAAGAATCTCATCATTATGAGCCAATTTCTGAAAATCCTGAGGATAATCCTTTCTATAATCATGAATCTTCAATTCTTCAAGATCCTTACGTTGCTCCTAATCCTTTACACTATAGTCCTTATGAGGGATATTTTAATGTTCCTTCTGCTTATCAAAATGCTTACAATAATATTGTGGTTGGACTCGGAGAACCACCACCATAATTTAGATATCCTCATAAAACCCCTACCTCTCCGATTGAGTGTCTTGATCGTTCGTTGCGAGAAACGGACGAAGTCAAGAAGGGGTGGTTTAAGGATAGAAAGAAGAGGAAAGAGATTGGAGCTCAAATAAAGGAATGTGTAGAAGAGATGATAGAGTTTGGAGAAATGCTAATGGAGGATTAGATAGGATATATTGTATTTTCCTATCTTGTATTTTGTATCTTGTATCATATATTTTATTAATGAAATAATTTCGGTTTTGTTTAGATACAGAATGCGAGGAAAAGGAAAGGGTCCAGATTTTATATGTAGATTTGCTCCACCCAATTATGAGAACCAAGTAACTAATGAGACAGGATATGAACAAGGAATAGACATTGAAAGTTCAACGTTTAGGAGTTTGGGAGAATTAGAATCTGTTCCTAATTCCTATATTCCCTCTCTCATTATTCATTCCACTCCAACAGCAGGAAACTATAACGTTACTCCTATAGTACCATATAATATATATGAAGGAATTACTGAAATTCCATACGAACGTATCTATAATCTGGAAGGAGAAGAAAGAGCCAATTCTAATCGTCTTTATTTTCCTTACCTAGAAATTCCTAATATACCTATTCCAAGGGCAGTGGAAGAACCTCCTGAAGACGATCGGGTTAGAACACTGCTAAACCGTATAGCTAAATTTGAACGGGAGAAAGCATAAACGAAAGCAGAAAATGAAGTACTACGACAAGCCCTAGAGGAAGCTAGGAATCGTAGTAAGTGATAATATATTGTATTTTGTAAATATTATGTTTAATGAATAAAATATTCTCGTATTTCTAAATAAATTCTTGAGTTTAATATATTCCGATATTTCATATAGAATGTTGAAAAGTGGACCATGAAACAATACTCGCGGTAAAATGAAGCAAATGGCTGAGAACAATACTGTTGAACTAGAGACTCAAAAGGCGAAAATAGCAAAAATGATTGATACTGGAATTAAGAAAGCAATTCCTAAAATCATAGCGGCAATTGAAGAAAACAAAGCTGCTAAGAAAAGAGAGTCTTTGGTACAAAAATCACAAACTAGAGAAACTAAGAAAGAATTCTCTACCCCCTCAATTCTCAAAGTATACTGAAGGAGGACATTCCAATTACCATAGTAAATCCTCCAAAAGAACCTATCGGGAAAGCCATGATTCATCTGTGGCTAGTCCTAGGGAGGGATATGAATTATCCCATAAGGAAAAGGTAAAATCTTAGATGCTCATATAAGAATTTTCAAGACTGTAAACCATATGAGTTTGTAGGAAAAGAAGGAGCTATAGCCGCACTGAGGTGGCTATAGAAAACTGAGTCAGTTATGACAATAAGCAAATATCTTGAAGAAGATAAGGTCTTTTATGCTTCGAATCTGTTTATAGATCAAGCGTTAGAATGGTGGAATCAGATTATATCTTCTGAAGGCAGGGACCGAGCTTATGCCATGAGCTAGTCTGCCTTCAAAGAGAGGGTAGAAAGAAAATTTTGTCCCATGAATGAGAGGGAAAAGATTGAGAACAATTTCTTGAATCTAAGGATGACGGGTACGAATCATCAAGATTATGTCACGAAGCTGTTTGAGTATGCTAGATTGGTACCTCATCTAGAAACCCCCGAGTCAAGCTTCATCAAAAGGTGCATCTGGGTTTAGTTTTGGAAATTAGAGACTTAGTGAAAGCCTTTAAACCAGAATCAATGGATGAAGCCATTGAAATTGGTGTTGTGCTTACTGATAGACGGATAAGGAATAGAGAAGAATTGAAAAAGAAAGAAAATCCACACTTAAACATAAACGAGCAACGACGACCTGAAAGCAATTTTAATCGAAAAGATACTCGCTCATCTGCTCCTGAATGTCGATTATGCAAGAAGATGCATTTCGGAAAATGTGGTGCAAGACCATTTTACAGCGCATGTAAAATTCTTGGGCACTATACTGAAAACTGTTATAAGAACAGGAAGCCTATTGTTTGTTATGAATGTGGAGAGCCGGGTCATATAAAGACCCAATGCCCAAAAGCTAAAGAAGCAGGGACATCTGGAACAAAACCTGCAAATGGTGTTAAGAAAAACGCCAGGGCATTTGTTTTGAATGCTAATGAAGCATCCAAAATACCGGATGTCATTACCAATACGTTTATCGTCAAAAATATCTATGCAAGGGTTTTATTCGATTCCGGTGCAAATCAAGGCTTCATAGATGTTAAATTCTGTAAGATGTTAGATAAACCCTTAGCTAGATTAGATAAATCTTACGAGGTCGAGACTACCAATGGGGATCTAGTTAGAACTTCTAGTTCCTTGAATGACTATAAGATTTCTCTGTTTGGACATGTCCTACATGTGCAATTGTTGCCCATGACATTGACCGGGTTTGACATTATCTTGGGAATGGATTGGCTATCTGTCGACCAAGCCCAAATAAATTGCAATAAGAAATCTATTAAGATTAATGTGCTTGATGGTAAGATGATTACTATCAAAGGAGATAAATGTTCCAATCCAGTTGGAACTATATCACTCCTTAAGGCAACAAAGTGTTTCAACAAGGGATGTGTAGCATACCTTGTATCAATTACAACCAACAAGGAAGCAAAGCTATTGAAGAATGTACCAGTAGTATCCAAGTATCCGGAAGTATTCCCGAAGGAACTACCAGGATTACCACCAGATCGAGAAGTATAATTCAGAATTAATCTGGTACCGGGAACAACTCTGATAGCTAAAGATCCGTACATATTAGCACCAACAGAAATGGTGGAATTGAGAAAATAACTTGAAGAGTTGTTAGAAAAACGATTTATAAGACCGATTTCTTCACCTTGGGGAGCTCCGGTACTATTTGTCAAGAAGAAAGACGGATCAATGCGCATGTGTATTGATTACCGTGAACTGAACAATGTCACAATCAAGAACAGATATCCACTCCCTAGAAATGACGATCTGTTTGATCAGCTTCAGGGAGCGTGTTGTTTCTCAAAAATTGCTCTTCGTTCAGGATATCATCAATTAAAAGTACAAGAGGAAGACATATCCAAGACTGCGTTTAGAACGAGATACAGACATTACGAGTTCACTGTAATGCCATTTGGACTCACTAATGCTCCGGCAGCATTTATGGATATGATAAATCAAATCTACAAGCCTTATTTGGATAAGTTCGTTATCGTGTTCATAGACGATATAGTTATTTATTCTAAGAATAAGGAAGAACATGCAGACCATTTGAAAGTAATCCTTGAATTACTTAAAGGCGAGAAATTTTATTCCAAATTCTCTAAATGTGAATTCTGGTTATCATAAGTAAAATTTCTTGGGCATATGATAAATGCCAATGGAATCCAAGTTGATCATGCTAAGACTGAAGCAATTACCAAATGGGAAGTCCTGAAAACACCAACCAAAGTTCGGAGTTTCTTAGGTTTGGCAGGATATTACCGAAGGTTTATTTAGGACTTTTCCCGAATTATTTTCCCTCTTACTTCCTTGACAAGGAAATCTGCAGATATGAGTGGGGACCAAAGCAGGAAGAAGCCTTTAAGATGCTAAAACAGAAACTCATAAACGCTCCAATCCTGGCTCTACTAGATGGAATGGAAGATTTTGTGATTTATTATGATGCTTCACACACCGGTCTTTGTAGTGTGTTGAAGCAAAGAAACAAAGTCATTGCATATGTGTCTTGGCAATTAAAGACTCATGAACAGAACTATACGGCTCATGATTTAGAGTTGGGTGCCATAATATTTACGTTAAAATTATGGAGACGCTATCTCTACGGATTCAGGTTCACTGTGTTTACTGACCATAAAAGTTTGAAATATATATTTGGTTAGAAAGAGTTGAACATGAGGCAGAGAAGGTGGTTAGAAATCTTAAGTGATTATGACTATGAAATCTGCTATCATGAAGGTAAGGCTAATGTTGTAGCCGATGCCTTAAGCCGAAAGGAAAAAGAAAAGCCAAAAAGAGTGCGTACCTTGAGACTCGAATTGAAGATCGATCTCATAGAACAAATCAAAGAGGCACATAAATTAGCCTTAGAATAGGCAAATCTTGAAAAAGAAGGCATGAAAGGAATTATTGATCAATTGATCAAAGGAAATGATGATATTTTGCGTATGAACAAACGAATTTGGGTGCCAATCATTGGGGATCTTCGGGAGCGAATACTCGAAGAGGCTCATAAGTCTAAATATACAATACACCCAGGAAGCGATAAGATGTATCAGAATTTGAAAACCAATTATTGGTGGATCGGTATGAAGAAACTAATCGCCTTTTATGTTGCAAAGTGTTTGACGTGTTCACAAGTTAAGGCTGAACATCAGAAACCGTCTGGGTTCTTGGAACAGCTTGAAATTCCTGTATGGAAATGGGAAATGATTAGGGCTGGCAATTTCTACCTGTTTAAGACACGATTAAACCTGTTTAAGAAAAAGTACACTATGTAATTTTATACATTTTAAAAAATAAGTAAAATTAAGAAGCTAGACTCTATCATTTCTCCTTCTTGGTACATAAAAGATACAACTGTCTTATAGACATTAGATATAAAGAAGTTAAACGAGTTGTATTCATATTTGATACTTGTGTTATCCGCGTCGCCTATGACCTGTTTAGACACGAATTACCTGTTTTGCCAGCCCTAGAAATGATAACCATGGACTTCATTATGAAACTTCCCCGAACGAATCGAGGAAATGATACTATCTGGGTTATCATAGATAGACTGACTAAGTCTGCCCATTTTCTTCCAATGAAAGAAACTTATAGCATGGATAAGTTGGCACAGTTGTATGTCAACGAAATCATGTCTTTGCACGGTGTGCCGTTATCCGTTGTGTCAGATAGAGACAGTCGGTTTACGTCTCGATTCTGGAAAAGCTTCTAGAAAGCACTTGGAACGCAATTAAATCTTAGCACTGCTTATCATCCTTATACGGATGGTCAGAGTGAAAGGACGATACAAACTCTTGAAGATATGCTTCGAGCTTGTGTAATAGACCTTGGAGGAAGTTGGGATGACCAATTACCTCTAATGGAATTCTCGTATAATAATAGCTATCACACAAGTATCCAAGCTGCCCCATTCGAAGCCTTATATGGCAGAAAATGCAGAACTCCTGCCTGCTGGGCAGAAATTGGAGAAAATCAATTGTCAAGTCCTGAGAGAGTTCAGGAAACAACCGGCAAGGTATTACAAATTCGTGAACGTTTGAAAACGGCTCGTGATAGATAGAAAAGTTATGCTGATATGTGGGCGATCATGTATTATTAAAATTCTCACCCTAGAAAGGTGTGGTATGATTTGGAAAGAAAGGAAAACTCAGTCCAAGATTCGTTGGACTATTCAAGATTCTTAAAAGAATCGGATCAGTCGCCTATCAACTTGAATTGCCAGAGGAAATGAGCGGTGTTCATGATGTATTCCATGTGTCAAACATGTGAAAGTGTTGGCCGATGAATCTCTGATCATGCCTCTGCGGGATGTAGAGGTGGATGAATATTTGAAATTTGTTGAAAAGCTGAAAAGGAAGAGGCTGGTGTTGGTGAAAAGGATCGTCAGCTTAAAAAGCTGAAAAGGAATAGGCTGGTGTTGGTGAAAATGAAATGGAACTCCAGACGTGGAATTGAGTTCACGTGGGAACTAGAGAGTGAAATGAAAAAGAAATACCCACACTTGTTCCACTAAATCTCAAGGAAGAGATTTGAATAAAGGTGGGGAGCATGTAACACCAGGCCAAATCTGAGGTTCTCATTTGCTAATTTTGAAACCATGGGGATTGGAATTGCCAAGTCCCAAAGTTCAAAGGGTTAAAAATGATAAATTCTGATTTCGGGTTGGTAGTAGACCGCTACCAGACCCTTAGCGGTCCGCTAGGGACTCCTACCTATGGAGGTCTGCTAGCTTGGTGATATGACGTAAATTATAAATGTTTTGCATGCATAATTATCCCCGAATTCATTACAATTAGAGATAATATGATAATAATTGATACTTAATCCATCCATTTGTGTTCCGATAGGATAATTGACTTGGATATGCAAAAACATGAAGAAATCACTCAAAATCAAGGTGAAATCAGCATTCGGAAGCCAATTGAACGAAACCGGACGCAGAAGGTCAAACCTGGAAGTCAAAAAGTCAACAGGGACCAAAATAGGGCAATGCACGGTCGTGCATTGCATTGCACGGCCGTGTAAACCCTATTTTGGGTCCCTGTACTCTCATGTACTGCCAGATTCCGCACGTGAAAGAAAAGGGTACTTTGCATGCCCGTGCAATCCAATGCACGGCCGTGCATTGCCAAAATCTTAGCCTATAAATAGCAAGCTCATTCTAGTGTTTTTGGGTCCAAGACCAAGAGTTGAGAAGGCCTTAGAGCTCTGCTAAGTGTCGGAACTCTCTCGGTTTTGGTCCATTTTAGCTTTCTTGTTTATTTTCCTTTTTAAAGTCTTGTAATATAAATATTTATTCTCGTTTGAGTAATCAAGAGGCAACTTATACCCATTCTCCCTTGGTGTTGGAATACTTCCACACATTATCTAAGGGTTAGTGGAGTCACTTGTATGGTCATTCATGGCTAGTCCTCTTGTGTTGCTCTAGTTGGTTGAACTTTAATTAATTAATTAAGTATTTTTAGTATGTTATGTTTTTAAAGTCTTTACTATAAGTTATCTTAAAAGGACAAGAATAAGTGATCTTTAAACCAATCTAATAATCTTAAATATTGTAAGTTACTTAAGCAAGACTTCTTGTTTCGTAAGCTTATTCGAGTTTGTACGGTCTATATACAAATCTTGGTGCTAGCAACGGCCGGGTAGTATAGATTTAATATTATGGGTTGATTGGAGGTTTGGGTATTCAGCAAGCCGTTTGAGCCCTAACCAGATCGGGCGGTTTGTGTCAGTATTTCTTTACTTTTCTCGTGTCGGCTTGCAGAGGACTTCTAGAAGGAGCCATGGGGTTTGATCTTGAGAATGAAAGTCTTATTTGTTTAAAATAATATTATAAGTAAAGACAACTATTTAAGAACATAATTTGTTAGGTCCGAGCATTCATAAAGTAACTTTGGAGGAAGTCGTGCGTTCCGACTTACCGGAAAGAGTTACAAGACATGACGTACATCAGTCATTGGATAATCCTAGTCCAAAGAATGCATCATGAGATAACCAGCTGACTTGAGACCCCGTTCAGGGTCCGGAGATTCATTAAGGAACAGTTGGCTAACCGTATCCACTTTTCTGTTACAAAATGTTGAATCCCCTTTCGAAAGGGTTAGTACTAGTAACTATGACCAACCTTACTTTAAATATAGCATTAATTAACAAGGGATAACAACTAGATTAACACCTTAAACGGGATAATACTTCTAATTACATTTTTTATCTTTTTATTTTTCTTTTAAAACAAAACCCATTTTACAACTTATTATCCTAGTCAGATGATGCGTAATATTTTAATATGTAAAAATATAATAAATATATTTTTAAGATGGTTTCACGAGATCAGGTTTTAAATTTATAAAATGATAATTACTTTAACTTAAAACACACACAATAGGAAAGTGTACCTATCGCAGCGTAATATAGTTTAGGTAAGAACCAAGTATCGAACCAAAGGACACGGTCGAATTCCAATACTCAACTTTTGTTAACGTTTAACCGGTTTAATTAGTGAGTTTTGTGTGCTTGTGGAACAGGAAAGTAAATGACATAAAAGTAAATGGCGATAAAGTAAATAGCAGAAAAGTAAAAACGTGCGTGAAGTGTGTAACATAAATGTAATGAACAGAATAGTAAATAACATGAAAGTAAATAGATCGGAAATGATCAGGTTACGAATAGTATTGCTTTGGGTTTCGAATCCGCTTGGTGCGTGATAATGTTAAGTTGACTAATCCAGTGATATGACTACTACAAATGTGTGACCCGGGTCACCGCTAGAGCCTCGTCCTCACGCCAATTGATTTGCAAATTTAAAAGCTTTAACAAGTGGTAGTGCCTCCCATTAAGGACAACAATTACCTTCAACCCTTCGAATGGTCATCTCCGGGTTGGTTTAAGACATCGAACGTAAAATGCTTTGTATTAGAGTTAAATAGGTGATTATATTTTGCTCACCGGGAGGCGGTGCAACAATGGGACCAAGTATAAAGACGTACCGTTCCCAACATGAGTTCACCAATTCTTGGTCGCATAATAAGTTCGTATAAAGATGTACGATCTTAATAGTGTTAACCAAGCCTTGGCTTATCAATCTCTACTTGTATAAATACGTACAAGCTTCAAGAGAAGTTTGATTAAAAAGGTTTTACACTTTAAAAATCAAGAACACTCACAAATATAAAGACGGATTTAGACAATAATAAAAGCCCACCAAAATGGTGGTTTTAAGGACGAATAGTTAAAAACATAAACACATCACTTGGATTAATACGTTAAACATTGACATGCACCAAACTTCATCTTCACCCTCGCAATACAAAGAGTCTAGCCACGAATGGCCATACTAACTAGCATAACGCTGAGTTTCGTAGGCTCCCCTATTGCAGAACAAGGAGGAAGAGCCCCTCTACTCACTACTACTACACTCTAACTACGAAATAAGCTTTCTTAGGTGTGTTCTTGGGGTGTGTAAGGGATATATGAGGTGTGTAGAATGAAGAACCCAAGCCATCTATTTATAGGCCTCAAAATGAGCAATGCACGGCCGTGCATTAGATTGCACGGGCGTGCAAACACCTCGGGAATCAAACAGGGTACAAAGGACAGTGTACCGGAGTCTGGGGAGGGAAGAAGGGCATTGCACGACCGTGCAATGGGTTGCACGGTCGTGCAACCCTCTGCCTGCTCCCCAGGCTCGTCTTTTAGCTGCTGGTTGACTTGTGTTGACCTGGTTTGACTTCTTGGGGGTCAATGCTCGGGTTTGGTCCTCCAAAAGCTTGTTTTCTTCATGTTTTAAGCTGGTTTTTGGTTTGTTTATCTTGGAGCAACGAATAACCTACAGTTGTGAAATATTAACGTTTTAAGTATCAATTGTAAGGTTAGTAATCAATTAGTACCATAATATGGGGATTATTATGCATGCAAAACATGTATAATTTAGGACATATCATCAGACAATAGCAAGGGTTGAGTACGGGATCCGTGTCCATGGTTCGATACTTGGTTCTTACCCAGATTATGCTACGCTACGATAGGTACACTTGCATATTGTGTGTGTATTTAGTTAAAGTAATTATTATTTTAATTTATAAATTTAAAACCTAATTTTGTGTAGCTCTAAATAGAATATATTTATTACTAATAAAAACACGCTATCATGATTTTGGCGTCGTTGCTGGGGATATATATATTTATATTTTCATCTACATATAAAACACACATCACTTGGTCCTCCATAATTAAAATGGGTTGAGTGGCGGACTACCACTGCGCCAGTAACGGTCCGCTAGCCGCAATCCAGCTGCAACTTCTCGTGATGCCACGTGTCCAATGACTCAGCGTAGGGTTTTGACTCGTGTTTGGGTGGCGGACCGCCACGCCCCTCCGTAACGGTTCGCTAGCCGCAATCTAAGGTTTGGTCCAATCAAGAAGTGACATATAGGGTTGACGCATACATTGGGCTGTAGCTGACCGCAACGCCCTAGCTTAACGGTCTGCTACGGGTCTAGGTTTGGCCCTAAAAATAGATGCATCCGGCATCTCATTTTGCACACACCAACATCACAAATCACTTCCAACATTTCTGGAGCTATCCTTCCCCTCGATTCACGTGCTTTCGTTCCAGTAATTTATCTAATTTTCACTCATTTTCTGACTTTCGCTTATTCCGTACTCGTGCGTTAAGAAATTAACCAATCTAGAACTTGCGTTAAGGTTTTAATTAGCACTCAAGGACTACCCTGAGATAAGATCAAGCTACATTTAAGGTAGATATATTTATCTGTCTTTTATTTTCAAAACTTTGAAAGTTTTACGTTTACGAAATGGCAATACATGTATTCAAAAGTTTGATGCATAAGGGCGTCTACGGACAACATTTAGGCCATAAGTATACGTAAAACTTGATCAAGGGATACACGCTTTATGAGTAAAATTCCCATATTGGGGCTGGTAATTGGACGTAAGACAGGTTTATGTGCTGCTATCATGGAGATAACTCTGCATTGATAAGAAACAAGAGGAGATGTTTAGGATGACGGTTTCCTAGACATGGATACTCCCTTGTTATACATAGGGTTAGGAGCCGGAAGGTAAAACCCTTAAGATACCAACGCTTGTGTAGCTTGGTATTGAAGGGGTTAACTCCACAGGCACATGCCAACTAACTTGTGGCTCTAGTTCTACCCTGCTTACGCATGTGACATGTAAATGGTCGAGAACCATGAAATTTGTATATTAAAGGGGTATTTAAATTCCCATGAAATGACATTTTTGTTTATCCCAAGATTTGGAAAATATACAATATCAACCTTCGGGTTGAGGTTTATTACAAGATCAATCCAAAAGTATTTTCCGCTGCTAAACTCACTATGATTTTCTAATTAAAATAAGATCGGAGGTGCCAATCTGATCGCACGCTCGGGTGTCCTGAAACCGGGGTGTGACAGAATAGCATACGACTTAGCTTAGACCTTCCATCTCGTATTAGTTATCGATAACCAGGTGAGTTCTAGATCCCCTTATGCCTACTTTTGGGGCTGGTGTGCATACTCGCTAAAGTGTTTACTTTAATTGTGTGGTAGTAAAAAGTAAGTGGAGGAAATTTAAGGAAAGTTAATGCAAGGAAAATGAATGTTTTATGCAAGTACAGATGTTTATAAAAGCTAACGAAAGTGAAAGAACGTTTTTAATAAAAGAATGAAGGTAAATGTTTTTATAAGTCTATACATTATCTAAGTTTTAAGGAAAGTTAATGCAAGGAAAATGAATGTTTTATAAGTTTATACTATGTATATGTACTTGTCGGAAACCTGCACGATGATGTGGTGGCGACAATTTACAATGTGGTACTTGTTTTCCTGTTATTTTATCAATCATCTCATGATATATTGGTGTGGTCTATCTATACCATGAGCCTTACATATGTCAAATATATATATATATATATATATATAGGGGACGGTTCCATTAAAAAGTGGTTTTTCGCTAACAAATACTAAGAAGTGGGTCAAGCGAACAGTGGCGTTGAAACCGTCTCTTCGAACCCTAACTCGGACCCAAAACCTAAACTCTCATCCACCTGCACCCCCAAAAACCTAAACCCCCCTCCAACCCTACCCCGAAAAGCCTAAAACCACCACCTCCACCCTTCAAAAACCTAAACCCCCCCCCCCACCCCACCCCCTAAAAAACCTAAACCCACCCCCAAAAACCTAAACCCCCCACCCCCACCAAAAAAAAACCTAAACTATAAAATCTAAACCCTAAAGGCTAAAACTATAAGGCTAAAACCCTAAAATTCAAATGTAAAATCTAAACCTTAAAAGCTAAACCCTAAAAGCTAATATGGTAGAATTTGACGAGAAGGTTCCAACGCCGCTGAAATTAGCTCAATCGGAGTTCATTTGATATCGTTTCTTAAGGTTTTTTTTTCATTTCTTAGATTTCTTAGCGAAAAACTACTTCTTATTTGATACTTCCCATATATATATATATATATATATATATATATATATATATATATATATATATATATATATATATATATATATATATATATATATATATATATATATATATATATATATATATATATATATATAGGGGACGATTCCACTAATAAGTGGTTTTTCGCTAAGAAATCCTAATAAGGGGGCCAAACGAACTCCGATCACATCGAACCCTAACCCGGACCCAAAAACCTAAACCCCCCTCCACCCGCACCCCCAAAAACCTAAACCCCCCTCCAACCCTACCCCAAAACGCCTAAAACCACCACCCCACCCCCCAAAAAACCTAAACCCCTCACCCCAAACCCCCAAAAACCTAAACCTACCCTCACCCACCCACCCCCAAAAACCTAAACCCCCCACCCCAAAAAAAACCTAAACCATAAAATCTAAACTTTAAAGGCTAAACCATAAGGCTAAAACCTTAAAATTCAAACATAAAATTTAAACCTTAAAAGCTAAACCCTAAAAGCTAAGATGGTAGAGTTCGACGAGACGGTTCCAACGTCGCTGAAATTAGCTCTATCGGAGTTCGTTTGATATCGTTTTTTAAGGTTTTTTTCATTTATTAGATTTCTTAGCGAAAAACTATTTCTTATTTGATCCTCCCCCTATATATATATATAGGGGACGTATCAAATGAAAACTCTTAATTGTTGTGAAAACCCTTAAACTAATTCATAGCCACTCATTTGTTTTCTTTTACTTATGATTAAATTTAATCCTTGAGGGTATTCTTGTACATTCAACACTCTACACTTACAATAAAAACCCTATATTAAAAAACCCACCTTCGCCTCCACTCTTCATCCCCACCCTTTCTCTCCCCTCTCTCTCTCTCTCTCCACATACGAGATTTGAACCAAAATCACTGAAAATTCTCATCTAAAAACCCTAATTCCATCCTTGGTTTCTTTACATACGCAGGCGAAGGCTCCAAAATCGCTCATTCTGAAAACTCCAAAATCACCAAAATCACTGAAAATATTCATCTAAAAACCCTAAAACCAAAATATCTCCTCTCTCTTTCTACATAGGCAGTCGAAGACCGTTTGTGGCGGCAGGGGTTATGATCGAGGCAACGGACGAGTAGATCTGTGGACAGATAGACAACGAAGGGGACGTGGACCTCTATTCTTCCAGACGCCACCGTTTGTGGATGAAGAAAATTGCAGATCCAGACGCCACTGAGGAAGACGGATGGGATGAGATTGAAGATATTGGTAGCAGTGATGAGAACAAGGATAAGGTGGTCTCTCTTGGCAGCCGTGGAAGTGCTGATAGAGCAGAGTTGTAGAAACGATTTAGTGTTGCTGAGGAAGAAGATAAATTTAGGTCCGAGCTGATCTCGATATCATATGTCGAGTCACCCGACACCAAGGATTCACCTGGAAAAACCAACGGTTAGATCGTTTAGCCATCTTTTTTTTCGGTCATCGTGGGTTTTACTAGCTTGTTTTTGTTTAATGGGTTGCGGTAAACCGCAACAATAAACCAGATGTTTTGCAGTCACCAATGTTTCTTTGTGACTATTGCAAGTTGATTTATGTTTATTGAACTATAAATGAACTTAATACTTTGTTTACACATACTGTAATTTTAATTGTTTTGTTATTTGAATTTATGAATTTTTAAACAAAAGAACAAGATCTGCATTTAAAAAAAAAACTCTAAATGGTGGAACTTTGACTGCAAAATGGTGGAACTTTATCAAAAAGTAACAGTTGATTAGTTAAATATAATCTTTATTTTTACCATTTTTAATATAAATTAAATTTGGGTAGTGGTTTTTATAGTTTGATTTACAAATGGTATTTTGATTTTACACATGTGTATTCTGATTTTACACATGTGTATTTTAATTTTACACATGTGTATTTTTATTTTACACATGAATTCCAAAGTGAAGAAACTCATATTATTATGAAACTAATGTCTGATTCATATTTTGATTACCATTTATCAGGTAGAAGTAATTATCCATTTTAAGGATGATAATGAAGAACTCCAACAATGAAACTAGTGTTTCAAAGCTCAAGAACACAAGTGTTTTTGTTTTCCGAAACTGGGCCTTGTTTATGCTAGATCTGGATTATGAGGTTTTTATTTAATTTTTTTTATGTATTTTAAGTCAATCCATGCCATTTTGTATATGGTTTTTACATTTGAAATGTATTGTTCTTTTTAACAGCCTTCTTTCTGTATATGGGTTTATAAAAGATTCTAGGTTTTACCTTCTTTCTGTATATGGGTTTTACACATGTGTAAACTAAATTTACACATCAGTAAACTGAATTTGCACATGTGTAAAAAGTTTTTGATCATGTGTAAAAAGTCTATTCTTAAATCATTTCTGATGCAAAGTTAGTTGTCAAGGGTTTAACGTTGTAAACTGAATTTACATGTGTAAAAGAGTTTTGTTTTTCATGTGTATTTTATTTTACTCATCCTAACCTACTTTACAAATATGAAATTTACATGTTTTTTCTAATTATTGTACATGCGTTTACACATGTGTTTGATGTATAAGTTTTTGGGGATTACACTACATAAAACCTGTGTTTTAGGTTATTACACATGTTTATTTGGTTTTTTACGCATGTGTAAAGATCATGTTCTTTGATTGTTTCATAGATATGTAGAAGAATGAAGTTCTGATTTGATCAAAAAAAGAAAAGGAAAAAGAAAAAAAAGTAAAAAGATATTTTTACCCTCCTATTTAATCTAAGCCACACACTTTCTAATAAAATATATTAAAGTTATAAAATTAATTCTAGCCACATATTAAATTATTAGGAAATTAATGTGTGATCCAGAATAAGTTTAAGGGTTTTCACAACAACTAAGGGTTTTCATTTGATACGTCCCATATATATATATATATATATATATATATATATATATATATATATATATATATATATATATATATAGAGAGAGAGAGAGAGAGACACCTTAACCATTTTACGTCAAAAAGGATATCATTTAAAGCAAACATTGTATGACGTGGCATAGAGGTTAGGAGTGTTCACGGTTCGGTTTCAAACCGCGAAACCGCCTAAACCGGTCATCGGTTTGGTTTCGCGGTCGGTTTTTCTCCTAAACTATCGGTCGGTCAGTTTCAAACCGTAATGAACGGTTTGGTTTACGGTTTATACCAAAAACCGGTCGTAAAAAACCGGACTGGACCGTATGTGTGTATATATATATATTTATAAAAGCTGTTTGGTATTTGATTTCTAGCAAAATCTCAGGTTTTGCATTTGACTTTTAGCAAAATCTAAGTTTGGTATTTTACTCTAATTTGGTTTCTATTGTCAAAATCTCAGGTTTATATACACCAAGTTTCTGTATTTAATTTTTTGCAATTTTTTTACACAAGGAAAATGAAGATGCAATTTTTTTGCGGTTTTTTGACGGCTCATGGGCTTGGCCAAAATGGGCCTAAAATACCCAAACCGTGAAACCAAATTGGAATCAAACCGGTAACAATGGTTCGGTTTGGTTTTTATTTTCAACGGTTCGTTTTGGTTTTTAGTGATAAAAAACCGTTACTAATGGTTTGGTTTACGGTTTAACCTAAAAACCGTTAAAACCAGACTGTGAACACCCCTAATAGAGGTGTATGTACATGCTCCATAGTCCATATTATCAAAAAACAAAACCGACACTTATTGAAATGTAGTCAAGCATCCTCAACCGGCACTTATTGTATGTACATGCCGTAACTCGCGGTAATTTTGACAAAATGTTAGCGTTAAAATTTGTAACGTAAAAATAAGGAAAAGATAAGGTGGTCTCGCATACCAAAAGCTGGAAAAATAACAAACGGAAAAAATATCCATTCAAAAATAACAAAAAAAAGGTTTCTTTAACCCGTTTCATACCCGAAAGAACATATAAATCAACAATCACAAAGATTTAGCTTTTATTTTTCAAATATGATAGAAACAATTATCACATTGGTACTGATTATCCAGGTTTATATTACATTCTTTCATAAATATATTCTAGCGGTTAAAAAGTAAAAAAAATAAAATTCATCCCCTTAAACTAATAATATCTAGAGGACAGTGAGTCATAACTGGCTTTAGTATGCTGTAATCTTTCTCTAATTGCTTTGATTTCCATCGAGCTCGCTTGTTCACCAAAAGAACAATTAAATATTAAAAGTAAATACAAAACCAAATATTATACATTTACACTAACCTGGTCTTATTAAGTCTAATAGACCAAAATCTGTAGCCTTCAACTGCAAATCGTTTTCGCGCAACTTGAAAAGAAATGTCTATAAAAAAACCAAGAAATGGTTAGCATCATCCTAGGAACACCAGTTCAATGTAAGACACTAAGACAGCCTCTGGTTTCATGTCATGTTGTACCAAACCATGTAAGAAACTTACAGTAAGCAGGGGCGGACCTACATAGTCTCGAGGGGGTTCACCGGAACCCCCCGAGTTCCGAAATTACAGTAGAAATCTATATAGAAAAATACATGGTGAACCCCTTAAAAAAGTTGAAACTCAAAATTGTTAATCTTAAGAGTGGTTGGAACTAAGTTTACTTGCGGTAAAAGAAGAAAAATGAGAAAAAAAAAAGTTGGCGGAGAGTTTTTTTTCCGACTGGTTTAACAGCTGCAAGCAGAGGAGAAAAATGTGAAGATGATGGGTCTTCTGGAGTATTTTCATACGTATTCTTTAAAAACCCAATTTCAAAAGCACACCACACAATTTTTTCATTAATGCTATCAAATCTTTTTAATATATAAAACAAATAATTTAATGAAAGTATTTTTGTTTATCTCAAGGCTTTTACTTTTTAGTGTTTTGCTTTTTTAGTTTACTTAATAATATGATTTAAAAAAAATTTAGATTTTTATTTTGTTTGTTCAGTTTACTTAATATAATTTAAAAGAATTTAGATTTTTATTTTGTATCTTCTTTACTTTATTTGTTTAGATTTAGATTAATAAAGATATTATTATTGTATGTATTCATAAATTATATATCTACATATATATTGACCCCAAGTCAAAAGTTTCTGGTTCCGTCACTGGATTTTGAGATGTGAATTTAGAGTGGAATGATGTGTTGATGAAGACTCAGAAATTAGAATCTTGAAAAGATTGAAAATTTGTTGTTATTTTGGATAGGGATGAAGGTAGAATGCATTGATTTCAAAAGATGAAATCTTATAGAGAACAACTATAGGTAGTTTTTTTTAATTCGTAAAGACCATTTTATCTATATTATGTGTTTTTTAATTTATAATGACGATATTTTTTTATTATTGTATCGTATTTTTATTATTTGATGAACCTTATCCGACCAGAGCAACCGAATCAAAATTTTTTATGTCCAGTTCTATGAAATTAGAGCATCTATAAACAGTGAACCCCATGAAAAAATTACTAGATCTGCCACTTACGGTAAACATTATGAAAGAGGACAGTTTCAACCCATTCATGGGAAAACGGTCAATTTTTTGTTACATTCTACTGATAACAATTTAGACATTTAAAAACCACCTTAAGTAGATTCAAGAATCAAGTGTTTACAACCGACTTTTGTTTTGTTTAGAAAAATGGACCTCCATTTTACTAATTATGTTTAAAAGAACGGTTAATTATGAAATTCAAAAGGTTAGAAAAAAAAGTATTGGCGGATCAACCAAATCCATTTTGACATGTTACCGACCCGCCCATTTTGCTAATCTCATGGTTCAAGAAGTAGAAAGAAATTTTGTAGGTCAATTTCATATATATCTTTTTAATAGTTTAAAATTTCAGATTATTATTCATATTTAGTTATTTACGCTTTTAGAACGCTAAGAATTTTCCCATTTCATAGTATTGAAGAAACAAAACAAAAAAAATTCACACTCATCCATTGATATGATCCACAGTGATAATGTTGTTTTCTGATTCATTTATTCAATGAAACAGGCGTCTTATAAGCAACAAGTTTTATTTTGCTTACTACGAAATGAGTTAATAAGATATTTTTAGAATCGGAATTTTAATTTCCAAAAGGAAGCAACAAATATAAAAGTTCCTCAAGATTTGGAGAGAAGAGTTTACCTTAATGCACGATAAAGAGGCCGGTACTACATCACATAGGCAAGTGGAACTCCCGCTATGAAGTAAATGAGAGAAAGATCTTTGGGTCTTGGGGGGGGGGGGGGGGGTTGCGGCGGCGCGCCTCGACACGTCACTGCCACATTAGCACATGAGCAATCACTTGACAGAATCACTAAGTTACGTAATGAGTTCACGCCCAACATTAATAAGTGATTTTTTTATATCATTTTGTTAATCTTTATAAGCAACTGATATTTACGCTGTGTTCCCGAGTCTCATTTAAGGAGGAAAAAGAAGGGAAAAGAAAGGAAGGGGAAGTAATCCTTTGTTCTAGAGTTTTTTTTAAGGAGGGAAAATAAAGAAAATAGAAGGAAGGGTGTTTCAAAGATTTTTTTAAAGAGGGAAATGAAGGGAAAATAAGTCTTATCTCCATCCTTTCAAATTAGAAAGATTTAGAGAGAAAGAAAAAAATAAGAAAATAATTCTTTTCTTTTCTTTCCGTTCGTTTAGTAAACTCGAAAACAAAATGTTAGTTTTTAAACATAATTACTTATCATTTAAAATTTATATCCAAACACGTTAAAAATCCATATGCCTTCGTTCTGGTTGGTTTGTAACAAAAAATCAAAATTTAGGGTTTTTGCGAGCTTCTGAATTGAATTTGGGATTGATATGGGTATCCATTTCCCTTGCTTTTCTCATCAACTGAAATAATCGAGATTTGAAATTTGGGTGCGAAATAAGTGATCGAGATTCGATTAATCTTCGTCGGTACTATCGTCAGAGTTGGAATCTATCCTTTAATTTCACAATTTTGAAGTTGAATTGGTGAAGCCTCCCGGATCGGAATCGCTAGACGATCAGGCAAATGATTCATGTTTTTGAACCGCAGGACCAACCGAGTAACGAATAGGTAATATCTTGCATCTTTTTGTTCTTATTCTTTTTTGCAATTTTTCTTTTCACGAATATGAAAATGGAGTATCAGTGTGCATTTCAGTCAGCAAAATTTCCAAAGTCTATTATTTGTTCCTAGTAATTTGGTAGTAACTGTTTTGCTCTTAAGATCATGGCAACACAATAGCTATCGGAGAAGTTTGTGAAAATTACTTTCACACTAATAATAATATTTACATATTTGAGTTACATAACTAATTATTTATAGATCTTATACTTTCACTTAATTATACTTATATGTGAAAATTACATTAATTATTTTCAGTTTTTGCAACACCTATACTTTCCAACCATTTGTTATTGGTGGCTTACTAATAATATATTTTTAGATCTTTTATTGTTGTTTAGACCCTATGTCAAGAACTGTATGTTTCTATTATATTTTTCATGTCCAGGTAAGGTTTTGGAGCTAGGAATCTCCAGGAATGAGGTATGGTCCGCCTACATCTCACCCTCCCGAGACCCCCTTACCAATGACTATGCAATTGATGGGACTTTTACTAGGTATGGTTGTTGTTATAATTAGTTATTTATGGGTTTGGGTTCTCCTTGATCAGAGCTTCACAACAAGTTAAAATGTCCAAAACAGAGCTAAAATAAATGAGATATTAATGACCAAAATAGTGAGTTTGATGTGAAACTTGAAAGAAGGAAATGGATAAAATTTGTTATATGTAGGTGGTTAAAAAACTTATGAGTAGATTATAAGTGGAAGTCTTGGATATTGTTTCCTTGGCAGTAAGGAATAAGTGGGACCCTTAAACCAAATGTTAAATCTTGGCTTAAAGAAGTGCTTTTAAAACCAAGTGTTAAGTTGGTGTTAGGATGATGATGTGGTAAGAGAATTTTAAACTTGCTTCCACAATGGAGGTTTGATAAGAATAGTTGAGTGACAGGTTTTTGTTTTGTTTGGATTTGATTGTCTATCTGAAAACATGTCATATTATATGACTTGTAGTACATAGAATAATGGCAAAAAAATCTCGTGTTATACACATATATCACTTGGGTTCCACTTTGGCCGAAATATTGTATCCTCCACTATAATCAAACGCGCCGCTATCGTTCCTTTTGAGTGTAACATCGTTATAAGGGTGTTTAGGCGCACCTTTAACCGACCCAAACTCAGTTGCAGACGAGGATGCGGATGTAGAGTCCGTGTGGAGCCCGTCATTAATCAAAATGGTCTCGAGTGCCTTCACAACGTCACTCATACTTGGGCGGTCTGATCCTGAATCTTCAACACACTGCATTGCTAGTAGTATAAACATCTTAAAACTCGTCAAATATGTCATGTTTTTTATGCTTGGATCCATTAATTCCCTCAACCCATATTCCTCGTCATTGTTTGTATCCATTTTCATCCTCACCTCTCGCACGATGTACTTCCCTTTTGTGATTGGCGGCTTGGCAGTTACTAGTTCAAGCATTACCACTCCAAAGCTGTATACATCACTTTTATCGGTCAATTGTTGTGTCATGTAGTATTCAGGATCCAGATAGCCCTGTGAAACATGAAAAAGTATATGAAAAGTAACTTTGGACACCCATTTGAAATGTTTCTTTTAACCATTTTGACGATACAATATTACCCAAAACGGTCCATCCATAAGTAAATGAAATGAAACTGCCATCTCTAGCATAAGGAAACTCACCATTGTACCCTTAACTTGAGTCGAGACATGTTCTTCGGTGTCTGAAATGAGCTTAGATAGGCCGAAATCAGCAACTTTGGCTGTTAGATTGTCATCTAAAAGGATATTAGTGGATTTGATATCTCTATGAATGATAGGTGGATTTGCCAGCTCATGTAGATAAGTGAGCCCTCTTGCTGAACCGAGAGCAATGCGAAGTCTCCTCTTCCAATCGAGATAAATCCCAGATTTTCCTATAAGTTGAGATTAGATGAGTTTACTTTCTGATGATATCACATTCAACAGTTTTAATATTCACCTGATAAGCTGTCTCTGAGTGTTCCATTTGGCATAAACTCATACACCAGCATCTGTTCTCCCTGTTCAAAACAAAACCCGACAAGGCCTACAAGATTTTTGTGATGAACCCGCGAAAGCAATTCGATTTCAGTTTTGAACTCGAGTCCACCTTGCATTGATGTTTTCTGAGCTCTTTTGATTGCAACTACTTGTCCCCCAGTAACCGTTCCCCTATACACCTATATCAAACAACCAAAAACCAGTCATGATTTACATGAAACATCATAAGTTTAAAATGTAAACGTTATGAGTGCACACGCACCTTGCCATAGCCACCAGATCCTATCTGATTTGCTTCAGAGAAGTTACTGGTACTTTTCTTGAGTTCATCATAAGAGAACCATCTAGCTCCCTTTAGTTGTGGTGCACCACCACCATCTTTCCCACTTGAAGCCCAAGATGCTGCATGAACAACATTCTATTAGAGCTAGATGTTCAATATAGAAACTGGAAAGAGGACAGGTGGAGAGAAATTACCAAAAGGTCTACTTAAACCAATTGCTTTCTCAGCCCGTTTCTTTTGGCGAACAGCATATAGAAGAAGCCCGATAAGAGTTAGGACCAAAAGGGTACAACCAGTAGTGATCCCGACAATTGTACCAACCCCAACAGAAGCTCCTTCATGGCCTTATGTAACATATAATAACAGTAAAGTTAATTCCATTCCCGCCAATGTTGAATACTAATTTAAAGCTTGGTTTAAACAGGCACACGAGGTGCTCAGGAAAACGCATCAGGGTCAAAAAGGCGCCTCATGTAGTTCTGGGTCAAAATTGCCCAAATTTGGTCAAAATTAGGGTGTGTAGGAGGTTCAACCAAAGGGATGAAGAAATTATGAAAGGTTTACTTGACAAATAGGTTGATATATAAAACAAATAAGAGACCCTGGTTTTAAATAAAGGTTATTTGCTTGTACATAAACGCGCGCCTTGACTTTTGGGACCAAAACGCCTCGGAGAGCCTCGTGCTTTTTTAAACCAAGATTTAAAGTGTCATTATATAAACTTACCCGAGAAATCATACGGAATTGCTATGAAAAAATACGGCCCGAATCCAGCTGGCGGCTTGTAAGTTTGATTACTCAAGTAAAACCCCATCTTTTGAACATCTGATCGGTTAAAACGCTTACCCTTTGAGGGAAAGAGTTGCAAGTACACCTGAAGATAATCATCAGTGTTGAAGAATGGGTTTTGAAGAGAAACTGAGCCCGGTGTGAGGCCTAGTTTCACCCAAAGGCTCATTTCTAGAGAATGCCAAACATTCGCATTAGATAGTTCTCTAAATGAAGGTGCTCTAAAGTACAATGTCCCTTCATATGGATATGCACAGTTGCATGTCTGGGGGCTAAGTTTTTGATCCGACGCACATGATTTGCTCCCACAGTTAGCTAAGCTCGTAGAATATGCTTTTAAGGTTTGTTGTTGAACTCGACAGTAAGTAGTGTGTGCAAGAGCTGTATTGCAGACCGGGTTCCCAGACAGTCTGAAAATAAATAGAACACAAACTGGTTAGCAAGGTATTAGTGAGACCATGAGTTTTCTGACGACGAGTTCTCACAAGTCTCAAAAAAATATAAAATATAAAACAGAACACCAATATTCTATAAATTCTATCAAAAACTATTTTATGATGTATGCATTTTATACGAGTTTCAGTTCATTCCATTTTCAGTGCATTTGAGATCAAATTTGACCCAAATTGGACCATTCATAAGTAAACGGGTCCAAATTGACAACAGATTATGAACAGAAATGCATACTCTAATGTGTTTCTGTATTCTGAACTCAATGTTACTGCTTCAATCTCATTGCTTTGCAAATCTACTAGTTGTAGTTGCTCACTGATGCTGCTGCCCATATTCAGTGTATCATTGAGTTCATTGTTCTTTAATTTCCTGTTCAATGGTTTTTAAAAGTCAAACACCCTTCTTTGAAAATCAAAATTGGATCTTGAAATTAAAATGTTTGACTTCAAAAGTCAAAAGTTCAAATCTTACACTTGTTGAATTCCTAATAAACTGAAAAGTTCTTGTGGCAGTCTTCCTTTAAGTGAACCAAACTCCATAACCCTTAGCAGAATAACCATATTTCAATGTAAGATTACTATTTAAGGAAATAAGTTTTCGAATTTTTGTACGGGAAGGAATAACTCACAGAGTACTTAAGGATGGTAAGGTAGAAAACCAAATCGGAGGCTCAGATTGCCGAAAGGAATTGTTGCTCAAATCCCTGAACAAGATTCATGACAACTTATAATGACACCAGTCAAACATAAAAGTCAAATGGAAATGTATATGCAAGGTTACTCTTTTTTTTGTAACCTTGAGAACCCGTTACTGTCACGGGACCCATCAATACCCTGCTAACCACAGGCATATCGTAAGTTGCACTGGACAGGTGGCCTTCAAGAGATTATGACAGGAAACAAGTGGAAGCTGGATTCGAACCTGAGACCTCTACTACAGGCCATCAGGTGCTTACCATTGCACCACCTCTTGAAGGTTTATAACTTTGTATGCAGGGCTACTTCATACTAATCATTGTTCAACTTACACATAACTAAGGGAATTCATTCCATTTAAATCGGGCAGAGCTCCAAATAGATTGTTGTGAGCTAAATTCCTACAGCCAAGTCAAAGTCAAAGTGAATATCCAATTTGCTTTTTGGTTGTATTACAAGAAAAGATTCACTTACAATTCACTCAGGCTGGTAAGGTTATTAAGGTTCACTGGCACCTCACCCGATAATGCGTTTCTATCAAGCCGACTGTTGCACACGAACCATTCATCAGATGACAGATATCACTTAAAATCTTTTTACAGAAAAATGTTGAAATTAAGTAGTTGATATTGCTACTTACAGGACCTCTAATGTCTGAACATATACTATTGTGGATGGGATTTCTCCAGTTAATTGATTTCCATCAAACAATCTGTTCTTTCAAAACATGAAGAATCCAAATGTGAATAACTAAACTGAATTTTTTTTTTGTGCAGGGTTGCTTTTCAACTTACACGTGTATCAGCACCATTTCGTCGCTAAAAAGCTGCTCGGGAATTCGGCCTGAGAGCTTGTTCTTGTTAAAATGGCTGTTAATTCAACTAGTTAGAGGCTTTGAGGGACCCGGGATAACCGTTTTAAAGGAGAATAAACCGTACTCACAAATGTTTAGCATGTTTTAGCTGATCCAAGCCAGGTTTGGTGTTAGTTGATATGGGAATCGAACCTGTGAGATGATTCTCTGCAAGGTCTAACCAGTAAAGTTTGGAAAGAGATCCCAATGAAGGTGGGATTTCACCCGTTAAGTTGTTCGTGTTTAAAGCCCTGTTTGAAGTAAGCTAATCACAAGCAGTTGTAACATACCGGTTCTGGTAGTAATAGAGGTGGCAAGATGGTTGGGTTGGGTAAGTTAAAACATATTATAGTGAAACGGTTAAGTTTCTATTATGGGTCGGATTTGACTGACCCGCCAACACTTTCTTTTCTATTTGTTAATGCATTGATTACGATTACAAAAAATATTTAAACAAAATGATTTAGAAGATTGTATCTGTTTGACCCGTTACCCTCTTAACTAATTCTTTCGTTTGACTCGTTTCAAATAAACACAACCCAAATCGACCTATTCATAACTATACAGGTCAAAATCGTCACCTCTAGACAGTAAGATCAGAGTTCAAGAGATTCATACAAAAACGACAGCTCCCGAAGATTTCCGAGTTCAGGTGGAATGTTACCAGTGAAGCTACAACCTGCAAGAATTCTAGTATAAAAAATGAAATATTATTTAGCAAACGAATGTCGTTGAACCCGTAACGTAAAAAAAAGGTTGTTAGAGGACTCACAATATGTTGAGGCTTTTCAGATCACCGATCTGTGGAGAGATTGAACCCGTAAGGCCGCCATTAAACGATAAGTCCCTGGAACATGAATAAAAAAACATTTATCGCTCACTGCAAACGCGAGTCTGATTGTAAATAATGTTCCTTACAATGACGTTAATGCAGTGAGACCACCAATGTCGCCAACGAGCTGTCCTACCAGACCCATGCTGGACAACCCCCTGCATAAGCGCGATCCAACTGGTTAACCCAAAGAACAGTCGGGCCAGTTTTGCCACAGTTTACACAAACAAAATGGTTGCTACATATGAAGATTTTTAGAAAAGAAAGTAGACAGACAATGCGACGATCCTTGAGTTGCTGCAGGTGACACCTTCCCATGAACATGGATCATTTGACCGTTTCCAGCTCGGTGGTGTGTTTTGCCATTGGTCTTTCAATGCTCGGAGGGCTTCCTCTGCAATCATTTGCTTCTTATATTAATGTCGAAACAAGGCTTGAACCGAGTACCACACCAAAAGCCGGTTTTTAGAATAATCTAGAACCAAGAATGAATGTTTTTAAAACTGGACCGGATAACCTTACTAGTCCACTGGTCATTGGATTAGGTCATAAATAATATAAAAATACATAAATATATATCTAATCTAAAACCAAATATGAAAGTGTTTTACATTTTGGTTTGGATTTAAGATATAAAAAAGACTTACATAAATAAAATATAGATCTTAATTACTAAATAGATTAATAAATGAGATTTTGAAAGAAAGAAATAAAAAAAATTGAATCCAGCCCGACCACTTGGTCTGGTTCACTGGTCCAACGGGTAACCAGTTGATTCAACGGTTCAAAGAGGAATGACAAGACCGCCTATGTACCCGGTTCTCGGTCCGACCGGCTGACTGTGAAAACACTTAACCAAACTGAACCAAAACATAGTGGGTACCAGCTTGGTTTTGTTTGGGTCTCAGTTTAGTTCTTGAGTTTCCTCGGTCCAGGCTAAGTTTTACACACCCTTACTTACCGTCAGCAGGGTTAATATCCGAGAACACCACTAGAAATTCAGCAGAAAACAGCAGCAGATGCCACCACAACAATCGCGATACACAGACTGCCATAGATGCAAAGATTCTACGCTATTTGCATCGGGAACGCGTTTTAGCTACCCAACACTATTTGGTTTTTCTTTTGAAAGTGATATGTTTGTCACATGCTGCTCGTATGATTTAACGACTTGGCTTTTGGTTACCCTGGAAAAAGCAAAAGCAAAATCAAAGGATTTGATGATGATGTTAGGACTTTGAGTTTCGCTTGGATTAGAAGCCAATCCAACAAACCCCATTACCATCCCCACCCACCAACATACAAATTCATCATATTGTCACCATTGCCAACATTTTAAGTCACACAACGGTAATTACATATAATAAGTATAATACATTAAGAACTAGTTAATATATTAAATTTTGTGAATGTAAATAAAAAAATTCACAACCTATACAATTAGTATATGCTAATTGATGTGTTCCATAAGTTTTCGAAAACTTTTATTGAAGAACGTCGACAAAAATTAGATTTTTTTTTTAACGGCAACACCTAGATATTCTAGGATAACTGAGTTTCCCTCGGGCAACACCTAAAATATCCAGGGCAGCCTACCCCAGGAGAAACCCACCAACTGGGTAAACCCCCTGACCTGGTCACAGACCCTTTTTTTGTGGCTAGGATTTGAACCCAAGACTTTCATTATGAGAAGTCTTGGGGTTATCATTGCACCAAATATGTAGGTTCTAGTGAGATCTTATTTTTCCTACATTTAAATCTCTACCCTTGATCATGCAATTGAATGAATAAGATTGCTTTTTAGGCTTCTTAGCCAAATTGTACTTCTTATTTGAACCACCCTATATATATATATATATATACTAGGTTAAAATCTTGTGTATTATACGGGTTTAATAAATATAATATTATATATTAAGTAATAAAAATTTTATTTTTTAAAAACTCGTGTTTTACACGGGTTGAATAAAACCGTGGAATACAATATAATCTGTTAACACGTACATTCGTCAAAATATGCCAGGAGATTTATTTATTAATATAATATAAAGATTAGTATATTTTTTAAAAATATATTATTATTAAAAAATATAAGTGTATTTAATAAGAGAGAGAGGCGAGAAAAAAATGATGATAATTAATATGGAGGCAACACGTGGCATGAAAATCCTTTATTTATTATATAGTGTATATATATATACTATATTATAATGTATATTAGGAGGGCAACATGGTCTTTTTATCTACATTTTAAGAGTTTTATAACTCTTAAAACATAATGTATAGTCATGTAAGTCCCATATCTTCTAACGGATCTTCGATTACACACACACAAACGAAACGATATCAATTCTCATAATCAATAGGCGAAAACTATCGATTGTGGTGATTCAAGAATAAGAACACAACTCGATCTTCTCAAAGTAATACGTATACTGCTAATAGCCGCTAACCCATTACGGTTAGGGTATACATGCATATATATCTAATCAAATCTAGACTAGGCCTTTAATACATGTACTCGGCCCCTAAGGCCGGCCCAAAACACATAACCCGTGAACCCCTGTTCACGGTTACACCCAAATTACAAAAACAAGCTTAATCATATTATCTAGGTCCTACAATTCCCCCCTAGGATTAAGCTTGCACTTCTTCAAAAGTTGATATCTACATCATGACTTCCACTCCCAGCAAACAGCTTGTCTTTGATAACTTCAGCAACTGCTCCGGTGAATACTTTAGCTTCCTCTTCAAACACTTACTCATGTCTGATCTACCTTGTTGCTAACACATTGATGTCTTGTTCACTAAACTTTGACAAGTCGAAAGGATCTAAGATTCTAAGCTCTGCCTGGTCAGTAACTATCACAGCTTGTGAAGAAACTGGATCATATGCCCAGTACTGAAAATCCCTCAGTGTATTCACTGGCATCTTCTTGTGAACGGGAAACATCTTTAATGTTTTTGGAGTTGGCCAGATAAAATTGTACCAGCTTCTTCCGGTATATCCATCCTTAACTCCTTTAGCTTTCTTCATGATAGAGTCAGCTGTCTTCATTTTTGCAAAGTTGGTTAAACACTACTCATTTAAGAAAGTGCGAAACATCTCTACCGTTATATTTCTTCCTCTATTCTCAATATACGCTTCATTTAACTGCTGAAGATCGAGCTTAGTCAGCGAGCTGAAGTCATTAGCACTCTTGTAATATTCTAGTCTTCTACTTTTTCTCTTCACCACATACAAGTTTTTCTCTGAATCAAACACCCAATATGCAATACCTGACTTGTCCCCTCTCTTTGAATAGTAGCCTTCTTCGTTCCAAGTAACACGTGTCTCAGAAGGTAGACCAGGTGGCAACATCCGTGAAGGTCGCTCTTTCTTTAAAGTCTTGCTTGCATCAGCATTCTCAGACACATTTGCAGTAGAGCTTGACAAATTAACTTCATCATCAATGTCTTGATTCAGTCTTTCTAGCTATGAGTCTGAAGAGCTATCAAACATCTCAGCTTGTAGATTATCCACTAGGTTGGAAGGATCATCTATATCCGAATTACCAAGAAATTCATCATCTTTTGGATCTCCTAGATTTTCCTCAAAATCAAAATTAAAAATATCATTATCTTGGTTATTCTCAGGTTGACTTCCTTTATTCTTTCCCCCAGTGTCTCCACCTTCCTGATCATTATCGTCATCATTATCATCAGTAGTAGACTTCTCAATGGGTTTTGAATTAAGCTCATCCAATTGTCTCTTAAGATCATATATCAGAGCAGTAAGATATCCCTAATTAGCTTCTAAGGCCATAATCTTTGAATTCTGAGCAGCTACTTGTAATTCCAAAGCAAACACTCTATCTTGTAAAGCATGTTGATCTACTGGTGCAGGTATAGAAGAATCCAGAGGGCTCTTGCCTTTAATTTCGCAATTCTGTAAGCTTCAGCTGATGATACTAAGAATTGATTTGTATCGAAAGCTTCAGATGTCGGGCTCACCTGGGATGACGGTTGAGGATGGGATGAGGTGGGTAGTGGTGATTGTGGTACTTGAGAAGATGTGGAAAGCGTTGGAGTGGAAACTTGTGTAGGTATGGGTGTATGAGTCGGTGTTGGAGGTGGTACTCTAACATTTCTCAGATCTCTATGTCTTCTAGGTCTAGAGACAAGATCTTGATCCGGTGAGTAATCAACATCGGTATCATCTTTGTATGACGAGGAAGTGAGGAGGATATTCAATTCTCCGTCGTTTATTTTCCATTTCCATTACAAACCGATTTATTGGCACTAATAGCCTGTCCGGTGTTCCTTCATCATCAGAGGAAGAAATGACCTCAACATCCTCTGATTCAGGTACAACTGGATCTTGTGGTTCTGGTTCATTTTGATGATCTAACTGTTGTTGAGGAGGAAGTTGTTGTTCCTCTGCAACCTCGGCTTCAACATTCACAGCCGGTTCTGCCACTTCTTCATTAACTAGTGCAGCAAATCTTCCAAACTTCTCAAGGTGATGCAGCCCCTGATATACTCTTTTTCCTTGCTTGTTGACATTCATAAATTTGAAAATCATTGGACCCATAGCTTTCAGGTCCAAAGTCTCAACAGTAGGTTCCAGATTTGCATGATTTCTATTGAATATAAAATGGAGAAATCTAGGATACATCATAAAGATATCCTTCTTGCCCCCTTTTAGATTGCTTTTCATTTCTTCAAACACTATTTTGGAAAAGTTGTAATTCTAGCTCAAGGTTAGGGAAACCATAGCTGAAGAGATGGTAGCATTAAGTTCATCAAACCCTCCCTTTCTTCCTGACAGTCAGTTCATGCACACGTGTGCAAGATATCTCCAATAAGGATGTATCAATTTTTTGTAGTTCATAACCCATCCTTAGCAGAATAGGAGTGACAGTATTTGTATCTAACTTTGTTGGATAATCAGGTTCATCACCAAATTGTAGTTCTTCTCTGATTATGGCTTCTGAAACTCTGATTCTCTTTGTCTAAATAGTTCCAATTATGCATTCCTCTCCAGTATCATTAGGATGAATATATGCAGTTGCCCAGAATTCCTGAATATGACTCTTGTAGATTACTGGATTCTCCATAACAGCAAAGTTGATGGGGGGAAGTATCAACCCCACAACCATTGAGTTGAAATACTCATACTCCTCAGGTGGATTTAGAGTGAAAGCACACATGTTATGATCAGGAACAAATCTCATTTTTGCCATATCTGCACAAACCCAAATAAGTTAATACCCAAATAAATAACTTAATTTAATTAAGAGTCAAAATTCTAGGGTTCTCGGCCTATTAGGGGTTTACGGTTCCCCTTGAAGTTCACGGCCAAAACAGGGTTCTCGGCTAAGAAAGTTTACGGTTCACAGACTCCTTCTTAATGGATTCACGGTTTCCTGAAGGTTTACAGTATGAGAAACCATATACGGGAAGTTAAAGAGGTTCACGGTCAATTCAAAAATACCACCGTGAACCCCTTTCAGCAGGTAATACCAAACAAGCTCAATCCCTAAAATTAACCACTGATTTCTTCGAATCTTGAGTTCTTGACCATACACTAATGATCGCCTACCCATTCCGATCATATACACCTCCTTAATTCCATCTTTTACTGTCAAACAATCCCTTCCATGATCATGAATGCTCTCATAAGCGGGTTTCGCTCAAAATCTCAATTCAACATCTTAATATAGTGTTTAAAAGATTAAGATGTGTACCCGTAATAGCAAGAAAACTTGTAGAGAAGATCTAATAACACGAATCAAGATCAAACAGGTTTTGCAAGAGAGTTCAAAAATTGCCAAACAGAAGAGAGAGAGAGAGAGAGAGAGTTTGAAGCTCCTGTGAACATAAAACCCACATTAGGGTTTATTTTTTTTTATTATTATTAAAGATCCCGGTTGTTCAGAGAGTGGTGGCCCACCAAGAACTATGGTGGGCCATTCCATTAACCCGAGAACTCACAAAAACACTTAGTCCCTTAGATGCTTTATATCAAAAATCAAAACACGGTCATTTTTATCATTCAATTTTAAAGTAGAGTAAAATTAAAAAAAAATAAAAATAAAACATACTAACTTGACTCAATTAAAGCATAAACACGTTTACAATATGTACATTCTAACCAACAACGAGCCTTCAGGAAGTTTGCAATGGGATCATATCGTTCTACGGGCAGACCAAGGAACATTTTTCAGCACGGATTTACTCAGACAGGTCAAGTAGATTGCCAATATTCAGATCCTTCTAAACTCGTGTTAGTTTCAAACTGTGATTTAAGTTATCATGTTTTGGTAGAATTATTCATGACTCAATGGGTCCCACACTCACATATTAGAAACCTGTAATTAGATGAATGTAAATTATATGAATTCTTGATGAACTTTAATGGACCCCACAGCTTATTAGGTAAACCTTCCATTCCTCATGATCTTTTGAGCATCTAAAAAATAACTAGCACGGGTTTATACAACTTTTCACGGAATCTCTGACAAAATTTGATTAAAAAATATAACACTACGGACTTACATGTTCAGAACCAGCATAAGCTCAGGGTCATAGCATAACGGACTTACATGCCCTGACAAGAGATCCCTTCCAGTCACATATTCCCAAAAAGAAAAAAATATTTACATGTATATTTATATGTACGCCTTTAGACATATCTTTTGAATTGTACCTAATGCACGACATTAACATTGCGTGTCTTTTTGCTCAGAATTCTGCTTTGCAGAGTAGCTTCGCACTATCATTGAGTGTCTTTTCACCTATTGCATGTCGATGCATGTATTATATATATATATATATATATATATATATAATATGTACAGACTTGTAGCAAGTCAGCTCATAACGCCTTTGTGAAGGGTCTCGGTTAGTGCAATCTCAATAGAGCAAGGGTTATCCACAGTTCATCAACCTTTATGTTTAAGTTCTCTATTATTAATAGGAATAGAAAATTACACTAATCTATGAGATGTTCCCCGCTAAGGCCATAAGATCATTTTGTTCAAGTGTATCACATGCAGAGCCTATCAATATATCCAACATTGATCCTAGTCATTTCAATTTAGTGCCTTACATGTGTTGATCCTAGCCTTAAGAGACGAACAATCATATCACTTCCCATTTATTTGCAAACTCCCGACTCAAACAGAAACACAATCTTTTTTTGTATTTTTCTTGACTCTAATAAGAATTTAAAAGCAGACTCTTTTTGTATTTTTCTTGACTCTAATAAGAATTTAAAAGCAGACTATTTTTATATTTTTCTTGACTCTAATAAGAACTTAAAGCAGACTCTTTTTGTATTTTTCTTGACTTCTCCCCCTAAATTTGTGCATAAAAAAATAAAAAATAAAACTGTACAAATTTAAACTATAAAGAAAAATCTTTTTGTGACCTGTTCAATATTTAAAACAAATCATTTTCAGGGACTCTACAATCACATTGAATCGAGATGTATCAAATGCTTTTGTGAAGATGTCGGCAACATTGTTGTCAGAATCAACACGTTCAAGACAGATGAGATTTCTCTCAAAGCAGTACCGGATAAAATGCACCTTGATATAAATATTCTTGGTTTTGGAATGTTGGACCAAGTTTTTCACAATAAGCACATCAGCCTCATTATCACAGAAAATAACAGTATTTAGAAAGGTCAAACCGTAATCCAGCAATTGACGTTGCATCCAGATGACTTGTGAACAACAAGCCGATGCAACAACGTATTCAGCCTCAGCTGTGGAGGTGGAGATTGTGTGTTGCTTCTTACACTGCCAAGAAATTAGCCTATCTCCCAGACATTGGCATCCTCCGCTTGTAGATTTCCTGTCAAGTTGACAGCCTCCATAATCACTGTCAGAAAAAGCATACAAGTCAAAATTAGAATCTTTGGGGTACCAAAGGCCATGTCTAGGCTTGTCCTTAAGATACTGAAAGATACGTTTAATAGCAGTTAAATGGGACATCTTGGGATTGGCTTGATAACGAGCACACTGACACATAACAAACATGATGTCTGGAAGACTGGCCGTTAAGTACATCAATGAACCGATCATTCATCGATATTGTTTTTGATCAACGGCAACCCCATTTAAATCAGTGTCCAGAACTGGCCTAGAAGACATGGGTGTAGAAGCAGCTTGAGCATCAGCAAACTTGAACTTATCGAGAATGTCATCCACATATTTTCCTTGATGGATGAGAATACCATTGCTCGATTGTTGAACCTGCAACCCGAGAAAGAATGTCATTTCACCCAAGGCACTCATCTCGAACTCCTTTTCCATAACCTTCCTGAATTCTGTGCATAAATCCTCATTGGTGGAGCCAAATATGATATCGTCCACATAAATTTGCACCAGAATTAGACCAGCATCCACCTTTCGAACGAACAAAGTTTGATCAATTGCACCACGAGTGTAACCATGAGCCAACAAATAATCTGTCAGATTGGCATACCAAGCACTAGGTGCCCGATGTAAGCCATACAGAGCCTTATCCCATTTATATACATAATCCGGATGATCACAATCTTCAAACCCAGGTGGTTGACCCACATAAACTTCTTCCTTGACCTTTCCATACAGAAATGCAGTCTTGACATCCATCTGATAAACATTGAAGTTCATATATGATGCGTATGCCAAGAAAATTCGGATTGCTTGAAGACGAGCAACCGGTGCAAACACCTCCTCGTAATCGATTCCCTCTTACTGATAGAACCCCTATACAACCAAACGAGCTTTGTTTCGAATAATCACTTTGCTTTCATCTTGCTTATTTCTGAATACCCAATGAGTACCAATAGCTTTCTTTCCTGGTGGCAATGGCACTAGCTCCCAAACTTTGAGCTTTACAAACTGATTCAGTTCCTCATGCATGGCATCAACCCAGCTAGGCTCAAGGAGAGCCATCTTTATATTCTTTGGTTTGATTTGAGAGATGAAACATGAATATAAACATCTATTGATATCTCCAGCAGTGCTTCTAGTCTTCACGCCATCAGTTAATGACCCAATAATGCTATCCACCGGATGATCCTTATTAATACGATGAGATGGAGTTTCAGGAACTTGAACTGTCAAAGGAAGATTGGTCACATTTTCTTGTGTCTCTTCATTGGACTCATTAGTATTATCTGAAATCGGCTTCTCGACTACACTTTCATCAGGAATAGGCTCCTGGAATTAAGTGGCATCCGTAGCCTCGGGTGTAGAAGTGCCTTCATTGACAACAGATGTAGTGTCCTCCTCAATTACTGTTGAATCCTCAGAGACATTTGTTACATCAGGAACCGGCTCCTGAGTAGAAGAAGAAACAACTGCATTTTGTTTCCTTAGAACTTCTGGTGGATCAACAGTTAGTATTTGTCCGGTGTATGGACCGTCATCATCATCACTCAGCTCAAAGTAATCATTATTAGTTCATGCAATCACATCAATGTAGACATTAAACGATTTAAAGAGTGAATGATAGTCAAATGGACCACATTTTGCATCAGTAGGATTCTGCTCTTGCCAATCAACATATGTTGACTCCCTGGTCTCTTTGGTAACCTTGTTGTAAACTCTGTAGGCGGTGGTGTAAGAACCATAACCCACAAAGTAGCATTCATCAGCATTCTCATTGAACTTTGGAGTAGATTCCGCGTGTAGGACAGTACATGGACATCCAAAGGTTCTATAGTACCTAACCATGGGCTTCTCATTGTAAAGAATCTCATAATGAGTCAGCTGTAGTCGTTTATTGAGAAGAACTCGATTCAGTACGTAACAAGCTGTGTTAACAGCCTCAGCCCAATAGAATAAAGGCAGCTTGGATTCAGAGAGCATGGTTTTAGCTGCCTCAATGAGGGTTCTATTCTTTCGCTCTGCTACACCATTTTGTTGGGGTGTACGAGCTGCACTGTATTGCCTACCTATTCCCTTTTCAGTGCAAAGTTGATTAAAGACTGCATTCTTGAACTCAGTTCCATTGTCGCACCTGATAGCCTTTACTTTCACATCCCTTTGATTTTCAACCAGAATGATAAAATTCTTAATCAACTCTGCAGTCTCACTTTTGTTAGCAAAAAAGAAAACCCATGAAAAATGTGAGTAATCATCAGTAATAACTAAGCAATAAGACTTCTGACCGATGCTCATCACATTCAGTGGACCGGAGAGATCCATATGAAGTAAATGGAGAATATAGTCAATTGAATTAAACAACTTTGACTTATGGGGCTTCCTGTGTTGTTTCCCTTTGGCACATGCAACACATTTCTCAATAGAAAAGAATTCTTTTATAGGTAAATCACGGACATGATTACCTTTTGCAATTCGATTTAGATTTTTTAGATTAACATGGCCAAGACGACGATGCCACAACATAGCATCAAATTCATCTGATTTTGATAAAAGACATGTATTTTCATAAACAGGTTTGTTGTTCATGTCAATAACATATGAATTTCCCTTACGGTGTGTCCTTAATAAAATCCATTCCTCGGGCACCACGAAGCCCGGTTTCAAAATCAAGCATTCCTTATTAGTGAAATGTGTTGAGAAGTCTTTATCACAAATTTGGGAAACACTTAGCAAGCTATGATTTAACTCAGAGACAAAGCTTACGTCACGAAAACTCAATGAACTATTAATCACCGTACCTTTCCTGCTGATTTTACCACCTTTACCTCCCGCAAAGGATACATAACCTCCATCAAAATTTTACAAGTCGTGAAGTAGAGATATGTCTCCTGTTATGTGTCTGTAACAACCACTATCAACGTACCAAAGGCTATTGACAGTCCTCCTTGGCTGTTCCTGCACGATATGGGAGATTAATTAGTTATTGGAACCTAGACCATAGTAGATCTGGGTATTCCCATAGCATCAATGTATGACACCTCCTATAAACACATATCATTGTTTGAGTCAATTTTGGATGTTGTTTCAATCTTTTCTTTAGCTTTCCAAACAGGCATAGATGGAACATGTGTTTTATTGACCTTAGAAACAACAGATTTGGATTTCTCCTTTTTTTTAATCTGTTTAATCTTTTGCCTTTCATAGTAAGCCTGTCTGTTTCGCTTGGCAACATTCCAATCTCCATCAGAAGGCTTAACATAAGAGGACTAATTCTTCATTACCTTAGGCTGAGTAGCCTTCATTGGCTTGGAAGTCATGTATTTCTTACGTGTAGTCTTCTGACTCTGCTCATAATAAGGGACATAAGGACGATGGACACAGTTTCTTGCTAGATGACCAGACTTTCCACAAGTATAGCATGATTATTTCTTTGCATAAGGTGCAAATCCAGACTTGTCTAACCACTGATGAGATGAACCAACCTGTTTGGTTTTGCAAACCTGCTTAGGTTTCCAGTGTTGATGGGCATGGCTCTGTTCAAACCTCAGGTGTTGTTGATCATATTTAGAGTAAAATTGATCTTTAGTGAAATGCTGAGGTGAAAGCATCTGAGGTTTGACCAGAGACTCTTTGCTTAGTCACAGGTCTGGTTTTCTGAAAACATGCTTTTCTACTTTACCGTTAACTAACGGTTTCACAAAAACAGTACTCTTACACACATTCTCCCCTTTTGAAATAGATGGATTACATATAGAATCATTCAAACCAATAAAATCACGCACATAAGTTTTGTTTCCTTTTTAAAACATGTCTAACAGAAACATTGTTTTTGTATATTTTAGAATTAAAATTGCAAATTGGTGACTCATCAACTTCATCATCCTCACTTGACCAATCCTGTATTTCTACTTGTTCTGCACATGAGGTAGAAACATTAGAACTGTTCACACATTTATCATTTGAAGTAAAGGATGATGATTTGGATCCATAAGTGCATGACTTGTTTCCAGAGGTTAACATGTTAAATTCCTGTACTTGTTCCTCAACGGATGGAGGAACAGTGGTACAGTTCCCATTGAAAGGAGGAGGCATATTATTATACCCAATTCCCTTGCTTTCATTACTCGGCTTATGAAGTTGATTTTCAAGTATATCAACTATCTTACTGGACAGACCAAAGAATTCTACCTTTAATTTTGCTTCAGCAAGATTTGATTGCTCTAATTCAGTGGTCAATCTAGTAATTTCTTGCTCAGCATCAGTGAGCAAACAACATTTTGTGCTAAGCTGAGATTTTAGCAATGATATATCCCTTTTGTTAGCTTCTATTACCTCTTTGTAAGCCTTTTATGTTTAGACAAACTTAGTTTTGTGGAATTTGAGGTTTCCCATTTCAAAAATCAGGCCAGCATTATGTTTTCTATATAACTCGACCTTATCAATGCATAATTTAGTACATATATTAGCAGTTACCTCAGGTGGAGTAGTAGAAGATGAGGCGGAAGAAGAACTTTCAACAATGCCAGCCATGAAAGCATGGTTCAGATTCAGTTCCTTGAGTTGATCTCCCCAGTCATATCCACCAGTTTGCTGACTGATTAAGGCTTTGGAGTTGTCAACACCTTTCCCTCTTACCGATGATCCAACTTCATTTCCCCTCTGCTCCTTGGGTTTAGTGCATTCCCTTGCAAAATGACCTGGTTCATGGAAATTGTAGCAGCGGAGATTTGACTTGTTGAAGCCAATCTTCTTACCAGTATCTTCACTCCCTCTGAATTTTTCAGTCTTGTTGATGAAGTTCTTTGCTCTAAACACAGCCATGGCCAGTTGCCAAAAAATGTCCAACTCCTCTACATCTTCTGGATAGATTTGATTAAGCTCAGAAGTAAGTATTTCTGATGGTGACAAATTTCCAGAAGCAAAAGCTGCATAGCAGTTCATGATTCCAGTGCATAGTGATGTATTTGCTTCAATCAACTTAGCATGTTGTGCTGAATGTGTTTGCTGCTCTTGTATAGTAGATTTTGTAGCTGCAGAATTACCAGAAGTTGCTTCCCCAGATCTAGACACTCCTAGGGTCACATTAGACAAAAAGGCACTATTGCTACTCTATGCCCTGGCAGAGTTGATGGTGTTCACATGATTGGCTTTTCTTTGTTGATCATCAAGATCATATGAGTTGATGATTGAAATCAAATCATTCAAAGGTATAGCCTTCAATTCTTTAGTTCTCTTAATTAAAGCAACATTCATGTCCCAACTTTGTGGAGTCCATTCAACAACTTCCTATTCAAGTCTCCAGTGCTCAATTCAATTTGAGCACCTCTCATTTCAGAAACTAACCCGGTGAACCTTTGTAGCTGCACTTCTAAAGATTCACCCAGAATATGATTGAACATGTTGAATTTTTGCAGAATCATTTCCTTCCTACTTGCCTTCATATCATCATTTCCTTCAAATGTCTTTTCCAAAGACTCCCAGAGTTGTTTAGCAGATGTACATTCTTTAAAGTTATGAGCAATATCAGGTGATAAATCCATAGTTAGCAAGGCCAAAACTTTTAAATCCCTTTCAACAAGATCAAAATCTTCATCAGTATAATTCTCTATCTGTTTAGGTGCCTTAGTTCCATCAGCTTTGTCATACATGGGAATCTGAGGTCCATTAATGATACTTCTCCACATCTTAGCCTCAGAAAGTAAGACATAGTTCTGATATCTGAACTTCCAATCCACAAAATCTTCAGCAGAAAGTAAGACATAGTCTTGGTGGTTTGGTGCTTGTTCTAATTTGCAGGTCTAACATGCTGTTGAGATTCATGGTCTACTGAGAATTCATCTTATTAGAGTTTAAGGTCCTTGATCTAACAGGTAAAATGAATTAAAAACTGAACCCGTGAGATCAAATTCACCAGTAACCTTGAAATAAGCCGAGAACCAAGACAAGCCAGTGAACCAAGTTGAAATCCGTGAACAACAATCAGCCGTGAACTAAATCAAGATTGTGAACTAGCTTCAGACCATGAAGAAAAACAGTACCATGGGTCCTTAACACGAGTATTCAAGCCGTGAGCCCTGAACCGAGTAATCTAGCCGTGAACCCTGATTGAAACCCGTGAACTGTTTGAAGCTGTGAACACACTGGTTTACCCGAGAACAACACAACTCGTGAAACTACAGCCGTGATCTTCTCTCGTGAACTCCAGCCGAGAAGGTAAACCGTGAAGTAAACCCGAAAACACGTCCCGTGAAGTTTAACAGCCCGTCAGCTTTCAACTGACCCGAGAACTTCCTCGCCGTCAAGGCTATCCGTGAAAGGGAACCAAGTAGCGTCCCGTGAATCAAGATTTGACTTGATTTAGTTTCCAAAATTAATCCCTAAAATCATAGGAATTCGAATTTTGAAACCAAAACACTTCCAATGAACACGATGCAGACTCTCAATCAAATTCAACTTGAAATCCTCTTTGTAGCAGCAAAATAACCAAGATTTCTTGATAAAATTCTTGATTCTATCCACAAAACGAGGACAAACTACCACAAAACACTGATTAGTATAAAAAACTAACCAAAAAACAGTAAACAATACCTCAAAACCTGTGTCTTGAATCATTGATATCCAAAAACCATGCCTTGAATGACTTCAATGGCTCTGATACCAATTGTAAGTCCCAAATCTTCTAACGGATCTTCGATTACACACATACAAACGAAACGATATCAATTCTCACAATCAATAGGTGAAAACTATCGATTATGGTGATTCAAGAATAAGAACACAACTCAATCTTCTCAAAGTAATACGTATATTGATAATACTTAGAATGATTACAATTGAGAGAAAATTGCTAATAGCCGCTAACCCATTATGGTTAGGGTATAAAGGCATATATATCTAATCAAATCTAGACTAGGCCTTTAATACATGTATTCGGCCCCTAAGGCTGACCCAAAACACATAACCCGTCAACCCCTGTTCACGGTACCCAAATTACAAAAACAAGCTTAATCATATTATCTAGGTCCTACAAGTCATTTTAAGCTTGAATAGTTTAGTACAATTTTCTAATGCTAATGTACAAGAACCCTCAAGTTGCGCTAGAGCCATATGAATACCCGTCTTCTTTCTTCTTGTGATAAACCCTAATTCCAATCAGGCAAAACGACAAAGAAGTAGGCATGTGTTTCTTTGCTTCTTCCCTTCTGATCCAGGATACACGAAAGAGGTAATTCAATTCTTGGCTTCTTCCTTTCTACTGCATTTTCTAGCTAATTGACAAATACCCTAATCGATAACAGGCCAGAGAAGAAGGTAATCGTTTCCTCTTTTCTTCTCCCAAAACCCGATATATCACCAAAAAGGAATTGGTTATTGGCTTCTTCCTTAGGGCTTCTGTGCAATTCAAGTTGAAATGGGCAGTCAATTCAAATTTCAATTCGCTCCTATAAACTCACATCCTGAGGTAAGAACACTGTGTAATTTTGATATTTACTCTAATTTCCTCTTTTCATTTTCGTAGTCAACCCTGAGGTAATTGCATTTTCTTCTTAATCTTGGTTTGCTATTAAGTTATGTAGGTGTTTAGTGAGATTGGTGTGTGGTTTGTTAAGAACACTGTATAATTTACTCTGATTACAAAATTGTGGAATATCTGTTATATTCAGGTTGTTTGGAGGGTTTTATCAGTGTGGATTTGGTCCTTCTTGTAAAAGGTATGTGTATTGTTCTTATTCTAAGTCACATTTTGATGGTATATTTTGATCTGCATAGATAATCAGAACTTGCCAAACACTTGAATAGGCAGGCTGCAAATAAAAATTTCCATTTATTTTCTCACATATAATATTTTCATCAGAACTTGCCAAACACTTGAATAAACATGCTACAAGTTTCAATGTTTGTTTATGTAATACTGCTTGATCATAGTATTCTTATTGTCTTGCATCAATGAAGTCATAGTGGTTTTAAACGTGCTAGGTCTTCATGAATGCTAATACAAAAATTCTTTTGATCCCACAGGTTGTGGTGAAAAAGTCTTAAATCATTCGGCTTTTAGATATCAGTACCACCTCTTATAATTTAGAAGTGGTTTTCAGAATTTAGACAACAACCTCTTGAAACAGCACCTTAGCCTTTAGAAGTCAAATAATTATTTTCAAGATAAAAAATTAGTCAATTTTGGATATTATTTTCAAGATCAGATTCTGTTTTTGTTTTTTGATTTCTGTTTTGTTTTGATTCTGCAAAGTCAATTGTTTATGCTTATTATTGTTTGTAACGCCCCCGCCCCAACATGGAACAGGAGGTCACGTCAAATGCTAACAGAACACTAAAAATCCAAATGAAATACTTAAATTTCCAAAGTACGAAAACAATCTAAAAATATCCACCAATTTAAAAGAAATTCAAAGGTTCTAAGCTTAATGAAACGAAATAAAATAAACTCTCTGATGCATAAGTTTCCAACTCCTACTAGCACTCTTCACACATTCCCGATCAACCCTGATTACCTGCCATGAAAAACAAGAAAACGGCTGAGCTACTGGCTTAGTACGCGGATGCAGATCACAATAGGCAATTATAATATCTCGAAATAATAATGGAAATGAGTCATCATAAAAATCAGATTTTGAATTTAAAAATGAAATATCTCCCTCGAATATCACCACATACACCATAATATAATAAATAAGTAATAAGGCTGAATCAATAAGGGGTTAGGGTTGTTGATACCGAGTAGCCTAAATCAAAATATCCAAATTGCACACCCGCGGTGCCAAAATCTGTAACATCTTGGAAATTTGTAAATGTATGGTTCAAGTTAAACGGATAACCTGAATACCTGGCAAGCAACGTTGTTAACAAGGATCGTTCACATAGAACTTGGATTAGTGGGATTTAAAGAACCGGTTAGCCGTTGTTCGTAAGTTTGAGTTGGAAACGCGTTTAATGAATTTGGAGGGACCCGTCGCGTAACTAACGAATGGTATTTAAACCACTTTGGGCGCAAACCCTAGGCCATTCGGCCTAGGTGTGCGCGACAGCAATAGAGGAGGAGAGGGAAGAGACGTTGGACAATGGGGGTAGCCAGAGAAGACGAATTCGAGCGGGAACTTCATGGTTGGCTAAGGTAATTCTCGTTCTTAAACCTCTACGTGTTTGCATTTATGTTTTTAGGTTCGGAACCCATTTAGGGTTGGGTTTTCGGCTGTGATCGACGACAAGGTGGGAACGGAAGAAGTGGCCGGTTATGGTGGCAGTAGTGTGCGCCGGTGGCGGCGAACGGGAATGGTCGGCTGAAGCGGGGTGTCTTGGGTGTAGAAAAAGATAACGTGTGCTGGCAGCGGTGGTGTTCCATGGCGGCGCAACAACGAGGAATATGGGTCGGGTTGGTTATGCGCGGCGGCTGTTAACGGTAGCCGATGAGGACGAGGACGGAGATGGAAGCCGGCGGGGACAGCGACGAGACGTGGTGGCCATGGTGGTGGTACACGACGAGAGAGGTGGTACTCGTGGTGGTACGTAGACGAGTTCGGGTGGAACTAGGGTTTGCATGGGAGGATTCGGCTCGCATGGTGCTGTACGTGCACGCACGTGAACCCGGTTCGAGTATACGCGTCTCGTGGGATTTTAGTTTTCCACATGACATGGGTTGAGAGCATGTATGGAATCTTGGGTGCAGGTACACTAGCTTTAAGCGAGTCGGGTGTATATTAATACGTGTACTCGTAGGGATAGGTTTCGTGGAAAAGAAATGACGAGCGAAGGAGACCGAGGGTCGAAATCTAAATATATTGTTATGATTCGTGCAACGTAAGAATTGAACGTGTCTGATCATGGAATCATGCATTGACAGGTTCGGGCTCCGAGAGAGAGGACGATTTCAGAGCAGGACTTGGGTCCTCGTAAACATTGAGTTTCTAAACCCCCTACTTTTAAATGTTTTACTGTTTTGGGGCTATCGTACATACTCACGCATTATATGCTATTAACTAAATGTGACACAAGTCATAATGGGATTTAGAAGTGTATATGGGATAATTATATAATAATTATCTATGGGTCTACGTGGGGTCCTTAGAGTGTGTGGGCAAACTTGTTTGTGAAACTAAACGTATTACAAGCCTTGAGTTTTAAATTAATGAGCTATGTATTTGAATATCTAAATACGAGACTAAGGGTGCGGGTCTTATACCTAGAGTAGGTGGGCTGGATATGAAGCTATTGGTAGTATGATGTATAGTGATCTAGTAAGGGTGAGTCGGGATTGTGTTTACATGTCGTGCGGGTGTGACTAGGAGGTGTTACTGGGTGTGCACGTACAAGGTATGTGCTTAGATAATGAGACGTGGTAATTGTATATGTGTTGCTATATTAGCAGTGTATTGTGTTATGAGACAACTGGGGTGAGTCAGGATATAAGCTAGACGCTTATGAACACGTGTAGGATACATTATCCTAGAGCTATGTGTGGGGTGCAGGTGCAGTTAATGAGTCATGTAAATTGAGTATGATGTTATGTGTTCTATAAATGTGTTGTGTGTATTATGTCGTTGTCCTTGTGACACGGCGGGAATTGTGTATTGTGTCGTTGTCCTCATGACACGACGGACATTGTGTTTGCATCGTTTTATTTATGACATGGTAAACGGGATTGTGGTCGACGAAGTCCTTCGGGAAGTCACCTAAGGTGATACTTATTCAGTAGGTTAATGATGAGCTCGGGGTGTGTCGAACGCCTGACGAGGGTGCAGTGATGAGGTATGTGTTTGTGTGCATATATATGTGTGTTAAATTGCATACAAGTGTTGAGTTATATTTATTGTGCATGAGATAGTATTAATGTGGTGAGTAGAATTAGATTGACCGTTGTGTCGGGATTGTGATGTGGTGTTTTCAAGTGTTATGCCAGTTGGTTTGTGAAAGCTTTGGTTAGGGCTGGTTAAGCCGATGTCTAGAAGGTGGTTGAGAAAAATAGTGTTGGGTTAATATGTGTGGTAAACTTTGAGTTATCAGAGTGGTAAGTTCGATTCATGTCGGAGAGACTTACTAAGTTAAAATGGTGGGGAGAGTCTGGGGTGGTGAATCCTTTGGGATATTGTAAGATAACGGGGGTTATCTATCTATTAATAAATGACAAAACTATTTTATAAAGACCAGAGGGTCTTGAGTGGAAATAAATATTAAATGAGACGAGTTGGTTTGTGTTTAAATTAAACCATTAGAACTCACTCAACGTATATGACTTTATGTGTACGTTAGATTGTGTTGCAGGTGAGCTTGGGGTCGGCGTATCTTGGCTTGGGAGCGGTGCTACTTGGATTGATGTGCAGGAATTCGTGAAGTAATCTTAATGACGCTAACGGCATTAAATAAATTCTATTATTTTTAGAAAGACTTCCGCTGTAGTTTGATTAATAACATGAGTATTTTAAAGAGTATAACTACTTATGAGAACCAACTGTAGGGTGCCTGGCTTGGGGACTTACAAGTTGGTATCAGAGCCGAGGTTTAAGAGAAAACTAGCGTTTTTAAGCAAATAAAATGCCTTAACTTAAACAGAAAATGGGACGAGGGTGAAACGAATGCCACCACGAGTAACCGCGAGCCAAGAGGTACGTCTTTCGAGTTAAGCAGTTATTATTACTTATCATTTGTGTAGTGTTACACTGGGTGAAGTAGTTGGTGTGAGTAATTGATTTGTAGCTCCGTGTGGAGTCATGCTATGTAAGCTACGTGTTAGATGATTGTGATTATGTGATTCTGTGTAATACGTATTGTGAAGTAGTATTATGTAGAATTATGTGAAGTTGTGTGGTAAGCTTAGATGAGATTACATTTTGTGAGTTGGGTATTTTGGAGTGGTAGTAAATGTAACTATGTGAAATAGTTTGGTGTGTCAGCATGGTTTAGTGATCTTGTGTGTAACCATGTGTGGTGTTCAATTGTGATAGATATAATGATTTGCTAGATTGTTACGTGGTGCTATATGAGTTTCTGTGGGATGCATGTGCATAAGGTGTGTATGAAAGATAGAGAGCTAGTGTGAATATTATGGGGAAGGTTTAGAATTCGAGCAGTAATGTGGATCACCAAACCGCATTTGATCACCGTGATTTGACAGTCTATGATTACTCTCATATTCTGAATTTGTGCCCATAGTAATCATTCCAACGTTCTATCTTGAGTAGCATTAGATGGCTAAGGCGAAGCGTACGAGATCGGTCAGGCGAGAAGCTCTTATTAGAAGGAATGCAGAACGACGGCCAAGACGACGACTGCGGCGAATGGAACTACTAGTGAAATGGGAGTAGTGTTGGCACTTCTCGTGCCAAGTGTAACTAGAGCTGAGGATGGCAACATCCTGCGTGGTGATGCAACTAGAGTGACCGAATGGAAAAGGAGGGCAGTGTCGGCAGTACTCGATTTCCCACCAGGATGCGAACCTACATGGTTGAGAGATCGACCGCTTACGACATCTAAAAGGACTCTATTTCAGGGTGACCAAGTGGATGACCCGGAATCCGATGAGGAGAACCAGAGGAGGACATAGCAGATACACCCGATGTGGTCCCGCAGTAATTTAGCGAGCATTGTTTGAGACATTGGACTTTTGGATGACTTTTGGATGTGACGGTTGTCACGAGAGATTGTGGGGTGATTTAACGTTTGATTGATTAGACGTTTACGTGGTGTGATGTTTATTTCAAACATTGACTATTTGATTTTGATATTGATTGCGAATTATACCGAGTGATGATTGAGCATGATTAATGATAGTTGTGCTTATGATAGTGTACTACGGTGGGTACAGGGTAAAATTTAGTGCGGTATTGTTTGATTATGTGATTACCTTTTGAACAACGTAAGTTCATACTAAATGTAATCTTTGATGTGATGCTAGAGCATGGTTAATTTTACTGTATGAGTAGACTTGTATAGACTGGAGTTTTGAATTTGTGTGCGTTTACGGTCTTAAGGTAATGTCACCTAAGTACTAATGTCTAGGTGACGTTTGAAGTACAAGGGTGTATTGTGCTTTGAGGAAGTTTTCAGGACGGGGTCCTATGGGGAGTTATAATTATACATCTTTATTATGTATAAATGTTTAGGACGAGGTCCTGTGCGAAATTTTATACCTTGTGTGTATGTATAAATGTTCTGGATGGAATCCTGTGGGGAATGACTATGTTATGTGTATGAGTGTGTGGGAGGATGTCTAGTTTAGGAAACCTATATTGTAACCCGTGAGATAATGTTTTGTGTCTAGACTGAGTGGTGTGTCGTTATGAACTTATGGTACGACCCGTATGCGGTACGACCGTGTGAACTCAGTATGAGTATGTGATGACGCGTGGCAGTGGCTACAGTTGTGGTGAGTAAGAGATAAGGTTCAGGAATTTGTGTATCTACGAATGATGTGATCGAGTCGTATGCAAGTAGCTTTACTCAGGTCTAGCGGTTGTGTTTGGGGTTACAAGTACATGTGTAGAACATTGTGTGTTTTTTAGTTATGTGTGTCGGTGTTTGTCCTTGTAGTACACGCTTAGTCGTGCATAGGACGGGTGGTCAGTGTGCTCAAGTATAGTATTTCTATCTTGACGATTTTTTTTGACGTTGATACAACAGGGTGATGCGAGGAGTTTTGACATCTTTCTGGACGATTAGTGAGGTGCTCTTATGAGATGTCTATGCTTATATCTCGGGAATTCGGAGCGCGAAAGCAAGGGGTGGAGCTGTGAGAGTAGATGATGAAAGCGTTTACGTGGAAGCTTGGCCAGAGATGTTTATGATGAGATTAAGGTGATGATGCTGAAAATTTCAGCACAGAGTTAACGAGGTGACGAAGGACCTTCACGGAACACGTTCCATATGAAGAATTCAGTCAAGGTGAGACACTAGAGGAATAAGGATGTTTTTCCCTGGACGAGACGACGAATAGCTGAGGCTGGTGAGCTGACGGACTTCATGTTAGTACATGATAAATGAGACACTATGGTAGAAAAATTTGGTGGAGACCAGTGTAGCTTGGCACAAGCTCCTGGAGATCATCAGAGAAGGACAAAAGTAATGCCCCTATGGGTAGGGCAGTGGGCTTGAGCTTGAGAAATCATTGCAGGATAGCGATCAAGGTATGAGGCGAGAAGTATGACGACTTCACTTTGGAAGGGAGGCGAATGAATCCATTCGTGAAAGGTAAGAAACCTACTCGAGGAGGTGACCGTCGGAATGACGAGATCATTAGGATTATACAAGAGACAAAGGCAATTGTGCCCGTGAGCTAGGATGAAAGGTGACAAGTGAGCGGACAATTAGAAGTGTTGTGCTAAGTAGTACTAGAGATGATACATATGATGTTGTTGAGAACAGTAAGAGCGACGAGGTATTGTCAAGAACAATGACAGTGAAACCTTCGTGAAAGGGTTAGTAATCAAGGCAATCACGGAGGGTAACTTCTAGCAAGTACCGGGATGGCAAGAGTTGGAAGTACAGTCGTTTGACTTATAGCTGGAAAGACGAGATATAAGGCAATGGGTAGGTGAAACCTACAAGTCCCAAAGTTGAAAACGGACAACGGAGAAGACTTCTTTGGACCCCAAGGAGGGTGGTCATATTGCAAGGCAAAGTAATGAAAACAAGTAGTGTCAAGGTGAATGTTGGCACCAAATAAATTGGGTGCACAGAATAGGTTGTGTTGGTTTGTAACGACGCAGGATTTGAGGACGAATCCTCTTTTAAGGGGGTAGACTTGTAACATCCCGGAAATTTGTAAATGTATGGTTCGAGTTAAACGGATAACCCGAATCCCTGGCAAGCAACGTTGTTAACAAGGATCGTTCACATAAAACTTGGATTAGTGGGATTTAAAGAACCGGTTAGCCGTTGTTCGTAAGTTTGAGTTGGAAACGCGTTTAACGAATTTGGAGGGACCCGACGCGTAACTAACAAATGGTATTTAAACCACTTTGGGCACAAACCCTAGGCCATTCGGCCTAGGCGTGCGCGACGGGAATAGAGGAGGAGAAGGAAGAGATGTCGGACAATGGGGGTAGCCGGAGAAGACGAATTCGAGCGAGAACTTCACGGTTGGCTATGGTAATTCTCGTTCTTAAACCTCTACGTGTTTGCGCTTATGTTTTTAGGTTCAGAAGCCGTTTAGTGTTGGGTTTTTGGTTGTGATCGACGGCAAGGTGGGAACGGAGGAAGTGGTCGGTTATGGTGGCAGTAGCGTGCGCCGGTGGTGACGAATGGGAATGGTCGGCTAAAACGGGGTGTCTCGGGTGTAGAAGAAGACGACGGGTGCTGGCAGCGGTGGTTTTCCATGGCGGCACAACAAGGAGGAAGATGGGTCGGGTTAGTTTTGCGCGTCGGCTGTTAGCGGTGGCCGATGTGGATGATGAAGGAGATGGAAGCCGACGGGGACAACGATGAGACGTGGTGGCCATGGTGGTGGTACACGATGAGAGCGGAAGTACCCATGGTGGTACGTGGACGAGCTCGGGTGGAACTAGGGTTTGCATGGGAGGATTCGGCTCGCATGGTGCGTGTACGTGCACGCACGTGAACCCGGTTCGAGTATACGCGTCTCGTGGGATTTTAGTCTTCTACATGACATGGGTTGCGAGCATGCATGGAATCTTGGGTGCAGGTACACTAGCTTTAAACGAGTCGGGTGTATATTAATACGTGTACTCGTAGGGATAGGTTTCGTGGAAAAGAAATGACGAGCGAAGGAGACCGAGGGTCGAAATCTAAATATATTGTTATGAGTCGTGCAACGTAAGAATTGAACGTGTCTGATCATGGAATCATGCATTGACAGGTTCGGGCTTCGAGCGAGAGGACGATTTCAGAGCAGGACTTGGGTCCTCGTAACCAGTGAGTTTCTAATCCCCTTACTTTTAAATGTTTTTAATGTTTTGGGGCCATCGCACATATTCACGCATTATATGCTATTAACTAAACGTGACACAAGTCATGATGGGATTTAGAAGTGTACATGGGATAATTATATAATAATTATCTAAGGGTCTACGTGGGGTCCTTAGAGTGTGTGGGCAAATGTGTTTGTGAAACTAAACGTATTATGAGCCTTGAGTTTTAAATTAATGAGTTATGTATTTGAATATATATAAATACGATACTAAGGGTGTTGGTCTTATACCTAGAGTAGGTGGGCTGGATATGAAGCTATTGGTGGTATGATGTATAGTGATCTAGTAAGGTTGAGTCAGGATTGTGTTTACTTGTCGTACGGGTACGACTAGGAGGTGTTGTTGGGTGTGCACGTACATGGTATGTGCTTAGATAACGAGACGTAGTAATTGTATATGTGTTGCTATATTAGCAGTGTATTGTGTTATGAGTCAACTGGGGTGAGTCGGGATATAAGCTAGCCGCTTATGAATACGTGTAGGATACATTATCCTAGATCTTTGTGTGGGGTGTAGGTGCAGTTAATGAGTCATGTAAATAGAGTATGATGTTATGTGTTCTATAAATGTGTTGTGTGTATTGTGTCGTTGTCCTTGTGACACGGTGGGAATTGTGTATTGTGTCGTTGTCCTGGTGACACGGCGGGTATTGTGTTTGCATTGTTGTCTTTATGACACGGAAAACGGGATTGTGGTCGACGAAGTCCTCCGGGAAGTCACCTAAGGTGATAATTATTCAGCAGGTTAATGATGAGCTCGAGGTGTGTCGAACGCCCCGACAAGGGTGCAGTGATGAGGTATGTGTTTGTGTGCATATATATGTGTGTTAAATTGCATACAAGTGTTGAGTTAAATTTATTGTGCATGAGATAGTATTAATGTGGTGAGTAGAATTAGATTGACCGTTGTATTGGGATTGTGATGTGGTGTTTTCAACTATTATGCCAGTTGGTTTGTGAAAGTCTTGGTTAGGTTGGTTAAGCTGGTGTTTAGAGGGTGGTTGAGATAACCAGTGTGGGGTTAATATGTGTGGTAAACTTTGAGTTACCAGAGTGGTAAGTTCGATCCATGTCGGAGAGACTTACTGGGTTAAAATGGTGGGAAGAGTCATGGGTGGTGAATGCTTTGAGATATTGTAAGATAACGGGGGTTATCTATCTATTAATAAATGACAACTATTTTTTAAAGACCAGAGGGTCTTGAGTGGAAATAAATATTAAATGAGACGAGTTGGTTTGTTTTTAAATTAAACCATTAGAACTCACTCAGCGTAGCTGACTTTGTGTGTACGTTAGATTGTGTTGTAGGTGAGCTTGGGGTCGACGTATCTTGTCTTGGGAGCGGTGCTACTCGGATTGGTGTGCAGGAATTCGTGAGGTAAACTTAATGATGCTAACAACATTAAATAACGATTATTATTTTTAGAAAGACTTCCACTGTAGCTTTATTAATAACATGAGTATTTTAAAGAGTATAACTTGTTATGAGAACAAACTATAGAGTGCCTTGTTTTGGGCCTTACAAGTTGGTATCAGAGCCGAGGTTTAAGAGAAAACTAGCGTTTTTAAGCAAATAAAATGCCTTAACTTAAACAGAAAATGGGACGAGGGTGAAACGAATGCCACCACGAGTAACCGCGAGGCAAGAGGTACGTCTTTCGAGTTAAGCAGTTATTATTACTTATCATTTGTGTAGTGTTACACTGGGTGAAGTAGTTGGTGTGAGTAAATGATTTGTAGCTCCGTGTGGAGTCATGCTATGTAAGCTACGTGTTAGATGATTGTGATTATGTGATTCTGTGTAATACGTATTGTGAAGTAGTATTATGTAGAATTATGTGAAGTTGTGTGGTAAGCTTAGATGAGATTACATTTTGTGAGTTGGGTATTGTGGAGTGGTAGTAAATGTAACTATGTGAAATAGTTTGGTGTGTCAGCATGGTTTAGTGATCTTGTGTGTAACCATGTGTGGTGTTCAATTGTGATAGATATAATGATTTGCTAGATTGTTACGTGGTGCTATATGAGTTGTGTGGGATGCATGTGCATAAGGTGTGTATGAAAGATAGAGAGCTAGTGTGAATATTATGGGGAAGGTTTAGAATTTGAGCGGTAATGTGGATCACCAAACCGCATTTGATCACCGTGATTTGGCAGTCTATGATTACTCTCATATTCTGAATTTGTGCCCATAGTAATCATTCCAACGTTCTATCTTGAGTAGCATTAGATGGCTAAGGCAAAGCGTACGAGATCGGTCAGGCAAGGAGCTCTTGTTAGGAGGAATGAAGAACGGCAGCCAAGACTACGACTTCGGCAAATGGAACTGATGGTGAAATGGGAGTAGTGTTGGCTCTTCTCGTGCCAAGTGTGACTAGAGCTGAGGATGGCAGCATCACGCGTGGTGATGTGACAAGACTGACCGGATGGAAAAGGAGGGCAGTGTCGGCAGTACGCGATTTCCCACCAGGATACGGACCTACATGGTTGAGAGATAGACCGCTTACGACATCTAAGAGGACTCTATTTTAGGGTGACCAAGTGTATGACCCGGAATCTGATGAGGAGGAACCGGAGGACATAGCAGATACACCTGATGTGGTCCCGCAGTAATTTAGCGAGCATTGTTTGAGACATTGGACTTCTAGATGACTTTTAGATGTGATGGTTGTCACGAGAGATTGTGGGGTGATTTAACGTTTGATTGATTAGACGTTTACGTGGTGTGATGTTTATTTCAAATATTGACTATTTGATTTTGACATTGATTGCGTATTATACCGCGTGATGATTAAGCATGATTAATGATAGTTGTGCTTATGATAGCGTACTACAGTGGGTACAAGGTTAAATTTAGTGCGGTATTGTGTGATTATGTGATTACCTTTTGAACAACGTAAGTTCATACTAAATGTAATCTTTGATGTGATGCTTGAGCATGATTGATTTGACTGTATGAGTAGACTTGTATAGACTGGAGTTTTGAATTTGTGTGCGTTTACGGTCTTAAGGTAATGTCACCTAAGTACTAATGTCTAGGTGATGTTTGAAGTACAAGGGTGTATTGTGCTTTGAGGAAGTGTTCAGGACGGGGTCCTGTGCTGAGTTATAATTATACATCTTTATTATGTATAAATGTTCAGGACGAGGTCCTGTGGGAAATTGTATGCCTTGTGTGTATGTATAAATGTTCAGGACGGAATCCTGTGGGGAATGGCTATGTTATGTGTAATCCCTAGGAAATTCCACCATTTGAAATTCCATTAACTTACGATTTACATCTATGAAAGTATCCTATTTATCCATTACAATTCATGAGTGTACATACATACATTAGGTACTATTATTTCAAATTCAAAAATAATAAATATCTATATAAGTAATTATATAAATAATTGTTACTATCCTATTAAATATATATATATATATATATATATATATATATATAATAAATAAAGGTTTTTAATGCCACGTGTCTCCTTCATATTCATTCTCATCATTTTTTCCCGCACTCTCTCTTATTAAATGCACATTTATCTTTTAATAATAATATATTTTTAAAGAAAATATTAATTATACTAATAAAACACATTTATTTTAAATTATCCATTATTATAAGAAATTTTAAAATCTAATTGTGTAACTTTTATTTTCAATCAAATAGGAATGAAAGTCAAATTAAACAAAAAGTAATTAACGTATTTTTAAAATCCAATTATATATTCGTTTTTACATATTTTGAGTTTTGTTTTCTATCATTAGTATATGTAATACATTGTTACACCTGTAAAATATATACATAAATATTTAAGAATTTTATATATTGATATTTTTCTGCTCGTATGTATTACACGGGTTCTAAGCTAGTATATATATATATATATGTGATAAGTTATTTCTAAATATATATATATATATATATATATATATATATATATATATATATATATACACATATATTTATTAATAAACATCTTACAAAAAGTTAAATTATAAATTCTAAAAAAAAAATTAGGGTTTATGTATTTTAATCAAATAAAAAATTTATTCTATTTAGTAAAATTACATTTTTACCTTTATAACATTTAATTATAACATAAGATTTATTGGATTTTATAAAAATTTATAAGATTTAATAATTTTATGTTTTGTAAAAGTCCTGGGTTCAAATGGTAATTTCTGAAACTTTATTTTCATTTAAAAACAAGTTTAAACATGAAATAATAAAGGCTTGAAACCCCAGGGACCTGTTATGGCAATTCACATTCTTTCTTTCCCCCAAAGCAGTCGCAGGTCCGAAACCCCACCACCATCGTTCTTGCACGATTAACCTGATCCTGTATTTGTGATATTTTCGCACGAATTTGAAGCCGGCTACACGTTTAAACCGTCTAATCGACCCACTCTCTAAAATTAATTGAATTTTGATGGTAATATTGATGTGTAACTCGTAACCGATAACTCCACTCTCAATCATTTACTCGATCGATCAATGCGGTGCAAATTGACTATAAATAGGGACTCCTAATCGTAGACGAGACCCATTGCAAAGTCAACACACACTAAATTACATTCCATTTGATATACCCGAACATGTTCATTGAGTCATTCTCCTCCAATTCGTATTCATTTCTGGTAAATTTGGTGTTGTTAAGTTCGTATTGATGCAAGGATCAAAAGCCCCCTGAATTGGGCTTCGATCGTTTGCTCGATCAAGAGAATTGGAGGGCTAGGGTTTACGGGTTCTTTTGGCGATGAAGGGTGTTTGGGCTTGTGTGTTATATTCAAAGTGAAACCAAATCAAACACGACATCATGCCCTAGTCTGATAGTTAGTGTGTTTGTGCGCGTGTGACCCGGTAGTGGCGCGGGTTCGAGTCCCGGCCACCGTTTTTGTTTTTAAATTAATTACTTTTTTTTTTAATTTAACCCATTATTCTATATTTAAAAATCCCAATTTAAATTTTATAAATTATTAAACCCTTTCCCATTTTATAATTTATTTATAAATTATTTTTAGAATGATTATATAAATAAATCCGAATGCATTATTTTCCATTCCATAATATGTTTATTTAACAATTCAAATATAGTATTATTTAAACCTCTTTCCATTCTATAATTTATTCATTTAATTGTTGAAAAATAATTATATGAATAAAGTCAAAACATTTTAACATTACAAATACCTATATTTTCCTACAAAAATTGCACAAACCCTATGCCCAGTCTCAAACCCCTATGAAACCCTAAAGTCTCAAAATTTCCTTAATTCCAATTAGACGTACATTGAATTTAGAGTATCATTACCTGCGTAGGTTTATTGTGAGAAATCCTCACGAGGCCTATCCATCTATACCAATTCACACCATTCCTAACTTCAATACAAGTGATTTTCATAGCCCTCTTTCTCTTTACTATTGTTAACAAATACTTGGGGTGGAACATGTTTACATACTATACTTACCAAATTCAATACCATTGTTCTCATGCTAATTACTATGTGCTTTATGTCTTAAACTACTTGGCTACCATACGTGTGGTCATGTTTAGTACAATCATTAACTTGTGTTGCAAGCCTAAGGTAAACCTTTTATGATCATTTATATGGGAAACCGATACCATAGTTAACACAGACCTTTGCAGGTTTTGTGTGTACCATATTACTACTTTTTCTAAACGCAATTAGTTGGATTGTACATACCAGTTTTCCATTTACTATGGTTTGATTGTACGCTTTGGAACCTTGTATGTTTTCACATTTATGCCTTAGTTATGCTTTGAACATATTGAATTTCAAATCCTTTTACAACTTTTGTTGTTGTCAAAACCTATGTTACTCACCAACTACTTGCAGTTGACATTTACTCACATGTTTCAGCTTCACCTATTTGAGGACTACTTGATCACATAGGACATGGACGTAGGTTTAATTTAATTTATGTTACGGTTGAACACTGTGTTTTCTTATTTTGCAATTGTAACGGATACTTTTAACGAATAATAAATATTATCATATTTAATAGATGATCATGTGCTTATGAACAACCGCGTCAGTCCCGACGTATAATCTGCCACCGACCGGGGTGTGGCAGATTGGTATCAAAGCCATGGTTATAGGGAATTAGGTTATTAGACACAAATGACCTAGACTATAACATAGGAGTCCCAAACATGAGTTTAACTCGTGTCTTTTATTAGGAATTCCACTCTATACTTACCTATACCTATCCACATCTAGTTGTTTCTATCTACATGGTGCAATTACATACATAACTACTCAAGGGACAACTTGAAACATACTCTTAGATCTACGAGTCTAATCCAAGTGAAACTCTTGTCAAAGGTATGTAGGTTCTAACTGATGAATGAGAACCTGTGCAATCCGGAAGGGTGGATGCCTGTATTCTGGGAAATTCTGTCTAGGAAAGCATTTCGTATAAATCCAAATCAACCGATGGACCAGTTATGCTTTCCTGGGAATTCTTGGGATGAGTGTACACTTATAGGCTAAAGCATGACTTCTCAGACATTAGTTGAACTTAAAATACTTTGATAAGTCAATGTACCCATTTGGGTACCATCCCATGTTTTTATTAAATACCTCATGATTTTATCACCAACTGTTATACAAGATTCATATCTTATGAAATTCCTGTTCATCCTTTTGTAGAATGCCTCACCGTCGTGAACATAGGAACAACCTCACTAGCAGGATCATCCAGCAAATGGCTACGATCCTACCAACTATGGTCAATCAGCTGAACCAGAATGCAGCTCCAAGGAATCCCACGTGCACGTTCAAACACTTCAATTCCTTCAACCCCACCAAGTACTATGGAAACGAAGGAGCCACTAGACTTCTCCAATGGTTCAAAAGCATTGAGGGAACCTTCATCAATGCTGACTGTCCCGAGAACCTGAAAGTTCGTTATGCTACTAGTGTTTTCTAGAAAAGGGCACTCACCTGGTTGAACGAGGAAAAGCGTAACCGTGGGATAGAAGTTGCTCTACCTTGGGTTGATGTCAAGACCCTCATGACCGATGAGTTTTTCCCCCGTAATGAAGTCAAGAAACTAGAAGCTGAATTCTGGGATCTCAAACAAGACAGTGGTGAAAGCCTTGCCTACACCACCTGTTTTCATGAGCTTAGCCTCTTAGTGCCTCATATGGTCACTCCTCTCTCCCGATCCATTGAGAAGTACATCAATGGTCTGCCCATGCAGATTCAGGATACTGTTTTGGGTAGCAATCCAACCACTCTCGAGGAAGCCATCCGTCTTGCTGCTACCCTGTCGGATAATCATGTTAAGACAGGGACTCTATCCAAAAAGGGCGCTAATAAGACCCTTGAGAAAACCACTACTGAACCCACCAAGGAAATTAAGTCCGAACCTTATTTCAATAGCAAGAAGCAGAAGGGCAGGAACTTTTCCATTATCACCCCTGCTGCTCCTCTAACCCAAGTGGCCCCTATTGCCTTCAACCCCAACAAGAAACCATATGTAGGAACACTACCCTTGTGCAACACTTGTCAGCTCCATCATACTACCAACATGCCATGTCGTCTATGTACTAATTGTGGACGTTCTGGCCATATGGCTTACTTTTGCCGTAGTGCTCCCCGGGTTAACCAAGCCTATCAACCTGCTGTTCCTGTTCCTCCTGCTATCCCTCAGGGTCGTGCTTGTTACGAGTGCGGTGACCCTAATCATTTCAGGAACCGTTGTCCTAGGTTGGTCATTGTGAATCAATCCAACATGAACCAAGGCAACATGATTCAGGGAAATATGAACAAGGGGGAACACGAATCGGGGAAATGTGAATCAAGAGAATGAAAATCCCGTAGCTCGTGGACGTGCCTTCAACATCAATGCCAATGAGGTTCAAGCCAACAATGATGTGGTAAACGGTACGTGCCTAACTAATCAACAATATGCTTCTATCCTATTTGATACTGGTTCCAATAGGAGTTTCGTATCCTTGAATTTGAACCACAACTTGCTACGAGTCGAACTAAGTTAGACAGATCCTTTGATATTTTAGTAGCGGATGGATACTCTGTTACATGTGACACCATTATTAGAGAATGTTCCCTAAACTTGAACTACCATGACTTCTCGATTAATCTTATTCCTATGGCTCTCGGAGGTTTCGACATCATAGTAGGCATGGATTGGCTAACCAAGCATCATGCCGGAGTCTTTTGTTTTGACAAGTATATCCGTATCCCTCTCTACTCGGGCGACATTTTGAACGTCTATGGTGAGAAGCCGTCTAAAAGGCTAAAGCTTATGTCTTGCACTACCGCACAGAAGTACCTACGAAAGAAGTGCGTAGCCTTCCTGGCTCATATTGTGGAGCGGAAGGACAAGGGCAAAAACATCCAAGACATTCCTGTGATCAAAGACTTCCCAGAGGTATTTCCCGAAGACTTACCCAGTCTTCCTCCTGCACGTCAAGTCGAATTCCGTATTGATCTAGTGCCAGGAGCAAACCCCGTGGCTAAGTCACCCTATCGTCTTACTCCATCAGAGATGCAAGAACTTTCAAGCCAACTTCGAGAACTTTTCGACAAATAGTGTTTCCCTTTGGGGAGCACCCGCCTTGTTTGTCAAGAAGAAGGATGGTTCCTTCCGGATGTGCATCGACTACCGGGAACTCAATAAGCTTACTGTGAAGAACCGTTATCCACTTCCGAGGATTGATGATTTATTTGATCAACTTCAAGGCTCGACTTGTTTCTCAAAGATTGATCTTCGTTCTAGTTATCACCAGTTACGAGTCCTTGAATCTGATATCCCTAAGACAACGTTTTGTACAAGATACGGTCATTACGAGTTCATGGTTATGCCCTTCGGACTAACCAATGCACCCGCGGTATTCATGGATCTTATGAACCACGTGTGTAAACCGTACTTGGACAAGTTCGTGATCGTCTTCATTTGCGATATTCTCATTTATTCAAAATCAAAAGCAGAGCACGAAGAACGCTTGTGTTTGGTTTTGGATCTCTTGAAAAAGGAGCATTTATACGCTAAGTTCTCCAAGTGTGAATTTTGGCTAAAGGAAGTCTAGTTCTTGGGACATATAGTCAACGAGAAGGGTATACACGTGGATCCTGCTAAGATTGAAGCGGTGAAGAACTGGCAAGCTCCAAAAACCCCTACATAAGTTCGCTCGTTTCTTGGTTTAGCGGGCTATTATCGTCGTTTCATATTGAACTTTTCAAAGATTGCGATGCCACTCACAGCCTTAACGCATAAAGGCAAACCCTACGAGTGGGGACTAAAGCAAGAAAAAGCCTTTCAAAACTTGAAGCAAAAATTATGTGAGACTCCTATCTTGACCCTTCCTAATAGAACCGAAGACTTTGTCATTTACTATGACGCTTCCCACTTCTGCCTTGGTTGTGTTCTAATGCAACGAGGCAGAGTGATTGCTTATGCGTCCCGACAGCTCAAAATTCACGAGAAGAATTATACGACGCACGATCTTGAGTTGGGTGCGGTCGTATTTGCTCTCAAAATATGGAGACACTATCTATATGGTACTAAGTGTGTAGTTTACACCGACCATATTTTCAATAAAAAAGAACTCAACATGAGGCAAAGACGTTGGGTTGAACTCCTAAACGACTACGACTGCAATATTCGTTACCATCCTAGTAAGGCGAACGTCGTAGCCGATGCTCTTAGTCGTTAAGAATCTACCAAGATCCACAACATTCAATTTCAGAATGACATTCAGACCCGCATCTTGAAGCACAACATCTTTCAGTCACTGAAGGAAACATGTACAATGAAATGTCATGTGGTGCATAACTCCAGCTTGAAACCAAACCCATTGGATTACTCTACCTCCTGAACCGTATATGGATTCCAGACCGTGACAATCTTCGTACTTTCACCATGAACGAGGCTCACAAGAATCGTTATTCCGTGCATCCTGGTGCGGATAAAATGTACAAGGACCTTCGTACCCAATATTGGTGGCCTGGTATGAAAAATGACATTGCTCTATATGTGTCCAAGTGCCTTACTTGTTTGAAGGTTAAGGCCGAGCACCAGCGTCCGTCCGTTTTAATTGAACAACCCGAGATTCCCGTGTGAAAATGGGAGTGTATTGCCATGGACTTTATAACCAAACTCCCGCATACGTCTCGTGGTCATGATAGTATTTGGGTAATCATCGATCGTTTGACAAAATCTGCTCATTTCCTACCTATTCGTGAAGACTACCGAGTCGAGAAATTGGCTCGGATCTATATTGATGAGATTGTTAGTTGTCATGGTGTACCTCTCAACATTATTTTTGATCGTGGTGGACGATTCACTTCTCGTTTCTAGCAATCCCTACAAACAGCTTTGGGCACTCAATTGAATCTTAGTACGGCTTATCATCCGCAAATCGATGGTAAATCCAAACAAACGATTCAAACCCTCGAAGATATGCTTATAGCCTGTGTCAATGACTTCAAGGGAAATTGGGATTTACATCTACCCTTAGTCGAGTTCTCGTATAACAACAGCTACCACACGAGCATTGGCATGACTCCTTTTGAGGCACTATGCGGTCGGAAGTGTCACTCTCCTATCTGTTGGACTGAAATTGGTGAAGCACAACTCACTGGTCCCGAACTCATTCAAGAGTCTTCTGAAAATATCATGTTAATCTGAAACAACCTTCAAGTAGCAAGGAGTCGGCAAAAGAGCTATGCCGACAAACGCCGAAAACCCTTAGAATTTCAAGTCGGGGATTTAGTTCTTCTCAAGGTATCCCCTTAGAAAGGCGTAGTCCGTTTTGGAAAGAAGGGAAAACTTGCACCAAGATTTGTTGGTCCTTTTAAAATCCTTGAGCGGATTGGAAAAGTAGCCTACAAGTTGGATCTACCTGAAGGACTCAGCAACGTTCATCCGATATTTCATGTCTCGAATATGAAGAAATGCTTAGCCGACGAAAATCTTCACATACCGCTTGACGAGGTTCACATTGATGAGTCTATGCACTTCGTAGAGAAACCTGTGGAGATTATGGACCGAGAGGTTAAACAACTCAAACGAAGTCGCATCCCTATCGTTAAAGTTCGATGGGAATCCAAACGTGGCCCAAAGTTCACTTGGGAATGTGAAGATCAAATGAAGGCAAAATACCCACATCTTTTTCCAAACAATTTCGAGATAAAATTTCCTAAAGTAGGGGAGACTATAATCCCTAGGAAATTCCGGCACTTGAAAGTCCATTATCTTATGATTTACATCTATGAAAGTATCCTATTTATCCATTACAATTCATGAGTGTGCATATATACATACATTAGGTACAATTATTTCAAATTCAAAAATAATAAATATCTAAGGAATTATATAAATTAGTTACTATCCTATTAAATATATATATATATATATATATATATATATATATATGATAAGTTATTTCTAAATCTATATATATATATATATATACATATACATATATATATACACATATATTTATAAATAAACATCTTACAAAAAGTTAAATTCTAAATTCTAAAAAAAAATTAGGGTTTGTGTATTTTAATCAAATAAAAAATTTATTCTATTTAGTAAAATTACATTTTTACCTTTATAACATTTAATTATAACATAAAGATTTATTGGATTTTATAAAAAATTATAAGATTTAATAATTTTATGTTTTATAAAAGTTCAGGGCTCAAATGGTAATTTCTAAAACTTTATTTTCATTTAAAAACAAGTTTAAACATGAAATAATAAAAGCTTGAAACCCTAGGGACCTGTTCTGGCAATTCACATTCTTTCTTTCCCCCAAACCGGTCACAGGTTCGAAACCCCACCACCACCGGTTCTCGCACGATTAACCCGATCCTGTATTTGTAATATTTTCGCACGAATTTGAAGCCGACTACACGTTTAAACCGACTAACCGACCCACTCTCTGCAATTAATTGAATTTTGATGGTAATCTTGATGTGTAACTCGTAACCGATAAGTCCACTCTCAATCATTTACTCGATCGATCAATGCGGTGCAAATTGACTATAAATATGCACTCATAATCGTAGATGAGACCCATTGCAAACTCAACACACACTAAATTACATTCCATTTCACTGCGAAATCACAAATCAGAGCCGATATACCTGAACCTGTTCATTGAGTCATTCTCCTCCAATTCGTATTCATTTTAGGTAAATTTGGTGTTGTTAAGTTCGTATTGATGCAAGGATCAAAAGCCCTATGAATTGGGCTTCGATCGTTTGCTCGATCGGGAGAATTGGAGGGCTAGGGTTTACGGGTTCATTTGGGGAAGAAGGGTGTTTGGGCTTGCGTGTTATATTCAAAGCGAACCCAAATCAGACACGGCATCATGCCCTGGTCTGATGGTTAGTGTGTTTGTGCGCGTGTGACCCGATAGTGGCGCGGATTCGAGTCTCGGCCACCGTTTTTGTTTTTAAAGTAATTCCTGTTTATTAATTTAACCCATTATTCCATATTTAAAAATCCCAATTTAAATTTTTATAAATTATATAAACATATTCTGTAAATTTTTATAAAAACTGAAAAATAAGTATTGTTTATTTATTTTATTTTAAACATATTATAAAACATTTTAAAATTCCTAATAGAAATGTTTTGTTTAAACAAATTAACTTTGTTATTTATTAATAATGTTATTACACAAAATTTTAATTAAATGTTTAGACATTTTAAAATTCTTTCAAACCAATAAATAATTATTTTGGTATGAATAATTATTTAAAAATATTTTTAAACTTATAAATACTCAAATAATCATTTTTAAATAATTATTTTATACAAAGTTCCATTAATTCTATTTAAAGCCTATTTATTTAGTCTTTTATAATTCATTTAAAATGAATTAAATAATAGATTAATTAACCATTTTATTTACATTAACTAATAGTTTAACTAATCATTTTATTTACATAAAATAAAATTAATTAAACCCTTTCCCATTTTATAATTTATTTATAAATTATTTTTAGAATGATTATATAAATAAATCCGAATGCATTATTTTCCATTCCATAATATGTTTATTTAACAATTCAAATATAGTATTATTTAAACCTCTTTCCATTCTATAATTTATTCATTTAATTGTTGAAAAATAATTATATGAATAAAGTCCAAACATTTTAACATTACAAATACATATATTTTCCTACAAAAATTGCACAAACCCTATGCCCAGTCTCAAACCCCTATGAAACCCTAAAGTCTCAAAATTTCCGTAATTCCAATTAGACGTACATTGAATTTAGATTATCATTACCTGCGTAGGTTTATTGTGGGAAATCCTCACGAGGCCTATCCATCTATACCAATTCACACCATTCCTAACTTCAATACAAGTGAGTTTCATAGCCCTCTTTCTCTTTACTATTGTTAACAAATACTTGGGGTGGAACATGTTTACATACTATACTTACCAAATTCAATACCATTGTTCTCATGCTAATTACTATGTGCTTTATGTCTTAAACTACTTGGCTACCATACGTGTGGTCATGTTTAGTACAATCATTAACTTGTGTTGCAAGCCTAAGGTAAACCTTTTATGATCATTTATATGGGAAACGGATACCATAGTTAACACAGACCTTTGCGGGTTTTGTGTGTACCATATTACTACTTTTTCTAAACGCAATTAGTTGGATTGTACATACCAGTTTTCCATTTACTATGGTTTAATTGTACGCTTTGGAACCTTGTATGTTTTCACATTTATGCCTTAGTTATGCTTTGAACATATTGAATTTCAAATCCTTTTACAACTTTTGTTGTTGTCAAAACCTATGTTACTCACCAACTACTTGCAGTTGACATTTACTCACATGTTTCAGGTGCACCTGTTTGAGGACTACTTGATCACATACGACATGGACATAGTTTTAATTTAATTTATGTTATGGTTGAACACTGTGTTTACTTATTTTGCAATTGTAACGGATGCTTTTAATTCGAATAATAAATATTATCATATTTAATAAATGATCATTTGCTTATGAACAACCGCGTCAGCCACGGCGTATAATCCGCCGCCGACCGGGGTGTGACATTATATGTATGAGTGTGTGGGAGGATGTCTAGTTTAGGACACCTATATTGTAACCCGTGAGATAATGTCTTGTGTATAGACTGAGTGGTGTGTCGTTATGAACCTTTGGTACGACCCGTCTAGGGTACGACCGTGTGAACTCTGTGTGAGTACGTGATGATGCGTAGCAGTGGCTATCGTAGTGGTGAGTAAGAGATAAGGTTCAGGAATTTGTGTATCTACGAATGACGTGATCGAGTCTTACTCAGGTCTAGCGGTTGTGTGTGGGGTTATTAGTACATGTGTAGAACTTTGTGTGTTCTGTAGTTATGTGTGTCGGTGTGTCCCCTTGTAGTACACGCTTAGTCGTGCATAGGACGGGTGTTCGGTGTGCTCAAGTATAGTATTTCTATCTTGATGGTTTTTTTTCGACGTTGATACAACTAGGTGATGCGAGGAGTTTTGACGTCTTACTGGACGATCAGTGAGGTGCTCTTATGAGATGCCTATGCTTATATCTTAGGAATTCGGAGCGCGAAAGCAAGGGGTGGAGTGTAAGAGTAGATGATGAAAGATTTTACGTGGACGCTTGACCAGAGATGTTTATGATGAGATTAAGGTTATGACGCTGAAGATTTCAGCACGGAGTTAACGAGGTGATGAAGGACCTTCACAGAACACGTTCCATATGAAGAATTCAGTCGAGGTGAGACACCAAAGGAATAGGGATGTTTTTCCCTGGACGAGACTACGAACAACTGAGGCTGGTGAGCTGACGGACTTTATGTTCGTACATGATAAATGAGACACTATGGTAGAGAAATTTGGTGGAGACTAGTGTAGCTTGGCACAAGCTCCTGGAGATCATCAGAGAAGGACAAAGTAATGCCCTTACGGGTAGGGCAGTGGGCTTGAGCTTGAGAAATCATCGCAGGATAGCGATCAAGGTATGCGGCGAGAAGTGTGACGACTTCACTTTGGAAGGGAGATGAATGAATCCATTCGTGAAAGGTAAGAAACCTACTCGGGGAGGTGACCGTCGGAATGACGAGATCATTAGGTATATACAAGAGACAAAGGCAATTGTGCCCGTGAGCTGGGATGAAAGTTGATAAGTGAGTGGACAATTAGCAGTGTTGTGCTACGTAGTACTAGATATGATACGTACGATGTTGTTGAGAACAGTAAGAGCGATGAGGTATTGTCAAGAACAATGACAGTGAAACCTTCGTGAACGGGTTAGTAATCAAGGCAATCATGAAAGGTAACTTCTAGCAAGTACCGGGATGGCAAAAGTTGGAAGTGCAGTCGTTTGACTTATAGCTGGAAAGACGAGATATGAGGGAACGGGTAGGTGAAACCTACAAGTCCCAAAGCTGAAAATGGACAATGGAGAAGACTTCTTTGGACCCCAAGGAGGGTGGTTGTATTGCAAGGCAATGTAATGAAAACTAGTAGTGTCAAGGTGAATTGTCACACCCCCAAAATCCATTAACGGAGTTTTACCATTAGGAGCGTGACATACCAGGATCTCAGTCATTAGTTACGTTGAACGACTCTATATGAGTTTAATAAAAAACACTAGCATTGCTCATAGTCACGATGCAACACTAGTAAATGAAAATACTTAGTTAATGCGAAATGCGGAAGCGTAAAGATTGAAGGAAAAGCATGCGCCAAAATCAATTGCGCCCAAAACATGCAATTCGAAAATAAATAAATAAGTCCTGCGTTTGATAAATAATGAAACTCCATTGCATGCATGCCCTATCTCGTGCTCGTACCTTAACGACCTGAGAAAACATGCTAAAACGTGTCAACACTAGGTTGGTGAGTTCACAGGTTTCAAATGTAAGTAAAGTTTACTAGATAAAACAATTTACAATTATATCAATAGGTTGCTAACCTAATAACATGTTACTAAAGCGTTTCGACACCGAAGCTTATGTTTGATCTGCCTCCTACCATGTCTATCATGAACAATGGTAAACTGTTTAGGTCAACGTTACACCCATTCGACTTCCTGTCGTGTTAGTGCGACTAACGCGGGTGGGGCTTGTCAATGCCCAGTAGTACTACTCAAGATTACCTCGCTATCCCATATATTAAACGGTTCGATAAGTAAAGACTTACATGATATGTTTGCGCTTAGTACAACAAGTGATATAAATGAAATGTAAGATCTAAATGTTTGTACCCATGTTTTCTCCCCCAAGTTTAAACCATAAGAAAAGGGGCCGTGAAACTCACCTTAGAGTGCGTGCAGCAGAAAGCTAATTAACTGCTCGACCACTAACTGCCACGTATGGGTGTTAGAAACGCCTAGACTAGCTTGAATCCACTTCCAATTGCAAGATTGAAGATCAAAAGAGGTGTGTTTGGGTTGCTTTTTGGTCTCGGCTCCAAGGGGGTGGGGGTTGGGATCGCGACGGCTTCAAAGGGAGTGGGGGTTCAGGGTTTTAAATTTTATAAATTTTCTTTTATACATGCATGGATGGATTTTTAAATAAATAACTTATGGGCTTATTTAGAGGTCCATGGGCTATTTTAAAATAATTACACTAATAATAATTAAATCCCTTCATTATTATTTTTTATAAAAACTCCATCTTTTATAAAAATAATTAACACAATTAACATTCGATAAACATGCGCGATATCAAGAAAACTCACATAAAGTCACATAACACGTAAAATCATATAATTTATATTAATTATAAATTATTAATTGTTTGAAATATTATTCTTGATTCATCACCAACGTTCCGGGTTAGACTTAAGTGTGATCCGGTAATTCTACGAATTGCCGTTGTGTGTGAATTAACTGACACATTTAATTAATCCTAATTAAATGCAATGCACGTGCAACTAATTGAGATAACCAAGTTTGCATGAACAATGTTTGAACTAACGATGTTTGTGTTAACGGAGTTAACCTGAATTTGCCGGATGCCACATCATCCCCTTGTTGAAAGAATTTTCGTCCCGAAAATTAAACGAAGTCGGTAACGTCTGAAACAAAAAGTTTAGGTTTGTCACATCATCCCCTTGTTGAAATAAATTTCGTCTCGAAATTTTGTTAGTACCTTTCGTGTTTGCCGTTGACTGTTTGAAAAGGTGAGGATATTTTTTCATCATTTGATCCTCGCGTTCCAACGTGAACTCCGATCCACGCTTCGAGTTCCAGCGAACTCTGACAATAGGTATCTTACTGCGCTTGAGAGTTTTGACCTCTCGGTCCATAATTTCGACTGGTTCCTCAATAAAACGTAGTTGTTCATCGATTTTTAACTCCTCGAGTGGAACTACAAGCGTCTCATCTGATAGGCATTTCTTTAGGTTTGAGACATGAAATACATTGTGTACTCCATTGAGTGTATCTGGTAGGTTCAGTTGGTATGCTACTGGACCGATCCTTTTCACTATCTCGAATGGTCCAACGTAACGCGGGTTTAACTTTCCTCGTTTCCCGAAACGAATCACACCTTTCCAAGGTGAAACCTTTAATAACACTTTATCGCCCACTTGAAATTCTAGCGGTTTTCTGCGCTTGTTTGCATAACTCTTTTGATGGTCACGAGCTGCCGCCATACGGTTTCGTATTTGCACGATTTTCTCTGAGGTTTCGTGCACAAGTTCAGGATCCGTAAGTTGGCTATCTCCAACTTCAGCCCAACAAATTGGTGATCGGCATTTTCGCCCGTACAAGGCTTCGAATGGTGCTGCTTTGATGCTAGTATGATAGCTGTTATTGTAAGAGAACTCCACTAAAGGCAAGTGAGTCTCCCAACTGTTTCCGAAATCGATCACACAAGCTCGTAGCATGTCTTCTAGGGTTTGTATGGTACGTTCACTCTGGCTATCTGTTTGAGGATGGTACGTTGTGCTCATATCCAGGCACGTGCCTAGAGCTTTCTGTAATGATTTCCAGAAATGTGAGGTGAATCGGGCATCTCTATCGGAAATGATGGAGATTGGCACTCCATATCGGGATACTACTTCTTTAAGATAGAGGCGAGTTAACTTTTCCATTTTGTCGGTCTCTTTGATAGCAAGGAAATGAGAGGATTTGGTTAGGCGATTCACTATCACCCAGATTATGTCACATCAAGTAGGGATTCGAGGTAATTTGGTTATGAAATCCATGGAAATCGTCTCCCATTTCCACATCGGGATTTCCGGTTATTGAAGTAATCCGGATGGCTTTTGGTACTCCACCTTGACCTTTGAACAAGTCAGACACTTGCTCACGTAGGTGGCTATGTCGTCTTTCATGTTCGGCCACCAATACAAAACTTTGAGATCGTGATACATCTTGTCGGATCCCGGATGGATAGAGTATCGGGATTTGTGAGCTTCATCCATGACTAGATCTCTTAGGTTTCCATATACTGGTATCCATATTCGTTCCGCGAAGTAGCGAATACCATCTGCTTTAGCCTCAAGTTGTTTCTCCATACCACGAGTGGATTCTAATGACAAGTTCTCCTCTTTTAAGGCTTCGAGTTGGGCATTGCGGATTTGTTCGGGTAATCCTGTATGAATAGTGAGTTGTAATGCTCTAACCCGTCGGGGTTTGGTTTCTTTTCTTCTTAGGGCATCGGCCACCACATTAGCTTTGCCCGGATGGTACTTAATTGCACAATTATAATCATTTAATAACTCGATCCAACGATGTTGACGCATGTTCAACTCTTTCTGCTCAAAAATATGCTGAAGACTCTTGTGATCGGTGTAGATGGTGTACTTGGTACCGTAAAAGTAATGTCTCCATATCTTGAGTGCAAACACCACGGCTCCTAACTCCAAATCGTGAGTTGTGTAATTCTTTTCGTGGATTTTTAACTGTCGAGAAGCGTATGCGATAACCTTGTCGCGTTGTATCAACACACAAACGAGACCTTGGATGGAGGCATCGCAATACACCACGAAGTCATCCGTTCCCTCTGGTAGAGATAGGATGGGTGCGCTACATAGTTTCTGCTTCAGTAGCTGGAATGCTTATTCTTGAGTCTCGCTCCAATTATAAGGTTTATCTTTTTGGGTTAAGGCGGTGAGAGGTTGGGCAATCTTTGAGAATCCCTCGATAAAGCGACGGTAGTATCCGGCCAATCCTAGAAATTGCCGAACTTCGGTTGGAGTTGTTGGTGCTGCCCAATTCTTGATAGCTTCCACTTTGGCTGGATCGACATGTATTCCTTTCTCATTGATCACATGTCCTAGAAATTGAACCTCGCGAATCCAAAAATATCATTTGGAAAACTTAGCGTACAGCTGCTCTTGTTTCAGTAGCTCAAGGATCAAACGCAGATGCTCCTCATGCTCTTCCCGACTCTTAGAGTATATGAGGATATCATCAATGAAGACAATGAAGAATTGGTCAAGGTAAGGTTTACACACACGGTTCATGAGGTCCATGAACACCGCGGGTGCGTTGGTTAATCCAAATGGCATGACCAAAAATTCGAAATGGCATACCGGGTTCTGAATGCAGTCTTGGATACATCTTCATCTCGAACTCTCAGCTGATGATAACCAGATCTCAAATCGATTTTTGAGTAGAAGCTTGACCCTTGAAGTTGGTCGAATAAATCGTCAATGCGGGGTTGTGGGTAGCGGTTCTTGACTGTTACTTTGTTTAACTCCCTGTAATCAATGCACATACGAAAAGTTCCATCTTTCTTTTTGACAAATAGGACTGGGGCTCCCCATGGCGATGAGCTAGGTTGGATGAAACCTTTATCCAACAATTCTTGTAGCTGAGTGGATAACTCCTGCAACTCGCTTGGTGCCAGTCTAAAGGGTGCTCGAGCAATAGGCGCTGCTCCGGGTGTTAGGTCGATCTGGAATTCGACTTGACGATGAGGTGGAAGACCAGGTAGGTCTTCAGGAAATACTTCTAGGAATTCACGAACGATCGGGATATCTTCTAACTTCTTCTCCTCGGTAGACTTGTCAGCGACAAGGGCTAATATCACGGTATGACCCTTACGCAGACACTTCTGAGCCTTCATGAAAGATATGATGCTCACGACTGCACCACTTCTTTCGCCCTGAACGGATATGATCTCTCCACTAGGAAGAGGTATACGAACGATCTTCTCACTACAGATGATCTCAGCTTGGTTTTTAGACAACCAATCCATGCCCACAATTATGTCAAAACTGCCAAGTGTAACTGGCATGAGATCGATGTCGAGTTTGTGACCAGATAGTTCTAACTTACATCCCATGAGAATGTGGGTTGCCTCGATTACTTTACCGTCTGCTATCTCTACGGTATAATGATGTTCTAGTAAAGTTGGGTTTATTCCTAACCGACTACTAAGTTCTCTAGATATAAAACTTCTATCGGCGTCAGTATCAAAAAGTACAGAAGCAAAATGATTGTTTAAAAGAAACATACTGTTAACAACGTTCCGATCATTCCTAGCTTCCCCCGAGCCAATCACAAAGGCTCGGCCTTTAGCACCGTTGTTGTTATTGTTGCAGTTACCACCCTAGTTGTTGTTACCATTTCCATTACCGCCCTGATAATTTTTACCATTGCCATTTCCGTTTCCATTTCTCTTTAACTGCGGACAATTTTTCCTAAAATGCCCTTCTTTCCCGCACTCAAAACAGCCTTTGGGTGCTTCACCAGGTGGTGCTTATTTGTTCTGCAGATCTACCCTACAATCTTTGGCCATATGACCCATCTTTCCACACCGGTGGCAACGGTACCGGTCGCATGCTCCATGATGGTGAAAATTACATTTGTTGCACTTCGGGTACTTGCCAACATATGAACCCTGATTCTGTTGAGAAGGGGTAGACTGATTGCTGTTCTTTGACGGTTCAAGCTTACGGTGTTGCTGTTGTCGGTGCTGAGGAGGTGAGTTTGACTGGAGAGTTTTGGGGAATGAACTGTCAAACTTTCGTTTGTTGTCATTTGTCTTTGATAATGCACCTCTAGGGGGTAGGGTGCCCTGAGCGACTGCCTGATCGGTTAGCCTGTGAGCCAACCTGATAGTTTGCTGGATTGTAGTAGGATTAGAAGATGTCACCATGCTCTGAATTTGCGGAACCAACCCATCAATGAATTTCTCGATTCTCTTATAGGGAGGTGTTACCATTTGCGGACATAAGTTTGCCAGTTCATGCGAACGAGTAGTGTAGGCTTCAATCTCAGATCCTTCCATCTTTAGGTTCCGGAACTCGCCCTCAAGTTTCTACACTTCATCGCGGGGACAATACTCCTCCCGCAACATAATCTTAAATTCGTCCCATGGCAATGCATTTGTCATCTCAAGAGTTAGCATTTGCACTTTGGAGTTCCACCAAGTAAGGGCCGAAGTGTGCTAGATACATACTTCACCTGATTGTTCGGCGGGCAATTGCACATTGCAAAGGCGGATTCAGATTTCTCCATCCAGCGGAGTAAGCCAACAACCCCTTCGACTCCACTGAATGACTGAGGCTTGCAATCCATGTAAGCCTTGAAAGTACAAACCTGCTGATGGTTGTGTTGACATGAATTGTAAACAAGAATGCTCTTTAGGAATACCATATTCGAGTCTTGAGTTTAGGATGAATGATGACTCACTAGAGTCGATAATATTTTTCTTTACCTCCAGCATTAACTGCGGCTTGACTAGCTACTACCGCTTCAGCCACACGCTCATTTATGAGTGCCGTGAGCTCAACTGCAGTCATGTTGACATTTCCGCGACCGCCACGTCCTCCGGCGCGTCCACCACCTCTATTTCCTCATCCAGACATTATCTTTACATTCACAACATACAATAATGAGAAAAATACATCGCATTTTATCATCATACAAGTACCAGTAAACAAAAGAAAATTTAAACCACAACATCTAACATTTCAATAATAATAATCCTTGATAAAATAAATTGTAAGGGCTACAAAGTAATTTCAATCAAACATTAAAATCCAGAAACATCTGTTGGATGGGAACAACCCTGCCCATCTAGGTTCAAAAGAAAAGACATAAATAAGTAATGAAGATAAGATATCAAATGCCACTGCTAGCTGATGTAACATCAGATGCTGCATCCTCGTCCTCGGCCGGATCTCCTGCGAGTGCATCATCCGATGCAACTCCTACTGCTTTAGCAGCTGCAAGTCGAGCCTCCACTTGCTCAATCCTGGTGTGGAGTATATCTAGGTTCCACTCTGCAGTGTTCAGTCAGTCTTCTATATCTACACATCCATTTGCCAAATTCTCATGGACTTTATCGGTGACTACTAAATCTGAAGTCAGTTTATCAATTTTCTGATTCATCAGAATCTGTCGCTCTAATATGCCAGAAATCTCCCCCGCTGCATCCCTCATGTTCCGAATTTCCCGGTCCATCCTAGATACAAATGCAGCTAACACCTGCTCAAAGGGGTACTTCAATGGTGGCAAAGCTCGCACAAAAGATGATTAAGAAGAAGCAACGTCAGTAGTGAGTGGAGGTGGGACTTTCTCCTCGCGGATCCAGTTCCTGATCCTATCGGGATACCAATCCCAGTCCTGCGTGTTACCTCTGACACGCACATGAATAGGCTCATCATACCATACAGTGGTGTTGGTCGGGTTGAGTCGACGTCTCCTCGGCTCTGGCAAAGGTACAGTAGGAACATCTTGCTCCTGAACGACTGGGGATGCGGGTGAATTAGGCGGTGTCGACATTTCCTGTAACGGGATGAGTGAGTGCCATGTATGAGTGTAAGTGTTGTGTAACTAATGCATGTGCGTGGTTATAATCTAGTATGCATTTCCTAGTTCTCTATAACCAATGGCTCTGATACCAATCTGTCACACCACCAAAATCCACTAACAGAGTTTTACCGTTAGGAGCATGACATACCAGGATCTCAGTCATTAGTTACGTTGAACGACTCTATATGAGTTTAATAAAAAAACACTAGCATTGCTCATAGTCACGATGCAACACTAGTAAATGAAAATACTGAGTTAATGCGAAATGCGGAAGCGTAAAGATTGAAGGAAAAGCATGCGCTAAAAACAATTGCGCCCAATACATGCAATTCAAAAAAAATTAATAAGTCCTGCGTTTGATAAATAATGAAACTCCAATGCATGCATGCCCTATCTCGTGCTCGTACCTTAACGACCTGAGAAAACATGTTAAAACGTGTCAACACTAGGTTGATGAGTTCACAGGTTTTAAATGTAAGTAAAGTTTACTAGATAAAACAATTTACAATTATATCAATAGGTAGCTAACCTAATAACATGTTACTAAAGCGTTTCGACACCGAAACTTATGTTTGATCTGCCTCCTACCATGTCTATCATGAACAATGGTAAACTGTTTAGGTGAACGTTACACCCGTTCGACTTCCTGTCGTGTTAGCGCGACTAACGCGGGTGGGGCTTGTCAATGCCTAGTAGTACTACTCAAGATTACCTTGCTATCCCATATATTAAACGGTTCAATAAGTAAGGACTTACATGATATGTTTGCGCTTAGTACAACAAGTGATATAAATGAAATGTAAGATCTAAATGTTTGTACCCATGTTTTCTCCCCCAAGTTTAAACCATAAGAAAAGGGGCCGTGAAACTCACCTTAGAGTGTGTGCAGAAGAAAGCTAATTAACTGCTCGACCACTAACTGCCACGTATGAGTGTTAGAAACGCCTAGACTAGCTTGAATCCACTTCCAATTGCAAGATTGAAGATCAAAAGAGGTGTGTTTGGGTTGCTTTTTGGTCTCGGCTCCAAGGGGGTGGGGGTTGGGATCGCGACGGCTTCAAAGGGAGTGGGGGTTTAGGGTTTTAAATTTTATAAATTTCTTTTTATATGTGCATGGATGAATTTTTAAATAAATAACTTATGGGCTTATTTAGAGGTCCACAGACTATTTTAAAATAATTACACTAATAATAATTAAATCCCTTCATTATTATTTTTATAAAAACTCCATCTTTTATAAAAATAATGAACACAATTAACATTCGATAAACATGCGCGATATCAAGAAAATTCACATAATTCACGTAAAGTCACATAACACGTAAAATCATATAATTTATATTAATTATAAATTATTAATTGTTTGAAATATTATTCTTGATTCATCACCAACGTTCCGAGTTAGACTTAAGTGTGATCCGGTAATTCTACGAATTGTCGTTGTGTGTGAATTAATTGACACGTTTAATTAATCCTAATTAAATGTAATGCACGTGCAACTAACTGAGATAACTGAGTTTGCATGAACAATGTTTGTGTTAACGGAGTTAACCTGAATTTGCCGGATGTCACATCATCCCCTTGTTGAAAGAATTTTCGTCCCGAAAATTAAACGAAGTCGGTAACGTCTGAAACAAAAAGTTTAGGTTTGTCACATGAATGTTGGCACCGAATGAATTGAGTGCACATAATATGTTGTGTTGGTTCGTAACTGTTAGGACATAGATTTGTGACAATAGCCCTTGTAATTGATTAGATCTTTTATGTCTTTATGTTTTGAGTGAATTGGTTAAGTTTTGTAATAGGCTAACTTAGGCCTAGTTTAGGCGAACTTGTTAAGTTCGCCTGTATAGCTGAGTGAGTTTATAAATAGGAGTTTACATGTTAGTTTCTATTGTTTTGAAATTTGTATTCAAGTACTGTAACTCTGAGTTTGATGGAAATCAAAAAGAATATTATTTACATCTTGTGTTGATACTAGTCTTGATATTGTCTCACATACACAATCATGCATATAGTTGGATTCCGCACTCCGTGTGTTTGATACACGTCACGTCTCGAGTTAGATCCATTGATAACCCGAGGGGACCTACATGTGGTATCAGAGCGTCGTGCTCGTGATTTGTGACGGTTTGTGTATGATTTGACACCAAAAGACTGAATTTTCGATCAATATTCATTTCCATGGAGTTTTCATGTTCTTGAGAAGATTTTGAGGCTGATTTCATCAATTTGGAGTTGTTTTTGAAGAAATTGATCCGTTCAAAGTGTTCTAATTCATATTATATTCAATCCTACGGTTTAATTTCATCAAATTCAATCAATTCAGCAAGATATGATGATTTTTGAGGTTTCAAGTTCGTGTTTTAGTTGAAGAAATCATCTTCCTGAGAGTTTTTAGCTGAAACAGGTGAACTTATCTCAAATTCTATTACAGGAGAACTTAAGAGGAAAACTTAGTCTAAGTTTTTGTTTAGGCGAACTTATCAAGTTCGCTTGGCACATGTTCGCTTAAGAAAGTTTTAGGCGAACTTATCAAGTTCGCTTGTGGGTAAAGTTGTTTCAATTTTTTTTTCTTGTGATATTTTGCATATATTTGTTGTTATGGCTAACATGGTGCAGGTTACAAACATGTTCAACTATGATAATGAAATTGATACTTCTTAGAAACCGCCAAAGCTGCTAAGTCTTGCTGATTATCCTAACTAGAAGGATCGCTTTAATCAATTTGTTTCATTTACTGATACCAGTTTATGGATTCCTATTCTAGAAGGATATACTCATCCGAATTATTCATAGATGGATAATGACAATGTTCCAAAGCTTGTATCTGCTTTAACAACCGAAGAAAAGCTGTTATTTGATCGTGAAAAGAAGGCAATGACGAGCATTTCAATGTCACTACCAAAAGACATTTATCACAGTTTCAAGCAGTTTAAAACTTCAATGCAGTTATGGGAAGCTTTATAGAAGATATGTGAAGGTAGTTTGGATGTGAAGAAAAGTCATAAAGAATTACCGAAGAAACAGTTTTTGGTATTCAAACACTTTCAGAATGAGAATTTGGATGATCTGGCTACAAGATTTTATCATTTGCTGAGTGAATTAGCAAGTGCAAAGGTGGTCTATGAACCTGAAGAGTTTAATGACAAGTTTCTTGAAACTTTACCATCAAAATTTAATGTGTATAATGTCCTCATCAAAGAAAATGAAAAATATAAAACAATGTCACTTGAAGATGTTCTTGGAAAAATTCAAATGTCACTTGAAGATGTTCTTGGAAAAATTCAATCTCATGATCTGAACTTAAAGAAAAAGGAAACCAATATGGAGCACATGCAAGACCCGTCAATGTACTTTGCAAAAACATCTGGAAAATTTGGATCAGGAGTTGCTTTGTTTTCAGGAGATGGTCAAGATAACTCTAATGATAATAGTTCTGGATGTTCTTATCAATCTGGTTTCTCTGAAACTACATCAAACACTTCTGGATCACAACCATTGAATTCACATCATGTGAATCAAAGGGTAGCTGAAGATTATATAACAATGTTTTCATCTTTTATTACTTCATATGACAAGACTAAAGTTCGATGTTACAATTATCAAGAATATGGTCACTTTGCTAAAGAATGTAATAATCCAAAAGTTGAGTTTGACTCTCAAAAGAAGAACAACAATTATCAAAGTAATAGAAATCAACAAAGTTCAAGTGCTTCTGGAAATTCAACAAATGTTTCAACATCATCTGCTTTAGTTGCCCAAGGAGATGATAACTATGACTGGGGAATCCATTTAGAAGATCTAGTTGGTGCTGTGAGTCAAGCGTTTGTGGCTGAAGTTCATACTGATGAGACATCTGAAGATGAAAGTTCAAGTGATAGTGAAAGTTCAGGGAGTGAAGTAGAAAGTCAGAATGATGAATCTTCTAAGAATGTCATTGCAGAAGAAATTTCTGAAGAAATTGATCCTGAAAGTGTTGATGAAGTTCTTTCTGAAGAAAATGTATCTACAACAAGTGTATCTGAAGATGAGATTTTGTTGACGAAAAGAGTACCTAAGATGACTGAAGAGATTCCCACTGCTAAAGTCTTCACGACAGACATGTATGATCCATCAAAGGTAAAAACATGTTATATGTAATATATATTGTTCTAACTGTGTGTTGGTGAAGGACAAAATGATGAAAGTCATGGATGATAACACAAATTTGATCTATGATATGAAATCGATGCACTCAGTGAATCAGAATTTAAAGGACAATGATAAGTTGTCTATTGACAGAATTGAATCACTCAAAAGAGACATTAATTCTCTAACTTTGAAGATTAAGGAACAAGCATATCGTTTGGATATGACTTATACTAAGATTGAAAAGAGGAATGAAATTGTTGCTGAGAAAAACAAAGTAATTTCAGACAAAGAAGCAGAGGTGATCAGATTACATAGAAAACTAGAAAGTTTTGAAAATTCATCACTATTGTTGGGTTATTTCCATGACAATGCTGATCTTGTTAAGAGAACAACTGGAATTGGATTCGCTCTTCCACCATTTAATGGAAATTATGTTGTAGAACCAGAGATCATTACTGAAGAGGATATTGATCCAAAGACAGTTTTAAAGATTAATCCAGTCATAGGGGAAGAAATGGTATATTATTCTGATAGTGATGATGAGACATTTGATGATCAGAAAATTGTTGGAGGTTATGTCTCCTTTGCGAGTAATAAAGGCGGGTACATAACATGTCAAAGAGCGTTAAAGAATGAAAAGGTGAAGTTTGAGAAAGTCAATTATGTTGAGCAACTCGAACATAATCTACTCAGTGTATCTCAAGTATATGATAAGAAGTTTTCATTCCATTTTAATGATTCTGAATGCTATATTCTGAAGCCGGGATTTGAAATACCTAAAGAATGGATTCTGATGAAGGCTCCAAGAATAAATGACACATATTTTTTAGACATGAGTGTTGCTACAACAACGGATTCTATTCCGACATGTTTACTCTCTAAAGCATTTAAATCTGATTCTATTCTTTGGCATAGGAAGCTTGCACACATAAATTCCAGAAAAATGAATTATCTTGTGAGAATGATTTGGTTTCTGGTATCCTAAAAATGAAATTTGTTGTGCCTGTTGACTGTAGGAAGTCTCACAAATCCAAGAAACAAAATTCTATTGTCACTCCTTTGGAGTTACTGCATATGGATTTGTTCGGATCGATCAGTATTCGAAGCATTGGAGGTAAATCGTACTGTCTGGTGGTAACGGATGACTTCTCAAGATTCTCATGGGTTAAGTTTTTGGCAACAAAGTCTGAAACGGCTGAGACAGTTCAATACTTAATTCTTGGGTTGGAGAATCTTTTGAATCAGAGAGTCAGGCGTATTAGAAGTGACAATGGCAGCGAGTTCAAGAACAGCAAGATGGGACTCTTTTGTTTACAAAAGGGTATACATCATGAATTTAGCGCGCCATATGTTCCTCAACAAAATGGTGTTGCTGAGCGAAAGAACAGAACTCTGATTGAGGCAGCTAGAACAATGTTGGCAGATTCTAAGCTACCGGTTACTTTTTGGGCCGAAGCTGTGAATACATCATGCCATGTCCTGAATCGAGTTCTGACCGTCAAGAGACACAACAAGACGTGTTATGAGTTGTTAAATGGTCGAAAGCCTAATTTGAATTATCTTCTTCCTTTTGGAAATCCATATACTCTTCTGAAGATAAAGGATGTTTCTACCAAGTTTAGCGAAAAGGCGATCGAAGGAATTTTTCTGGGATATGTTGCCAATTCGTTAAATAAACGAGTGTATAACAAAGAAAAACGACAGGTCGAAGAATGGTTTCATATCGATTGCTCTAATCGATCTATTCCCTAGAAGGTGGTTGGTCCAGAGTGGGCAGTTGATTATGACAGCTTGTTCAAGTCGTTTAACTTTGCTCCTGACTTATTTGATGAAGAAGTTGCTTTACTATACAATTCATGTCAAGGTGACCAAGATTGTGGGTTAACTCCAACATCAACGGTTCCATATTCTGTTCCATCATCATCAGTTCACCTTGATCCTAATGTTGCATCTAGTTTGGGCACTCACAAGACTGATAGTGAGGATGATAAATAAATTTTTCAGGATTCTTCGACAGATCCATTAATTGTTGATGAATCTTCCAACTCTACACATGTTCAGGGGGAGATTTCTACAAATTTAGATTCAGAGATACCAGTTGATAAATCTTCTCAAACAGATATTTTTCAAGTTGATATTTTACCTGTTCCGGAGGTGGCTTCCATAAAAGAACTCAACAATCATCCGGTGACGAATATCATTGGAAATTTGCAAGATGAAGTTCAAACTCGTTCTTTAACTAAAAATACTTGTTTATATTCATACATTAGAGATACTGGAGTAATTGATGTTTGCTTACATTCTTGTTTTATTTCTCAGATAGAACCTAAAAATGTGGAGATGGCTTTACAAGACAATAACTGGATAGAAGCAATGTAGGAAGAGCTTGCTCAATTTGATAAACTAAAGGTGCGGAATTTAGTTGATCTACCAAAGGGAATGTATCCGATTGGCACCAAGTGGGTTTACAAATGTAAAAAGGATGATCGTTGTGTTGTGGTAAGGAACAAAGCAAGATTGGTCGTACAGGGACTTAATCAACAAGATGAAATTGATTACACTGAGGTGTACACACCTGTAGCACGGTTGGAAGCTATTCGTTTGTTTTTAGCTTTTGCATCATTCAAATGTTTCAAGGTTTATCAACTGGACGTTAAAAATGCTTTCTTGTATGGCAAGGTGAAAGAGGAAGTTTTTGTATGTCAACCACCGGGGTTTGAGGATCCATTGTATCCTTCAAAAGTGTTCAAGCTAGATAAGGCTCTTTACGGTCTTCATCAAGCACCCCGTGCGTGGTATGAAATATTGTCGCAACATCTTTTGGACAATGGTTTTGATCATGGTCAAATTGATTCCACCTTGTTCATCAAGAAAGCAGGGGGAGATTACCTGATGGTTCAGATATACGTGTACGATATTATTTTTGGCTCAACAAAAGAAGAGTTATGCAAGGAGTTTGAGAACGTCATGAAATCAAAATTCGAAATGTCAGCTATGGGAGAGTTTTCGTTCTTTTTAGGATTACAAGTTAATAAAAAAGAGGATGGTTTCTTTATACATCAGTCCAAATACGTGAAAGACATTTTGAGCCGGTTCAAAATGGAAGACTGTACCCCATATGACACTCCAATTCCTGTAAATCACAAGATGAATCCAGATCCGGAATGAAAGGATATTGATTGTCGATTGTACAGAGCAATGATTGGTTCTCTCATGTACTTAAAAGCATCAAGTCCATATATAATGTTTACTGTGTGTCTTTGTTCCAGATTTCAAGCAAAACCAAAGGAATCACATCTGATTGCAGTCAAACATATTTTTCGGTACCTGAAAGGGAAACCGAGATTAGGATTATGGTTTCCTCATGGTTCTAATTTTGAATTTAATGCATATACTGACTCGGATTTTGGAGGTTGTTGTTTGGACAGGAAATCTACAACATGAGGTTGCCAATTTCTGGGTAATCGTCTTGTGTCATGGCAATGTAAAAAGCAAACTACTGTCTCAATTTCAACATGTGAAGCAGAATACATCGCTGCTGCAAGTTGTTTTTTACAAATTTGGTGGATTCAGTAAAAATTAAGAGATTATGGTTTGAATTTCACTTGCACCCCCATGTTCATTGATAATAATGCTACAATGTCTATAACAAATAATCCAGTTAAGCACAGTAAAACAAAGCACATTGAAATCAGATATCATTTCATTCGTGATTGTGCAGATAAAAGGTTGATTGAGCTGGTGAAAGTTCATGCTGATGACAATCTTGCAGATTTGTTTACCAAAGCATTTGATCGTACAAGTTTTGAATTTCTAATAAAGATGATTGGTATGATCAATCCCGAATAAATTTTTCTGCTCAAAATAATTCTCAGGGAGGTTTATTTTTCTATTTTTTAACTGCTTTCTTTCATTTCTGCATTTCAATTTACTTTCAAAAAGTTTGTTATTTATAAAAAGCCCAAACAAATTGAAAAAACTCAAAATTGACATCATTTGAGCATGAGAAGAAATGATAGTATATCAGTAGATATTCATTCATACATGACCTTAGATTGACTGGTTGGTACTTTATGTTTATTCAATATATCTGAATTATATATGTTTTGATCTAAACTTCAGAGATTGCACAAATAGGAGATGATAGTGATGTGTATACATATAATTTAGCTTGTCAATAGGCTAAAAGCGTCTTTGAACTATTAGTAGTGTGAAAACATAATTGCATATGTTACAACTGTGATTTGAACCCATTTTATGTCTGGGTATGTGTGTTAAAAGATCATTATCAGATATAGAATATGTGGTTTAAAGTGATTCATGAGACCAATATCAGACTATATTAATTAACACAATTTTTCAGTTCACTTCACTGCTCATGTCCCAAAAAACATGCAGTGTGATGTTGAACTAAGATATGTTTCTGACATCCGTTGGAACATATACTCGCCCTTGGATCAATATCTTGATTCCATTGAATATCCAGATAACAGTTGGATCATATTACCCTATATTATTGAATCAATCGATTCTTTAATCATTCATTCTACTGAAGAGTTCATCTGTTACAATCTATCATGATATTACATCCAAAGCCAAGCAATTAAATCATTCTGATTCCTTATATCCTTCGGGATCTGTTTCTTTTCCTGTGCTAATTGAGATAGTTTCATCCTGAAGATTGTTACAATCTATCATGATATTACATCCAAAGTCTCATATGTCTTGAAGATAGTGCAATTTACTTTTTGTTGGCATACTAGTGGGGTACACGTTGTATTTCATACTTAAATGGTACCTTAACTCACAAGAAAGTGGGAATGAGATGCTTTTAGTTTCAAATCTTATAATATTGACAATTTAAATTTGTGTGTCATAGCCTGATCCTGTTTTCTTTGAATGTTTATCGTGTATCATTACATACAATATATGAAAGTCTGAAAAATGGAGACTTGAAAGAATGGCATAGGATACCAAATTACCTTGATATACGGATTGTTTATCCAAGATGTGTGATTGATATATCATGTATACTGATATGATCGTCTTGCTCATGGTGTTCAACAAAAATATGTTCTTTATTGCTTTACAGTTTACTTCATTTCAGTTTGTACAGAGAAAAACCAAAAATATGTGTTTTCAAGTTTGTATAGATAAAATCCAAAAAGATTTTCTGTCATGCTTCCGTGAGAATTCCAAATTTTATTTATTAAAAGGTTCGGGATTGGATCGGATACAGATTCCTGGTGATTGACAGAAATATTGAGGGCGAGAAGTATGAAAAGTTTGAAAAAGTTGAAAGTTCAAAAGTTCAAAAAATTCTCTAAGTGTGGAGAAGAAGCTAACTTATTATGTTCGCCTAGGTTAAGTTCGCCTGGTAAGCGAACTTAAGGTTTGTAGCTTATATTGTTTGAATGAAGCGAACTTGTTCATGTTCTCTGAAAACTTGGTTTAAGCGAACTTAGTCATTTTTAAGCGAACTTGTTTCTAAGTGTGATCAGAGTTAGGTTCTGTGTTGTTGTTATTATTTTCTGATTATTCAAGGCTTTGCGCATCAAACCAAGGTAGAATCATGGTCTTTTATCCATCAAATTGATTGATTCAAGTTGTTTTAAGATTTAGGTTAAGGGTTTATGTCGCTACAACTATTGTGGATCTAAATCTTGATATAATATGTGTTATGCTTGAAATTGATGATTGCTAAAAGTTCTTTGAGGTGTTTCGATCAAGTTGTGTTCGTTTTTAACATCTGATTTCATCAATTGAAAAGGTTTTTGATTTATGTTGGTTTTTCTAAGCTTGGAGCGAACTTGCTCAGGCGAACTTATTATGTTCACCTCTTGCAACTCTAAGCGAACTTAATAAGTTCGCCTCAGGGGACAGAAGTGATTTTGACTTAGCAATTTTTTTGTGGTGTATTTTTTGTTTTTTTTTTATTTTTTTTGTTTGGATTGTGTTTTAACATGTTTTGTGTGTGGTTTTGCTATGTCATTTTTACTTTGTGCAGATGGATCGTCGAGTTGAATATAAACATAACCAAGTGGCGTTGGTGGATCCAAATTTTTCTAAAGCGGTGAATTACCGGGAAATCATTAATTTTCTGAATAGATCAGGGATAAGTGTTGATGTTTTTGCAAATCCCTACATCAGCTTGAATTACATTCAACAGTTCTGGGATATAGCACAACATGACTGTACTATGGATCCGAATGTTATTAGAGCTACTATCAACAACACTGAAGTAGCAATATCTGTTGACACTATTCGTCAGGCCTTACATCTTGGAGGTAATGATGAAGAACCTCTTGGTTTACCATCTACATTGATTATGGGCTGTTTTCAAATAATGGGTTACAGAGGACGAGCAAATGATACTCAAGCAAGGAAGGGTGGTCTAGTAGGACAATGGAGATACTTTATGCATGTTATTATCCAATGTCTATCTCCTAGGAAAGCTGGAACTGATGGTTTGAAGACCTCACTACAATCTGCTATGGTGGCTCTTACTTTGAACAAAAGATTCAACTTTGCTCACTATTTTTATAAGAAGTTAGTTGCACAGATTACTCCACCTGTTGGTCAAGGGTTTCTTTTGTACCCTAGGTTTCTTCAAATGATTCTGAATCATCTTATACCTAATCTACCTCAGTTACCACAGCATCTTACTCTCACTCCTATGACAAAAAGGATTTTCACTAATTGCAACAACAAAAAGCAACAAAATCCAGCCTTGATACCTATTCCAACTCCTCTATTTGGGCATATTATTAATCCAGCTTATGTTGCTCCTCCAAATGATAATTGGATTAATCCTGAAGAGGTTCAACAACAACCTCAACCACAACAAGTTGCACCTGAAGTAGAACCAGAACAAGTTCATGTAAAAGTTCAAGATGTTGCTCAAGTGAATGTCATAGAACCTAATTTAGAGGTTCATGAGGAGGTTCATGTTGATATACCGGAAGTTCATAATGTTGAAAATGAGAATGTGAATGAAGAAGCACAAGCAATATCTCCCCAAGCTAATCAAGAAGGAATTGTAAATGAAACTAGTTCTGATAATGATTCTGAAGCTACACAGGACTTTGATCCATATCATTATGCTAAACTTGCTAGTATTCCATTGGCAAATGCTGGTAAAAGACTAAAGTCGGTGGCTACTAAACCAAGACGCAAGTCTGTTCAGGGTCTTCCTCCTGGAACAACAAGTGGCAAAAGATGGTTAAGAGATGAATCTTCTTCTGATTCTAAATATATTCCAACTCCAAAGTCACATAAGCTATTGTCTGCTTCTATGACTGCTACTGCAACTGCTCGAGTAACTGATGACTTAGATTTTGTGGATTATTTGCTTATATCTCCACATCCGTCTCAGTCTACTTCACCTCAAGGTACTCCAGTTCCTCCACATACGTCCTCACAAGCTGGTCCTTCTAGTTCATCAAAGGATGCTATGATTGTTTCTCTATAAGGCAAAATCTCTTGCCTAGAAGCCCAAGTTGTGGGTCTTCAAGGTCAAGTCGATGTATTAAGGGCAAATGATTTTCAGAGAGAACAAACTCTTCAATCTCAAAGCAAGCAGATCTCTAAGATGCAAATTCTAATCTCACAATTGATAGAGTGTATTGACGCTCAGGGGGAGATGCATGTCATAGTTAAGGATACTTGTCATACGGAGGCGATTCATAGAAAGGATGATGAAGATAATGATCCCAGTGGGAACAAGGGTGATCGTCAATACTCTGACGTTGATCCGGTATCTCAGTTTCAGGGGGAGTCTACATTAATTCAAGTTGAAGCTTCAGATGATAAAGTTACAGGAGAGAATGAAGAGGTATTGCTTCTAGAATTCTTTAAAGATGATTTTGATTTGGATGAAGCTGAAAAGATTGACTGCTTAGATGGTATAGATGAGTTGTTTGATGACTTATAAGATGAAGAAAATAACTTAGAGATAGAAGAAGGAGAGATTGTAGAAGTGGAGATTACCAAAGATACAACAAGTTTGATGTATGAAGGGTGTGATGGTCTTAATGTGCCTTTTGACTTCATCCTAGAGGATGTTATTCCTGAAGCAACTTCTGATGGAATGGCTGACTCTATGGACTCTATTAAAGATGTCACAATGCTTGACTCTAACTCAGAAAATGCTCAGTCAAAGAACACTAAACAACCTGTGATGTATAGGGATACAGGTTCGTCCAGACGCAACCAGGTTCCTCCCCCTTTCAAAAACCTTAATCGATTACATTGATTTCAAGCCAAGAAAGGTGTGCAAATGGGGAAGGAAGTATTACCTAGAGTTGCCCTCGTATACCCAGCAAACGAAATCGAACCACAGTGCTCCAAATCTGATCGCGACGGGGGGGGGGGGGGGAAGAATGAGGAATAAGAGGAAAATTTCGAGGTGTTCTTGCTTGTAATTGGTCATGGTACTTATATAGGGATGAAATACGTGTTTTATAACTGTTAATGGAGCGGGATTGACGGGATTACACCTTGAAATTTCAAAAAAAAATTTAACCATTCGAGCGACTTACCTAAATGGGTTTCAAAACTCACGACTTTGGTTTCAGTCTTTCGAATTAAGGACGGATATGATACCACTAATTGATTGTGAATGATTTGGACTTGATTAGACATGATTTGGATGGCTGATTTAGAGGGATTAGGGGGGTGTTATACGCGGTTTGACTTTTAGTAGTTAAACCTGCGCTTGAATGGCTTCCAGGGTTAACATAGGGGGTTCAAATGCTAAAAGATGGGTCCAAAGCAAGTAGAGGGGGTTCAAGGCTTTCCTTTTCCATTTTAAATAGTTTATTTATTCAAAATTTTATAAAACCACGATAAAAACTTATATATATATATATATATATCATTATTTTTTTTGATCAGTTTTTTTTATTATATTTTCTTTTATAAGATAAATCTTCATTTCATTCCCATTATTTTATATAGAGGAACTCCATTTTTATCAAACTTATAAATTGTATAAATGGGTTGTTTAATAAAAATCAAATATACAAATGTTTATTTTTGTGTATGTAATAATATAAGAATATGTAAAACATAATTAAAACTTGCATGTTTTATTTTGATATCTATTGATTATAACAGAGTGTATATATTTATAAATATGCATACATGTGTTATATAATAGGGAAATAACATGTAATGCCAAGTTAAGAATTTGAGTTGATACAAAGAAAAGATATAATGATTAATTGTGACATATTGAGTCGAACAAGTATGGGACTTCAAGTGTTTATATAATGAGATGAATAAAGGAAATTAATCACCTGAAAATCATGGGTGTTACAGTATACCCATGTTGATGGAGTTTCGTCCCGAAATTTAACTAATGGAGGCTACTGAATCAGGAAAGAAGCGGGGATATTTGAGCTTCATTTGATCCCCACGTTCCCCAGTAAACTCGGGGGCCACGTTTAGATTCTCAATGAAATTTGAAAGTTGGGTTGAGGAGTACGATTGTTAACAAGGTTCAGGTGTGTTTCTCAAGGTCAGGTACGAATGATGATAATGAACTTAGTTTTGAAATGAACTTAAGGAGAAAACTGTCGAATAATAATTTGGATTCTGAAGGTGAAATGCATTACTTGGAACGGAATTGATGGCAACTTGATGATCAGGGTTTGTTTAAGATGTAGTATAACATGCTCAAGAACTGTCAGTGGATAAGAGACTTCACAAACATCGGTCTAGGTCAAAATAACATAGAACTTTACGTGACATGAGTAACGCTACTTTTGACAATATGACAGGAACATTTATATATAGGAAGTACCAGCGGCGTATCCACCATGCCCTTATCATATCACATTAGTTTCGTTACTATACATCACGCTGGGTTTTATGTCTTAACACACGACAGAATTTACTATATTTTCCATGCGCTGACTTTTATAATTACGTGTGCACCCGTGATTCGCATGGTCCGTATAGTTCATCCCATTGTGTGTGGGTCCAGAGGGAGGAACAAAAAATCACTTAATTCATAACGTATGTGTTGCTAACAAATAACTATGACCATAGATATTAGGGTCAATCAGGTACTAAAAAGCAATAACGTGGCATGACATAGAGTTCCATAGTTTTCTCGTGTTTGGACAAGAATACGCCAAACCCGAGTAGCTTTGGAGTTTATAGCTTTCAACTTACATGGAATGTATAATGTGATAAATCACTTGCAACAATTGTAAACAGTCTATTCCCGTGTATAATGTAAACACTCATGTTTCATGTATGATCTAGTGTTATGCACCTTGTACGCAAATAGGTTTCATGTATAGTGTGAACAATTTGGTATCATGTATAAGCAAATATGTTTTCATGTATACTGCGATCAATTTAGTATTATGTATATTGTGAATGTTCACCTGTAAGTTATTGAATCCCATGCGTATCGTAAGCTATCGAATTTTGTAGGAGATCGAGCGTGTTACGCGGCGTTCATGTATGATGTGGGTAGTCGAGTTTTAAATTTTTAAATTCGTCAGTGCTTATACGAATGGTTAATGGTGAATTGATTCATCTTCTTGAAGTTGGCTAGCAAGCTTGAATTTATGGTGATAACTGTAATAGGTGTAAATAGTTCAAACAATGACAAGATAACGTAAATGATTACAATGCGTAATTTATTCTAGATTAGATCTTTATTTGTCCCCATCTTGCACTAGCTTCAATTGGTCTCATTCACTGCCTCGGTATTGACTTGAGTTTCGTTGGTGTTTATGTTGAAGGCACGCCCATGAGCACCACCTTGGTTTGCATTGGCTAGCCTTGGGCATTGGTTTCGGAAATGGTTTGGATTACCACATTCATAATAAGCACGCCCATTAGCAATAGCCGGTACAACTTGATCGGCAACTTGCTGATTGGCTTGTTTTCCTTGGTTGACTTAATTAACAGGTGGCCTAAATCGGTAAGTGTTGGCTACATGACCATACATTCCATAATTGGTACATAGACGACATGGCATGTTTGGGAAGTGATGGTAATTGCATGTGTTGCATAAAGGGTTGTTGCCCACATATGGTTTCTTATTCAGGTTCTGGACCAGAGGAGCAACTTAGTTGATCGGTGAAGCAGGGGTAACAACAACAAAGTTACTAGCCTTACGTTTCTTATTGTTGTGGGAAGGTTCAGTCTTGTCTTCTTTGGTTGGTTCAGGTGGAGTTGCTTTGTCATCAGTTTTCTTTGTACTCTTTCTTATTAACGTGCCCGCTTTCACGTGATTATCGGTCAACCTGGCGGTTAAGCGGATGGCGTCCTCAAGAGTTGCGGGATTTCTTCCCAACACGGTGTCTTGGATTTTCATGGGTAGACCACCGATGTATTTCTCAATGCATCGATTAAGTGGTGTGACCATGTGAGGCACAAGAAGACTCAACTCATGGAAACGAGTTGTATAGACCAAGTTCTCACCACTATCTTGGGTAAGATCCCAAAACTCAGCCTCAAGCTTCTTCATTTCATTGCGAGGACAGAAATCCTTGGTCATGAGCCTCTTAACTTCATCCCATGGCAAGGCCATGGTCACATCCACACCCTGGTTCCTCTTCTCACCATTCCACCAAGTGAGCGCCCGTTTTTGAAAGACGTCGGTGGCATAGCGAACCCGGAGATTGTCAGGGCAATCACTGTTGAGGAAGGTGTTTTCAATGCCTTCAAACCATTGAAGGAGACCCGTAGCTCCTTCGGTGCCATAGAACTTGATGGGGTTGCACGAGTTAAAGTGCTTGAAAGTGCATGGGGGTGGGTTGGTACTACCACCACCTCCACTAGTAGCACTACCACTATTGTTGTTGTTGGCCTGATCGAGTTGGTTCACAAGTTGGGTGAGAAGAGCAGCAAGATCAGTGTTATTGTTGTTGTTGTTGGTCTCGTTGGCACGACGGGGAGGCATGATATAGACTTAAACAACACAAGGAGAGATATAAGAATTTATGAGAATGTTTAGATTAAAAGGAATAAGAGAATATATAAACATGAGAAATCATAGTTTGGATTGCACTCATATAGTAATATAACCACATGAATACTATGACATATTAAGGTTAATTAAACTTATATAACTTTCAAGGAGACATGCTTTAGCCTACAAGTAAACACTCATCCCGGGAATTCCCAGGAAAGCATACGGATCCCTCGGTTGATTGGGATTTATATGAAATGTTTTCCTAGACAGAAAACCCAGAATACATGTGTCACCCTTCCAGATTGCAAGTGTCCTCTACTAATTAACAAAGTTTAAAACCTTAATGAGGTGTAAAAGAAAGTTTAATAGACTTATGAGTACGACGTTCCACATGCTATAATGATGATGATATAGAAGTAGGCAAGAAGGATATGAGGCTTAGGGTACGGGTGTGGATATTGTTATTTGGTTTATTATTTAGATATAACCTAATAAGTCATGAAGTCTAACAAATAGGCATTAACACATAATATATTAGACGTGTAGCACATAGCATGTAACATATATCATATAATCATAGAGCATGGCATAGATGGGTGTCCTAAGGTTATAGTCTAGGTCAAAGGTGTTTAATAACCTAATTTCATATAACCAAGGCTATGATACCAATCTGTCACACCCCAACCGACGACGGAAACGTCGGGGTGGGATACGGAGACTGTTCATGAGCACATGGTTGGCTATATTGTAATATATTAATCATCACATTTCATTTCATAAATCAAACCAAACAAAATCCAACAAATACATAAATTGAAGTACATAACAGGTTCTTTATTTAATTACACTAGGTCCACAACTTAAATGAAACATGTCTTGATCAACTCTCATATTTGTATCTAAAACATGATTAAAAACAAGGTAAACTAAAAAGTTGATGAGCATACATAGGTTTTGACACAACAAATGAATTTCAATGTTTTATACAATTCATATGACACATGTTTTACTAGGCATTTATGGAGAACCTATAGTTAAGCTAGTTTACAATCAAACCTTGTGACTGAAGGGCATAACTCGCAGGTTATCATAATGAAGGGCATAACACATAAGTGTTATCCTAATGAAGGGAATAACATACCATTGTTATCCTAATGAAGGGCGTAACAACAAATGTTAGTCTAGTGAAAAAAAATGTCGGTAACACTCACCCTACCTGGGTGGGTTGTCAGACACAATAGATCTATTAATGTTACCATTGGCTTATAAAGAGTTAATAATTGTATTAATGTGTCATGTATGTGTAGCTTTAACTAATAGTATTCAAACATAAAGCACAAATAAACACAGAGTCATATTAAAGAATTGTATATATGTAATTGCATAGAAGTTTGTAAAGAGAATCATGTTTCACCCTAAAAGTGCAAAAAAATGTAAAAGGGGCTATGTAAAACTCACTTGTATTTCAAGATGTAGATAACATGAGAGAATAGGTAGCAAAGTGATCCTTGTAACTCACAAAGTTAACTTAGAATGAAAGTGTATGAACTTTGAATTAATATTGTGCACAATGTCTAAAGTAGAGTCTAGGGTTTCAACGGGATTGAGTGTAGGGACTTGTACCAAGGGTTGGTGTTGTATCATATAAGGAATGTGCATTTGTTTGTGTTGTATTCGAATAAGAATTTTTTTTAATGAAGAAAAGTAAGTTTAAAGTATATGGTTTTAATAATAGATGACTTAGGGTTTAATTTGAATATCTAATTAAATTAAATAAATAAATTTTATTTATTTATTTATTTAGAAAAGTAGTGTAGAATTATATGTATTCAAATATAATTTAAATGAATAAATTTATTTTATTTATTCATTTGTGTAAATGTGTCAAAACATATACTATTCCAAATTAAAACCCTACATAAATTTGTTAAAGAAAAAGGGTAACTAACATAACTATAACCCTTTTGGATTAAAAAGACATATGACGTTACAAAATACGACTAATTTTATAATTTTGGAGGTTCATAAAAATAATAAGGTTTATGACAATAAAATAATATTTGTCAACTCTTTCGAAATAACTAGTAGTGATGAATGAATAAGATGATGGTGCTCATATATTCAAAATGATTTTAGAAAATTATTAAAAACAATTATATGTACGCTTTTCATTTAATGAGGATATTAATTATAAAACTCTTGAAAGTTTATATAAAAAGGACACGGGTTTTATAACCGTAACATAATGATAGTAGTTTACTTATAAAAGACACATATTTATTCATATATCATAACATTTATAAAATAATAAGTGTCAAAATTATATGTTTGTATTTTGTTATAATTAGTTATAAATATGAAATTTTAAACCCTTTTCTCTTCATAATAAAGCATAAGTTAAGTTTTATATACATATGTGTATATATTTATGCATATATGTGTGTGTGAGGGTGTAGAAGGAAAGCAAGAAAACAAAAAAAAAAAAAAAAAAAACAGTAACAAGGCATGCCGTGTTTAGAACCCAAGACATTGCGCCTAAAAGGTTAAAGCTTTAACCGGATGGTCTATGGCATCGGTTTGTTAATTTATTAGAACATCAAGATTTTATAAAGTGCAAAGGACCTGATGCCTTCTTCTTAAACATACCAGACGCAACCAGGTTCCTCCCCCTTTCAAAAACCCTAATCTATTACATTGATTTCAAGCCCCGAAAGGTGCGCAAATGGGGAAGGAAGTATTACCAAGAGTTGCTCTCGTATACCCAGCAAAAGAAATCGAACCACGGTGCTCCAAATCTGATCGCGACGTGGGGGAAAGAAAGAGGAATAAGAGGAAAATTCCGAGGTGTTCTTGCTTGTAATCGGCCATGGTACTTATATAGGGATGAAATACGCGTTTTACAACTATTAATGGAGCGGGATTGACGGGATTACACCTTGAAATTTCAATTTTTTTAACCATTCGAGCGACTTATCTAAATGGGTTTCAAAACTCACGACTTTGGTTTCAATCTTTCGAATTAAGGACGGATATGATACCACTAATTGGTTTTGAATGATTTGGACTTGATTAGAGATGATTTGGATGGCTGATTTAGAGGGATTAGGGGGGGTTTTATACGCAGTCAAACCTGCGCTTGAATGGCTTCTAGGGTTCACACAGGGGGTTCAAATGCTAAAAGATCGGTCCAAAGCAAATAGAGGGGGTTCAAGGCTTTCCTTTTCCATTTTAAATAGTTTATTTGTTCAAAATTTTATAAAACCATGATAAAAACTTTTATATATATATATCATTATTTTTTTTATCAGTTTTTTTTATTATATTTTCTTTTATAAGATAAATCTTCATTTCATTCCCATTATTTTATATAGAGGAACTCCATTTTTATCAAACTTATAAATTGTATAAATGGGTTGTTTAATAAAAATCAAATATACAAATGTTCATTTTTGTGTATGCAATAATATAAGAATATGTAAAACATAATTAAAACTTGCATGTTTTATTTTGATATCTATTGATTGTAACAGAGTGTATATATTTATAAATATGCATACATGTGTTATATAGTAGTGAAATAACATGTAATTCCAAGTTAAGAATCTGAGTTGATACAAAGAAAAGATATAATGATTAATTTGACATATTGAGTCGAACAAGTATAGGACTTCAAGTGTTTATATAATGAAATGAATAAAGGCAATTAATGACCTGAAAATCATGGGTGTTACATCAGTCGAGGTGAGACACCAGAGGAATAGGGATGTTTTTCCCTGGACGAGACGGAGAACAGCTGAGGTTGGTGAGTTGGCGGACTTCATGTTCGTACATGATAAATGAGACACTATGGTAGAGAAATTTGGTGGAGACCAGTGTAGCTTGGCATAAGCTCCTAGAGATCATTAGAGAAGGATAAAAGTAATGCCCCTATGGGTAGGGCAGTGGGCTTGAGTTTGAGAAATCATCGCAGGATAGCGATCAAGGTATGCGACAAGAAGTGTGACGACTTCACTTTGGAAGGGCGACGAATGAATACATGCGTGAAAGGTAAGAAACCTACTCGGGGAGGTGACCATCGGAATGACGAGATCATTAGGTATATACAAGAGACAAGGGCAATTGTGCCCGTGAGCTAGGATGAAAGGTGACAAGTGAGCGGACAATTAGCAGTGTTGTGCTACATAGTACTAGAGATGATACGTATGATGCTGTTGAGAACAGTAAGAGCGATGAGGTATTGTCAAGAAAAATGACAGTGAAACCTTCGTGAAAGGGTTAGTAATCAAGGCAATCATGGAAGGTAACTTCTAGCAAGTACCGGGATGGAAAGAGTTGGAAGTATAGTCGTTTGACTTATAGCTGGAAAGACGAGATATAAGGCAATGGGTAGGTGAAACCTACAAGTCCCAAAGTAGAAAACGGACAATGGAGAAGACTTCTTTGGACCCCAAGGAGGGTGGACGAATTGCAAAGCAAAGTAATGAAAACAAGTAGTGTCAAGGTGAATGTTGGCACCGAATGAATTGGGTGCACAGAATATGTTGTGTTGGTTCGTAACGACGCAGGATTCGAGGATGAATCCTCTTTTAAGGGGGGTAGACTTGTAACATCCCGGATATTTGTAAATGTATGGTTCGAGTTAAACGGATAACCCAAATCCCTGGCAAGCAACGTTGTTAACAAGGATCGTTCACATAAAACTTGGATTAGCGGGATTTAAAGAACTGGTTAGCCGTTGTTCGTAAGTTTGAGTTGGAAACGCGTTTAACGAATTTGGAGGGACCCGACGCGTAACTAACAAATGGTATTTAAACCACTTTGGGCGCAAACCCTAGGCCATTCGGCCTAGGCATGCGCGACGGTAATAGAGGAGGAGAGGGAAGACGTCGGACAATGGGGGTAGCCGGAGAAGACGAATTCGAGCGAGAACTTCACGGTTGGCTATGGTAATTCTCGTTCTTAAACCTCTACGTGTTTGCGCTTATGTTTTTAGGTTCAGAACCCGTTTAGGGTTGGGTTTTCGGTTGTGATCGACGGCAAGGTGGGAACGGAGGAAGTGGCCGGTTATGGTGGCAGTAGCGTGCGCCGGTGGCGGCGAACGGGAATGGTCTGCTGAAGCGGGGTGTCTCGGGTGTAGAAGAAGACGACGGGTGATGGCAGCGGTGGTGTTCCACGACGGCGCAACAAGGAGGAAGATGGGTTAGGTTTACCATTAAGTTGTGCTACACTCGATAGGTTCACTTGCCTGTCAGTGCGGTGTAGTTCAGAGGTATTCCATTTATTACTTAGGAGTCTAGATTAGGTTTTTATTAGTTTTATAGACCGTCCGGACGAAATCAAGTTTTTGGCGCCGTTACGGGGGACACTTGGCAATAGCAACATTAGCTTTGATTAGTTCTTTGTGTGATTTTTGATTTATTTTCTTTCTTTCTTTTACTTTGAGTCTTAATTGTGTGCTTTGTCTTGTTTGTTTCGTGCATGTCTAATTTAGGATTGAGTCTTTTGTGTTTGAGTCTTTCTTACTTATTTTTTGTGTCTTTCAGTTTATGCAACGTACTCGTTCTAAGGGATCGCCACAATATTCACCTTACGAAGAGCCCGAACGAGAGCTTCACAAGCGCACCCGCGACTTTCGGGAGTGTTTGAAAACGTTGTGCGAAAAACAGGTACGTTCTACTAGCCCAATTCCTTTTCCTAAAATGGGCGACGCTGACCCACCAGCGAGACGTACTGTACACCAGAGAGCCAGTGATGGGGTCACCGGGGCGAGATCTTCGATCACCCGCCTCACTATCCCAAATACCAATAGTTGGCAGATCCCATCACATGGCATGAGGACGATCACCCATTCTACTCAGTTCCATGGCCTCGAGGATGAGGATGCACAAGGAAATCTGTCCCACTTCGTGCGTATATGTGATACCTTCAATATCACTGGTTTGTCTAAGGATGCAATCTACTTGCGTCTCTTTCCATTCTCGCTCTCTGGGCGTGCTTCCACTTGGCTTGACACCCTCCCCGACAATTCCATCACCACTTGGGAGGACTTGCAAGCCAAGTTTCTTAAAAAGTACTATCCACCTTCTAGGGCCGCTCGCCTTAGGGACCAAATCCACTCCTTCCGAATGGACCCTGACGAGCCTTACCACATGGCCTGGGAGCGGTTCAACGCGCTGTTGAGCCGATGTCCCCAACATGGTCTTTCTGACTGGGCGATAGTGGAGAAGTTCTACAATGGTCTCAACTTCGAGAAGCAGCAAATGTTCAATACTGTTGCGGGAGGCCATATTATGGATAAGAAGGAACCTGCTGAGTGCGAGGAGATGTTCGAGAGCTTCGCTCTTGCTTAGCAACAGCGGCCATCTACTAGGACTTCCATTCCAAGTGCTAGAGCACCCGCCTTTACTCCCAGCGGTGTGCATCAGGTTAACCCTGATACTAGCATGGCTGCTGCACTCGCAGCAATGACAAATGAGATTAAAGAGCTGAAGTTTAGTGCTTAAAGGTGTGAGGTATGTAGGGGAGGCCACGACACCAGGGACTGCCTCGTTAGTCAGCAGGAGCATGTTGATTTTATGGGCAACCAGAACCGAGGATTCAACAACTATAGCAATTCTTAAGGCTCGGGGTGGAGATCTAGAAACAACTCGCCTGGGTTTAATGCCTGCCCTAATCAGCAAGCAGGAGGTGAAGAAGGACCGAGTGAGGGGAGCAACATGAACACAAAGATGATTGAGGAGTTGCTGGAGACTCAAACCCAAATGCTAGCTCACTTGGTGGTGAAGGATAAGGAGACTCAATAGATACTGGATGCCCATGATACCTTACTAAAGAACCAGAAATCTGCATTCCAGGATCTGAAGCGCACAGTGGGAAACATCGCTAAGAGCTTGAAGGACAGGGAGGTCCGTCTTCAGGCCCTAACACTTTAGTGATGGCCGTGTCTACGAGGAGTCGATGAGTAGAGGAGAGAGAGTAACCACCGGTGGAAGAAGAAGATGAACCGGTGGACGAGTAGATAGAGATGGAGAAGCCTGTCGAGAAGGCAGAGGGGAAGAAGAAGAGGAGTGAGTTGAAGACCCCCGAGATTGACTTGAGCCATGTTCCCTACCCAGCGCTCTTGCTGCCTCATAAATACGCTAGCGAATACGGTAACTTCCTAAACATGTTCAAACAACTCAAGGTCAATCTCCCGTTTGTCGAGGTCCTCCAGCACATGCCGAAATATGGTAAATTCTTAAAAGATCTTCTTTCCAACAAGAAGAATCTGGAGGAATTCTCTAAAGTCTCATTAAGTAAGCGATGTTCTGCGGTGGTTCAGAACAAACTGCCAAAGAAACTGGCAGATCCGGGTCACTTCACGATCCCGTGTCTACTTGGCGGTTTGCCTTTGAACCACGCGTTGGCCGACCTAGGTGCTAGCATCAATCTGATGTCGTATTCCATATATAAGCTGCTTGACCTAGGAGAACCTAAGCCAACGCGCATGAGCATATCCTTGGCTGACCGCTCAGTCAAGTATCCACGGGGAATAATGGAGAACCTTTTAGTGAAAGTAGACAAATTCGTTTTCCCCGTGGATTTTGTCATTCTCAACATGGATGTGGATGTTATAGTCCCGCTCATCCTAGGACGCCCGTCCCTACGTACAGCCAAGGCAGTAATCGATGTCTTTGACGGGAAGCTCACACTTCGTGTGGGGGATGAGTCTATTACTTTCGATGCCATGAAACCTGTGAAGGGGCTTGCTGAGCAGAGCAATGCAGTCTGCATGATTGATGCCTTCATAGGTGACCATCAGGACTCTGATCTAGTAGAGGATGTTGTTGGTGAACCCGCCCCTGCTTTAGGAGAGCCATTTGATTGGGCGTTGGAGTTAGAGGCATTGTTGGATGCACCGGATGATTACGGTGATGAGGGGCTTGATGATCTGCTAGAGATGATGGCAGAGTTAGAGGGAATCATAGGCAAAAGCCCAAGTGTGGGGATGGTGGAGAAAGTAAAGACTCCTAATGACCCGGATGAGAGCTTAGAGGTCATGCAAGTAGAAATACCCAATCCTAATCCCTTGTCCATTCCTGTTGTTCAGTCCGAGGGGATATATACCGAGTCATCCCCTAAATCTAGGCTGCCCCGTAAGAGAACCCGGGAGTTGAGTGATGCATGTGATCTGACGATAGATCAAACCCCATGTGTGGGGATGTTTAGGAGTAAGAAACTCCTCGGGTACTTAATGCATGTTATTTTTGGACCGGGTAGGTTTAAATTTTGGTGGAAAGACCTAATTGATAGATGTAAGGGAGGTTCAGTGGTTGGTAATTGTTTGGTGATTACCGGTTAGAATCAAGGAGAAGCCTCCTAATAGGTTTATTTGAGTCTCAGGCCAGTGCCCGGGTGTAGAGTGTATATTTATTGGTATATTTTCGTGTCGTTTTGGTGTTTTTCGGTTTATGTGTTTTGTTTTGTGTGTGTCTGGCAGGGACTCACGCTTGATTCGGTGAGGAAAATCATCAGAAACGAAGTTCCAGGTATTTTTACTTTGGTTTTTATAGTTAGAACAGGTTTTTAAGGGATTTTGTGAAAAAGTTTTTAGGGGGTCAAAATTTTTCTAAGTATAAAATTGATCATAACTTTCTGTTAAGGAACCCCCCCCCTCGTGGTACGCGAAGAGTAGGGCAGGATCCCTCACGGTACGCGAAGGCCAAGGAAAATGGCCGGTCTAAATGTTACTTCCTCGTGGTACGCGAGAAGTGGCACCCAGCCTTTCGCGGTACGCGAGGGGACCCTGACTAACCCCTTGTTCCCTTGTTTCCCAGGGTTCCCATTTTTCGTAACCATTCACCACGTCCATCAATCATCATCTACCATTCACTACCCCCATTATCATCCATCATCACAATCATCCATATTCCTTTATCATCATCCATCACATTCACCTACCACCACCACCATGGGAGACCTAAGGACCGTTCGTAATTAGTTTTCACTTTGCTGTTGACTTACATGTCTTTGTGTTTATCAACTATTGGGTACGATTCCCTAATCTATCCAGAGTCTTATTGAGTCAGTTGAGTCTTTTATTTTACTTTGAGTATGTACTTATGGCAGTTTGATGCGTTGGGTTTGTTTGAGATTCATTGTGCATGTATTGACCGCTCCGTCCGTACTCAATCTCCATTCGGGCGGAGTCGATGCTTATTTTATCTTTTTGTAAAGGCAACTCGATAGAGTTTGTGTAGCCGCGACCGAAATGCTATACGGTGCACACGTGGAAGAGTGAAGCTGGACCATTCACTGCTACATTACCAGCTAAGTCTTCCCTATTTCCTTTTGTATTTTTATTTTTTCGTTGTTTTTTTGGTTCACATTGGGGACAATGTTGGTTTCAAGTGTGGGGATGGGAGACTGCGTTGAGTCTAGTTGTCTAGGTTGCTTTATAAAAATACAAAAATACAAAAAAAATTGAAAAATCTATAAAAAAAATGCCCTTCGAAAGCAAAAGTTTTTGTCTAATAAAATGGAAAATGATAGTAGAACTGGATCTGCTTGTTGAGTTTAAATGAATAAATAATAGAAAGCGCGTCTAAATTGTGATGTTTTGGTAGATTTAGCCAACTAGTAGAGCTTAAATAGCCTATGAGTGTTGATTAGGATTAATAATTGAATTAAATCATGAAATCTTGTGGGTACTCATCTTAGGGGTATTGGTAAAACTGAAACTGTCAACATAGGATAATAGGTACCACGTTAAGATAAAATTTAGAGGTTTTGAAATTTTATTGGCACACCACTCTCTTTTTATGAAATAAATCTGAGTTTCGGTGGCGCCCGCAATCCATAATTCCATTATTCATGAGCTTAATTAACTAGAATTTTAAGTTTTGTTTATGTGTTACCCTCCGGGATAGTGACCTGGTTGAAACACCACTAAGCGATTCTTAAGTGCTTCATCGATTAGAACTGTAGTCTATGTGTTACCCTCCGGGATAGCGACTTGGTTGAAACGCCTCTAGACAAGGTTCATTTGTTTATTCATTTATCACCTTAATTTCTAAAAACATATAAATTTTAGTTTATCGTGGTGGGTGAATCTATATGGTTTAACCCATGCCTAGACATGACCGTGAGACGAGATTAGGTAGAGTTGTAGCTTTTGAGTGTGAATCACATAGATTGATTGATATGCTGTATAAAAGGGATTAGAACACAAAGCGGGGGCTTGAAAGTTGGTGGTTGGGTTTAATCGGATAGAAATACCGATTATTGCTTTTTAACGCGTGAGTATATTTATGCTAATTGAATAATTGTGAATGTTAAAGCTATGTCCAGTTATGATTCCATTGTAGGTTTTTTTGAGGAAGAAAAAAGGTTAGGTGTGGGGATGTTTGATGTAGTGCAAAGCACACATCTTATTTCATATTGTTTTCGTGTGTTTTAGTTAGTTTTACATTTGTTTTGAGTCGTTTTTAGTTCGTTCTGAGTCTATTGTGTGTTAACAGGTGCTCGTGAGAGTTACAAGTGATATCCAGAGGAGATCGAGCAAGAAAAGAAGCCCGGAAGAAAAGAAGTTAAAAAGTGGGAATTTTACTCCTTTGCGGTACGCGAAGGGAAAGCTTCAGTATCTCGCGGTACGCGAAGGACCAGATACCTTCTCTCGCGGTATGCGACAGGCCTATTATTTTGCAAAAAAGCCCTAATTAGACTTTAAATCAAATTGCGATGCCATAATTACGGGAGTTCGATCTTTTGGCCGTCAGAGCAAGTTCTTGAGGCGATTTTGAGATTGAAGAAGGAGATTGGAGTGCAAGATCGAAGCTTGTGATTCCGGGTTTTTTCAATTTAGCTTATTCGGTTCTAAAGTCTTGATCTTTGTTTACAGTCAGTTGGTTTTGGATTATGTTTGACTTGATTACTTCTGTGTTTCATGTTTTGAGTATGATCCTAGGCTAAACCATTGATACTGCCTGGGTTTGTGATGAATACTTAGTAAAGTTATGATTTTTATCGGTTTTTGGATTCGTATGATGATGTAATGATTTTGTAAGCAATCTCATGTTAATAATTATGGTGAATATGCATGTTTAGATCTGAGTTGCAATTAATTATAGTTCCATATGATATTTTCGAATGTCTTTCAGTTTGAATATCGTATCTAGATCATAGACTGTGTGTTTGTGATTGTTTGTATGGTTTGCTAGACGTAGTATCCCATAGGAGCTGTGATTGAGAGTTAATTAGATCTGAGTGTTCATCTTATCTCGATTCCCGAAAGGTGAGAGATAATCGGTTAGTCTTCGTTGTTAGGATTCCGAGTGTTAACTGTCTGAGAGGAAGTTGCCTTAGGTTCTTAGTAATTGTTTCTTATCCGAGTCATAGTTTGTTGATCTGAGATTACCCCATGCATCTTTGATGTATTGTGGACATTGAGACTGAGAGGTGATTTGTATTTTGGGTACATTATCATTGTTGGAGAGACTAAAAGGTAATCCGACTATCTGGTGAGTGTTGTGCATTTTTAGAGATTCCTTGTTGGTGACACCCTGAGAGTGATTAGGGATCCACTAGGTTGTCTCTAGGGTTCGATAATCCGGTTTACTATTAAGTTGTGCTACACTCGATAGGTTCACTTGCCTGTCAGTGCGGTCTAGTTCAGAGGTATTCCATTTATTACTTAGGAGTCTAGATTAGGTTTTTATTATTAGTTTTATAGACCGTCTGGACGACATCACTTAGTGTTCCAATAGGATTTTCCTCTATCACTGGGCCACCAACCCAATGGCATCCTATTATTAATTGAGTTAAATTTATTTATGATTCATTCGTTTCAATGTTTGTTTATGTAATACTGCTTTATCATGGTATTCTTACTGTCTTGCATCAATGAAGTCATAGTGGTTTTCAACGTGCTAGGTCTTCATGAATGCTAATACTAAAATTTCTTTATAATAGATGTAAGCAGATATCCATATAGATGATTGCAATAATAATCCATTTTATGTATATATTTTATATATGTAAAAGGAGATTAAATGTTGTTTTTTTCCTTTATTTAAATATTTTACTTTTATGGATAAAAGGTACAAGAAGGGTAGTATAGGAAAGTGGTGTAAGAGAAAGTTATCACATATTTTTGTCTTGAAAATTAAGTTTCTCTCTCCACACATCAACACATATACATACGATAACAACACATGTACATGCGATAACAAAATAGGAAAAAAAATATATTAACATAGTGTAAAATTAGATAACAACATATTGTAAACAGGGTAACAACACATAATAGAGTGTTGCTATCCTACGTACAATGTGTAAGTTATCTCATTTTACAATATGCTAATACATTTTGTTCTGTATTGTTGTCGAATATTCATGTGTTGTTATCAGTGCAGTGTCATTTTTAGACAACATTTTTTTAAAAAAAATCATTTTTTTATAAAAATGTAACACCTAAAATTTCACAACCAATTTAAACTTTCAAAATACGCCCATACTTTAAGGCTCAGTTATAATACCAACAAAATTGTAACAAGTTAACTACAACATTTGACTTAAACCCATGTTTAGTTGATGTCAAGTCAAAAACATAATCATTACCACCTTAGTTACATCCATGTATACTGCTAAAAGGTTTAGCACTCATAAAGAGGCTTAGACAAACAACTAATTACATCAAAAGGTTTTCCCATGAGAATCCAAGGCTTGAAACACCTCCCGAGACTAGACCGAAGCTTTCCCTACACAAAACACTCAAACGAATAACTGTTAGTAATGATAGATATCCCTTAGGGCCATTCACAAGTTAACGCCTTAACTCGGGCCCAAACACCACTTTTCGGAATTTACCCAGCGCAAAACAACAAGAATTCAAGGCATATTGCCCTAGCCAGCGCAATATGCTCAAGTACAAGCGAAATATGTGCTGGTCCCCGACCTCCACACATCAAAATTCAATTTAAGGCCATTCCGACCCTCTCGACTCGACCCCTTGGTGTTTTAACGACCCCACAACATTATACCACTAATGTAACCACCCTTTAACGCTCCATTCCAATCTTAATTAAAACTAAATAAACTACCATTACAAAGCTCAAAACTTCTAAATGTTGACGCACCCTTGTGAGGTTCGAAATGTCAAGTTATTTACTCCCTTGTCAGATTCTTAGATCTCAAACTCCGAATCACAGTTGTGTGGTTCTTTTGACCACAAACTCAAACCACCCCTGTGAGGTTCTTAGACCCAAATTACAAAATGCCCTTGTGAAGTTCATGACCTCAATTACCACGTGTGAGGTTATTAGACTTCCAAAACCGACCTTAAACATACACCAAGTGCACACACACAAGTTACTAACCCATTTCTATAAGCCATACGTTATACTCGACATGGGGGGTTCAAGGACACCCAATCCCCTTATTCCAATTGTGAAGTTTAATGACTTCAAACGACAATTCACCCTCCCAACCCTTGCATACAACATAGCCACACAAACATCACTATATAAACAAATAGCAATCAAATTGTATGACCTATTCCTATCATTACTAAGTAAGTGCAATGGACTTACCTTGTGATTTTGATGATTCCGGTTTAGCTTCAATCTTAATTAAGCTTCAATCTTAATTTTGATGATATTGATGATTCCTTGTGATTATGACCTATTTCTATCATAACTAAGTAAGTGCAAAATCTTAATTGAGATTGTGTGGAGTAAGATGGTTGGGAGATAAATCCATTAAATGTGATTAGCATTAATGGAGGTCGAATGAAAGGTGGATGGATGATAGGAGTAAATGGTGGAATGGTTTGGAGAATTGAATGAAGAAATGGAGGTATGGTGGTTTGAGAATTTCAAAACAAAGAAGAAAGGTTAATGGATGAAGCATTTAATGAAGATGAAAGATGTTGATGGATTGGTAGATGGAAAGTACATATGTTGTAAGAGAGAAAGTACAAAAACATGGGGATAATAATACAAAGATATTATCCAATGGAAGAAAAATGATGAAATTACTATATTACCTTTGAAGCCAAAAAGTTAAAAATGGAAGAAGGTAACAGGTGACATGATATAGACCACATATGGAGTTTCTTGAGTTTTCACAACTCAGTTAGTTTCCATCACATACTTTCCATATATATATATATATATATATATATATATATATATATATATATATATATGGGAGGGATAATATGGATAATATGAAAACTCTCTCCACTTAAGAAAACATTTGAAACTCAATCATGGCCATTGATTTAAGTGATGTATGGATGGAATTAAATGTTGCTTTTTCCTTTCTTTAAATATTGTACTTTTATGGATAAAAGGTACAAGAAAGGTAGTATGAGAAAGTGGTGCAAGAGAAAGTTATGACACACTTTGTCTTAAAAATTGATTTTCTTTCTCCACACATCAAAATTAAAATAACCATTCTTTATCTCTTTATTATCTATTACATTTCAATTTAAATTTTTAGATCCAAGATACTGTTACATATTAGATTACGATTCAGCTTAGATTTTTGTTTCAAAAAAAAAACAAAATCTCAAATTTTGGTTTGGTTTGTTGTTATTAATTGGGATGTGATTCCTAACAAATTGTGTAGATATCAAGTCATGTGGTAACAACATATAGTCGAGAGGGTTGGTTTGATCAATCAAGCAGCTCATGTGGCAATAAAACGATGACTATTAATTGGGAGGTGATTTCTAACAAATTATGGTAATTAAGATATGTCTAACAACTTTGTATGCCCTATTTTATTATATAAAAAACACGAATAACCAAAATATTTTTTACAATAAACTAGCTTCATTATCTTTAGAATACTTTATAATTTTATTTTTCATAACAACACAATATTTTAGACTTTATAAAATTCATCTAACATTAAAAAATCATTGTTTAATAATTTTGTAGTTGACAAAACTATAAAAGGATGTGAAACATGGCACGTATATGTTTCAAATCACCTTATATTAAAAATAACACAACTACGTCATTAATATTTTGAATAGCAATGCTGATAAATAATTTTGTAACGATTTAACTAAATAACACAAAAAAAAAGGAAATATAAATATGATGCTTAATATTGATCAACTTCTTTGAAATTTATTCAAGAAAACTAGTGGTAGTATTTTGTAACGATTGAACCCTCCCCTATTATATATATATATATATATGTATGTATATATATATAGGGGAGGGATCAAGAGAAAACCACAAAGTTAGGCGAAAACCAAGAAAACCACATCATTTTAGGCAAATTTTTTATTTACGTATACGTATCCAAAAACAATTTTTTTGATTTACGTATACGTAACCGCAATTTTTTTGTTTTATGTTTACGTATACGTAACACTATGTGTAAAAATATTTTTTAGTAAAAATGTTTAATATTTCATTGATACTATTATAAATAAATAAAAATAAACTAAAACAAAAAATAAAAATTATTATATGATTGGGTAAAATTGATTTTTTTAGTGGTTTTCTCGGTTTTCGCCTAACTTGTGGTTTTCTCTGGAACCCTCCCCTATATATATATATGTATATATATGTATATATATATATGTATATATATGTATATATATATATGTATATATGTATATATATGTATATATATATATATATATATGTATATATATACATATATATATATGTATATATATATACATATATATATATGTATATATATACATATATATATATATAAGTTATATAATAAAAAACGGGTGGAACTAGTATTTAGAAAGAGTATAAAACAGGAAATTGGCACATTCATTTGATTTTTTTTCATTAAATACTACTTCCACCAATTTTTTTTAAACTCAAATAACTTTTAGATACTTTATTATTTAAAAAAAAAGTTATACCATAAAATTTAGAATTTTATCCTCTTGTATTGCTATATTTTATAAAAGTAGGATTTTTTTTTAAATTGTGTAAAAATGGCACTGCACTGATAACAACACATGTACATGCGATAACAAATTAGAAAAAAATATATTAACATAGTGTAAAATTAGATAACAACACATTGTAAGCAGGGTAACAACACATAATTGAGTTTTGCTATACTACTTACAATGTGTTGTTATCTCATTTTACATTGTCCTAATATATTTTGTTCTGTGTTGTTGTCGAATATTCAAATGTTGTTATCAGTGCAGTGCTATTTTTGGACAACTTTTTAAAAAAAATAATTTTTTTATAAAAATGTAACACCTAAAATTTCGCAGCCAATTTAAACTTTCAAAATACGCACTTACTTTAGGTCTCAGTTATAATACCGACAAAACTGTAACAAGTTAACTACAACATCCGACTTAAACCCATGTTTAGTTGATTTTAATTCAAAAATATAATCACTACCACCTTAGTTACATCCATGTATACTTCTAAAAGGTTTAGGCACTCATAAAGAGGCTTACACAAAAAACTAATTACATCAAAAGGTTTTTCCAATGAGAATCCAAGGCTTGAAACACCTCCCGAGACTATACCGAACCTTTCCCTATACAAAACACCCAAACGAATAACTGTTAGTAATGATAGACATCCCTTAGGGCCATTCACAAGTTAACGCCTTAACTCGGTCCCAAACACCACTTTTCAGAATTTACCCAACGCAAAACAGCAAGAATTCAACGCATATTGAGCTGGCCAGCGCAATATGCTCCGGTACCAGCGCAATATGCGCCGGTCCCCGACCTGCACACACCAAAATTCAATTTAAGGCCATTCTGACCCTCTCGACTCGACCCCTTGGTGTTTTAACAACCCCACAACATTATACCACTAATGTAATCACCATTTAACGCTCCTTTAACACCTCGTGAGGATTCTTATGAATCCAAATCAACCAAACATATATTCAAGTTTTAATTAAAACTAAATAAACTACCATTACAAAGCTCAAAGCTTCTAAATGTGGACGCACCCTTGTGAGGTTCGAGACCTCAAGTTATTTACTCCCTTGTGAGATTCTTAGATCTCAAACTTCGAATCACAATTGTGTGGTTCTTTTGACCACAAACTCAAACCACCCCTGTTAGGTTCTTAGACCTCAATTACAAACCGCCCTTGTGAAGTTCATGACTTCAAACAACATCAACACAAATGAAGTTCATGACCTCAGTTACCACGTGTGAGGTTCTTAGACTTCAAACACTGTCCTTAAACATACAACAAGTGCACACACACAAGTTACTAACCCATTCCTATAACCCATACGTTATACCTGACATGTGGGGTTCAAGGACCCCAATCCCCTTATTCCAATTGTGAAGTTTAATGACTTCAAACGACAATTCACCCTCCTAACCCTTGCATACAACATAGCCATACAAACATCACTATATAAACAAATAGCAATCAAATTGTATGACCTATTCCTATCATTACTAAGTAAGTGCAAAGGACTTACCTTGTGATTTTGATGATTTCGGTTTAGCTTCAATCTTAATTTTGATGATTTCTTGTGATTATGACCAATTCCTATCATTACTAAGTAAGTGAAAAAACGTAATTGAGATTGTGTGGAGTAAGATGGTTGGGAGATGAATCCATTAAATGTGATTAGCATTAATGGAAGCCGAATGAAAGGTGGAAGGATGAAAGGAGTAAATTATTACATTCGTAAAGTTTTCGTGTTCAAAATAATAAAATTAATAAAGTAGAGGGACTGGAAATGTAATTATATGAAAATACAAGGACCAAAGGTAAAAAAACATGAACAATGGACTGTAACAGACCGTCATGGCCCGTAACGGTCCGTTACGGGCTAGGCACGCAGACAATGATGATGTGCCACATGTCCGGTGACTATCGGGTTGATTCTGACGCGTGGAAACAGTATGACGGACCGTCAGGCCTGGTATCGGTCCGTCACGCCGCAATTCACCCTGACGCTGACGCGTGTCAGCTGACTTCGCAACCCTGGAGCGGTGACGAACCGTCACCATTGGTAACGGTCCGTTATGACCCAAGCGGTGGCGGACCGTCACCACTCATAACGGTCTGTCACAGCCGCCAAAATCCACTATAAATAGCAAGTCTGGTTTTGAAAATTTCTCACACACAAAAATCGTATTCCAGAGCCAATTACACTGATTCCACTTCCACTAAACCGTTCCCGCTCGTACGGTTAAGTTCCCGAGGTGCCGGTTCGTTTTAAAGAAAGCCAAGAAGCTAGGAAACGCTAATTTGGATAATCCAAGCTAGACGATCTAAGCAGAGAGAAAGTACAAAAACATGGGGATAATGTTACAAAGATATTATCCAAATGGGAGAAAATGGTGAAATTACTATATTACCTTTGGATCCAAAAAGTTAAAAATTGGAGAAGGTGATAGATGGCATGATATAGACCACATATGGAGTTTCTTGAGTTTTCACAACTCAATTAGTTTCCATCACATACTTCCCCTATATATATAGATATAGGGGAGGGATAATATGGAAACTCTCTCCACTTGAGAAAACCTTGAAAACACAATCATGGCCATTGATTTAAGTTGATCTATGGATGGGATTAAATGTTATTTTTTTCTTTATTTAAATATTATACTTTTATGGATAAAATGTATAAGAAAGATAGTATGAGAAAGTGGTGCAAGAGAAATTTATGACACATTTTGTCTTGAAAATTGATTTTCTTTCTCCACACATCAATCGCATCAAAATTAAAACAATCATTCTTTATCTCTTTATTATCTATTACATTTAAATTTAAATTTTTAGATCCAAGATACTGTTACATATTAGATTGCATTTCAGCTTAGATTTTTGTTTCGAAAAAAAACAAAATCTCAAATTTAGTTCACGAGTTTTTTGTTTTCCTTTTTGCAATCTGTCCAAACACAAACAACGATTGTTATATATGTAACTATGATTGTTAAGTAACTGAACAAATGATTATTATATATGGTTGTTACATAAAATGTCTGAAAGAGTGCAAATACAGATAAAGAGACATGAACAAATGGTGAAGAGGTTTGGTTTCTGGTTATTAATTGGGAGGTGATTCATAACAAATTGTGTAGATATCAAGTCATGTGGTAACAATAGATAGTCGAGAGGGTTGGTTTGATCAATCAAGCAGCTCATGTGACAATAAAACGTTGACTATTAATTGGGAGGTGATTTATAACAAATTGTGGTAATTAATATATGTCTAACAACTTTGTACGCCCTATTTTATTATATAAAAAACGCGAATAACAAAAATATATTTACTATAAACTAGCTTCATTATCTTTTGAATACTTTTTAATTTTATTTTTCAAAACAACACAACGTTTTAGACTTTATAAAATTCGTCTAACATTAAAAAATCATTGTTTAACAATTTTGTAGTTGACAAAACTATAAAAGGATGTGAAACATGGCACGTATATGTTTCAAATCACCTTATATTAAAAATAACACAACAACTATAGTAGTGCATCATAAATTTTTTTTATCGCAAATGTTTGAATCTCTCAAACTATGGCTCTGATGCTTACTTGAAAGGACCCAAACCGGGAACCTCTCATAGTTGGCACAAAACAGTAAAACATAGTTCTTAAACTTAGAATCATTCAATAATCAGATAACTTGACAGCGGAAGTCTTAAAGTTACAACAACCCATTCAAATTAATAACATAATTTGTTCAATGTTTAATTATCGGGAATGTCAGTCTTCATCGATGACCAACCCGCAAAAGTCCATGCATCTCGAGCCCTCGCGCCTCCATTCATTCTCTTTCTTCATTTACCTGAGGTGCATGTTAAAAGTCAGATATACCGAGTGAGTTCTATTTTACTTTAGTAAATAAACACTTTATCGTTTTCTTTCAAAACAACTTAAATATAAATATAGTAAAAGCTTGTTCTTTCAAAACGTTTTCTTTCCTTGCAAACATTCTAATTCCCATAACGGGAACATCATTCATTCATTTAAACCTTTTAGAAACATTCGTGCAAGCTTTCATTTCAAATCGTTCACATTTACAATTAACATTCATGCTAGCCTTTACATTTATTCTTTTATTCATTCATTCATTCATTCATTCATTCATTCTTTCGTTCACATTCTTATCATTGAGTGAACTAGCACTCGAATGATACCATTTCGTCTTAACCGTACCAAGTCCCGTAGGCTTGGAACGTTGTGCTTACACGAATGCAAGACTCCTTTGTTGCTTGTGTACAAGACTCCTCTGTTGCTTATCACAAAAACAAGACACCTCTATTTGCTCGTCCGAATACAAGTCTTTCGCTGTTGCTTGCACAAGACTTTCTGTTCATTCTTTCGCCCCGAGGTAACATGCACAAATAGTCACACACACATATATACATGCTACCACACAATTAAAACACTTTAACACTTTAAAAAACAAAAACATATATTATAAACTAGGTTAATAACACATAATTGTCATAAATGTTTGATAAAACATTGTTCTTTCTTTTCATTCATAAGCATGCATTTCAGCCCAAAACTTTAAAGGGAAATGGGCAAAAGAAACTCACCAGTTATGATCTTACTATACGGTTCCTTAACTGTTCGAGCTAGGCGGGAAGCTAGAAATCTGTAGTAATACAACGAGTGAAAACTATTAACAGTTGCTAGTGGCACCTAGACTAGTGTCGCAAGTTAGTGTCATTGGAGAACTAGTATCGTTCAAACACTCAATATCGTCAGACAGTGTAGCCCAGTGAAAGTGTCGCGAGGGTCAATGTCGTCACGATAGTGTCACCAGAACTTTCTTTCTGGACTTACTGTCGTTACTTTTAGTGTCATTCAGGTGCATGGCAACACATTTAGTGTCGTCAACTTAGTGTCGTTTAGGTGCATGGCGACACAGTTAGTGTCGTCAACTTAGTGTCGTGTACATGCATGGCGACACAATTAGTGTCGTCAACTTAGTGCCATGTATGTGCATGTGACACAGTCAGTGTCGTCAACTTACTGTCGCCAAGTGGAATGACACTTGTCTCAATCACTGGCAATCTCGGGAGACGTACATCATCATCTCCGATTAGTGTCACCTGATGAAGATGGTGGCACTATTAGTGTCTCCCCATGAAGATCTTCATCAACAGGCTCGTTTTTAACCAAAGTTTCAAACGTTTTACGTTCAAATCGTTTGTTTAACTTCCATGAAGCTAGATCTAAGCTTATTTCACCAATTAACACGTAAAAATCCATGTTTTGAGTTTAAAACCCGAGTTTTACCTCAAAAACCATTTAAACTGAAAATCAGAGGTTTTAGGTTAGATTCTTACCTCAAAACGTTGGTTTCTTCATGGGTTCTTCTTCTCCAATAGTGGAGAAACGGATTGGAAGCACTTGAGCAACAATGGTAAAGTCTTGGAGCTTTCTCTCTCTACCAAAATGAAGCTTGAAAGGTGAATGGGGGCTCGAACCTGGTTGATTTAGGGTTTAAGGAGGCTTTATGGGCAAGGCCCATGCCTTGAGCCCATCCCTTTCTCTTCATTCTTTTCCTTTGGCCCACTTAATATTTTCGGGTTTTGTAGGTGTTACAAATGAGTTGTTACTAGAGAACTGATACAAGCGTAAGAAAGCATAGTGGTTGGAATACTTGCGTTAAAAATAAATATGCTTGCGTGATTGACACAACAGTACATGAAACAAGTCAAAAAAGGAATATGCATGCTTGTTTAAAATAATTATAAAACGTAATAAATGATTAGCTCAAGCATGATAAAAATGAATGCTTGCGTGAATACGTCACTTTTCTAAACTAATTAACGCAAGCGTGATAAAAATGACTTCTTGCGTGATTATCATAATTATATAACAGAATAACTCATTAACGCAAGCATGATAAAAATGATTGCCTGTGTGATTACGCAACTTTTCTAAACTAATTAATGCAAGCGTGATAAAAATGACTGCTTGCATGATTATCATAATTATTTAACAGAATAACTCATTAACGCAAGCGTGATAAAAATGCCTGCTTGCGTGATTACGTCAGTTTGTTGAATTCTTTGGATTATTAGCTTATGGTTTTGTTTCTTACACAGAAAGAAAAGGAAAAGACTAATGACGATGATGATGATTTTGTCAATCCATCAAAGGATGTCAAACAAAAACATCTGCGGAAAAAATAGAAAACAAAAAAAAAAGAATGATGATGATGATTTTGAAACACCATTGAAGTACATGATTAAAAAAGTGGTTGAAAAAAGAGCACCAAAGTCATATCAAGAATTCAATAATAATAGAATCATTATGAGAACCTCACCAATAAGCTCAAGTATCAGACATAAAAAAGATGGGGTTTGAGTCTATACTAGACTTCAAAATAGATAGCCTACCAACAGCTTTAGGTTGGTGGTTGATCATGAACTATGATAATCATAGAAGAAGTTTAAACATGGGAAGTCATCAGATCAAGATAACACAATTATTGGTACATGAGGTTCTTGGTGTTCCTATGGGAAAAACACCAGTAATGAAAATGTGACACCCACATCCAAGATCTTCTGAGATGCCCGTCACTTGTCAGAACTACTCATGAACATATAGTACACAGCGATCATGAAACAACGGAAGACTTTTAAAATACTTATTTTATTTCATAACGAAGATTCTGTGCAATCTAAAGGAAGTACAAATACAAGTTAACTAATGTCAGTCTTCTTTATAGATGTCAGAAAGCCTGCACATGATGCCACTATTCTAGCTCCTTATAAGGCCCCAAACCCGGGAGGCCTCGCATGTTGGATTTACACAATAACAAACAGTTCTTAAACTTCAAACATTCATTAGCAGCGGAAATAAACGTCATTACATTGTACCAAAATATCAACTAATTAAAACATTTTTTAATAAGTAACGTTCTTCTAAATTAAAGTCTATGAATGTCAGAACTCGGTTGCCGGGTAACTCTTCAGGGAACAGCCAAGCATGCATCCACGCTCATTCCTTCTATAATTAACCTGACATGCATACTAAAAGTCAGCTAACGCTGGTGAGTTCAAGTCTTTCAATCATTTGAAAAAGGGCACATTATTCATCATTCAATCATCATCAAAACACCGTTTAATGGAACACTCATTTAAACCATTCATTAAGTCATACATTAATATCTAAATCTGTGAATAACCGACCATTTTCATCGACGGCTATGGCACACCGGCCATAATACCATTGGATCATAATTTAACCCGTTCATCAACAACTATGACACACCGACCACTATACCGTCGGATCATAACTTAACTTGTGGGTCACGTTAACCCTGAGTAGCCGTCGTTACCCGGTCCTAGTTGTACAACATCAAAACCATTGACAGGCCACCAAGGCACTGCCCCTGTTATGCTTATAGCCCTACGGCTCTTACGTCTGTAAACCTCCATAAGGCTGGTAATAAGATCAGACTCACGGTCTTGACCACTACTTCCCAGACTCCTTAACCGTCAATTCTTTCCCGTGAACAAATTAGATATGTATAGACTTCATTTAAAATATTTTCCCATTTTCTTCTCATAAAACATTCCATTCACTCATAAAACCCTTTCTTTTATTTAGAAAACCATTCCTTTCCTAAACCTTTCGTTTCGTAAACATTCTTGTTTCAAACATCGTTCCTTTCATAAACCGTTCGTTTCGTAATCATGTCGTTTAGTAAACATTTCATGTGAGTATGCATATCACCCTAGAAACAAGTAAATATGGATTCTTGACTCACCTGATCGTCTATATATAACCTGAATTGGACGTTTATCAAGTGCTAACGTGCAAACCGATCTACACATAAGTCAACACGCGAATTCCATCAGTTTATGCTAGTGTCGTCGGGATAAGATCAGTGTCGCCAGGCTTAGTTTCGTCGACACATGATTAGTGTCGCCAGGCACACTATCAGTGTCGCCAGAACTTTCGTTATGGACTTAGTGTCATGAGATTTAGTGTTGACCCTATAGTGTAGCCCACCTATTAGTGTCGCCAATAATAATGTCGCCAAATGACATGGCGACACTACTAGTGTCGTCAGGGAATGACACGTGTCCCCATAATTGGAAACCTTGGGGACGCGCCACCACGGTCGTCTTCCCCGATTAGTGTCGCTTGAAGAATAGTGTCGCCACTTGAAGATCTTCATGTCCATGCCAGTTTTTACCCCAAGTTCGCAAATTTTTACGTCCAAAACGTTTGTTTAACTTTCATAAGCCCATATATGGGCTTTATACTCTAATTTCATATGTAAAAACCTTGTCTTTTGAGATCAAAACCCTAGTTTTACCCCAAACTCATTTAAACTAAAAACAAAAGTTTTAGGTTAGATTCTTACCTGAAAAATGTTGGTTTTTCCTTCTGATCTTGCTCATAAACAGTAAAGAAATGGATTGGAGCAGATCTTGAGCCTCAAGAAGCAACTTCTTCACTTTCTCTCTAAAGGTGCTTTCTCTTTCTAGACGGATTTTGTGGTATGATAAGAATGAAGAAGATGGAGTGTGATGGCTAGGGTTTAACCCCTTCCATCTCCTCATAATTTCGGCCCAAGCCCGAATAGCACAAGCCCACCATCTTTCACTAGCCCATTAACCTCCTTTGTCAATCCTTTGCCCCAGGTAAAGTGTCGAGTTTTCTGGATGTTACAAGTCTAACCACCTTATAAGAGGTTTTGTCCTTGAAACCTGTTACTTGTCGAATAATTACGGGTACGACTCCTTCATCTTGTCCTCTTTTTCCCAAGTGTCTTCCGAACCCCGTCGGTTTTTCCGCCATATCATTACTAACCGAATCACCTTATTTCGCATACGCTTTTCTTTTCTATCTGGAATGGCCATGGGCTCTTCAATATAGTTTAGACGGTTATCAACCTAGATGGCCGATAGCGGCATGTGGGTTGTACCGCCAGCCAACACTTTCGCAAGTGTGACACGTGAATGTAGGATGAATCCCACTCGGCTCATCAGGCAGATCCAGTCTATACGCCACTTCCTCCACCCGTGCCAAAATTTTAAACTGTCCAATGAATCTAGGACTTAGTTTTCCCCCTTTACAAAAACGGATTATGAGATACTTTAAGTAACACAAGATCTCCGACCTGGAATTCGTGGGATCTCCGTCTCCGATCGGCGTAAGATTTGTGCCTATCTTGTGCGGTTTTCATTCTTACCTTAATCTGATCAAACTCATCAGATGTAGCTTTGACAACTTCCAAACTCCCAATTTCCTTCTGACCAATTTCTCCTCAACATAGCGGTGTTCTACATTGCCTCCCGTACAACATCGTGGAGGGTGATATGCATATCGTCGAGTGATAACTATTGTTAAAAGAGAACTCTGCTAGTGGTAGATGACCGTCCCAACTCCCACTGAAGTCAATGGTACAGACACGGAGCATGCCCTCCAAAGTTTGATAGGTCCTTTCAGACTAACCATCCATTTAAGGATGACATGTTGTGCTTATGTTCGGTCTAGAACCCATCGCCCCGTGGAAAGTTTTCCAAAACCGTGATGTAAATCACGTATCCCTGTCTGAAACAATGGACACCGGCACTCCATGACGAGCCACAACTTCCTTTATGAACACTTCTGCCAATTGTTCAGATGAAAACTTTTTGCGTATCGGCAGAAAATGAGCGCTCTTCGTCAGTCGGTCCATGATCACCCATATTGTGTCAAAACCTTTAGATGTGCGAGGTAGCTTGTTAATGAAGGGATGCCTAGATCTCTTAACAACGTGTAGTACCCCAAACCCGGGAAGCATCACAGTTAGCATATCATAAGCATACATAACTCAATACCGGAATTTCATAAAAGACAACAATGTCAACGCAGCGGAAAAGTTATACAATCCCAAAACATACATGAAAACCATAAATAGACTGTCTAGTTTGATAAAAGAAAAAATCATAAATGGGAATGTCGGTCATTGAGGTGCGAGTATCGTCTTGCCAAGGATCCTCGCTTAACATCATAAACTGAAATCAGTCTAACGAACATGCAAAAGTCAGCTAAGCCGGGTGAATTGTAGTTTTGTAAACTTCTTTAAAACTTTAGTTTTTAAACATTGAAATATCATTTAGAAACATACGCTAGCAGATCCTATTTAGTATAACATACATAGTATCACATAATATAGCACATCATATCATAGCATTAACCTTTTCATTCGACCTTTGAAGTCAACGAAGCCCCATATTTGTACAAAAACCCAAACAGTCACCAATTTGTTAGCTTCTTTTCTTTAACTGTAACTCACACGCCCTCTAAATTCACTTCTAAATCTACAGCAATGTCCATTTTGAGACCAAAACCCTCAATGGGGAGGAACATCTTAACTCACACCTTGATACGGCTAGACTATAAGCCCTTTGATACCAATTTGTCAACTAATAGTTTTCAAGTATTTTTTTTATTTTCAATATTTGTTTATTTAGTTATGTTTTTTTAAACGGCACGATATATTAAAAGACTAGCAAGATGCTAGATGAAACATTACAATTTATAAAGATACTAGGGAAAATAATACCAATCTAACCAAGACAAATAGTATATTTTCCCTCTATTTTTAATCCAATTAAAAGATAAAAGCTTGATTTTCTCCCCCTTTTTCGAAGGCGAGCGGATGTCCCTCTAAATAATAAGATATTCCGAGCTTTCCAAATCATCAAAATTGTCTGAGTATAGAATGGTCACCTTGAGTTTATTCACCTTTTTGGATCCCAATGAGGGATCAGCGGCATCAAGAAAGTCATACATGTTGAAGGGAGATGTAGCCGAGAGACCACTCCAAGAGCTAAGCCAATTCCATACGTTCGTCAAATAATCGCATCCAAAGAACATGTGATCCACCTCCTCTTCAATGTCACCTATCCATCTCCAAGAGTCCTTCGCATTCGAAAACGAGAAGCCTTCAATCTCCTTAGTCACTCTCTAACTACACCACTTTCTTATCTCTTTTCCAACCCAAATTATACTTTTTCCACCATATGTGAGACCAAGCAATCTTTAGAAGACTCATTGGCATAAATATGAAAAAGAAAAATTACCACTTTTAAAGAGAAGTGTCGGTGGCGGGTGCCATTTGACCACTTCTTCCCTACTTTGCTCAAATGGTAAAACTCATCTCAAACTTTGTAAAATTTCAGTTTGACCCCCTTAATTTTTAAAAGTTTCGAGTTTACACCCTGTGGTTTTTTCTTAATAACTTTCGTGTTTGTTTGTTTGTTTATTTTTTTCTTGAAGTCCTAGTATAACTTTTTTTAAACGGAGTCGTATTCAAGATAACGTAGTTTTTAGGTATCGTGGGTTATATCGATTTACGGTGGCACGCTCTAAGCCAATATTTACTTAATTAGTTTAATAATGAGCGAGCCAGTTTATGTGGCTTACAGCAATGGCAGCTTCATCCCCACTGTTGCTCCTCAGAACCTTCACGGCTACAAAACCCTACTCTACTATCATTCTTCCCCTCTGCAAATCAACCCGGGTTAGTTCACGATTTTACGAGTTTCCTCTAATTTGATTTCTTCCGATGAATCAAGTAAATTTCAGAATTCTGGTGCTGTTGGTGTTTTCAGATGGAAATAAGTGAAATTAAAGCGGAGAAGAAGAAGGTATTTGTGTCAGGAGCCACTGGAAAGACTGGGAAGAGAATCGTTGAGCAGCTTCTGGCCAAGGGTTTTGCGGTCAAAGCAGGTGTCCGTGATGCCGAAAAGGCTAAAACACTCTTCTCTAATCCGAATCAAGATCTTCAATTCGTAAGTTTTTCATAAACATCAACACGATTATGCCAAATTTCCTCAATTATAATTTGGTTTTAAAAGGAAAATTTAATAAACACATGTAAGTTAAATAGTTCAAAAAAAAAACATTTGCGGAAAATAAGTTCAACATCATACATAACAGCACACACCAGATATGGACCGAACAGTCTCACGACGTTCTGAACACAGCTCACGTACCGTTTTATTGGGCGACCAACCCAACCAAACCCAAGGTTTAAAAGAACGGAATCGCGCCTCGAGGCGTAAGCCTTTGAGGCGAACCGAGACGTAAGCCCGAGGCAGAATTAAAAAATAAATATAAAAATTATATATCTTATAAATATAGAACTTTCCTTACTAATTTCATCATAGAAAGTCTAAAACTGTATATAAAAATTATATATCTTACAAATATAGAACTTTCCTAACTAATTTCATCATCTAAACCCTAAAATAGCAAGAGGCGCGCCTCGAGGTGTAGGCCTTTAACGTTTTTTTAACGCCTCGACCCTTTGAGGCGAACGTACAAAAATGTCCCCTCAGGCGTCGCCTCATACTCGTTTTCTTACCGCCTCGCCTCGAGGCGCGCACCTCAACCGTTTTTTTAAACTATGGCCCAACCCTTGGAACATAATACAGCCCCAGGTGGCGAAGAGCCGACATCGAGGTGCCAAACCTTCCCGTCGATGTGAGCTCTTGGGGAAGATCAGGCTGTTATCCCTAGAGTAACTTTTATCCGTTGAGAGACGGCCCTTCCACTCAGCATCGTCGGATCACTAAGGCCGACTTTCGTCCCTGCTCGATGGGTGGGTCTTGGTTTTTTTATTGAATCATCGTGGTTCTAGTATGAATATGGGGTTTGAATTGTTTCATAGGGTCTTAACAAGAGAATTCCTATCAATGATAAATAAAACAAATATAATAAACATTATAGACAAAAACAAATAAAAGAAAAAGAAAGAAATAGGGACGAGAGAATTCAAGAGGCCCATAAGGATCAGAATAAAGAAGCTGATTCAGTAGCATGGGCTGCAATAAGGGCTAGGTGTCATTATGTTAATAAAAAATGGCTCGGTGATATGTTAACAAATTGGTCCACTACAGAAACGAGACTTCATAAGTTTAGAGACTTGAGAACTGAACAAAAAATAGGGGGACTCAACTGTCTTCCGAAAAGAGATGTGGCTTCCAAATTTTCTTTTTTTTAGTTTAACCTAAGGCAATGTGTACGTGGCTAAAAAAATTAACTTAGCAAATGAAAATATACTACACTATTTACGATCTAGAGTAATAGAAAAAAGATTACAATATTGATATTAGAGTAGAGAATTGATGTGGGGGTGTGGGGGGTGGGGGGAGAGATCTTAAAGATCTTTTTCCTAAAATTCCCGTTTGGTCCATTTATATCATAATCATAGGGAAATGGAACAAAAATCTGCTGAATAGGCCTATTTCTTGCGTGTACCAATTGAAGTATTATTTTAAGAAATGAGGCGATAAATGAATGCTTTCTCACCAGGAGGGCAAAAACGCAAGAATCTTCTTTTTCTAGAACATAACTTAATTGAGGTTTCTTCAGAATATTCATTCGAGTCAAAGCAGACATATATGGAACAAGTATAAAAAAATTATTTTTGGGGATGTCGTTACCTTAACCAGAAGGAGGGGGATGCCAAAGGAAAGGCTAGTGACTGGAGTGAAGTCGTAACAAGGTAGCCATAGTGGAAGGTGTGGCTGGATCACCTCTTTTTTAGGGAGAGCTAATGCTTGTTGTATATATATAATAAAGTAAAATAATTCAAGCCAAACTGAGCCGAGCTAACAAGCAATCCACCTTTGGTTCGAGCTCGGCTCAGTTTCAAACCGAGTCAATTCGAGCGAGCTTTTTCCGGGCGAGCCACGAGCTTTTTGGACAACCTTATCTACCAGGGTATCCCAGGCTTTTTCGGGGGCTAAAGCACAGATAATAAAATTGCCGCCCTTTTCTCAAAAAAAAAAAAAAGAATTTTTTTCGATCCTATGATTCCTATATCATTTGTATATATGCATAATTATAGACCACACACATCACCGTCAACAAACTCAAAGCCAAATTACCTACACCCATAAATTTTATTTTGTTTTAGATTTGAGCCCCCACTTTATTTCACTTCCCCTTGAGCTGCTCCTGTTGTCTACTATCAGGTGAAAGCGGATGTAACTGAAGGTTCAGAAAAGTTAGCCAACGCCATTGGTGATGATTCAGACGCTGTCATATGTGCTACAGGTTTTCAGTATTCATGGGACTTGTTGGCTCCATGGAAGGTCAGTTTTACTAGTTTGCATCCATTATTGAAGCTAATAGCAATAAAAAAATCGCCTGATCTTGGGTTTCAGGTCGATTATTATGGGACGGTTAACCTTGTGGAAGCATGTCGAAAGGTTGGTGTGAATAGGTTCATCTTGGTGAGTTCTATTTTGGTCAACGGTGCTGCAATGGGTCAATTGCTTAATCCAGCTTATGTATTCCTCAATGCTTTTGGACTCGTGTTAGTGGCGAAGCTTCAAGCTGAACAATACATACGGAAATCGGGTATTAACTACACGATCATAAGGCCCGGAGGCTTAAAAAACGACCCGCCAAATGGAAACATTGTCATGGAACCAGAGGTATAGATGCACATGTTGACTTTTGTGGTCAACTTGATTAGTTTTCAAGTTGAATAGTGACATGAAGTTTTATGTCAATTTAAACATGAAGCAATGTTTCCAGCAGTGGTTTTTATTCAAGATCATAGAATGTGTTTGTTTACATCCGTATCTAACTTAATCTGTATCAAATTTGTGCCCTATATGTTACTTGTTTGACCAAAAAAGTCAATGTTCTTTTCTTGTAGGATAAGCTGTCTGAAGGATCAATTTCTAGAGACCAGGTAGCGGAAGTGGCTGTCGAGTCACTGCTTCATCCACAGTCTTCTTATAAAGTTGTGGAGATAGTTGCGCGAACAGAAGCTCCTAAAAAGTCATTTGTGGAACTATTTGGTTCCATTAAAGAACGGTAATTCGTATCCGTTGGTACGTCATTGTTCTATACGGTTATAACTTCAATCATAATAATAAAAAAGCCTTGATGTCTGTTCTCATTTACTGGACTAGTTAGCTCATAGATGCCAACGAGCACAGACAAAAAAGATCAACTAGCATTCTTTTAGCACTTTTTGTAAATGATTTGAACCTTGGTACCCACAGAGATGTTCTCTTTTGGTACTTTGACCATCTTTCTTTCTTTCAACAAGAATGCTGGGATTAGCCAAGCACAAAGTCTTGGCGGATTGGCGCAGAGCAAAAATAATAAAATAAGAGGGTGAAATCAATATATTATTATTGAATGTCTTAGACTATTACAGTAGTCTTTTTTTTTTAATTTAAGCCATGATTGAAAGTAAGTGTTTAAACACATGAATTCAAAGGTTGATAAATTCTTACATTAAAAATAAAATAAATGAAAACTGTTAATTTAAGGGAAAATTCGGTAATTTTCATGAATGCCAAGGTCAACTCTTGTATGGAAGGGAGTTGAATTGTTCAGAAACTGACCCGAACAGATTTTGAAATCGGTTAGTAGAGACTGAAACCGGTTTAAACAGAATTTAAGTGGTCAAAACCCTCTAAAAACTAGTTTCAACCCGGTCAAACCTCCCTCTCAAACCTGTTTAATCCGAACCGGTTTGACCAAAAACCGGTTTTGACTTTTACTGACCAAAACCGAACGATTTAGTTTGAAAAACCGATTTGTGCACCTCTAATCTCCCAGACCCTAGTTAGTATTTAAAAATTTCTTTTGAGATGGCCTAGAAAAAAATGTAGCCCATTTTTTCCCCCTCCTGGGCTGAACTTGTATCATGTCTCGTAAATATATTTGGAGGAAGATGAAGCGAGAGTAATTGACCAGCGAGCAGGATTTGCAGCCAACTAAATGCGTTACAAAGTGCAAACTTCATGGACCATCTGTGTACTTTTGGAAAGCTAGAGACCAAATCCAAAATTTTGGTAAGCCAGGGACCATCCTTATAGTTTACTCTTTAAGATTTTGTTTTTTTTAGAATTATTGTGGAGATTACTTTCTCAAATAAATATACTGTTTTCAATTTTTTTAGTTACATCAGCTTTATAAAGCAATACTATGAAACTCTTCGGCTTCAACCCAATGTTAACAAGGTTTAAAATGTGCACGTATTATGTTGAATGTAATATTTTCATTTATATCAAGTTTTGTTTTTAACAATATAGAACCCGGGTTCAAATCAGTTGAAGAAACTAATAGAACCTATTTTATCTAATTAACCGTGTTAAATTTAACAATATAGAACCCCGGTTCATACTCTGAACCGGATTCCTTGGAGTTATACCCAATTTTAGAAAATCGGGTCCTATTTTACTTTTAGCACAGGGAAATGTTATATAACGTTTTTTTTAGAAACCCGTTTTTTAAGTTGTATCACATCTCATGTATGTTATCTATCAAGCTCGATGAGGTGCACAATTTCCATTATTTTTTTATTTTTATTTTAAAGGCAAATTTCTTAATTTCTGTTAAAAGTGGGACTTTAACCCATAACCTTTTCAAACCTTAATGTTCCTAGAGGATTTTTCTTTACCATTGGGCCAGTAACCACAATTTCCATTATTGATTTAAGGATCTACTTGGCGAGGTTGATCAATCCTGTGACAAATGTTCATTGAATTTCAAATTGACACCGCGTGAGCCTTCTTTTTCTTCTGTTTGACCATGTTGACCCCAAACTCTTTAATGGACCGGCTGTAATATCGAATCCTTTCTAAAATTCCAAAAGGAAACTCACGGTTTCCTTTCCTTCAGACTACAAATAAATCCAACGAAAGAATCAGTAAAATCCCTTCCAAATTCACGATTGCACCTGCGTCTATTTACATACCCAAACACTAATTGAGTCCCTAACAAGAACTCTCGGCACCCTCTATCTCACTCTGGGTGTGACTCAAATCTGCCGACAGTTGAGATCCACCACGACCACCACCACACCCAGTAGCCCTTGAGATTTGCCCACTAGGTCTATTCATTGTAACTGGAAACGCGAAGATAACCACAAAGCCAACGAGTAGTCCCTCAGATGCCTACTAAACTCGTAATCTTAAACTTGATGTAAAATTGAAATTTGTTAGAAGTCATTAGTGGTGAACAAACCAGGTTGGGCCCTACCGGGTATTTTTTTTGCCGGGTAGGGACCGGAACCGGAACCGGTTTTAGGGTTGGGAAAGCATACCCGGTGGAACCGGTTTGGGTAGGGTCGGGTCCGGTTTGGATCCGGAACCGGGTAGGAACCGGTTCCTACCGTTGTCAAACGGTTCTAACCCTTTTTATATCATTTTTACACACAATAACACTATAAATACAACCCTTTTTACACCATTTTTACACACAATAACACTATAAATACAACCCTTTTTACATCATTTTTACACACAATAACACTATAACACTCTTAACTCACAAAAATGAACTTTTGTAGCGAAGACGAGGAGTACGGCTTGGCCCTTGCGACGGTACACGTTAGGTCCGAGACTACAAGTGATGAGTTATTAGATCCTGATTTATTATGGGATCGCGTTCAGTGGCGGACCCAGAAAATTTTTTCATGGGGGTCGGAAATTTTTGGGGTCGATTGACTAGACACTATATAATAATTTTTTCGATCCATTTAGGTCGAATTGGGTCGGGTCATATAAAAAAGAGATAATGAAACTAAATTTCATATAATCAACAAAAAAGTACGTCAAACGTCATTACAAAATACATAATGAAAATACAATATATCTAAATTTGTTCTCTACGAGTTTTCATTTTTTGAAATCTAGCCATAACATCATCTAGAGATACATTCTTAGCAAGTCTTTTTCAATATAACAAATACAACTATCATTTAAATTCTCATCACCAATCCAATTACGCAAATCGGACTTCACATACTTCATTGCTGAAAAGCATCTTTCAACGGTTGCGGTTGCTATGGGTAATATGAGAGCTAGCTTCAACAAACGATACACCAATTTAAATGAAAGGTCTTTCTTTGTTTCAACCATTAATTTTACAAGACTTGATAAACCATTCAAGTTGGCAAATCGTGTATCCCCTTTTAAATTATCAATGTACTTCACGAGTTGAACCGGAAGTCTTCTTTTATCATCTTCATCGAAATCATAAGGATACATCTCGGCTAATCTTTGTATTTTTGGAATGTCAAACTCACGGAAATTATCACAAGGACTCAAACTATTCATACAAACAAGTAAGTCAGACGTTACATCGTTAAAACGGTTCCCAAACTCTTGGATTTGCATATCTAGAACCGCGTTGAAACAATCATACTCGGTCCTTATTTATACTATACTCTAACCATCTCGGATAAACATCATACCAACTTTCACCAAAACGTCTTAAGTCATTACCGACCTTTCTTTGTGGGAATACTATACCTCTTGGTTGACATGGTCCTCTAAGTAAGTATGCCCTCCTAATTTCATCTCGTTGATTTGGGTGAAATAATGAAATTGGTTTCCGATCTGCGGGATCCGAAAGAAGAGCATCCACGTCAACATATTCTAGAGTTTTAGAAGATGATTCTTCAACTTTTCTTTTAAAGAATCGTTCCATTATATGACTCATATTTCCTATAAATCAAACGAAATCACTTAACCAAACCAATAAACCATCAAAGTGGCAAATTAACATACCTATTACCTAAGTCTAAAACAAATAAATATAAAGAATATTTTTAATTAAACTAAAGTCAAAAGAAAGTTCCAATTGCAATTTTCAATTTGCAAATACCTATGCATATGACTGTGGGCTTTGGCCTTTGTGCTGTGTGTCAGCCTCACTGCCTGCGTGGATGCCAAACAGCCAACCTTCGTCTTCTTTAAACAAAAATCAGTAAATCTTCCATCGGCCTCTTCGCCTGCGTCGCTTCAAGCATTCAATCGATTGCCTTTTTTTCTTTCAACGACTAAAGAATATTTGAGTATTAGAATTAGGGTGGGTTAAGACTTGAATTTTGGAATTGGGTTGGGATTGAGTGTGAACTAATGGGCTTAAGAGTTAAAACTTTAATTTGAAATTTAGGATTAGGATTGGACATAAAACTAAAACCATAAACATGTAATTTAATTAGGTAGTGGTTATTTTATATAAACTATTATATTAGTGTTTAATTGAGATTAATTATTTATATTTGAAAACTTATAAATTTCTAATTTGGTTTTTCTTAGGGGTCGGTTTTAAAATTCATTGGATCAGTTTCGAAAGTTCATGGGGGGCGTTTGCAAAATTTTACGGGGGGCGATCGGGATTTTATCGCGTATATAACACTAAAAAAAAATTTATGGAGGGCGGCTGCCGCCCATCCCAACATGCTAGGTACGCCACTTATCGCGTTAAGGATAGATTTTACGAGGAAATGGATGGTGATACGCAGCATACAAAGGCTCAAATAATGTCAAAGTGGCGTAGTATATTAGTAGTGGTTAAGAGGTTTCGCACAATTTACAGAAGACAGATGGACGCTTTGGAAGATCCAAATAAATATCAGAATGTTGTCGAAGAATCTTGAGCCGAATATGCACGAGTTCACGGAAAGCCGTTTGGTAAGTTAGCAATTTGTGAGCTTTTAATCGACAGTTAATTTTGTATTGTTTTCAAGTTATGTATCGACATTCACCCTTGTGTAATGTTTTCAGTTAATAAATTAAGTTGTTTGCAAATATTAATATATATTTATATATATATATATATATGGGTGAGTTTACTAAAAAACTCATTTTCATAAGAAAACAAAAAAACTCCTCATTAAAGATGTTGCATATGTGTAGTACACCCCCACCCAAAAACCTAAACCCCCCACCCCCACCCAAAAACCTAAACCCACCCCACCCACCCCCCACCCCCCCAAAAAAACCTAATCTAAAAGCTAAACTAAACCCAAAAGCTAACCCTATTACACATATGTAGTAAGGCGCTGATTTTTTTTTTTTTTTTGAAAGGGGACGACGTCGGGAACAAGGTCTCCGAAACGGTTTTTTAGTTTTTGATTTATATTTTGAGTTATGATTTTTTTATTATTTTTTTTACCTTTAATAAATAGTTTTTTTGTTTTCTCATAAACAATGAGTTTTCTTATAATCTTTCCCTTATTATATATATATATATATATAATACTTAAAAACAACTAACAAATAATATTAATAATACACACTAAAATAAGTAAAATGGGTTCGAACTCAGGCTAGCACTACTCATTGTTTGAAACCTTCGTCTCGTCATACAACTTGCAGTACTTGTCCTAGTGTTTCCGCAAGGTTGAGTTTAAATCCTTTGAAAAAAGCTTCCCGCACAACTTGCAACGAGCCTTGTTCGCCCCGATTGACATCTCATAAAGATCAAAATATTGCCAAATATCCGAGTTTCTATTCGTAGGAATAACTTTTACCACCATTACAGATGGACCAACAGCGTTATCAGCCATTGAGAGTAGAAAGTCGGGAATGAGAGTAAAACGAGTATTTTTTGCGTTTTTTTCGCTCGGTTTTTTGCGTTTTAAGTTGGGTACTCAACCAATTCATCCAACATCTATTTATACTAACTTAGGGGGGCTAAAATACAAAAAAAAGGTCAAAATGAGGCTCCAAGGGTAATATTACCGTTAAAAAACGGTTTTTAAAAAAAACGTGTTAAACGGCTAGAACCGGGTTGGAAACGGTTCTAGCCAGGTCCGGGTAGGAACCGGTCCGGTTCCGGTCCGTATAGGAACCGGTCGAGTGGAAAAATCTACAAACCAGGTAGGAACAGGCGGGTACAAACGGGTAGTAACCGGTTCTTGTTTGTGCCGGGTAGGAACCGGAACCGACCTGTGCAAGTCTAGAAGTCATGTTGTAAGTATGAACATAAATTATCTAATGATGGTTGGTGGTTTTAGTTGTTGTCGGCCGGGAACACCGATGTACGAAAACAGAGATGCCAAGAGGACGTGGGGGTTAGGTTTGAATTGTTCTTTTTTTTGGTTTTATATCAACTTGAATAATTTACATAAACAAACACCTGGATAAAGAGTATTTTGGTTATTTTACATATATTTAATGAAAATTTTAGCGGAAGTTAACGTTAAACATCAAACTTGTCACAAAACTAAAACCACCACATAACTCATATCCAAATTTCTAAACTTAAACCTCAAAAGTGTAATTAGGACCAAACCATACTATTTACTATTTGAGCAATTAACTCTTAAATTAATTAGAAGATGCTACACTTTAGAATAGGACATACATGGAATTAAGGTTTATGCAAACACAAAAGGTGATAGGACTACGCAAATCCCAAAATAATAAACAACAAATCAAATTAAAATTTCCAATATGAATATGCATTTATGTCGATTAAAAGTGTACACGAGCCGCGTTGACCATGAGCTACTTGCGATTGGATCGCTAAAAGCTTGAAAGATCGCAAGTAGCTCGAATCGAGCCGAGCATCACATATCAAGCTTAACTAGGCTTGCGAGCCTAAAAGAGTCTGTCATAAAATATTTATTTACATGATAGTTATTATCATATATAAAATTATGATAAAAGTAATCAAGTGATATATATTATGTTATATAATAAACTTAAATTATAAATATATAAAAATATATTTAAATGTATACAACTAAAATAATAAAATAATTAATAAGCGATAAACGAGCTAAGCTTGGAAAACTACTCATGGTCAAACTCGAGTTGTAGAAATAAAACTCAAAAAAAGCCAAGCTCAAGCTTAGATGAGTCCGGGCTTGATTCGGCTTGTTTACGCACCTAATACCATCTCAACTTAATTGTGGTGATCTAGCTTGTAAAACCATAAGTCATAAAATCAATTTATATAAGAACAATCCACTAAATAGAAGCCATAATTCCCCCCATCCCCCAAATCAACTTTTAATCCATAGCTTAAGTCATAAATTGTAACATTTAATCTGACCAGAATTCAAACAACTAAAGTTAATTTCTATATAGAGTCGATGTGTATTTTTGCAAATTTTACCAACTTAGTTAAAACTAATTTAAAAATGTGCACACTGGCAAGAGTTAGGGACCAACCTAAATAATCACAAGCGAAAAACGAGTGCACAACAAAAACATTGGATTGAATGATTGAAAGATGCCATTTCGTATTTATAAATGTTACGGGTCGGTTAAGATAATGAATTCTTACATCAGATGTCAATCATGTACTATTATTATTACCTTGTTTAGATTGAGCTTTCAGTTTCTCCAGCTGTTTCCTCAAATAAGCCTGTTTTAACTTCTCACGCCGGGCAGCCACCTGCTCTTGCCTGCGAACTTTCAGTTCAGACACTTTCTCCCGAGCTTGATTCACTTCTTCATGCACTTCCCTAAAAAATCCCCAAAAACAGAAACAATTTCTTGATCATCAAAGCAATCTTCTAGAAAAACATACTTTTTTGTGCAAAAAAAATATAAACAATAATGTTGGGAAAACGTACCTTACAAAACGCTTATGTTCATCGTTGTCTACTGTACCAGCTGCTCTACCAAGGCCCATAGCGCGTGTATCAGGTAACGCGGGTTCATCATATGTATCAGACTCAGGTTTGTTTAATTCTACGGAAAAAGAGTTATGTCTCTGAGGTTGTAGTGATTCATCTTTTACAAGGGTTTTACTAAAGAAATCCACACAGTATTTCTCCTTGTCTTCCTCATCAGATACTTCTCCCCTTGCCAGCTTTTCATACAATTCGGCTTTCTTCTCTAAGGCTGCATAGCTGGCTGTCCCGTCCTTTTCTGCTTTCATCTCCAGCTTATCCCTGAAATGATGTTACAATTTGTCATGAAAAAAAAGCCAACACGAGTTTTTTTTTTCATTTTAGATAAAGGGCAAATCCTGGGAAATTTTATGAAAAAAGAATGAGGTTACGAACAAAGCACACACCCCGGGACATTTCCCTAGGGGAGACAACAGGGCAGCCAAAGAAGATACCAAACAACAAAATAATACTAAACAATGCATATAAGTTGGCGATTGAGTCCCTCTAACCCCCCCCCCCCCTCTCCCCCTCTTAAAAACCACCTAGCCCACCTGCCAAGTGTAAGCTGCTTTTTACATGATCTCATTGATTAGTAAGGTATTGTTGGAGTCCCATGAGTTATCCAGTAACAGGTTCTCACGGTTAACCAAGAAAACAATGCATATAATGTTGGAGTTGTCACAGACGCAACTCCGTAAGACTACAACAATTTTGCCTATCAAATATGTTTTATTGACATACTAAAAAGCTGATCATATAGCAGACCATACAACGAAAATAAAGGAATAAAATCAAAACAAAACTACTCTATTCACTCAGCTTATTTAAGAACTGCGACCCCTAAGACTCGCTGACTTATTGACTCCTCCAACAAACTTGTATGACACAGTACTTTCAACGGCTGGCTACCGCATGACTTCTCCAACTCACAACTTCTTCAATTAACACCATCTCCAGCAACACTATTTGAATTACTCTTCAACATCCTCCCTTAATTCAAATAGTCATAAACTTATTAAAAAAAAAACCTTTTGATCCACCTTCATCTATATGCTAACACCAGAAAGGGAGTTCTAAGCTTAGAAATAATCATGCCACCTTTACCCCATAGACACCCAATCTACCTTGAGTGCACCAGAAGCCTAGCAACAATGGCTGCACCAGATTCAAACCCAGCCTCAACAATTCAAACTCTCACGTGCAGATATTACAACAACTCGTTAATCTAAATCAGCTCATCTCAAGGGAATGCATAATATCCTAACTTAAGCTCCATTCCCCTGCTAGTCAAATCCTCAATTGCAGTGACTACATGGCTCCATTTCAAACTACTAGTTTAATGATGCCTTCGACTTGAATCGATTTTCCAGTTCCCATCTGAACTTTAACTATGAGACTTTTACCTTTCTCGCCCTCATCCCCTGATGCGGGATGTTAAATCTGCCTCGGCTTCATCGGGCTTTTTTTTTGTGAGGCTGCCTTGTCTCGTTTCTCGTCGTTTTCTTCTTTTGAGGTTGTCGTTCGCCATCTCTCATGCCCAGCAGCACGGCTGCTGTCCTCCTCCTTCTCTGCCTTGCCCGTTTTTCTCTCAATTTGTTTGAACCCAAGGAGCCTTAGTTTCTTCCCTTGGTTCTCTTCGTATTTCCAGTCACATAAATATGTGTTGTGGTTATCAGAGACGCAACTCACGTAAAAGTTTAAAACTACATTTTTGCCTATGGAATATGTTTTATTGACACACTAAAAAGTTGCTTATATACAATGGAAATAAAGGAATAGATCAAAACAGAACTATTCTATTCACTCAGCTTAGTTAGGAACCACCACCCCATGACTCTCTGACCTAACAAACTTGTATGACCCAGTACTTTCAAAAACTAGCTACTGCAACTAACACCATCTCCGACAGCACTATTTGAATTACTCTTCAGAATATAAGTTATCGGAAATCGAGCTGTGCCACCATTATGTTGAATTTAGATTATGGGAAATGCATCTATAACTTAGTTGGTTTACATGAAACATAATCTAAATTTAGATTAGTATGATGAAGACAGAGGTTGTGGGTTTGTTTATAATATCGAATGAGCATCCATAAAACAAACAATTGATAAAGTTAGGGTTCCTTACTTGTGAGAACGAGCGTCGACGCCGGAGTTCTTGTCAGCAAATGGATCATTCGGAGTGATCTTCTTCTTGGCACGGTGGAACTCCAGTTGGTCATTAGAATTGCTACTTTTGGCCTCTTCTTGAGACTTGTATAATTGGGCCTTGAGCTCGAGAATCGACGAGGGCCCTACGCCAGCGATGGCGCGGTGTTTTTTGGGCATGATTGAGGATTCCGTCAACCATCCGAGTGATTCCACCGCCACTCTCTTCTTCTTCCCGGTCTCATCATCACCCATCTTCTCTCTTTCTCCAGGAATTTGGAATAATTGACAAACCTTTCGATTTCTTGTTCAAGACAACCCCTCGGGTGATTGGTTCTCTAGGGTTTTGTCTTTGCGGTTGGGTTTCAATGATTCAACCCCATTTTCCTTTGCCCTACAACTTGAGACGCATAACATGGATGGTACCAAATTAAAAACATTTATCTTTCTAACATATCAAATTAAAAAATATATATATATATACATTTTTTTGTTTAAACTATTTTTTAAATAAAATTTATTACTTATTTAGCCTATAGCGACGCAAATTAGTCACTACAGGTCTTGACGGGATAGAGGGAAAATATGGCGTTTTGGGAAAAAGCTATAATGATGACATTTCGTCTCTATAGATGAAAATATTTTATTTTCCATTTTTTATAAAGCAGATGGTAAATAAATAAATAAAAAGAAATTTTTTTTGTAAAGTAACCTATAGCGACGAAATGTCGTCTTTATAGATAATTCTTTTTTTATTATTTTTTTTGTTTTTTAAAAGTTTTTAATTAATGGAAATCACCTCTAGCGACACATTTTCGCCGCTATAGGGTTACACCTAAACCTAATTATGCAGAAGAGGTTTCGTCCTCCTCATTTCAACCCTAAACCAAACCCATCACCACCCTCGCGGTATCTCTCTGCAAATTCCAGCGACCTCACACTGTCTCCACCACAGGCGACCTCCATCACTTCAAATCTGAGACAAGGGTTCACATTTTAGGTCCGTCTCCACCAGGTCCGTCGCCACCAAAGTCGACCCAGCTAAAATGTTACGTCTTTTAACAAGCTCTATTTCACTATCCTCAATTCGCTACTTTGAATTTAGGGTTTCTATCGACGATTGCTACCTTATATCCATCTATTAAACATTATTATGTGCTTCGTTCGTGTGCGCATATGAAAAATTGTTTGTTGAACTGGATTAAGCTGTAGAAGTGTAGGATCGTTAAATTACAAGATGGTTCTGTTCTTAGTTGAAATTGACGGAAACAATAACAACTACACAAGTGTAATCGAGTAAGCAAAAAGAATACTTTTAAGAACACTGTTGTATTAAGTTTTTGCAGATAAGCGATTACAATTGAAAAACTCAATCAAAAGACATAAAAAGCACACTTACAATGAAGTGTTTACAGATTATTTATACTCACTTAGAATCAAGACAGCCCCTTGATTCTAAGGATCAGATCTAACACAGACCGTTGATCTGTTGTATGTAGCTAACTATTACACGTTTTGTCTTAAACTAGTTAACTTTATTCAAGCGTCTTCTTTATGCATCATTACTTGCATGCTTGGAGAAGAGCATTGTTGTCTGTCATTGGTTGTGCCATGCGGTTCCTTCTGCTTTTAGTGTGTCAATTGCTTTTGCAGAAAGTTGTCAGTGACGCTTGGTATGGATAGTCAGCTGCAACGATTTGTCTTCAAGGCATAAGGCTATCAGCAACAAAGATGTTGATCAGCAGCAAGATGTAACCATCCAAAGCTGCTGATGATTTGCCTGTCAGCAGCATCAAGTGTTGATGCTGCTGAGAAGCCTATCCGCAACAACTTTGGTCTTCAGCAGATAAGGCTATCCATAGCAGATTTGTTCTTCAGCAGGAGAACAAGTATCCGCAGCAGATAAGCTTGTCCGCAGCATTTTGTTGGTCAGCAGCAAACTCTGAGATCAGCAGCATTTGTACTTAGAGAATTTTGTAGCCATCAGTCTTTGGTTCTACAAACTCCCCCTAGACTGATGCTACCAAAATTCTCTTACTGCCTTTGTTGCTGAAGCTTTTGCATATTTCTGACTATTCTTTCAACGTCATATCCTCTCTGGTCCATGCTGGGATTGTTAAGAGGAAGCTCAGATAGAGTCTTGATGTCTTTGCTTGCCATTTTAAAGATAGCTTTGCTTGAACACCTCATCTTCTGTCCTTTAACATCTGTCAGAGTGAATTCATTCTTCTCAGCATTGTAGGATCAGCTGATGAATGGAGTGTGGGATTGAAGAGGTTTGGCATCAATGATTTCATCTTTGCTGGGGTTGAAGTAATGTCTGATTGCCAGCAAAAGATGTCTCCTACCTTCATTCTCAGGCTCAGAGGATTCACCCAGCTCCATCATTCTTCTTAGCTCAGAATCTGGAAGCTGTAGTACCTCATCAACAGAAGTATAGATTGATCTTTTAGCTTCTGTCCTCCCCCTGAACACTTCAAACCATTGGTCTTCAGGGCTCTATGACCATCTGATTATTTCTCTTGAGTCTTCAGGTTTGGAAGTGGGTTTATTTTTCTTTTTGGGAGGTTGTTGATGAGTAGGAGCTGGGTGTGTGGATTTGGACTTTGAGGGAGGAGAGGAGGGAGGTCTAGGAAGGAGAGTGGAAGGTTGTTATATTGAGGAAGTGTTGGGTTTCTTTGATTTCCTTTCCTCTTCTTGAATGTTTACCCTTTTCTTGGAGCCTTTCTTCTCCAATCTTTCTTCCTCATCCTTCTTGACTTTAAAATAGAGGGCTTGCAGGTTCATGAAATTCATGGGACCTAGCCTCTTTCCACTCTCTCCTCTAGCCTTAAGGAAGTCAATCATGACCTTCCTTTCTTCATGGGTTCGTTTATTAAAGGCAATGGTCTTTTTGGACTTTTGTTTGGCTTTTTCTTCTTCTTCAGCCTTTTTCTTCTTTGCCAATTGACCTTGCTCACCCATGAAGGCTCTGTAGATTTCTTTATTTGATAGTTTCTCAAGGTAGTCTGCATCCTCACCTTGAGAAACTAGAGCCTTTACCCACTCCTCTCTCATTTCTTTGGCTAGTTCAGAATCAGTTATTCTGAACTTAGCCTCTTCCTTCTTCTTCTTTTCTATTTCTTCTTCTTCTTTATCAAATTGTTCCTGCAGTTGAAGAGCAAGAGCTTCATCTTCTTCAATCTGATAAACTGCAGGAATCTTTACCTTCAGAGCATCCAACTGTTTTGCATACAGTTGGATCTGTTGTTCTCTGAGGAGAATGGCTGTGATTCTATCTTGAGTTTTCTTAGTTTCAGCCATATCTTCTTCTTCTCTTCTTCTTCTTCTTTCTTCTTTCTCTTTCTTTTCTCTTTGTAATCTCTCTTCGTCTTCTTCGGTTATAATTCCCTTTCCCTTATCTTTGTTGGATGCCTCTGCTTCGGCTTCACTGATCACAACAGCAGATGATTGTGCCGCTGTGGGAGTCTCAGCCTCAACTTCATTGGAAATTTGAGAGGTTGATAAGGGAAGGTCATTAGCTTCATCTGTTTTGCACTCAGGACTTGTAACTTCTATCAGCATTTCTTTGACAGTGGATCTTGATTCATATGCAGCAGCAAAGATGTCTACTCGAAGGGAAGCTGAGTCAGAATCAGTGTCAGAATTTGACACATATACCGCCTCAGCAATCCTTCCTTCTTGTTCAAGATGTACTCTGACAGTAGCCATCATTGCCTGGCTTTCGAGGGAGTTGACATTGCAGATATTCGCTCTGAGTTGAAAGATCTTGTAAAGAAAGTCTGTAGGCAATAGCAGGATGTTCCTGGTGTTGATGGTGAGAGATGAGCCGTTGCTTAGCAGAAAGGTGTGGTCAAGAGACTTAGTGCTTACCCATCCCAGCACATCTAAGTCCTTGACAATGGAGTTGTACATAAATCTTCTTAAGCACAGAACTTCTTCTTCAGTGAGAAGGCTGCTCCTTATTATTTCAAGTCTTCTAGGAGTCAGTCTTCTTTCTGCTGCTGTTGAAGATTCAGGATAGGCTACCCTTTTTGCTGCTTGTATTTGTCTTTGAAAGTTGGGTAGATTATCCTCCATCAAGTCATAGAACCTGCCGATGGCAAGTTCTGCTTAGAGATCCGTTGAGTTGTTGATGCATTGTAGATGGTGTAGGTGAAGGACTTGGATGATGTTGAGAAAGTCCCAGTTTAGCTCTTCTACTCCGCTAAACTCCCAACCAATCCAGAACCTCTCAGATTTTCCATCATACCCCCAAGCTAGTATTGTATCAAACTCTAGCTGTGTTGAAGTCAGTGGAAATTGGGGGGGCAATGGAGTGACTTATGATGGCTGCTGCTTCAGGGATGATGCTGAAAGATGTATATGTTTGTTCTGTGTCTTCAGCATCATTCATCATCTCATCAACAGCCCTGACGACTAGCTTCCAGTCTTCAGATGTCTCTTCTTCTTGGTTATCTGAAGCTGGCAAGTCATGAACCTGTACAAAAGCTGGCTTGAAAAGTGTGCTTTGAAATACAGTTTGCTCTTGAATCCAGTCATCAAGACTGTCTGAGTCTTTCTCCATTGGGACCATCTCCCCCTTTTTGGTTGCATCAGTGAACAAATAAGCATCAGTTTGGGTGCCCACTGATACAAGAGAAGGAGAAGGTACAGTTGGGCATTGATGGGCTTCATGCATAGAGACTTGGTGTCTTAGTTTGGACACTTCAGCCTCTAGCATAGCCACCCTGGCCGTCAATTCCAAGTTATGAAGTTTCAGTCTGTCCTCATCCACAGTTGTGGAATCCTTGGATCCAGATGGGGCCCTAGGCCTAGCCTCTTCATCCCCATCACCCATGGTTTCTTGGCACCTGGGATTCCTCTTAGTGAGAGGAGTTTCCAAGGAAGCATCCTCACTGTGAGTTGTCGTGGTTGAGGTCTTAGCAATGTTGTCATTGTCCTCCTGGTTATTTGATGGACCAGCAGTAGTGACAGCCTCTTCCACATCCATTCTGTCATAACTCCTAGAGTGGACCTTCAGGGTAGAAGAACTTGGGATGGGTGTGTTGGAAGCAAGATCAATCAGTACCTCCGAGATAGTGGTAGTTGGAGAAGGTACATCATCTTGATCAGGTTCCTCAACACTTAAGTTCAGAAAAGAAAGGAAAGGCTCAGGGGGCTGTTCTATGGATCCGGGAAGTGATCCTGATCCTAATAGAGAGACATCCAAAGGAGTCTCCCTAATAATGTGGCTGTCCCTTATGATATTCTCACCAGAATGTTGTGATTTTGAGTAAGGGCTGTTAGGTTGGGTTTGGGCCTTGGAGGCAAGGGAAGAAGGGGTTCTCTTACCCCTTTTCCTAGTATATGTCGTTGCAACCGGGGCCCTGTGTTCCGGTTGAACAATAACATCCAAAAGAGGTGTAGGTAATTTTTGTGCCTGTGCATCCTTAGTTGTATGCACAGGGGTTCGAATGGTAGAAGCAGACTGTTGTTCAGGATATGGGGTGGAGGGTGTGGGATTAGTATCAGCTGGGATTGCTGAACTGTCACCTAGGGTACTCTGTATGTTCAGCATTGTAGATAACAATGGAACATTGACCCCTGAGAACTTTTTAGAAACAGTTCTCATGCTTTGAAAAATATTATTTTTATGTCCCAACATGATGTAGATTCTTGTAGGTTTTGAAAGTTCTTTTAGTTGATTGAAAACTTCCTGCAAGAATCTTGGGTACATAAAAAATTGCTGCTTTGCACCCTCTTGAAGGTTATATCTCAAACCCTCAAAGATGAGGTGTGCAAAGTTGAAGCCTTGGTTAGTGACCATACCATGGAAGGCGGAGGCAAGTGCGGAGCTCACCTGATGCCATCCACTCCTCTCCTGAGATATGCATTGGAGAAGAGTGTGACAAAGATACTTCCATGGAGGGCCCATCAGCGCCTTCTCGATCGTATACTCGGTCTGATTTCCAGTGTATCCAATGGATACAAAGGTCCTCATGTATTCGTCCTTCGAGTATGAGATGGCTGCTCCCTCATCTTGAAGCTTAAGATGTTTTCTGAGTGTGGATTCCAAGATGGTGATATCCTTGCCGTCTACCTTGGCTTTGATTTGGGGAATCCCCTGTTCGGTAGAGTAGACGGCAGTACTCCAGAAATCCTCCATATGAGGGATATATATATGGTAGGGTTGGTGGTGAGGGCAAAGTAGATTTTTGATAGACATAAGAAATCGATCATATCATCAAATCCTTTGGATTTCTTTCCTTTGGTAAGATATGCTGTAAGGTTGTGGTATGGGGAGAACTTATCATCAGGGTTATTGATGTCTGCCATTGTTGTTTGATTTGGAGGGAAGGTCAGAATATGGGAGGCTTTGAATGTTTTAAAGATGAAGGGCTTGAATATGGTGGGGACTTGAGAGAAAGTGATGTGGGTTTAGGGTGAAATTGAAGGTGAAGAGGTGGTAAGGAAATTTGATTCGTTCTTATAACGGCAGAAGAGGGAAAAAGCAAAATGACTTGTACAGTACAACCCAATTCACCTTTTATTGTTACAGCTGTAATACACCGAGGCAGTCATGGTAAAGACTGACGGGAATTTTAACAGCGGGTAAAAGTTAATTTGGACTTAAATTTACCAATCAGCAACAAACTTGATTGCTGTGGATGCGAAAGATTAAGTCTGTCAGCAGTAAACTTAATTGCTGCTGATGGATGCAATGATCCGCAGCAAGGATGTTGCTGCTGACAGTCTTAAAGAAATCCGCAGAAACCTGTTCCTGCTGATAACTTAAAGCAGTCAGCTGTAAATCTTTTGCTGTTAAGGATTAAACCTGTCAGCAGCTGAAGGACAAAAAAGTTGCTCACTTATAACTTTTATTTACAATAAGGGACAGACACATTTACAACAAAGGATAGACGCATTCAACTGAACCAATGATGATGCTTGGTGGTTTCTTTGCCTTCCATTTATGAGTTGGTGGTTTTCCAGCTCTTTTTGCCTTTTCAGCAGCAGAAGCTGCATCTGAGGACTTTAACTGATCAGAAGCAGATCTTGTTGCTGTTAATGGTTTTACTTGAGCAGCTCCAGACTTTGCTGCTGAAGGCTTTCCTTTTGGTTGTTTGGGCTTTACTCGATCAGCAACAGTTTTGTTGGCTGCTGATGGTTTAAGAGCAGACTTATGCCTATCCTTCTTCACCTTACTAATAGGCTTTTGTATAATTTGGGGTGGAAGAAGAATCTGATTGAAAGGATTAAACTTACAATTTGCAGCAAAGTGATCTGATTCACCACATATGATGCAAGATTGTAGAGGTTTTGACAACTGCTCCCTTGGTGGAGAAAGAGAGTTTCTGAATTGAGTTGTCTTAGCTTCAAACCTTCTTACCTATTTGTTCTTCTTTGTCTTCTCGAAAGCATGTTGCTTGAGGTTTCTTTGCTGCTGTAGGTAGTAGAAGCAGGTGCTGGCAGTATGATTGTATTTCCCACACACAAAGCATGATTTCGCCAATTTATCCCTTTGAAAGTACATATAGTCCTTTTTTTTGAACAAGTCTTTGAAGTTCCAGGGGTGAGCTTTGTTATGCTCAAAGGTGGCTTCTTCCAATGTCTTTTGAACATATGGAACCCTCTCTCCAGGCGCATGACATAAGTCAAACACCTTCCTTGGTTGGATTGAAGTTGAGGACTGGCCCTTTTCAATATTTAGTTTCCTACCTTCTGGAGGATAACTAATTTTGATTTGTTTGAATGGTGTAGGAACTGGTACTGAAATGGCTGGTACTGGTGTTGAATGGATAATGGGGACTTCATCTTTAGTCATAATAACTTGAGGGGTAGGAGAAGATGAAGCTTCACTTGTTTCAGTGGAGTCTGAGCAAGTTGATTCAGACTCTGACGAGGTAGTGCGTTCTTGCACCAAAGGTTCATCCTTAGAAGGATCAAGATTTCTGTTGCCCATATCAAGATTTGTAAGATTGAAGCTTGGTTCAATGATGGTAACGTAGTCAGCAGGAGGTGCAACGGCTTGATATTGTTCAGCATGATACCCCAGCCCAGTTTTTACCTTTTCATTAATTTGAGCATCCAAAAGTCTTTGCAGCTTTTTGGATGCAAATTCATATTTGTCGACATGAACTTTCTGTTATGCTAATTCTGCTCAAGTTGCTTTTAATCTGGCCAGTAGATCATCAATCTGAGTTTCAAGATTGGTTTGTTCATGTCTTAATGATGAAATCTCTTTCTTTAGGCAGTTAATTTTTTCTTTGTAACTGTCTTTGACCTTTTTGAATTCAGATTTCATTTGATGAAACTCTTCATTTTGATCTATGAGGTTTTGATTATGCTTTCTGTAGCCTAAAACCTTATCAATACAGGCTTGGGAACATAGATGTTCATATACCTGAGGCGGTATTTCAGTTGTATCTGCCATAAGGGCTTGGTTGTTGGTAGGCAGATCTTCATACTGAAAGCTCCAGTCAAAGTCAGAAGTTCCAACAGCTGCACAAGCTGCAGTTTGAGCTGGAGGAGTAGCTTGTTGCTATTGTTGTCTAGGTTGGCTTGGGTGAGCTTGTCTTGTTCGATCATCAGCTGGGTTTACCCTAGGTGCCTTGCATTCTCTAGAAAAATGACCAAGTTAGTTACAGTTGTAACATCTGAATTTGCTTTTATCCAAGCCAACTCTGGTGTTGGAGCTGTTGCTTGGAATGGGTCTTCCGGTTCTAGAGTAGAACCTTTTTGCTCTTATAGAGAGCATGGCATACGAGTGCTGTATATCCATTTCTTCTAGATCATCTGGATGGAAACACTCAAGATCCTCCTTGATAAAATACATGTTGCTTGAGTTTTCAGAAACAAAAGCAGCAGAGGTTGAGGCTTGAGAAGGAGCTTCAAGAAGAAATGGTGATGTGTTTGTTTTAGAGGTAGGAGTTTGAGGATGTGTGACTATGGGAGGATAGTAGTTGCTAGTACTAGCACCTGAGTGCTCAGAGTGAAAAGCAGAAGAGGTGGTGATGGATGTTGAAGTTGTTTGGTAGCTTGAGCTCCTTTCCTTGGCCTGAATCATTTCTAATTCATAGGTTTTGAGCATACCAAAAAGCTCAGTCATCTGAAGAGTCTTCAGATTCTCAGTTCTTCTGATGGACACTGTGTAGAGTGTCCAGCAACTAGGTAGAGATCTGATGAATTTCTTAAGAATATCTTCATTCTCTAACCTCACTTTTGAGCACTGCAACTCACCTACAAGATAAGTATATCTGTTATATAAAACAGTTAGCGACTCACCTTCCTTCCGGACGAAATTTTCATACTGCTGCTTAAGGATGTCTCTTTTGTTTTTTTTTACTTCCTCAGAGCCAGCAAACATTTTCTCAAGAGCTTCCCATAGCTCTTTAGCAGTTTTGTAACTTCTGAAGTTATGAAAAACTTCATTTGGAAGGCACATTTGGATAGCTCCTAGTGCCTTGAAGTCCACCTCCATCTTCTTTATATCCTCTTCTGAGTACTTGGAGGGCTCCTTTAGAACTGATGGTCCTCCAGAATCAGCAGATGCCACCATGGGAGTGTAGGGTCCATCCCTGATGGATTTCCACATTCCGTACTCCTGATAGCAGAAAAAACTTTTCATGCGATTTTTCCACATGTCGTAGTCTTCCCCAGATACAAATCTTGGTGGTCGGTTGATGCTGCCGATGTCTTCAAATCCGTTGCTCTGTGCCATCTTTGTTCTTGGTGACTTGATGAAAGAGAGAGAGTTTAGAATAGAACCAGAAGTGATTAAACAAGTGTGAGTTTGTTTAGTCTGAGCCAAAGCTCTGATACCACTTGTAGGATCGTTAAATTACAAGATGGTTATGTTCTTAGTTGAAATTGGCGGAAACAATAACAACTACACAAGTGTAATCGAGTAAGCAGAAAGAATACTTTTAAGAACACTGTTGTATTAAGATTTTGCAGATAAGCGATTACAATTGAAAAACTCAATCAAAAGACATAAAAAGCACACTTACAATGAAGTATTTACAGATTATTTATACTCACTTAGAATCAAGACAGCCCCTTGATTCTAAGGATCAGATCTAACACAGACCGTTGATCTGTTGTATGTAGCTAACTATTACACGTTTTGTCTAAAACTAGTTAACTTTATTGAAGCGTCTTCTTTATGCATCATTACTTGCATGCTTGGAGAAGAGCATTGTTGTCCGTCATTGGTTGTGCCATGCGGTTCCTTCTGCTTTGAGTGTGTCAGTTGCTTTTGCAGAAAGTTGTCAGTGACGCTTGGTATGGATAGTCAGCTGCAACGATTTGTCTTCAAGGCACAAGGCTGTCAGCAACAAAGATGTTGATCAGCAGCAAGATGTAACCATCCAAAGCTGCTGATGATTTGCCTGTCAGCAGCATCAAGTGTTGATGCTGCTGAGAAGCCTATCCGCAACAACTTTGGTCTTCAGCAGATAAGGCTATCCGCAACAGATTTGTTCTTCAGCAGGAGAACAAGTATCCACAGCAGATAAGCTTGTCCGCAGCAGTTTGTTGGTCAGCAACAAACTCTGAGATCAACAGCATTTGTACTTAGAGAATTTTGTAGCCATCAGTCTTTGGTTCTACAAGAAGTGACACTAAACAAGAATAAAGAAAAAAATTGTTCCATTTTAGGATAGCTTCACTTCCAGGATCCTTTAGGATAGCTTCACTTCCAGGATCCGGAATCCTTTTTCCTTTTGACTCATTATGTTCACCTCTACGCTTTGTGTAGGATGAATTTAAAAAATCCCTTTTATGATGATGGATAGGGAGAGATGCATTTGTGCATGAATTGATCAATCAAAATCTAGGAAATCCATTGGATTTTGGGAATTTGAAGTTAGGTGTGAGCTACATAGGGGGAGAGAGGGGACTTTAAAAGAAATCGAAAGAGTAGGAAGCATGAAATTGGTTTTGTGAAAGAAATAGTAGTTTTTAAAAACAGTCCATGGACTAAACATAGTTTTATAGTTTTGGTTAAGTGAATATTTTAATATAGTTTTGGTCTAAAATCATCTGTCTTTTGGGTTTTGATGCTAATGTGAATACATAATTAGTTTTACTTAGAGAATTATAAGAATCACTTGATACATATGCAGTTATTAAATGTATATCTTTTGTTGATGCAGATTTGTGAATGTAGCTACAATTCTCTAAGTGAAACTAGTGATAGTGTACCTTAGATTAGTTCAAGCGAAACTACTCAGTTTCGTTTAAGCATATTAGGTGAAACTAGTCAGTTTCGCTTAAGCATATCAGGCGAAACTGATAAGCTTAGTTTCACATGACTTGCTGATTCACATGTAACTATAATAGGACTAGTGTATGCATTTGTAGTTAAGCATATAAGATAGATTCTCTAGAATAAAGATTATCTGAGAGATGTGTGAGTCACCGACCCTAGGGGAGCTCACCTAGGATTGGACATGGAGCGTAAATGAGAGATGTAAACTCTTTCGATCATGTAATCTGTGATGACGGTCTTATTAATAAAGATCAATTTTGTTTCATCTTATCTTCTGTTTTTTATTTGTTTATGTTATGATTGACTCACACGTGCTTCCGTCTCTACACGAAGAATCAAGAGTGATCTTGTAATTATTTGCGGAGATTAATGTTTAAATGTTAAACATTTAAAGGATATGTTTTACTGATTTGATATGTTGGAAAACACACCTCGTTTTCATTGTATTCTGTAGCGTTTTTCGTATAGTTTTACAGTCATTTTCATTCATTTATAGCTTGTAGTTAGTTATGTTATGTTTTATAGGTATTCGGGAAGAATTGGAGCTTAAACGATCAAGAAGTGTGAAGGAAACGAGCACACGAGAACACGAGATGAGAACGGAAAAAGTCAGGTGATGTCGTCCAAACGGTCTATATAAGAACTAACTAAACCTAACCCAGACTCCTAAGTAGTAAATGGAAAACCTATGAACTAGACTACACTAACAGTCAAGTGTACCTATCGAGTGTAGCACAGCTTAATGGTAAACCGGATTATCGAACCCTAGAGACACTGAATAGTAATACTAGACTCTGACTCGGACTAAAGATTGATGATTGGGGGGTTGACTACACTAAAGATTAACTAAGAATGCAGCAAACTAAGTCGACTCAACTATCAAGATCAAAGTAATAAGGTGAAATCAGAAGATGGGAAGAATGCTACCTAGGTCGTAATCCTACTTACAAAGAACAACTTCTACCGGTTCTGGAAACTAAGATGAATATGGGTTTCTAAGGAAACAACTCTAGACAACCTAGTGGATCCCTAATCATTCTCAGGGTGTCACCAACTAAGGAACCTAAAGGTGTAATAAACTCACCAGATAGTGGATTACCTTTCAGTCTCTCCAACTATGATAAATGACCCTAATAGACAGATCACTTCTCAGTCTCACTGTCCACCATACATTTTAAGAATGCACTGGGTAATCTCAGGTTAACAACTATGATTCGAACTAGCAACAATCACTAGACACCTAATACCAACTTCCTCTCAGACAGCTGACACTCGGATTCCTAATGACGAAGACTAAACGACTAATTCTCACCTCTCGGGTATTGAACTAGGACACACACTCAATCTAATAAAGGATTAATCAACACTCCTATGGATTACTATGCTATCAAACCACTCAGGTCACAAGCAATAAGCAAACAACCTAAACATGCATCTATTAATGAAAGACATTTAACAAGACAACATGAGGAACATTAATCAACACAAAACCAGATTAAAGCATGCATATACATCATAATAATCAACTCAAGATCTTTTACAAAATCATAAACCCATCAGTTAGAATCCAAAACCGAATAAAAATCATAACTTTAACACAGTATTCATCATAACCCAGGCATTATCAATGTTCTAGCCTAGATTCATGCTCAAAACAACTAAATCAGAAGTAATAAACAAGAACATAGTTTCAAACAAAGCAAACAAAGAATAAAAATCAAATCTTGAAACCTAGAACGCTATTACTAACGAACCCGGAATCAAAGACTCAAACCTTTCCCTTCAATCGACCTCCTAAGCTCCAAAATCGCCAAAGAACTCTCTCTGGACGGCTAGAATGTGAACTCCTTGAATAATGGGAATCAAAATCTATTAAATATCAAATTAGGGTTTTTTCTCAGAAATCCTATCTCTCGCGTACCGCGAGAAAATCTGGTAAGCCCCTCGCGTATCGCGAGGGCCAAAATAGTCGCAGCCAGTTTCTGAGATCCTCGTGTACCGCGAGGCTTCTGTCTTCCTCTTTCGTGTACCGCGAGGCATCAATATTTCAACATTTTAACTTTAAATCTTCCGGCTCCATTCTCTTGCTCGATTTCTTCACGTATTCATTGTAATCTTCACTAGCACCTGTAAACATACAATAGACTCAAATACAGACTTAAACGACTCAAAACGAACACAAAACTAAGAAAAAACGTACAAAACACTAGGAATAGTCCAAACTTCATAGAGACATATCTCGGGCTAGAAAACTATTTATAGGACCCATAATATATGGATATGGGATATTTCGACGAGAGGAGTACAAAAATCTGGTTAGTTCTCGCGGTACACGAAGGGAGACTCATATATACTAGCGGTACGTGAGGGACCAGGAAACCAGCGCGACTATTATGTCTCCCCTAGCAGTACGCGAGAGACCTCAGATACGGGCTTTTTGGCCTATTTTCATGGTTTAAAAGATTAGGATCGATTCTAGGGTTTATTATCGACTTCCAGACGTAAAGAAACAAGCTTTTGGGCGATTTCAAGTAGGAGGAAGCATCTAGGATCAATTGGAAGCGTGGATTGAAGTGGGTGATCATAGATCGGGTCAATTACATCTTCCAGTTTATGTTTTCTTTCTTTGTTTGACTTTTCCAGAATTGAAACCATGATATCTATGTTTGATTCTTCTGTTTTGATGTTTTTAAACGTAATTGTTGGCTAGACTCCATAGATACCTAGATTTTGATGATTATGTCATGTTAGTTGGATTTCTTTCGGTTTTTGGATATTTGATGATGGATTAACAATAAAGTAAAGGACTTGTTTTTAATTGATTGGATGTGTATGCGTATTTAGTCTTGATTGATGATTGGTTGAATGTTCCATATGCTACTTGTTGAATGTCTTTCAGTTATGGTTGCATATTAGGTCACTAGCTGTGTGTCTGTCATTTGTTTAACTGACGTCATATTCCATAGGAACATTGATTGAGAGTCTTTTAGGTTTAGGTATTCTTCCTATTTCGATAGCTGAGAGGTGAGAAATAGTCAGGTAATCTTTGGTGTTAGGGTTTCAGGTGTGAATGCTCTGAAAGGGATTCTTAGCAACATTGTTTCCATGTCTTATCGAGAGGATTCAAGTTACACCTTGCACTGAAAGGTGTATTGAGTTAGTGAGACTGAGAGGTAATATGTCTAGTGAGTACGTTAGTGTTGTTGGAGATAGCTGAGAGGTGATCTGACTAACCGGTGAGTTTTACACATCCGTTAAGGTTTCCTCTTTGGTCACATCGGGAGAATGATCTGGGATCTACTAGGGTTTCTAAGTGTGTCGTATTCTAAGAACCCGGTTCCATCATAGTTTCCGTATCCGAGAGAGTTCCAAGGTACATGCATAGGATTCAGAGTCTAGGTAGTGCTTTCCCCATTCGTGAGTCCGTCTAAAGTCTTTTTCTTTATAGTTGGTTCCCGTTAGTTAGCCTTGCTAGTTTGTTAGGTTAGAATCACAACACAAAACCCCCCAATATAAATCAGTTAATTTAGAGTCTAGAGTAGTTGTCACTAATGTCTCGTGGGTTCGATATCCAGACTTCCATTAGGCTGTACTACAATTTATAGGTTCACTTGGTTGTCGTTGTGGTCTAGTTTATAGGATTTGTAGAGTATTACTAGAGTGTCTAGGTTAGATTTTGATTTAGTTTTTATAAACCATTCTAAGCACATAAAGTTATTGGCGCCGTTGCCGGGATACTTAGGCGATAGCATATCTAACTTTGATTAAACTTAACTGATTATTTGGTCTCATTTGTGTTTTGAGTCGTAGAGTGTCCAGTTTTCCGTGTCCTTTCTTTATTTTTAGTGAGTCTTTGTAAATATTTTTTGTTTTTTTTTATTTTATTTTATTTTTATTTATTTATTTATATATATCCGGTGCTCGTGATCCTTTTTGTTTTAGTGTCCATTGCAGTGATCATTACTATGGAGCGTTTGTACGGGAACGTTATCAAGGACATCGATTTGCTCAAAGGGATCGTTACATGAATGTGTAGTGCGAGGTCTGTGGAGGTCCCCATTACACTTAAGATTGTCCTAATTCATCGGGGCACTCCACAAACTATTATGGTAATCATTATCCACAAGCACATCCGTATGAGGGATATAGAACTCAAGAGGATCTGAATGCATGGTGTAGAGAGGCCAATGAGCAGTATGAGAAGGATATCCAGGCAGTGATCGCTGGCATTGGATCACATCGTCCGAAGAATCTGGAGTGCTTGGTTTATGATTTTGAAGGGAATTTAATTGGGTCTGAAATTGAATCAGGTGAAGTGATTCTGGAAACCCCAGAACTGGAGACAATAATGGACGAAGTGTAGGTAATAGTGACAGAAGGTGCAACACAAGTCCCTCCTCCATGTAAGTCTTCTGACCTTGATCTCAGTAGTGATGAATTTTAAACCGATTCCTTACAAGATCACGCAGTTCCATGTGGTTCTTTACACTTGTCTTATGAGATTGTGTCGGTGCAGGAAATACAGGTCAAAGAAACAATCAAGGAAGAGCAAAGGAAAGTGCACTCGATCATGAGCACTCGGTGGCATTTGTTAAGTAAGGGCGAGTAACTGCACTTTCTGTATGTGAATGGGAGGCTTACAGACGAGCTAACGAGCCTAAGGTTAGCAAGGAAAAGAGCCGCTCAAGAACCGGAGTCTTTAACGGAAGAGGTGCAACTCACTAGTCTACAAAACTCTGCACCAGACCCACCTTCGGTTCAAAAGCCATAGAGTTGCGGGCCAGAGCCCATCGAGGATGACTTCTTCAGTGATGATGAAGCAGAGGTAGAAGATTCCTCGTATGACACTGCGGGTGATGGTCCAAGTAAGTATTCGGAACCCGGTTTAATTGAGTATAATTGTGATAATCATGAATCATTTGAATTTCCGGGTGACGAGCTCGACCCTTCGAATGCACTTGATACTTTACGCTTGTTCTTTGAGAATAATGTGATGCAGGATCTAGAAAACGAAGACGAGTGTGTCGAAGAGGGTTTAACAGGGTTGTTTGAGATAGAGGATGATAGTGAGATTCAGCTTGGTGAGCCACTAGATGAATCCAAGGAGGAGATGACAGAAGTGGAGCAGGTCCCATCCCGGGAGGAAGAGTTTAATGACGAATTGGTGGACCTGCCAACCCCTATAGAAGAAGGATTTGACCCACTTGGCGATTTAAAGCTTCCGGAAGATCTACTATATCAAGAGCCAAGTGTGGGGGTCGAGAAGGAGAAACTGAGGACAGCTGCCTGAGATGACTTTAAGGGTGACTGAAGTGAAGAGGAATGAGTGGCCTGTGGAGTTATTAGATGGTGGATCACCACCCAAATCAACAAAGCCACGAGAGAGGAGATGGAGACATCTGGACCGGGAAATGGATAGGATGCACGTTGCTTGTAAAAGCGACATATTCGTACACTACATGCCACATATCAGGTTTGGTCCAGGTAAATTCAAGTGTTGGTGGTCCGACCCGTTTAATTTTTTCAAAACCAATTTAAAGTCTACCACGGAATTTGTCAAATCGGTGGTAGACAAATTATATTAAACGGGCTGGATAGGGGCGGAATAAAGGAGAAGCCTCTTGATTAGGTTTGGTTCTCGGGCCAGTGCGCGGGTGAAAAGTTTGTATTTTTCTTTAGGTTTATTTCGTGTTATTTTTGGTATTTTTCGGTTTGCATGTTTTTGTTTTGTGTTTGTTTTGCAGGGATTTACAGCTAATTTGGTGAGAAAAATTATCAAGAATGAAGGTCCAGGTATGTTTGAACTTATTAAATTTATCATTAGAACAGGTTTTTAGAGGAATGGGGAGAAGAGGTTTTCGGGGGGTCAAAATTTTTCTAAGTACAAAAACCCTCAAAACTTTCTGTGAAGAACACTCCCTCGCGGTACGCGAAGGAATGGCTACCCTCTCTCGCGGTACGCGAGAAGGTAGCAATATGGTCAGGTCAATCTCCGCTCCCTCGCGGTACGTGAGGAGGGCCCTCTTCTCCTGCGCGATACGCGAGGGACTCATGTTCCTCTCCAAACCCTTGGTTTTCCATACCATCCACCATTCACAATCCAATCCCGTTCACCTTCACATATCATGACCTCGTCCACCATCTATCACACCTCCATCCATCATATTCACCTACCACCACCATGGGAAATCGAAGTTTTGTTCGTGTTTGATTTTACATTGCTTTGACATTCATGTCTATGTGTTTGTCATTCATCAGGTACGTTTCTATGCTTTGCCATGAGTCATGTCGAGTCAGTTGAGTCTTTTTGTTTTATTTTGAGTGTGTACTATGAGTCAGTTTAATGCTATTAGGTTGTGTAAGCTTAATTTTGCAGGTATAGATCGCTCCGCCCGTACTCAATCTCCATTCGGGCGGGGTCGATTTAGAAACATTATCATGTACAAAGCAACCCTACAGAGTGTGTGTGCAGCCGCGAACGAAATGCTATACGGTTGCACAAGTGGAAGAGCAAAGCTGGCACAAGATCGTTGCTACATTATCAGTTAAGTCTTTTCCATTTTATTTTTGTATTTTTTTCTCTTTAGTTTGTTTCCCGTTGTTTCTCGGTTCACATTGGGGACAACGTGTGTTTCAAGTGTGGGGATGAGAGACTGCGTTTTATTTTAGTTTGTTTAGGTTGTTTTCTTTAAAAAAAATACAAAAATACAAAAAAATAAAAGATTTGAAAAAAAATATCCTTTGAACGAAAAGTTTTGCAAAATAAATGGAAGATGATAGGTAGAACTGGAAATTTGTTGAGTTAAATGAGAAATAATAATAGAAAGCGTGTATAATCTGTGATATTTTGGTAGACCTAGCCAACTTAAAAGCTTAAATATCCTGTGAGTGTTAATTAGGATAATTAAATGAATTAAATCGGGATATATTGTGGGTTCTCATCTTAGGGGAAATGGTAAAGTTGAAACTGTCAACATAGGGTGATAGGTACCACTATAAGCTAAAATTTATATGTTTTTGAAATTTCTTGGCACACCACTCTCTTTTCATGAAAATAAATCTGAGATTTGGTGGAGCCCGCAATCCATAATTCCATAATCATGAGCTTAATTAATTAGAAATCTAAGTTTAGCCTGTATGTCATACGTCGGGTTCCAGCCTGATTGAAACACTACTGGGTTAGATTCTTAAGTGCTTAAATCCTAGAACTGCAGCCTATGTGCCACACGCCGAGTTGCAGCTTGGTTGAAGCACCACTAGGTGAGGTTTGATCATATTGTTTGTTAATACTCATTTCATTCATTCATCCATCCTTTATTCACTTTAATTTTGAAAACATATAATTTTTTTTTTATCGTGGTGGGTGAATCTATATGGTTTAACTCGGGCCTAAACATAACCTTTAGACGAGATTAGATTGAGCTGTAGATTTTAAGTGTAAGACTCATAGATAGATTGATATTCTTGGTAATGTAATATTAGAACACAATCAGGGGCTTGATAAGTTGGTGTTTGGGTTTAGTCGGATAGAAATACCAATTGTTGCATTTTAACGCGTGATTATATAGAGCAAATAAATTAATGAGATTGTTAAAACTAGTTTCCAGTTGTGATTCCATTGCAGATTCTTTTTCGAGGACGAAAAACGGTTAAGTGTGGGGATGTTTGATGTGTTGCAAAATACCTCGTTTTCCTTGTATGCTGTAGCGTTTTTCGTATAGTTTTATAGTCGTTTTCATTCATTTACAGTTTGTACTTAGTTATGGTATGTTTTGTAGGTATTCGGGAAGAATTGGAGCTTAAACGATCAAGAGGTCTGAAGGAAACGAACACACGAGAACACGAGATGAGAACGGCAAAGTTAGGAAAGAGTCCAAACTTCATAGAGGCATATCTCGGGCTAGAAAATTAGGTACGGGACCCATAATATATGGATTTGTGGTATTTCGGTGACAGGAGTACAAAAATCTGGTTAGTTCAGGCTGTACGCCAAGGGAGACCCACCTTTTCTCACGGTACGCAAGGGACCAGGAACCAGCTCGAGCCGGAACCCCTAGCGGTACGCGAGAGACCCCAGATACGGGCTTTTTGGCCTATTTTCATGGTTTAAAAGATTAGGATCGATTCTAGGGTTTATTATCGACTTCCAGACGTAAGAAACAAGCTTTTGGGCGATTTCAAGTAAGGATCAATTGGAGGCGTGGATTGAAGTGGGAGATCATAGATCGGGTCAATTACATATTCCGGTTTACGTTTTATTTCTTTTTTTTACTTTTCCAGAATTGAAACCATGATATCTATGCTTGATTCTTCTGTTTTGATGTTTTTAAATGAGATTGTTGGCTAGACTCCATAGCTACGTAGATTTTGATGATTATGTCATGTTAGTTGGATTTCTTTCGGTTTTCGAATATTTGATGATGGATTAACAATAAAGTAAAGGACTTGTTTTTAATTGATTGGATGTGTATGCGTATTTAGTCTTGATTGATGATTGGTTGAATGTTCCATATGCTACTTGTTGAATGTCGTGTGTCTGTGATTTGTTTATGGTTTACTGACATCGTATTCCATAGGCACATTGATTGAGAGTCTTTTAGGTTAGGTATTCTTCCTATTTCGATAGCTGAGAGGTAAGAAATAGTCGGGTAATCTTTGGTGTTAGGGTTTCAGGTGTGAATGCTCTGAAAGGAGGTTTCCCTAGGGATTCTTAGCATCGTTGTTATTCTGTGTCTTATCGAGAGGATTCAGGTTACTCCTTGCACTGAAAGGTGTATTGAGATAGTGAGACTGGGAGGTAATCTATCTAACGAGAACCTTAGTGTTGTTGGAGATAGCTGAGAGGTGATCCGAGTAACCGGTAAGTTTTGCACGTCCGTTAGGGTTTCCTCTTTGGTCACACCCGGAAAATGATCTGGGATCCACTGGGGTTTCTAAGTGTGTCGTATTCAAAGAGCCCGGTTCCATCGTAGTTTCCGTATCTGAGAGAGTTCCAAGGTACATGCATAGGATTTAAAGTCTAGGTAGTGCTTTCCCCATTCATGTGTCCGTCTAAAGTCTTTTGCTTTATAGTTGGTTCCCGTTAGTTAGTCTTGCTAGTTTGTTAGGTTAGAATCACAACACAAAACCCCCCAATATAAATCAGTTAATTAGTTAAGTCAGAGTCTAGAGTAGTTATCACTAGTGTCTCGTGGGTTCGATATCCGGACTTTCATTAGGTTGTACTACGATTGATAGGTTCACTTGTCTATCATTGTGGTCTAGTTTATTGGATTTGTAGAGTATTACTAGAGTGTCTAGGTTAGGTTTTTATTTAGTTTTTGTAGACCAGTCTAAGCACATCATGATTATTTATAATTAGTAAAGCGCAGTGTTTAACAATTATTAATAGTTAATTAACTGGATATTAAGTGTTAATACCCCAAGGGTGCAGTTTGTAAGTTAAGGTATTATAAATAAAACCTTAACTCTAACCCTAATGACTATCTAGTTGCCACCACCCTAAAACTTGCGCCCCCTCCCTCCCCTTTGTTCTGTCCGACGCCGCAAACCACCACCGGGGCTGCCGTCGACAGCCAGCCACCACCCCCGCGCCGCACCGCAGTCACCTCCATCGGTCCGCCTCCGCCGTTGTCCTACCCCATCGCCGTCGCTGCCGGATTTGCGCAAAACGTGAGACGTTTTGCAGCGGGTTTCGTGAACGTGTCATCTAGCGAGATGCTTGTTGAACCAAGGGGTTATTACTTGGTTAATCGTTGAAGGTATAACCTAAAACACCCTATGGTTGCATTTATTTTATTGTCTATACGCGTGTAATCGGATCACTGACGGGATCCAGATCTGATCTATTATTCGTACATATTGCTTCCGCTGTTTAAATCTGATTTATTTATTTAAAGCGTTTAAATATTATTTTTGTTTTAAAAGTTAAAACCGGTACGATGATTCCCAACAGTGGTATCAGAGCCACCTTTACGCGCGTTTAGACATATTATTTATTTTTATCGATCTATTGTTTTATTTGTCAAAATTATTGTTTGACAAAAGATCGAGCTTTTTTCATTTAATATGATTGTGTTGATTGAATCGAGCACTAGTGACCTGTGGTTGTGATGTTTGTTTTTGGTTTGTTTCTCTTTATATTTTTATGGGTTATTTGGAACCCGTTGTAATAGCTAGGTTTATTTATTTTTAGTGTATTTGTAAATAAATATTGTAATCATAGACCAAGGCGGACGATAATGGGGTTAAAGATAGAGATCTTGGACTAAGTGGGATATATCATATTTGTTTATTTTGTTATCCCTTAGACCGGTTCGGTTCTTGTTTGATGGCTCAAACGAAACCGATCAATTTGACTAGTTGCTGGGTTTATGTGTTTTATTTATTTTTGTGGTTGTGACATATTATTTAGGATAATAATTAAACAGCAAAATTTTTATATTTTGACACAATCTTAAAACAACGAGATATTTAAATTGTTGATTTTTCTCGGAAAGGTTATTAAATAAAAGTTTTTTTATTTAAAAGTAAAACAAGTTTTAAATTTAATAGTTTTATTTAAAACAATTTTAAATTAAATAAAGAGTTTATTAGTTTAAAATATAGTTTGCGATAAACGACCAGTTTAGATTAAATAAGTTATTTAAAATTGGATCGTGTCGAGTGTTGAAAAGCGTTTCACGAACTAAATTAGTAAAATCGGTTTACTAAAATTGCACGACTTGAATCATGCTTCTCGTCGTCCAAAATGTTTTTGACCCTAATTGGTAATTTTAAAAATTAAAGAAATCCCAAATTAAAATCGATATTTCTACGCCACCCTAAATTGTAATACTTCAACTGATCTATCCGAACCCTTGGTGTTAGTGAATTACCCTGCATCCGGCCCTACGGTTTTGGTTGAAGGTAGAACCGCGATTCCTGGGTTACTTTGGCCGGGTCTACAGTTACAATTGAAGGACAAATATCACTTAAGTCGTTTAAGTGGGCGTAGTTGAGGGAAACTTATCCAACCTTGACAATACTCGTCATGGCCCTCAAACCGAGAATTTTGTAGTTGACACAATTGGTAATTGTTACCTACCTACCTAGCCGTGCCAGAGGAGAGTGCTCAGCCATTCACAGAGTTATGTGAACCGAGATCTCATTCCTAATTATATATTTTTTTGTAATTGGGTCATAAATTTAGTTAGGACGTTATACATGAAAATACTAAAACTTTATTTTTGAATCTTGTAGATGTCTAACGAAATTAATTCCGACCCCGCTCTTGCTCTAAGGTCTATGCTTTATCGGAATATGCTTGAAGGAGAAAACTTCTCTGAGTGGTACAGTATCTTGATAAGTGTTCTTAAGGAGGAAAAGAGATCATGTGTTCTGGAAATTCCATTTCCCTCAGTTCCACCCACTAGCGGCTCCAACATGCTTTGGAGACGACATGTTGAAGATTTGAATGAGGTTTCATTCTTGATGATATAAAAAATGTGTGACGAATTTCGTGGTGAGCTAGAATATTACCATGCATATGATAAGGCTTGCGAATTGAAGAAAATGTTTCATCAAAATCGCAGTGAGCATCTTAAAGTGCTTAAGTCCTTATCAAGTTGCATGGAAAGGGGGAACATGGATGAGCTCACATTTTTCTAAAATGGTGAAACTCATTGACAGCCTAAAAGATCTTGGTTCAACTATCAACCAGGATATGGCAATAGACTTCATTTTGATGTCTTTGTCGGTTGAGTACGAAGAGTTCGTTAATCACTACAAGTAGTATGTAGTAGGTGGAACCTTATCTGAACTGCGAGGGTCGCTTATGGCTACTGAGATGACTATGGGATACATGAACACTCTGATCTCTACACCAAGGAAGCGTGGTAAGAAGAGAGCTATTTTCCTAAGTGATGACACCTGTCATTATTGTGGAGATATTGGACATTGGAGAAGTACATGTCCATCATACCTTGCTAAGAAGACCAAAGCTTCAGAAGCAGGCTCTTCAGGTATTTTCGTTATGGAGATCTTCTCTGTCTAGCAAATTTTGGTGTTTGACACCGGATGTGGTTTCACATTTGTAATGATTTGCAGGGACTAAGGAAGGTTTGGAAGCTGAAGCAAGATGACTTGGAGCTCCATGTGAGAAATGGGCAAAAGGTCGCAGTGAAGGTTGTAGGAGAATACATTCTTTTACTTCCTTCTGGTTTAGAACTTGTTTTGGACAATGTTTGTTTTAGTCCTAATTTGACTAGGAATATTTTTTCAGTATCCGCTTTGTAGGAACAAGGATTTACTTATGCTTTTGATGATGATTACATTTCCGCATATTTAAATGGTTTGTTTTATTTTTCTACAAAGCCTCATAATGGAATCTATGAGATAGAAGTCCATGATAATAACGTTCTATTCAACATCTCCTCCAAACGTAAGAAATTGGATTTCAATGATACGTATCTGTGGCATTGTAGACTTGGACACATAAACAAGAATCATATGAAAAAACTCCAGACTGCCGGAATTTTGAATTCCACAGGTCAAGAGTCATTTGATGATTGTGAATACTGTTTAAGTGGAAACTTAACCAAATCTTCGTTACATTTACTGATGACTTCAGTAGATATGGTTATGTTAATCTTATGAAGCATAAACATGAAACGTTTGAAATGTTTAAACAATACTAGAACAAGGTACAAAATCAGCTTGGTAAAATGATTAAGATGCTTCAATCTGATCGAGGTGGTGAATATCTTAGTCAAGAGTTTGACAAACATCTAAAGAAGTGTGGGATCATTTCTCCACTTACTCCACCTGGAACACCACAGCTTATTGGTGTGTCCGAAAGGAGTAATCGAACTCTATTAGATATGGTTCGATCAATGATGTGCCGTACAAACCTCCCACGCTCCTTCCGGAGTTTTTATCTTGAGACTGCCACAAGAATCATAAATCTAGCTCTTACAAAGAAGGTGGATAAAACGCCTTATGAGATATGGCATGGGGAGAAACCCAAAGTGTCCTACCTTAGGGTCTGGGGATGTAACGCATATGTTACTGGTGAGTCGACGAATAAACTGAATCCCCGTGGTGATAAAGTTGTTTTCATCGGATACCCTAAAACAATTGGTTACTACTTCTACAATCCTGCTGAAAACGCAGAGCTACCTTGTTGGAGAAGGAACTTCTTGCGCGAGGGATTTGAGAGAACCATGTGGATCTTAATGAGATCCGAGAACCACAAGTAACCGAACCCCAAACTGAATCTGTCGTTCAACATGAGACTGTTGAAACTGAATCTGGAAATGTTCAAGATTCAAATGCGACACAAAACATTCGCAGAAGTACTAGGGATCGTCATGAACCCGACCGGTATATCGGGATTCACTAGATTGATGACATCCTGGTAGTTATTCAGGCTGAGCCCACTAGTTACAAATCTGCAATCTTAGATTCAGAATCTAAGAAATGGCTTGAAGCCATGGATGCCAAAATCCAATCCATGTACGACAACCATGTATGGGACTTGGTTGATCTTCCTCCCGAAATTCGGACCGTAGGAAGCAAGTGGATTTTCAAGAAGAAAATCGACATGGATGGAAACGTAAAAACCTTCAAAGCAAGGCTGGTAGCGAAAGGCTTTACTCAGACTCAAGGAATTGATTATGATGAAACCTTCTCGCCAGTAGCCATGCTTAAGTTGATTACGATCTTGCTTGCCATTGCCTCGTATTATGACTACGAGATATGGCAAATGGATGTCAAAACCGTGTTCCTAAACGGACACCTTACTGAATATGTCTATATAGTTCAACCGGAAGGTTTTGAAGATCCAAATAATCCTAATAAAGTATGCAAGTTAAACAAATCCATTTATGGATTAAAACAGGCATCCAGAGGCTGGAATCTTCGATTTGACAAGAAAATCAAAGAGTTTCGTTTTGTCAAGAATGAAGATGAACCGTGTGTCTACAGGAAGGCAAGTGGGAGCTATATCACTTTTCTGATTCTATATGTAGATGACATACTACTCATTAGAAACCATATTCGTATGCTACAAGACATAAAGTCCTAACTAGGTAAATGTTTTGTAATGAAAGATTTTGGTGAAGCCGCATATATTCTAGGAATAAAAATCTATAGAGATAGATTGAAGCGGCTTATAGGTTTAAGTCAAAGTATATACATTGATAAGGTCATTCGATGCTTTTTTATGCAAGACTCTAAGAGAGGATCTTTGCCCATGGCACATGGAACCATACTGAATAATAAATAATGCCCTTAGTCTGACGAGGAAAAGAAGAAAATGGAAAAGGTTCCATATGCTTCTGCAATTGGTTCCATCATGTATGACATGTTATGTACTAGACCAGACGTATCATACGCATTAAGCATGACTATCAAATATCAACAGAATCCTGGTGAGAGTCACTGGAAAACTGTAAAGAACATCCTCAAGTACTTAAGAAGGACTAAGGATATGTTCTTGATATATGGAGGACTGGAAGAAGCACTAGTTGTTAAATGTTACACTGATGCTAGCTTCCAGACTGATCGAGATGATTCTCGTTAACAAACGGGATTTGTGTTTGTTCTGAACGAAGGTGCTATCACTTGGAAAAGTATTAAGCAAAGTGTTGTTGCTTAATCCACCACCGAATCAGAATACATTACCGCTCCGGAAGCTGCAAAGGAGGCTGCTTGGATGAAGAAGTTCATTGCTGATCTCGGGGTAATGCCTAGCATTTAGAAACCAATCAAGATATTGTGTGATAATACTGGTGCCATTGCTCAAGCCAAGGAACCAAGGACACACCACAGCACGAAGCACATACTCAAGATATTTCAATATATCATGGATATACCGGAACGGGGAGACATAGTGTTAAACACAGTTCACACTGATCATAATCTAGCGGACCCATTCACTAAGCCTATGCTTCATTCTAAACATGAGAAGCATGCTAATAAGATAGACCTTAGATTGCTAGACAGTGAGTTTGATCTGTAATTTAGTATTTGGTGCTTTCGAACAATATAGTTACATTGGTATTTTATTATGATTTAATGATTAAATGCATTATAAATAGATGTTTCTATGTTCGATATATTATACGTTTTAGAATCCTTGAATATTTTATTCTAAATGTCCATAGTCGATCAAATTCATGGGAATCAATCTGAATGTAAGACTATTATGAATTGGATGATTGGTTCATTGTGAATGAAAGTCCAAGTAGTTGGAGATCATATTCATAGATAATCATTAGAAAATGATTATTGGACGTAACTCGTTTCAAGACTATCTTCATGGATCAAGGTGTTGAGATGTTTTGAATATGGTAAGATCTATCGATCCTCGACCCGAGGCACATATTAGAACTACCTTTGACTAAAGTTTGTTATTTGATCTTATCTAACGTTGTACCTTAATAGGCAGTAATAAGGGTATGATCATGAATTAGTCTGAAGTTAAGTGGGAGTTGTACATGACCAAAGGAATTATGTTCTCCTTTGATCAGGAGTTGGACATTCTAGCGTCCTCGTTGATTCGAACTGGTATAAAACGCATGGCCATGCTCAAACTAAGAGTAGTTTGTTTAGACCACTTTGAATTGGGAACGAGAACAAGAATGGTTGAACGACATATGAGAAATGACTTGTATCCATCTCTCATGTTCAATGGATGCCCTAAACAGAAAGAATACATAGATATGTTCGCCATGACTGTTACACTTAGTAAAGTAAGAGTTACTTATACATAAGGAAATAGTTTGACGATTATAATATGTCATGCCTTGATAATATTTAATTGTTAAATATTATAGTTCACGAAAGACGGATTTATTAAACAGAGGATAAATATTTAGAGAAATATTTACCGGTGAATGTTTTAAATAATTATTTAGAGAAATAATTATTTGCGGAGATTAATGTTTAAATGTTAAACATTTAAAGGATATATTTTACTGATTATTTATAATTAGTAAAACACAGGGTTTAACAGTTATTAATAGTAAATTAACTGGCTATTAAGTGTAAATACCCCAAGGGTGCAGTATGTAAGTTAAGGTATTATAAATAAAACCTTAACTTTAACCCTAATGACTATCTAGTTGCCACCACCATAAAACCTGCGCCCCCACCCTCCCCTTTGTTCCGTCTGACGTCGCAGGCCACCACCGGGGCTGCCGGCGACAGCTAGCCACCACCTACGCCGCACCACAGTCGCCTCTGCAGGTCCGCCTCCACCATCATCCTACCCCGTCGCCGTCGCTACCGGATTTGCGCAAAACGTGAGACGTTTTGCAGCGGGTTTCGTGAACGTGTCATCTAGCAAGATGCTTGTTGAACCAAGGTGTTATTATTTGGTTAATCGTTGAAGGTATAACCTAAAACACCCTATGGTTGCATTTATTTTATTTTCTATACACGTGTAATTGGATCACTGACGAGATCCAGATCTGATATGTTATTCGTACATATTGCTTTCGCTGTTTAAATCTGATTTATTTATTTAAAGCGTTTAAATATTATTTTGTTTTAAAAGTTAAAACTGGTATGATGATTTCCAACACGGGAGACCCCAGGGAATGTGAAGTGGTATTAGAGCAGTGTTAAAGAATCAGAAGGACTAATCACCTATTCGATTCACATTTGCTCTTGATTCTGTGATCTATTCCGCAAATTCACCAAGAGACGTTAATTTTGTGATAATCTACAAGTAATGATGATTTCTGGACTTGAAGACTTGAGTTTGAAGTTCTAAACAGGAAGATTTTCCCCTAAATCATTCAAGATTCTGTTGTAGGCAAAACTAGTGTGGAGAGATCAGTTCAGGCAAAACTAGTTTCTGTTTTTCAGTTTAGGCGAAACTGATACCGGGCGAAACTAGTGTCCCAATGAAACTGATACTTTCGCTTGAAGCTGTCAAGCGAAACTAGTTACTGTTCACAGTTTCGCTTTTGTCAAAAATTTTCCCTCAAAGCAAAACTAATGTGACCAAGTACTCTTACAAAAAAAAAAGAAAAATAAAACAATATTTTTGGAAAAAAATTATTGAAATTATTTTTGGAGGATGTTTAAACCTGTGTTTCAGGTCACTTTTGAAACAATGACAATGTGGGGTAGTTGCTTGACCAAGAATCATATTTTACGTATGGGTCTATCGCAATTAAAGTTTGTGGCTTGACGAAATAAGGAAGAGAAATGTTAGTATTTCAAATTTTTGCAAAGAAAAGGGGGAGATAAAATTTTCAAGAATTATGTTTTTTTTGCAAAAGTCAAAATTGCTCGCTAAAAGACATAGTGATCTAGATTATATTCAAGATTCGACATGATTCAATTATGGTTTGATTTCTCATTTGGGATCCGGGTTGACGGATAGACAACCTATTTTGAGGATGTTAGATAAACAACCTAGTAGGAGGAGTTAACGAGGAATGAAAACCAAATTGAGGATTATTGGATATATGATGATCACTATAGAGCTTGTGTTTGTGATTTTTGTCAAGTGTTTTCGTGATAAAGTTGGTTATTCGTTTTCGACTAGTGGAAGATTGAACCTTTATTATATGCTGGTTAAATCAGAAACATCCTTCTGTTTCTAATTTAATCAGGAGAAGCTTGCCTTGAGGGGGAGATCTGAAATGAAAGTCCTCGGGTTATCAGTTGAGTTTTAAAGGTACTAGACAAATTCAGACACATCTGGTTTGAAGACAAAGATCAAGTAAAGAGATTATGGTTGTTGCACACTATATACGAAGTTCAGTTTCTGAATCAAGCCGGAGTTCTTGTTTTTGTGGAAGCTGATTAGTTCGATGCTGATTATTGAAAATTCAAACTCTCTATTATATGCCTAATACAACTTAAGTCTTGGAGATCGAAATGATTTCAGACGTGATATCCACTGAAGCTTATAATTTGGAGACGGTTATTGTTGAGGGGGAGAACTACAATGAAAGGTGTTGGATTCGTCAGTTTTATTAAAGAGGCCAAACAAAATTGATCTATAACAGATTGATCATGGATTGATCGTGTAAGCATTAGTCTAGGGGGAGTCTTATTATTCGATCCTTATTATTTGATCACATGAGACTGAAGCATTGAAGGTTGAAGATCACAGTGCAATACTGAAGATCAAGTCTTACCGGTGAAGACCTGAGATCATCAGTCAAGGGGGAGTATGTTGATGCAGATTTGTGACTGGTGATTTACCAGTGTTTTGTTAGAATTGATAGCAACATTCAAGGGGGGAGTCTGTTGATGCAGATTTGTGAATGTAGCTACAATTCTCTAAACGAAACCGGTGGTAGTATGGCTTAGACTAATTTAAGAGAAACTAGTCAGTTTTGCTTAACCATATGCGAAACTAGTCAGTTTCGCTTAAGCATATCATGCAAAACTGATAGGCTTAGTTTCGCTTGACCTGCTGATTCACATGTAACGATAAATAGGACTAGTGTGTTCATTTGTAGTTAAATATTTCAGATAGATTATCTCGAATAGAGAGTATCTGAGAGAGGTGTGAGTCACTAACTCTAGGAGAGCTCACCTAGGATTAGACGTGGAGCGTAAATGAGAGATGTAATCTTCTTCGGTCATGTAATATGTGATGACGTTTTATTAATAAAGATCGATTATGTTTCATCTTATCTTCTGTTTTTGATTTGGTTTATAAGCCTTTTCATCAAACTTAGACAAACCGATCCTTTGTTTTTAACAAAGTGCACGAAGAACCAAAAGGTTGTAAATGTGCTAAATCCGGTTTCCCATTATTCAACAACTCATAACAAGTTTTGTTATGTCTTTTAACCGTAAGAACCCAATTGAGGACATAACAAGTTATATTCATAGCTTCAGCCCAAAAAGTAACTAGAAGCTTCGAATCAACAAGCATCATTCTTGCAGTCTCAATCAAAGTTCTTTTCTTCCTTTCAGCAACACCATTTGGTTGTGGTACACGTGGAGCACTAAACTGTTTATGAATTCCTTTATGTAAACAGAACATCTCCACATGTGAATTTTTAACTCAGAATGTAGCTACAATTCTCTAAGCGAAACAAGTAGTAGTATCTCTTAGACTATTTCAAGCGAAACTAGTCAGTTTCGCTTAAGCATATCAGGCGAAACTGATAGGCATAGTTTCGCTTGACCTGCTGATTCACACGTAACTATAAATAGGAGTAGGGTGTTCATTTGTAGTTAAGCATTTCAGATAGATTCTCTGGGATAGAGAGTATCCGAGAGAGGTGTGAGTCACCGACCCCGGGGGAGCTCACCAAGGGTTAGACATGGAGCGTAAATGAGAGATGTAAACTCATGCGGTCATGCAATCTGTGATGACGGTTTTATTTATAAAGATAGATTCTTTTTCATCTTATCTTCTGTTTTTGATTTGTTTATGTTATGATTGACTCGCACGTGGTTTCGTCTACACGAAGAATCAATAGTGATCTTGTTTAGTTGATCATGGTGGTTATCCGAGTATGGGAGACCCAGGGAATGTCATCTTTCATTCCCACTTTATCTTGTGAGCAGAATATAAATATAGAAGTGATTATTAGGGCTTTTGTGTTTGAAGCCATTGGAAACTATAACTAAATTTGTTACTTTGAATTGGGTTTGAGAGTTTTAATGGCAATGGTGTCTACCAAGGAAAAGGAAAAGGATGAGGCAATTGGAGATGGATTTAAGGCTCGATTCACTATGGTTGTAGGGTGTGTATTTTTATTTCATGGTTTGCAAGTTTAAGTAACGTAAAATCGATTAGGCATTTGTTTCATTTTTAACGATTAACATTTTTGATTGAATCATTGAAACCTTATGAGTTTATCATGGCATCCTCTAAGATCTAAGACCAAATTATTATTATTTTTAATTTTATTTTTTGGCATTCAACAACCATAGTGAATCGAGCTTAATCAAATTGCATATGACCAATTATATAAACTTCAATTAGGATATATTAGGAATTAGATGGTTACTCGTATTCGTTTACTATGTCTATATAAACTAGTTATGATTATTATAATCAATACAACATAATATTTTATTTCTCTAGGTTTTTACAGAGCTCAATATCAATCAAGTTAATACATTTAGTCTTTTGTGCCATCTTTATGATATATTTAGGAGATGCGTTAAGACTAATTTACTTTATTTTGCTATAAATTAGGAACCCTTTGCGGTTGAGTAAGTGGGATTAAATTCATGTGATTAATTGATAAGGTACGTATCGCGACTTTTGAACTTTGATTTATATACGTGTATATGTATGTTTTTGTCATTTATGTACGTGTATGTGTATATATGTCATGTTTATTTATGTGTATACGTGTACGTTTAATTAAGAGTAACCCTTTAGAATATATCCGTCCAAAATTTATCTAATAGATATAAATTTCGGAATGTTCCTACTAAAGAAGAAAAGGTCCATACTTACCATAGTTTCTGTAAGAATACAATTTAAAGTTTTATTTTGTTGAAAACAAAGATGTATAAAGCTCAAGTGTATACATACTCATAATCTGGTTTACCTTATATAGTACAATACAATTGAAACTGCAAATCTATATCATGAATGTGGGTTAATACCTAGTCAAAGTAACTGAAACTAGGTTAAAGGTGGTAATAAATGGTTGTGTTTATAACACTTCTTCTCAGACATATTACTATCATTATACACTATTAACAACATACTCCAGGATGATGTTAAATTAGTACATCGGGACCAACAAGTAAACTGATAATTCCGGATCAGTTATGCCGTCTCGTTAAAAACCTTACTAAGAAAACTCAGTGGGACAAAACTTAGTCAAAGAATGCAGTGTGTATAATGTCTCCCCCTCAAAATAATGCATGACTTTCAAAAAGTAGAGTTAGATCTTTGTATGATTACTGCTTGACTTGAATTTTGATGTAGCCTTCTCTGTATGTAAGTTGCCTTGTCTTCATAGATAATCGTCGGGCACTTGATTTGTTCTGAACTGGATGCACATTCTCATTCGGTATCGTACATTGTTGTAAGTTCGCCATGATTTGGTAGTGTTGTTGTCGTGGTTCGCTTTGTTGACCTCTATGAAATTGTTGTCTCGCCAAATAATTGAGACTCTATCATTTTCCTCGTATGGGAGACCTAAGTCTCGTGTCCTGCAAATATATTGGGGGTGTGTACCTTTTCCAATTCCAATGTTAATGTGTTATGTTCAGAGTGTATCTCACTAGCACATGTGCCGAGAACATAGTATTATATCTTGTGATATTCATAAGGTATACATGTGCATGGATTTCGCCTAAGTATGGTACTTTTTCGTCCTCTTCTTGGGGAAAGTAATGATTCTTTTATCCATACTAAAATATACTAACATCTTCTCGATGTAGTTTGATTGACGGGTAAATATACAATTACATATTACTCAACAGCGGGTCAAGGAATATTCAAGTTGTGTTAATCCTATTTTCCAAAATTCTTTCTCTAGTAGTTCGACAGTTTCTCTCGATGATATTTAGAAGATCATCACTGTAAACTGCTATTATGGTGAACTTTCTAAGAGCGAAATTTTCATCCGAAGTTTCATCTAAAGTCATTCTGAGATTGCAAGACCGATAAACAGCGTAGGGTTATCGTATCCACTACAGGGGAATACGTTTCCTCATAATCAACTATTGAGATTTGGGAAAAAAACCCTTGTGTTATAAGTCATGCCTTGCATCGCATAATCTCATCCTTTTCGTTTCTTTTTAATTCAAAGAGACTCATTTATAACCTACTGGTCCGAAAGCATTTTGTTTGTCAATCGAATTTAATTCAGCCTTATCTTGTCATTTTGGTTAGTCAAGCACTCTTACAGAGTGTTATGTACGTAATCTTTTTCATTGATCAAATTGTTGCTATAGCATATAAAAAATTTAGTATAACACGTGTTTCATTTTGGTTCCATATTGTACTATTTTGTACATAATGTATTGAGATCTCATATTTATTTGATACCTAAGTTTTTCTAGAGCTCCATATCTTCTTCTGAGATTTTGTTAATCTCTTATGGTATCTTTTTGGACGTTATTATTTTTTTCTTGAAATGTGTTAGTCTCTTCTAGGACATTTAGCTCTTCTGATGTTATATATATATATATATATATATATATATATATATATATATATCCTCTTATAGAGTTACGCCAACTGCATTATTCTACTCTTTTCATTTCCGTGGATGTTTGTCTTTGGAACCAATTTATTTTCCATGTTTTCTTTATGTGGTAATATTTTTGTGGTTATTTCAATTCGAGTAGGTGAATTTTATGCTGGTATATGTGACTTTGTCACTCTTGTTTGTGTTTGTAAATGCATCTAGTAACTCACATGTTACTTTGTGTATGACATATTGGACTTCATATTAATACTGACCACTTCCGGGATCAATGTTTGATATTCGTGATTCATTTCATATTATTCCTTATATTGCCAGACTTTTGTTATTTATTTCTTTATTTCTCTCTAAGACTGGGAATACTATCATATTTATAGAAAGTAAGCATATTGTGTTGTAAACATTTTCGAGTCAATCTCAGGATTGAGAGCTAAAATTAATATAAGTGTCTAGTCTTCTATGTTGTCCCATTTTGATACGTTATGGGTGTAGGTATGTTATGTGGTACATAAACCGCATGACCAAATATTTTAACTTGAGACAAATTTGCTTTTCTTCCGGAGACCGGTTGTAATGGGGAGTATTAGTGATAAGCAGTTGGTGTTAACTGATTAGTGCATCGACATGCAGAATGGAACTTCCTCATGTAGAAGATGGTAATTCGCATCTTAAGAGGAGAGGTCTCGTGATTATTGCAATCATCTTTTGTGTTTGAAATGGTTTATATAAAGATTAAAAAGGCCCATATGTATTCCCTTGAATTATTTTTATGAATAAGAGGGACTATTTGATTTCAGGAGGCCTACTAATCAATTTGTTAAGAAAGCGCATAACTTATAAGATTTGTTATATTCTAGTTCGTAAAAATCTTTAGTTTTCTAGTATGGTCTCCTAGCCATATGTATCATATGTAATTAAGAGATATTCGATATCGTCTTCTATCACGGTCTCAATTTGATAACCGTCTAGCCAATGAATTTAAAATGTAGTAAGTTTTTTTTCGAGATTTACTACAATATAAGATATTCAATATAAGTTTTTTTTTCTTTCGAAAACGTAGTAATTTTTCGTACTCATGGGTAGGATGACACGTGCTCTTCCGGAGCATTCAATCAGTTACTAAGTCCTACAATAGCACAAATAGGTGTCTATGCGTAAGACAAAATACATTTTTTTAGGAAATAGAAGATAAGTAATGCAAAATGCCATTTATTTGAGTAGAATAAAAACCATCACAAAAGCTTAAAACAATTCCAAACAAAGATCACAGTCTAAATAGATAGTAATTATGAGAAATAGAGAAGAACATCTAAACAATATAATCTTGAAAGTTTTCAATGAAGTCGCCCACATCTAAATGAGTGTCTGACACCGGGACATGATGTGCCAGATTAGGGGTATCCTCGATAATATTAGCCTCTACATTTTTCTCATTTTCTTTCATTACTCGTTGATAAGCTTCAATGAGATGCTTAGGGGTACGGCATGTGCGGGACCAATGGTTTGTCATCCCGCATTTATAGCGTATGTTGTTTTGTCCTCGGATAGTTCTCCCCCTTGGGGGTCGCCCCGTACTTTGACGGCTTAACTCACTACTGCCGGGTTTAGAATTGTGAGATTCCTGACGCCATGTGTTACTCCGTCTGCGCCCACGACCTCTACTAGGGCCACAGCCTCTCCCTCGCCCGCTTTTAGCGGTTGCCATATTTACTTCTGGCAATGGGCTCGCTCCGACGGGTCGCGCTTAGTGGTTTTGAAGAAGGAGTTTATTATTTTTCTCTGCGACCAATAGACATGATACTAGTTCAGATTATTTAGTGAGTCCATGTTCTCGGTATTGCTGCGACAGGAGCAAGTTAGAGGCATGGAATGTGGAGAAAGTCTTTTCGAGCATGTCTTCATCGGTTATATTCTCTGCGTATAATTTTAGTTATGAGGTGATGCGGAAAATAGCAGAGTTGTACTCGCTAACGGTTTATAATCTTGAAGCCTTAAATGGAGCCATTCGTAGCGAGCTTTTGGAAGTAATACCAACTTCTGGCGGTCGAATCGATCTTTAATGTTTTTCCAAAGATCTAAAGGGTCCTCGACTGTGAGGTATTCACTCTTCAAGTCTTCATGTAGGTGATGATGAAGGAATTTCATGGCTTTGGCCTTGTCTTGGAGGGAAGACTCGTTCCCATCACGAATTGTTTCTCCTAGGTTATTAGCCGTCAGGTGAATTTTGGCATCTAGGGTCCATGGGAGGTAATTGTTTCCGGATATGTCAAGAGCAATGAAATCTAGTTTTGATAATTTTGACATTCTGCAAAGAAAGATTTATTAAAGTAGACATTTATATATACAATGTATATTTTGGGAGAACTTCGGGTTAGGTTGAGACCGTTTTGACATGATTAATCATTTTAAAGATTTATGTGAAAGTTTTATAGAAGGAAATATAATCAAAACTTTAAGGTACTTTAATAATTTAATTGTATAAAATACTACATTTAAATTTATTTGATAAGCTTAAAACAAAATTTAAAAATTTATTTATTTAAGTATCTAACAAATATTTATTGTTTAAAAATAAAATATGTATAGGCCGAATAATACCATGCAAAATTTCTTTATTCAAGCATCTAAACATGTTTAAAGACTCATTTTGAACTAAAAATTCCTAATTTTGATTTCTTTCAAGGCAAAAAAAAAATTTCGGAGTTTAGATCTGGATTCTAAAAACCCTAATTTTTTTTTCTGTTTATCTATCTCGTTTACATTTTTATTTAACAAGAACTAATATAAGGGGAAAAACTGACTTTTTTTATTGAGACAGATAATCATAAAAGTAACAGGGGTTTTTGATATTTGTTCCCTGGATAGGTGAACGGAAGTTTACCGGAGATCTGGATGGTTGAAGAGGAACCGAGTGATGAGGCTTTCACTGCTACTTTGGGGATTTTTGTGGCTGCAACGGTGAGCAATTCACAACTGCTTTGGGGGATTTTGTGGCTGTAATGGTGAGCAAGGTGCTGATAACATGTTGAAAACAGAGAGATGTATAAAGCTCAAGTGTGTACATACTCATAATCTGTTTTACATTATATAGTACAATACAATTGAAACTGCAAATCTATATCATGAATGTGGGTTAATACCTAGTCAAAGTAACTGAAACTGGGTTAAAGGTGGTAATAAATGGCTGTGTTTATAACATATTTCAATTTCATAACTTTTAGATTTTTTCTAATTACTTCCGTTTGCAGCACTATTTTGATCTTAAAAGTTTCCAAAACTCCAAGCACCGGGAAGGAATCAAGCTGGGGATCGAGGCAGAATGTGTAAACCGTTACAAGCATAGAAAGACAAAACTGAAAACGCATTTTGATAATCATGGATGTTTGGAAGACGTTGAAGAGTCAAAGAGAAATCCCCCAAAGTCAATGCATCTGGATGCATGGGTTCAGCTCATTGAGGAGTTGTTCACAACTCCTGAATATATCAAGTGCTCCCAAAAAATAAGGCAAATAGAACAAAAGTACCTTATGGAAGTTATCGCGGGAGTCAATCTCTTACCAATAGGCGACACAAGGAGGTAAAGTTAGTATTATTAAAAGATGTATTAGTAGTTATTTGAAATCTAAACAATAATATTTTTGCTTTTGCCAACTTAGAGAAACCTGAAAGGTGCACGCTGTTGAAGGTTGGAAAAATATGCATTGCAAAGAAGGCTAGTGGTATAACGAAAATGCCGCTGAAACTTGGGTATGTAAAAAGCTTTTAGTTGTATCATTTTAGACCCGTTTAAACTTTTAGTTAGATATATTAGGTGTATTAAAGTGGGTTCGGATCAAATGATCCGTTTAAACTTTTAGTTGGATATGTTAGGTGTATTAAAGTGGGGTCGGGTCATTTTGACCCATTTAAACTTTTTGTTGGATGTATTAAGTTTATTAAAGTGTGTTCGGGTCATATTGACCCATTTACACTTTTAGCTTTTTTTAAAGGCATTTACACTTTTAGTTGGATGTATTAAATTTATGAAAATGGGTTCCGGTCATTTTGACCCATTTCAACTTTTTGTTGGATGTATTTAATTTATTAAAGTGGGTTCGGATAATCAATATAGATTGATTGACTAAAAGTTGGATATTATTTCTAGTATTGTTAGTACTATTGTTTCTATTAATATAGCTTGATTGAAATTTGAGAATTGTTACCATTTATTATTTATAGCAAGTTGGTTATCCATATTACAGCGGTTATGCTGCTGAATTTTAGTAAAATATTTAATGTATGTATATTTTTTTGTTTAATGTAGGAAAAATTTAATGAACAATATAATAAATCATTGTCGAGGTCGAGTGGAGATGAGACATCAGTGGATGAGTTTGGGCATCTTAAAGAAGCTTTAGGTTCTCGGCGTTCTCACGTACGGGGCGTTGGTCGAACGGTGAGAAGCGTAACCCCTGACGTATTCCCTAATGTAAATAGGGATGAAGAGGATCGACAAGCGAATGGACATTTTGAAAGACAAGATCATGTTATAGCGGAGCTGCAAAAACAGAATGCGCTTTTGCAAGAACAAATAAATCAAATACTACTATTGACCAAAACGCAACTTCCCGGCTCGTCCCGTCAACCTGATGAAGAAGATGATCAAGATAATGATCAAAATGATTAGTTAGTTTGGTTTTATTTGAATGAATGTATTCGAACGATATGATCCAAATTTTAAATATTTTGATATGTTACGTTTATTTATATTAGAATCGAACAGAGTTTGCTTTAAAATTTATATTTTAATTATTTTGGATTTTCTAGTTTTATTATTTGAAAAACCAGGAAAAATTAAAAAAACAAAATGAAATTATAACCTATTGCGACTACATTTCGTCACCATAGGTCACATTTTATAAAATTAATATTACCTATTGCAACTAACTTTTGTCACCATAGGTCATATTATACAAAATTAATATTACCTATTGCGACTAGGTCTCATTTTACAGATAGTAAAACTAATTAATTTACAAAATTAATATTAACTTTCGTTATCATTTTACATAATTAAAGATTAAATCTAATTAAAGAAATGTTTTTAGTGACACACCTTTTACAACTAAATTTAGTCGCTACAGGCCTATCGTATAGCGACAACAAAGTTGGCCTAATATAATACGACGGAGGAATGGCGACGAATTTGGTGCGACAAAATTTCGTCGCAATAGGCTATAGCGACGAAATTCGGCACAAAAACAAATCTTTTACCCATCCGCGTCAATTTCCTCACCAATTAAACGTCTACAGCCTTACCACATACCTCCCAGAACCTCCAAAGGGCCTTCACATCCGATTGCGGAGGAAAATTCGTAAAGAACATGTTCAGGACGGTTGCTTCGACGGGACAAGATTGACATTGATGGAGGTGAACATAACCCGGAGGTGAAGGTGAGTTTGATGCGAATCAATCCATGTTTTTTTGCAGTTGGTTTGATGCGAATTATTGTGCAGTGTTTTATTTTATTGAGCTGGCAGCTAGCAAATGGAACATGTGTTTTGTTGGGTCTTATCTTGCAACATTTTGCTTTTTCTTTTTGTGGTGGTATTGATTGACAAACATTTGTGTTTCCAGAAGATAAATATTGGTTTATAAATTTGTTAAGTTTAGTTGTAAATCGTAAACTTGATTTTGATTTAATTAATTGTGATTGCTGGAATTTCCAATTTTAATAAAAGGTGGATGGGTTTTTTAGAGCGATTTCTAGGTTTTTAGTTTTTTAGTATGACACTAAAACGATGACACATAGTTAGTAACGGTTTGAGTTCAGAATTTTTAGAGCGTGCTTTTTTGAGTTTTTAGAGCGCCTAAATAAACAAACGATTTTTTAGGGCGATCAATAACCGCCTTATAAAACCATTTTAACCGCTATAAAAAACCTTTTGTGTGCTAGTGACACCGTAAAAGATAACTCTTGAATTTTTTGAAAATTAGTGTTCGTAACACTATATATGCCATACTAAAGGTCTACATGAGATTATTTTAAGAATGTATTATTTCTGAATTAACTTTATATATATACAAAATATATGAATATAAATTTTGGTGTAATAAGGAATGTTGCATCAATTTAATTTAAAAGGTGTTATGACTAATCTTTACACTAACAATTTATACAGTTTTTAATGTCTTGATTGATTCGTACATGTATGTGAAACAATTGCATATATGATATTATTGGCACCACTATAAGGTTCATGGGAATAAAAGTAGCAATTACTTGAGTTTCCAACAATTTGTCAATCTATTTAAGTTGTAGGAACCATGTTTCTGAGCATATGTTGATGATGGTGTTACATTATAAAAATGATTAAACTAACAAAAGATAACCAACTATATGAGTATTAATTTGATGATATGCTATTACACATGCTTACATTTGCGATCATGAATTATCATACACGTTCATCTCCATACCAATTTTCTTTCATCTTAGGGCCTTGTGGCCCTTCTTCTCCAAGTAGCTCAGCGGGAAGCTTTTGTAAAACTTTAATAACAAGTTTTTTCACCTCATGTGGCAAATTGTTTGCTATCTTCAATACCTCTTCTGTAAACTCATAAGTAATCTTAGGACCCCATCTCCCCGTATAATTCAACCATGGTTCCATACCAAACTCCTTGTAATCAACACAAACAACATTGTAGGATGATGCAATATCCATCACGTTGTTGCTTTTTTCAGCATCATCCCTAACACCAAACCCTAAGAAGTTTTCCCCCGTGTGAATCGGTAATTTTCCTGAGTTATTCATTTTCTGAAGTTCATCATATAACATTTGTATGTCACTTGAATCAAGGTTGCCAGCCGTGTGTATATGAGAACTTGGAGTGGAGTAATGGGCATGACCATGCAAAGATGCATACACCACTGGTCTAGTTCCATTCATGACCTCAAATTCTCCGGGGGCTAACCATTTTCCCTTAGAATGTTGGGATAGATAGACTGCTTTTAGAGTCCCATGAAAGTTATCGATCCTTAATGTGATATGTTCCCAATCGCTAACATGCTCCCCTATTATTCCTAAGTTTATGATGAAAGGTCCCAATTGAAATTTTCCTCCCCCGTTGAAAGGGTAATACAACCATATGGTAAGATCTGTGAATGTTCCACCTAGAGCTGGTTTTACATGTATGTAAGCCACAACATCGGACAAAAACCCTCTCTTTATCCTTTCTTTGTTAGGTTGATCTGATGGCAGGTCTAGAAAGGCATCATCTGCTCCACCACTGTTTGGAAGGTTATCGCCGTCCTTGCTCACATGCCTTGGAATCTGACCATTTTTGTGTAGCTCAACTCCATTTTCAAAAAACCACAAAACTGATGATGGAAAGTATTGCTCATCTGGATGGAAGTAGACCCATGGAGCATAAGCCTGGATCATTGCTCTAATTTGTAAGGAATCAGGCATTGCAGAATTAGGATCATTCTTGACCATCTTTAAACACACTAGCTCATGCGCATTTGAGCCATTCCTTGCCAAAAACGTACCTGCTGGAACACCAAGTGCTCTAGTTTTTGGTTTTGTGGTATGCAAATCGACTATACTCGAACTCCTCCGCGTCCTATGTCCCCATATCCATCTGTCCACCTTGGTTAAATCCGTGAAGTCGGATCTGACACACCGAACCTTGTCAAGTGAGGGCTTTTCAGGTGAAGTCGTGACAATGTGACCGATGGCTTTATAGCCATGAGGCGGGATCGGGAGCCAAATGTATCCATCTTCTGCTTGGCTTACATTCAAACCTTTACTAGTCCAGATAAGGGTGTAATCTATGGGACTCTTTATGGCGCCCTGTGGGTCACCTGTGGTATCTTTAGCTGTAAGAACTGATGCAAACATGGCTTTAGAGTTGGGTTTGCAGTAGTGACCAATCAAATGGTACCCACTTGGGATGGAAGTTGGTTCATAGAATGATGCACCAAGTCCCTTTGGACCACCGCTGTGTGTGTCCCATATTTTCTTGAAATTCAAAGCTTTATACACTTCTAATCCTCCAAGATCAATTGCCCCATTTCCAAAGTCTCCACCTGTGCACAAATGTATATATAGCAGTTAATTAGTACTCAATTATATTTCAACAACAGGTAATTAAACATTAAATGTCCTAATAATGGACTAGACAACAGAATCTATGGATCTTATACACATTATATAGAAGAAAAAACAACATTATATATTTTTTAAGGGTGCAAAGCACTCCACCCTTAACCAACTGAGCTAGGCGCCAGGGGCAATGTTTGATATTTGTATTCTAGTATTTAAGATTTAAACCATGATATATTGAGATCATACCAATTTTAGAAAAATGCAGATTAGGAGTCTAACAACCTAGTTGAAACAGTAAATTCATGCAAGTGTTAGAATGTTAAAATCTGAAAATATGACAACAATTTTAATTATTTATTGAGATTGTATATACATACATAGTACATAGAATATGTTTGTACTAAGTTAAGGTCTAGAGTAGTTACAGTGACCACTTTTTTATCTTGCTCTACATTTAATTTTCAGCAAGAAATGGCAAACAAATTAAGACAAAGGAAAATAAAATCACAGGAATAGTCATTTGACTAAACTTTTTGCTAATATAGCAATTGATTTTAAAAAAAATCAATTTGACTGTTACATCGGCTAAATGGCCGTCGGTAATACCTTTTCCGATGGAACTCTGTCGGTGATTCCCGACGGTTTGACCAAAATCCAAAAAACCAACTGAAAATGTGGAATTAGGCGGAGTCCATCGGTGAATCTCCAGATTTCTAGTAGTGGTTGTGAGTGTTTTCCATTCATAAAAAAGGTGTTTAACATTGATAAATTTATAAAAATATCAACAACTATTTTGATAATATATTTAGTGAAAATAAATATTGACATGAATTCCCTTAAAGATCATTGAACTTAACCATCTTACTTAAAAAATCAACTATATGACATGAAAAAAAATTTAAAAATTTACCTGGAGGATATGAAAGTGATGGACCGATAACATCAAATGACACGACCCCGCTATTGTTTTCGACGTTGTGAGGATGATGCAATGTTGAGAAATCATTGAAAGCACGAGAGGTGTGACAAGCAATTTGAAATAATATCAAAATCGTTTTATACATAAGAAGTGAGAACCTATAAAATACAACAGACGACATTTCTTGAGTAATTCTTAGCAATCCTAAAATATTGTAGATATATATAGAGGAAATTAGCTCACTGGTTTAGAGTAAAAAATGTTAATATTTTTATTGCTTCGTATATAAAGTGCTTTGTCTTTTTGACCGTATATTGTTAGAATATTCACAATAATCTTCTTCATACTTAGATTGATTGGGTCAATGAGTATATTTATGTATACCTTGATTGACTCCTTAATTGTATCATTTCCTATTGTAATTATATTACCATGAAATCTCCTGTATATGTTCATATCCATAGCAATGACTATTACCAACCTATATACTAGTATTGATCATTATATTTAGACTAATAACAAAATGAGTTCTTAAATCCCCTTTAAATTTTTTTGATTATTTTCTTAAAGCAAAGTTGGAATTTATTACAAGTTTTCAAATTTTTGTTTAACGTTGTTTAAGGTTAGCTTGGTAAAGATGGATATGGCACCTAGAGTTTTCCCTCACTTAAGTGGTGCACGTTCAAATACCACAAAGTTGGTAATAAATGGATTTTGGGAATAAAATTTAGAAGGGTGTGTGCTTGTGAATAAAAAAAATATAAAAAAAACGTGGTCAATATCGGTGAAGTCAAACTTTAATTAAACTATAATAAGTCATATGTTGACCACATGGATACTCTTTTTTATAAAGATTGACGTAATTTGATTCTTTTTCTTTATTGTACACAAGTATATTTCAAACTCATTAAATGATTTTCCATCACAACATTTTTTTTAGAGAGCCCTTATAAAATTTTGAAATATTATGTACTAGATTAAAACCCATGTATTATATAAGTTGAATAAATATAATTTGTCATAAAACATCAAGTTTAGATATTTAATTATATAAAATCATCATTATTTAATTCGAGAGAAAGACGGAAAACAAAAATCTAGACGACACGTAGCAAGTATAGTTATTAATTTATTATAATATATCTTAGAAACCCGGTATATTACACAGAGTGAATAAATGCAGTGTTATATATACTTATAATAAAGATTTACATATCATATAGTTTTTTAATACAAATTTTTGAAACGTTATAAAGTTATTTTTTTTAAATGTTTTATAAAAACAATGAAATAAATGTTCAAATTATAAAAATATTTTATGAATAGACCTATTTAAAAAAAAATTTATAAAAATAATTATAGAAATTATTATTATTTAATATGAGAGAGAGGTGGTAAACAAAAATTATAAAATTTTTTAAAGAAATTTGTATAATTAATAGGAGAGAGAGGCGAGAAAAAAATGTTGAAAATGAATATAAGAATGACAAATGTCCACAAAAACTTTTATTTATTATATAGTATAGATATCTGTAACGAACCAAAATTCGGGTCTCGTTATAAATAAATAAATATTTCTAATTAATATTATGGTGAAAATAATATTTTAGAAATAAGTTGAAACAAGTGGGTTTCAAGTTTGTAATGTGGTTATGTTAGTTTTGACTAACTTTAGAATGAAATGGAAAGTTGAGGGACTAAAGTTGTAATATGGCAAAATCTGCCATTTGACTAGTTAAAGTCAAAATTAACCTCATTTTGAGGTGTTGGTCGTTCAAGAGAAGAAGAGAAATTCGGTTTTGAGCTCAAATCGTGCAATTGAGGCTTGTTTTGTGAAGGTTTTGGCTCACACAACACCTTCATAACATCAAGTAAGTGATTCTCTTTCTCTTGATTTCACCATGAATGTGTTCTTGGTGGGTTTTGGGTGAAATCCGAAATTATGTATGCATGTGATGAAATGGTGTTAGATTATTGATAATCTAGCTAAACTAAAGTTAAAGAATGATGATTAACATCCTAGAACCCTTTGATTTTGATTATGAGAAGTTAGGGTTCATATGGTGGAAATTGGGGGTGTTTGGATCATGATGCTAAAATGATGAATTAATGAAGATTAAGTGTTTTTAAGATGTTAGACACTTGAACAAACACCAAATTAACTTAATAATAATTTTTGAAAGAAAAATTAGTGTTAAGATTAAGTTAATGAAACTCAAGTGGGTGAGTTTGTGGTGAAAGAGGGTGTTTGGTTATGAGGATAACCCAAACGGGTCAATTTGGGTTGGAAATGGGGAAATTGAGTTGTGGACTCAATTGTAATAGAATTTTGATGAATGTTAGATTACTAAACTAGGTGAATGTGTTTAGGTAATCAAATTGCAAAGGTAGAAGGTGGTGCGGGATCCTCTAACTCAAAAGGTAAGTGCTTTGCACTTACTTAGTAATAATAGATGGTGGTGTTGATCATATTTGAATTTCAAGTTGGTTGTTCAAATATCTTATATGTGTTATTTGGTATGTTGATGAACTAAGTTAATAAACTTATATGGAGTAAATTGACTTGTGTGGTAAAAGTCAAGCTTGTATGCACAATGTAGTTGACTATGTGGTATATGGTCAAATTAAAATGTAATATATGATGAATTGATGTAAATGACTATGTGGTATATAGTTAAGCTAAAAGGTGGAATGTGATAAAGTAGAGTAATTGACTTATGTGGTGTGAAGTCAAACTAAATGTGCTAAATTGAAGAAAGTGACTTATGTGGAATATAAGTCAACCATTGTGGAAAAATGGTGAAGTCGGTGTAAATTGACTTATGCGGAATATAAGTCTAACCATTGTGGAATAATGGTGAGATTGGCTTAAATGGACTTATGTGGTATATAAGTCAAACCATTGTGGAAAAATGGTGAATTTGGTGTAATTGTCTTATGTGGTATATAAGTCAAGTGTAAGGGACCTTAGTTGACCGAATGGGTGTGAACGGGTCAAACGGGTCAAATGGGTGAAAATGATGAGAACAAGTTGTAAATACTTGTTGATTGTGTTTATCTCATTACTAATGGTTATAAGTTTATGTGGTTATGCAGGGAAAGCTCCGAATTAGGTCAAGGTCAACGTCCAAGCTTGGAGGATTCTCGTATGCATTTTTGTGTTTTTGAGGATTTATATAAAATCCTTGTGAAATGGTGTGTTTGACACTTGAATTATGTTTTGGGTGAATATGTAATATGATATGTTTGTTTTTGGTAGAAACCCATGTGTTGGGAAAGTTTTGTTGTCTTGTATTTTGGAAAAAGTTGGAAAAATTGGCTAAGTATGAAAGCTGCAAAACAGCTGAAACCTTCTGTGAAACAGGCTCCCTCGCGCCACGCGAGGGAGGTGGACTGTTTGTGTCGCGGGGCGCGAAGGGTTTTAAAAAAAAAAAAAAAAGAAAAAAAAAAAAAAATTTGGGATTAAGACTTCCGCGCGTTTAAGTATAGTTTTTAAAAGGGGTGTGTTACAACTTGGTATCAGAGCAATGGCTTGAGGGATTTGGTGTGCGAGACACTAAACTCAAACCGGATGCTCTTGGTATGGGGGAATGATACGAGAATCCAATAAGGACTTGACTAAGACTCGGAGCTTGCGGAAATGAAAGGTTAGTAATGATTTGATAATATGATAATATATATATATATGGTGTATGTATATATGTATGATGAATGTTATTAAGGTGTTATGTGTGCCGAAACTTGTTTTTTTGTGACTTGTTATATGGAGATGGTAATTACAATTGGGCATGGCGTACTATTAAACATGTCTGGCCAATATGTTTAATAAGATGAAATGTGCAAGAGACTTTATGATAACCATATAACAATGAACATTTGCAAGGATTAGGTGAAGGTGGTTATATATGTATGTATGTATATAGGTAGGTATATATATACTTAATACATATAATAGTGAATGTGTAATGGATGCCTAAGATGTTGATAGTGTAATGGTGTTAAGGTGTTCTTGGTTCTTTTCTCAGCTAAGAGATGGCAGAAGAATCGAGCAATCGGGAACCGTTGGATCCAAGAATCCAAGATATGATAAAAGAGGAAGTGGCTAAGGCCTTCGAGCAAGCCACAACCTTGTTAATGGAAGAAATGAGAGGGGCTATCAAGCTTACCCTCGAAGACGTGTTAAAAGAAAAGGAAAGGGTGCCACAGGGTTGTACCCTAAAGGAGTTTATGGTAATTAAGCCCAAGGAATATGACGGGCAAGTGGACCCGATTCTGAGCCACAGGTGGATTGTGGATATGGAGTCTAATTTTGAGACTACTAAATGTAAGCCCGAGGATAGGGTGATGTTCAGTGTGCCTTTGTTGACTGGAAGGGCAAAGGAGTGGTTGTTGAATCTCCGCAAGGAGAGGGGTGATTTGGGTGTGACCTCCATGTCTTGGGAGGAGTTTAAGGCGGCTTTTCTGAAGTATCATTGCCCGCAAGCCGCAATTGATAGAATGACTGAGGAGTTTCTCCTCATGAGACAAAAGAATGAGTCAATAGATGAGTTGGCTGGAGCTTTCTTTGATCGCGCCAAGTTCTGTCCGGATGTGGTGTCGACCGAGAAGGCGAAGATTGACAGATTCTATGCTATGCTGACAGTGGAGTTCAGAGATAGCATATCTCCATCCTCCTTTACCACACTTGTGGATTTGATAAATAGGTGTCAGGAAAGAGAGGTGGAGTTGAGGAGGCAAGAAGCTAGGGGCGAGAAGAGGAAGCGTGAAATCGTTGAACAAGTAGTGAAAAAGATAAAGGGCGGGAGCCCTAGCAAGAAGTCGTTCAACAAGTTCTCTTCTCGGGCGTGCAAAAATTGTGGAAAAGAGCATTTCGGGGATTGTAAGAAAGGATCCTTAAATTGCTATAAATGTGGAAAGTCGGGACACATGGCTAATCAATGTACAAGCCAAATTCAGTTGTGTTATAACTGTTACAAACCCGGGCACAATAGGGTGGATTGTCCCGAGTTGAAGCAAGGTAGAAGCGATAAGAAGATAGAGATGCCAAGACCTAAGGGTAGAGCTTTCCACATCTCAGCGGAGGAAGCAAAGAATGACTCGGAAGTGGTGACAGGTACGTTCAAGATTAACTCTTTACCTGCACTAGTTCTTTTTGATTCGGGGGCTAGTCGTTCGTTTGTGTCTTTGAAATTTGTTAAGCATTCTTCTTTTATAAGTAGCAAGTTAGATGAACCCTTAGAAATTGAGGCGGCCAATGATAAGAGCTTCCTGGTGTTTGATATTTTTAGAAATTGCAAGTTGAGAGCGGGGGGTGAAACATTTCTTATTGATTTGATTCCTATGGCTATGGGGGAATTTGATGTGATAGTGGGGATGGATTGGTTAGCAAGGAACAAAGCGAATATTCTATGTGGGCCTAAAGCGATACGACTCATTTCTCCATCGGGTGAGTCCATTTACATAGAAGGTGAGAAGAAAGGTAATGTAAGAATGTGTTCTTATGTAAAGGCAACCAAGTTCATGGCGCGTGGGTGCAAGGCGTTCATGGCTTGTGTTGCGGTTGTGAATGAGAAAGTAAAGGACATTCGCGATGTTCCGGTTGTGAATCAGTTTGAAGATGTGTTTCCTGATGAGTTACCGGGGGTTCCTCCGGAGAGGGAAGTAGAGTTCGGAATTGAGTTGATACCGGGTGCTAAGCCGGTAGCTAAAGCGCCATATAGATTGGCACCGCCAGAAATGAAAGAGTTGATGGAGCAATTACAAGAGTTACTCGACAAGGGTTTCATACGCCCAAGCGTCTCGCCTTGGGGTGCGCCTGTTCTCTTCGTTAAAAAGAAGGACGGAAGCATGAGGATGTGTATGGATTATCGGGAATTAAATAAGTTGACAGTGAAGAATAGGTACCCATTGCCTAGGATTGATGATCTTTTCGACCAATTGCAAGGGGCGTCGTGGTTTTCAAAGATTGATTTGAAATCCGGGTATCATCAGTTGAAAGTGAAGGAAGAGGATGTTCCTAAGACAGCTTTTCGCACTCGTTACGGTCACTATGAGTTTACGGTTATGCCTTTCGGTTTGACCAACGCACCTGCGGTTTTCATGGATCTCATGAACCGGGTGTGTAGACCGTTCCTTGATCGTTCAGTCATTGTGTTTATTGACGATCTTCTCATCTATTCAAAGAACGAGGGTGATCACGCTTGTCATTTGCGTGAGATTCTTGAAGTCTTGCAAAAGGAGAAACTTTATGCTAAATTCTCCAAGTGCGCATTTTGGTTGCGCGAGATCCAATTCTTGGGTCATGTGATTAATGAAAGAGGAATTACCGTTGACCCATCCAAGATATTGGCGGTTAAAGAATGGTCATCACCGAAGACGCCTTCGGAGATTAGAAGTTTCTTGGGGTTAGCGGGTTATTATCGGAGGTTCATCGAAAACTTCTCTCGGATTGCTTTGCCGATGACGAAGTTGACTCGTAAGGAGACAAAGTTTGTTTGGAGTCCCGGGCAAGAATCTGCCTTTCAACTCTTGAAAGAAAAGTTGACTGAGGCGCCTGTTTTATCCTTGCCGGACGGGACCGAGGATTTTGTTGTTTATTCGGATGCCTCGCATTCGGGGTTGGGGTGTGTTTTGATGCAAAGGGGGAAAGTGATTGCCTATGCATCTAGGCAATTAAAGACTCACGAGGTGAATTACCCAACTCATGATTTAGAGCTTGCAGCCGTGGTTTTCGCGCTCAAGATTTGGAGGCATTATTTGTATGGTGCTAAGTGTACGATCTACACGGATCACAAAAGTCTCAAATATTTCTTTGACCAAAAGGACCTCAATATGAGGCAAAGGCGGTGGCTCGAATTGGTTAAGGATTATGATTGTGAGATACTTTATCATCCGGGTAAAGCGAATGTTGTGGCGGATGCGCTTAGTAGAAAATCAAGTCATTCACCTATCAAGGTGAAGTCATTTAAGATGACAATTTCATCATCTCTTATTGATGAAATCCGGGAGGCTCAAGTGTTAGCACTTGGTGGTGACTTGAAGAAAGAGCGGATGGTTGCTTATGTTGATAAGCTTGGTGAAAATAGCATGGGCTTGAAGACATGCTTTGATAGGATTTGGATTCCTAGGTTGTCAAGTGTTTTGACAACTATTTTGGATAAGGCGCATAAATCCAAATATTCTATCCATCCGGGTGCCACAAAGATGTTTTATGATTTGAGGTGTCATTTTTGGTGGCCGGGTATGAGGCGTGATGTTGTTAAGTATGTTGAGAGATGTCTCACGTGCTTAAGAGTAAAGGCGGAGCACCAAAAGCCGTATGGAAAGCTTCAATCGCTTGAAATACCGCTTTGGAAATGGGAAAATATAACCATGGATTTGATCACTAAACTACCAAAGACTCGAAAGGGTTTTGATGCGATATGGGTAGTAGTGGATCGGTTGACGAAGAGTGCACATTTCCTTCCTATAAAGGAAACGTATTCTTCGGATAGATTGGCGGAATTGTATGTGAAGGAAATTGTGTCACGTCATGGTGTGCCGGTGTCGATTATATCGGATCGTGATACGAGATTTACTTCTCGTTTTTGGAAGAAATTCCATGAGGATATGGGGACTAGATTGAATCTTAGCACCGCTTATCATCCACAAACGGATGGTCAAAGCGAGCGAACGATTCAAACGCTCGAGGATATGTTGCGAGCGTGTGCCTTGGATTTTGGAGGTAGTTGGGACGACCATTTACCGTTGACGGAATTCTCTTACAACAATAGTTACCATTCTAGTATTGGTATGCCGCCTTTTGAGGCATTGTATGGGAGAAAGTGTCGAACACCCGTGTGTTGGGGTGAGATTGGTCAACGGGAGCTTGGTAGTGTCGAAGTGGTCAAGGAAACTAATGATAGTATTGACCAAATTAGAGCACGCTTGAAGGCGGCTCAAGATCGCCAAAAGTCTTATGCGGATAATAGGAAGCGGGCGATTGAGTTTCAAGTGGGGGACTTTGTGCTTTTGAAAGTCTCTCCTTGGAAAGGGGTGATACGGTTTAGGAAACGGGGGAAGTTAAGTCCTCGTTTCATCGGGCCGTTTAAGGTGATAGCAAAGGTGGGTGCGGTAGCTTATCGTTTGGAGCTACCGGAGGGACTAAGTAGACTTCATAACACATTTCATGTGTCTCATTTGCGAAAGTGTTTGGCGGATGAATCTACTTTTGTCCCATTGGATGATATTGAATTGGATGAAAAGTTGAATTATGTGGAAGAACCGGTGGCAATCTTGGATAGAAAAGTGAAGCGTTTACGCAATAAAGAGATTAGCCAAGTTTTGGTGAGGTGGAAACATAGAAGGGGAGCGGAAATGACTTGGGAAACCGAGGAAGAAATACTCAAATATTATCCGAACCTTTTTATCCGAAACCCAAATAAGGGGAGGAGATTTGTAACGAACCAAAATTCGGGTCTCGTTATAAATAAATAAATATTTCTAATTAATATTATGGTGAAAATAATATTTTAGAAATAAGTTGAAACAAGTGGGTTTCAAGTTTGTAATGTGGTTATGTTAGTTTTGACTAACTTTAGAATGAAATGGAAAGTTGAGGGACTAAAGTTGTAATATGGCAAAATCTGCCATTTGACTAGTTAAAGTCAAAATTAACCTCATTTTGAGGTGTTGGTCGTTCAAGAGAAGAAGAGAAATTCGGTTTTGAGCTCAAATCGTGCAATTGAGGCTTGTTTTGTGAAGGTTTTGGCTCACACAACACCTTCATAACATCAAGTAAGTGATTCTCTTTCTCTTGATTTCACCATGAATGTGTTCTTGGTGGGTTTTGGGTGAAATCCGAAATTATGTATGCATGTGATGAAATGGTGTTAGATTATTGATAATCTAGCTAAACTAAAGTTAAAGAATGATGATTAACATCCTAGAACCCTTTGATTTTGATTATGAGAAGTTAGGGTTCATATGGTGGAAATTGGGGGTGTTTGGATCATGATGCTAAAATGATGAATTAATGAAGATTAAGTGTTTTTAAGATGTTAGACACTTGAACAAACACCAAATTAACTTAATAATAATTTTTGAAAGAAAAATTAGTGTTAAGATTAAGTTAATGAAACTCAAGTGGGTGAGTTTGTGGTGAAAGAGGGTGTTTGGTTATGAGGATAACCCAAACGGGTCAATTTGGGTTGGAAATGGGGAAATTGAGTTGTGGACTCAATTGTAATAGAATTTTGATGAATGTTAGATTACTAAACTAGGTGAATGTGTTTAGGTAATCAAATTGCAAAGGTAGAAGGTGGTGCGGGATCCTCTAACTCAAAAGGTAAGTGCTTTGCACTTACTTAGTAATAATAGATGGTGGTGTTGATCATATTTGAATTTCAAGTTGGTTGTTCAAATATCTTATATGTGTTATTTGGTATGTTGATGAACTAAGTTAATAAACTTATATGGAGTAAATTGACTTGTGTGGTAAAAGTCAAGCTTGTATGCACAATGTAGTTGACTATGTGGTATATGGTCAAATTAAAATGTAATATATGATGAATTGATGTAAATGACTATGTGGTATATAGTTAAGCTAAAAGGTGGAATGTGATAAAGTAGAGTAATTGACTTATGTGGTGTGAAGTCGAACTAAATGTGCTAAATTGAAGAAAGTGACTTATGTGGAATATAAGTCAACCATTGTGGAAAAATGGTGAAGTCGGTGTAAATTGACTTATGCGGAATATAAGTCTAACCATTTTGGAATAATGGTGAGATTGGCTTAAATGGACTTATGTGGTATATAAGTCAAACCATTGTGGAAAAATGGTGAATTTGGTGTAATTGTCTTATGTGGTATATAAGTCAAGTGTAAGGGACCTTAGTTGACCGAATGGGTGTGAACGGGTCAAACGGGTCAAATGGGTGAAAATGATGAGAACAAGTTGTAAATACTTGTTGATTGTGTTTATCTCATTACTAATGGTTATAAGTTTATGTGGTTATGCAGGGAAAGCTCCGAATTAGGTCAAGGTCAACGTCCAAGCTTGGAGGATTCTCGTATGCATTTTTGTGTTTTTGAGGATTTATATAAAATCCTTGTGAAATGGTGTGTTTGACACTTGAATTATGTTTTGGGTGAATATGTAATATGATATGTTTGTTTTTGGTAGAAACCCATGTGTTGGGAAAGTTTTGTTGTCTTGTATTTTGGAAAAAGTTGGAAAAATTGGCTAAGTATGAAAGCTGCAAAACAGCTGAAACCTTCTGTGAAACAGGCTCCCTCGCGCCACGCGAGGGAGGTGGACTGTTTGTGTCGCGGGGCGCGAAGGGTTTTAAAAAAAAAAAAAAAGAAAAAAAAAAAAAAAAATTTGGGATTAAGACTTCCGCGCGTTTAAGTATAGTTTTTAAAAGGGGTGTGTTACAATATCAAACCTAAACTTAAAATATCATATACACACTTAAGCTAGTTATAATATCATATTTACTAATTTTACTAAAAAAATTTAAGAAATAAACATTTTACCCTTATTTTTTTAAAACTTTAAAATTTTATATTTACCTATTTTTAAGTTTAATATTTTATTTTTTATTCACAACAATATTGTTATCAAATATGAGATTTACTCCTTTCATTTAAAAAAGTTATTTTTAACCTTTTGTGTTTTTTAACAATTTTTTTCTAATTTCTTTTCTATTTTTCTCTAAAGGTTATATAGTTAGATGATTGGAATCTCATGTTCATGGTCTTGGTGTCAGGTTCTGGAAATGATTAAAATGTTCAATAAATGATAAAAAACTTTGGAAGGTTGATCGAATATCGAGAACTAACAAAAAAAGTTAGAAAAAAGAAAGAAATTTTACTAGCTCGAATGACAAAGTAGCAAAACAGAAGAACCTCTCCTTTTATTCTTCTTTTAAGAAAATGAGAAGTTCCGTTCTCCAAGTATAATTTAAAAAAGTTATTAAAAATATTCACTATTTTTACTTTTAAGAAAATGAGAACTTCTCCTTTTATTCTCCTTTTAAGAAAACCTAAACTTAAAATATCATATACACACTTAAGCTAGTTATAATATCATATTTACTAATTTTACTAAAAGAATTTAAGAAATAAACATTTTACCCTTACTTTTTTAAAACTTTAAAATTTTATATTTACCTATTTTTAAGTTTAATATTTTATTTTTTATTCACAACAATATTGTTATCAAATATGAGATTTACTCCATTCATTTAAAAAAGTTATTTTTAACCTTTTGTGTTTTTTTAATAAATTTTTTTTCTAATTTCTTTTCTATTTTCCTCTAAAGATTCTATAGTTAGATGATAGGAATCTCATGTTCATGGTCTTGGTGCAAGGTTTTGAAAAGGATTAAAATGTTCAAGAAATGATTAGAAACTTTGGAAGGTTGATAAAATATCAAGAACTAACCAAAAAAGTTAGAAAAAAAGAAAGAAATTTTACTAGCTCGAATGACAAAGTAGCAAAACAGAAGAACTTCTCCTTTTAAGAAAATGAGAAGTTCCGTTCTCCAAGTATAATTTAAAAAAGTTATTAAAAATATTCTGAATTACTAATAAAAAATTTTCGAAAGGCAAATTTTATTAACACACCCAAACCCAAGCATAAGCCACGATCATGGAAATAACCAATACAAGATAACTATAACATGATTACAACAACTTAAAACTACGCCTCTCCTGACTGTTTTGTCTAATAAGTCTTTAACCGAAAGGGCATATATGTACGAGATGTTGCAACAGTTACTAATATGAAGCCATATAACAAATGATACATAACAAGATGTGAGGATATGATCTGCCGTCCCCGATGCATCACCACATAAAGGACAATTTTGAGAGGTAACTTGAATATTTCTTCTGCTCAGAGCTATTAGAGTTGGAAGACGATCCATCTCTGTCATCCACCCAAAGATATTACATTTGATAGGAGTCCATTTGCTCCAATCCATAATGAAAGAATTACCTGTGTTTGCCTCCTTAGAGATTAAGTTTTTGACCGATCTTACTGAAAATTACTCCGATTTATCCCCCAACCAGATCCACCCATCTTTGTTACTGAGTTCCTGTATGATCATGTCCCTGCATTGTTGCATTCTTGAGTACTGTTGACGATTGGGGAGCGCGTTTCCATCTCCAGTTCCAAACTACATTTTGATTCTGCAATGTATAACAATCTCTTAGCTTACAATTTTTTGGATTTCCAATGTGAATAAGTTTGAAAAGATGTATTTTAGGGGTTTGTTTGAGATCCAAGGATTGGTCCAAAATCGAATGGTTTCCCCATTCCCAAACAACCTCTAATCATGTTCTGTAGTTTCATACCTGCAATAAAATTTTGAGTCGAACCTTGCAATATTATTCTAATCTCCCGTTAATGTTTTCTTAATCGGTAGTATCGATTAATTTTTGTTATTATGATGATAGGCCAATATCACTTTTTTCCAAAGACTTTTTCTTCAATTTTGAAATGCCATACACATTTCGTTAGTAAGGCGTTACTGATGTCTTTAAGAGGGCAAATGCATAGGCCCCCGACTTCTTTGGGATTAGTCACCGTGTCCCAAGCAACCCAATTATTCACTCGTTTCATGTTAGGACCAACTAATAAACCGAGATATATGAAAGGTAAACAAGCCTTTTACAACCCAAGATAGATACCTTTCTATTAACTTTAGCCAAAATCACCCTAACTCCAAATAAGTTTGATTTGCGTTAATTAATTTTAAGACCGAAGCATAAGAAGAAACAACGCGTAAGTCTCACAATATTTTTTGCATTAGCTATAGACCAATTGCGAACGATTATTGCGTCATCCGCATATAGCAAGTGAGATAAAATGATTTGGTGATTGAATGCCATGAAAAGACCCAAGTTCACATACCTTATTAATGACACCCGAAAAAGCTTCCATAACAATGATAAAGAGGAAGGAGGCTAGAGGATCGCCCTGTCTAACTCCACGGTGACCTTGAAATTCAAAATTGGGAGAACCATTTACCAGGACCGAGGATCTAGCGGATTGGAGAATACTAATGATCAAGCCTCATCATTTTGCTGGGAAGCCCATCTGAGCCATAATAGAAATCAAGAAATTCTATGTGACATTAATTAAGGCTTTTTCAAAATCAATCTTCAAAAGAAAAGTTTGGGATTTTGATGATAACACTTCATTAATGATCAAGGGCCATCCAGAATATACCGATCTTTAAGAAAAGTCGACCGAGTCTCTGAAATTACCGATCCAAGCACTTTCTTTAATCGATTGGTCAGAACCTTAGAGATGACTTTACTGGTCGATCTAATTGAGGTTATAGGGCGGTAATCGTTAAGTTGGTAGGATCCATGATCTTTGGGATAAGGGTAATAAAAGATGAACCGCATCCTTGATTAATTACCACGTCCTTGTAAAACTGATTGAGAATTATCAAGAAGTCGACTTCCAATATGTTCTGATATCTTTTTATAAACTTGAAATTGAAACCATATGGACCTGGGGCCCGATCATCACCACAATCCCAAACTACCATCTTTAACTCGCAAGCAGAGAATTGTGAGATCAAGAAATTCGAAACTCATTTAGATAAAGTTTTGGTCTGTTAGATTCTTTTTTGTTGAATCTCGAAAATTAAAGACCTCTTTTTTATTATAGTTAGCTTGGTGCACCATTCCCCGTTTATGTTCAAACCGGGAATGGAATTCCTTGTTGCTTTGCTATTTATTTTTCTGTGGAAGAAAGTCGTATTGTCATCCCTACGTGTAGCCCATCTGATTCTTGATTTTTGTTTGAGATCTTTTGCCTTATTAGACTTAAAATCTAAGAGGCCCTTTTTGCATTCAAGCCTCGTCCATGTTTCTTCCTCGGATAAGCTTCTTAGCTCCATAAGTTCATCTAGTTTTTCTAACTCCATCGTTATCTTGTCTGCCATTCTCCTTCTTCTGAGTGCAAATTCCCCAATCATCTTTTTAGTTCTTCTCGGAAAAATTTGAATTACGATGTAAGATATCTATCAGGAGGGCCAGAAAACACAAAAGAGTTATTTTTGCTTATTGAGTCTAACTCAACTTTCATTGCTTCGATCCACCTTTCATCTGTGGCTACCTTCTTAAAATTTTGTGGTTCTTCTTCGGCTAGTAGTAATTCTTCGATTTCCATTTGTGATTTTTCTTGAACTAATGCTAAGTCCTTGAAACCTTGTAATGGCGTAAGATCATATTTGCTATCTAAGTTTCCTGATTATGTGAGGGTGACTTCTTTATCTGAATGAGGATTATACGTGTAGGTTGGTGGTGTAGTGGGAGAGTTTGGTGTATTGACTGGTTCTGTACTTGTGCTTCTTGGTTGTCATCGTTGATCTCAGAATTAATAGGTATAATATTAGGTTCATCAAACCCTTGTATAACAAAGTCTGCCCATTTTGATTCCTTAGTACCTGCCTCCTTTATATAATTATCCCAATTCCAGGATTCATTTTCCATAAACTTACAATCTCTATTTACACAAATTCTATCCTTTTCCGGATCATACAATCTATATGCATTTGATTCTGCTTCCACACCTAAATATATCATAGGTGTACTTCTATCATCGAGCTTCTTTAGAAGAGATGACATTACCTTGGCATATGTTGTGCAACCGAATATCTTTAAGTCTCCTAGATTTGGTTTTCTGCTATTCAATGCTTCGTACGGTGTCTTATCTACCAGGGATCTTGTGGGAACCCTATTCAGTATGGATATGTCATGTCTGACTGCTTCTCCAAGAAGTTATGTGGCATGTTCATTGCTTTTAGCATGCTTCGAGTTGTGGACATCATTGTCCTATTTCTTCTTTCAACTACTCCGTTTTGTTGTGGTGAGTAGGGTGTTGTTACCTGCCTTGGTATTCCATTGTATTTATAGTATTTAGAGAATTCACTAGATGTAAACTCACCTCCTATATCTGTTCACGTCATCCTTAACTTGGTTCTTGTTTCTGTCTCCATCTTTTCCTTGAATTCCTTGAATGTTTCAAATGCTTGATCCTTTGAGGACAAGAAGAAGACCCACATGTAATGTGTACAATCATCTACAAGTAAAATTATGTATTTATTTCCTCCATGTGTAGGTGGGGATCATATAGGACCTCATATATCTCCAAAGACCAAGTCCAATGATTTTAAGGATCTGAACTTAGCCTGATTAGGAAACGGATACCCACTATGCTTTCCAAATAAGCATGCATCACATAATTGACCCGCATAACTTATCTTAGAAACCCCTTGAACCAAATTCTTCCGAGTCATTTCCTTTATTGCTTTAAAATTCAAGTGACCCAATTTATCATGCCACAACCATGCTTGATTATCTATATGTGCTAGAAAACAAACAGGTGTTCCTACCTTCAATTTGATGCTATATAGCATGTTCTTTGTGTTGGACTAGTATGCCCGAGTAACGACATTTGACAATACTGCTAACGATATAAGATCCAAAGGGTTACACTTTGGCCAACGATTACGATCAATGGATATATTAAATGTTAATATAGTCTATTACACAAATACATAGAAAGGCGAAATATTATTTATGAAATAATTATCAGGACGGACAGATACGGTTGGACACGATGATTATTTATAAAATAATCATTATTATTATTAATAATAAGTCGGTGAAAATATGTTTGGAACATATTTATTAATTACGATGCTATTTAATTGTAATTATAATTATATTTAATTAACTAATTTTTAGTTAGCTAAACAATTAAATAGATGAGATCTAAAAGTAATTAGTTAGTAATTATAAGGCATCTAGTTGTAATTAAAGGGATTCCTAAACCCTAACTTGATGGTCAAGTTAGAGGGTTATAAGTAGGATTAAGATGGTGGCTAAAAAAAGGTTTAGACTTTTAGAGAGAATTAGGCAGGTTTTACAAAAGTTAGAAAACCCTAAAACTCTCCCCCTTTCCCGTTTAGCCGTCTTCACCTCACCGTCGCAGACCAGCATTCCACTGCCACTGTCGCACCTCCACCGTTATCCACCGCGATATTCCGGTTTGATCAGTTAGATCTGTTTGTCGGTTTCGGGTAGAAATACTCGGTTACTGTTAAGTTCACGTTTCCGGGTGATTGATGGGTGATCTGAAAGAGTTCAGATTAACGGGTGATCTTGCGGGTTCTTGGAGATAGGATTTGAAGGAGTTCAAATCCGGTAGAGATTCGTATGAATCAGATCTAGCGACTAGATTGTTGTCTCAAGGTATTGAGCTTGTTAGTCAGCCAGTTATGCGAAAGGTATAAAGGTTTTAACCCCCTATGGTTGTGTTTGTTTTCTTATTGGTTTGCATCTGGACTTCTGGTGGGCAGTCTAGGGTAATGGCCTAGATTGGTTCGAGCGTACTTTCCGCTACATTTATTTATTTATTCTGATCAAAATAGTTTTGAAACCGTATGCACGAAACCCCAGCAATGGTATCAAAGCCACTTTTGCAAACAATAAGAAATTTTTATTTTAACTGCAATCTGGTTTTAAATTTGTCAATACTTTTGTTTGACAAATTAAAATTTTCATCATTTATGTTTCGTTAATATTTGTGTTGTTGCTTGTGGATCAAGCATAGATCCGTGGTTGTGTTTGTACGGTTGTTTAGGTTTTATTTTTTTTATCTTGTATTTTAATGGTTGTTTTGGAAGCTGGTTGTAATAGATTAAGGTTTTTCAATTTTATTGTAAAATGTATTGTAACTTAATCGAGATAAGATGAGAGGAAGATTAAAGACCAGGAGACCGAGACGACCCGGAGGACAAGATGGAGATTTTGAACCAAACGTGGTCGTGCCCTTATTCGATAAAAAACGAAAAACCTGATTCAGCTTTACCGAATAAAAATCGAATGCAGTTTGTCTGCTTTTCCTTCGATTTCCCTGATTGAAAAATATGATCTTCAAGAGGCTAAAGCGCTGATATCAATTGTTCCAGAAATTGGATTGTACACAACAATTGAAAGAATGAATCATAAACTAAACCTTTATTGAATGAGATTTCTTGTGATTACAATTGAATATTGAAGCCTATTTAAAGGGATCGATCATGCATGGAACGTTGCCAATTTGGATCGCATCCTTTGGAGGCACCGGTTGTTAATTCACGCTTGATTGCCACGTGATATTGTAGGTTACCAATTTGGTTATTGACACACTAACCCCCTAGACTTTACAAACTATAAAATACATACTAAAACAATATTTGTTGTAATTATTCTATGAACCCTAAACTTTAACATTAAGTGATGAACGGGATTAACTCCACACAGTTAGTACCAATGACAATGGAGGTGCCCACAGCTCAACCACGATTTTGGGTTGTTAGGGCATTACACTATCGTTCCACTTTTTACAGAATCGGGTATTGTTATTCACTCATTATTACTTATTTACATCTTTAAATCGATATTCACTTTGAGAGATTAGCAGGTAGAGATTTCTGATTTCACAGATTCAAATCATGTATGTCTCTTATGTCTTAATTCTTTTTTGAGTACAAACAGGCTCTATTTAAACGTTTGTTACTCAATTTACTTGTATAGTACAAATGTTTTTCACTTTTATATGCAACTCTGTTTGAATGTTTCTTATGATTGTTCATTAGGAAGTAAGAAGAGCCTCATATTTTTATTTCGCTTTCGACCCTCACTCCCTTCAGTGTAACACATTGTTATTATTAATTTATTTAAAGAACATAAAAAGGTTGTTATTCCTAGCTTCGACCACTCCTATCCAAGATATACAAAGTTACCAAAATCAAACATTATGGCTATTCCAAGTGCAATATGGAATGATATAAATATAACAGAAAAGAAAGCCCTTGTATTTAAGTTTAAGTTACTTGAAATAGTTTCTTCAATGCATTGTTTTTGGCGAAGTAACTCCCTAATGAATTACTCTTCCTGGAAGGTTGGCGTGGTAACACCTCCTTTTGATTGTCAAGTTGATCAGAAGAGACTACCATCACTGGTTCATCAACTGTTATTTCTCCTTGTTTCTGCATATAATCCCATTTTTCTTGGAAAAGGTAGAAAAGGGCCATGAAAGAGACCTCAACTGTGAAAAGTATACTCCAAACCCTAGCATTCATGGATGTTCTCTTGTGATATGCCTTTAGACCTGTGTAGGTGTTCACAATCCCAACTAGTGAAATTGTTGTCCCAAATATCCAATGGAAAACGTACCAAACGGTCCGCCCTTTAGTTCCCCTAGGAAACAACAGCCGGTTTGTTATTGTTTGATACTCGTCGATCGGCTGTAAATAATTAAGAACGAAATCAGTACATATATACCTCTTAGGTCTGCGGAACCCGACCAGCATTTGCAACAGGATGGCAGCGTAAAGTGCCAGACCTATTCGCTGGTGATTGTTGTTGAATGAGTTTTCGAAGCTCATTATAGAGAGGATTGCTCCAGCACATGCAAGAAGCACTGCAAGTATCTTGACACACACATTAAAAAGTAAGAAAAGTTATACAGACCAAAAATTGTGTTAAGTTATTTCTGATAATGACTGCTAAGATTTTATTATTAGAGAAAAAAGTGAATCACAAAAAAAAGGTAAAAACCAGATTATAAATAGAAAAGCAATATAAGGTTAACCTAGCTAAAAACCTAAAAGCAAGCCCAATATAACTTAGGGAAAATTATCAAAATAGGCATGTTGACCATAATTTTTGTATAAATAGACATTGGCTTTTACATTGTTTCAAATAGGTAATCCGAAACAACCAATCAGAGGAGGACAAAATAAGCAGGGACGGCTCCTTTATAGCTCGCACACCAATAATCCGACACCTTCACACCGACACACCCATAATCCGACATCTTTACAACCCGTACACCAATAATCCGACACCTTCACACCCGACACACATCCATAATCTGACATCTTTACAACCCACACACCCATATCCGGCACCTTTACGACCCACACACCCATAATCCCGCACCTTCATGACTCACACCGATAATCCAGCTCCTCCACAGCCCACTTAAAACTAATGTCAATCCGGCTCCTTCACAGCCACACTCCATTAATCCGGCTCCTTCACAGCCCACAAACCCATGATCTCGCTCCTTCACAACCTAGACACCGATAATCCGGCTACTCGACAACCCACTTAAAAGTCAATGTATTTTATTAATTTTTTTTAGTTAACATGCATATTCTCATAGTATTCTGGCCTTTAAATGAGAAATAAAGCAACATATTGAGTTTTGTGAGTGACAAATAATTGGAGAAAATAAAAATATCGATCAAAAAATATATGCAATTCATTTGTAATTTAACAAGATAATTCACTCTCTCTTTTATATTTAGTTATTTACCTTTAATTTAGTCATTTATCTCAATCTTCTTTTTGGATCAATTAATTTTTTTAATTTCTCAATCATTTAATTTAGTCATTTATCTCAATCTTCACCAAGTTAGGAGCCTTGGTAAATCGGGGTCCCCAATATATACTTATTTTACTTTTGATACCTAATTAAAAGAAAGAAAATGCAATTTGGATTAAAGGTAATGTTATTGATGTGGCTAGCTAGGCTACATATACTTGTGGATCAATTTTCATCACCACTTGTCTCTTTCAATTCTATATAAAATTCACCTTACTTTTTAATCTTTTATTCTGAATTCTACCAATGCATGATTAAAGTGAGGCAATGATGGCATGGCAAAAAAGATGAAAACTTTAAATGATAAAGGCATGTTATTTTAAACAAGCATACTCATTTGCACATTTTCTTTCTCCTTAAGTTAATGGGGAAATATGATCTTGAATGTTGTAACAAATTAAACAAAATATTATAAAAAAAAAGAATCACCTGCACAATAGCATGAATGTATATGACAGCTTTAAGTTTTCTGGGGCTGCATTCTTCTTTATTAAACATTCTTATTATGATTACACCAAGAGGCATCAAGAACCCCATGGAAGCCCACAGCAGAATCCCATGAAGCTTTATTTCGAACAAAAGACGAGGATTCATCTGCGTATATAATCGATCATGCATTAAAGTGGAAATGAAAACAAAGAACAAAGAGATAAGTGATTTTAGTACCTTGTGGTGATTAGAATCTTGTGTGATGAATTTGTGAGGGATAATGAGACGGTTTTCGTTGGATGAACATACAACTAAAGGTAGGAGATAAAGTGCAACTAAGTTTGCAGGCATGGATGAAAGAAATGGTTTTTTAAAGGCTGATTCTAACCACACACGGAATATTGCTAATTGGACTCGTCGTCGCGCGATACGCCCTCGTATAGGTCAATACGAGGGCGTATAGGGTTTAGTCTCTGACACCAGAATGACACGTGTCATTCTCTGTGTCCCATACGATTCGTATTGCCCTATACGCCTATACGCCTCGTATGAGGCAGGGCTCAATATTTTTCTTCAAAAGTTGGAAGATTTGGTGTTAAATAATCCTATACGTGGCGTATAGACCTATACGCCACGTATAGGATTATTTATTTAATTATATTTTTTTATAATAATATATTATTTTGTATTTTAGTTTATATAATTTTGTTAATATAAGTTTGTTATCTATTTATAAATTTTATATATTTTATATTTTTTTTAAACATTTATTATATTTTTACAGTATAATCAAACAAAATATTAAACATTACAAACCAAACAAAATATTAAATATTACAAACCAAACAAAATATTAAACATTACAACCAAACAAGTAAACTAAACATTATATACATTACATCATAAAATTAAATATATACATCAAAATGTTTTACATACATAACAACGAAATAAACAAAATACAAATAAAAGAACTAAACCTAATCGGCTCCGGCGTCACCCTGACCTGCCCCGCCCTCACCTTGAACGGGGTCGTCCGGATAACGACGTGGCGGTGGTAGTGGGGGTGGCTCGATGCCGGCGGCTCGTGACTGATTCACGAGCTGTCCAACCGCCCACGTCATCAGGTCCTCCATGCGATCGAGTTGACGACCCTGTCGCCGTGAGTCGGCAACAAGGCCATCAAGCAATGCCTGGGTAGCCCTATCCAGCCTAACAGACCGACGTACGTGTCGGGGATGCTGTGGCGGATGCTCGTGGACCTGCTCGACGTGTGGCGGCTCGTCCTCAATCGCCATACCCTGCAGCGGCTGAATTAATTTATATAATTAAAAAAAAATTTAAATTAAAAACCTATACGCCACGTATAGGCTTATACGTGGCGTATAGGCGGTTGCCGGGTAAACAAAGCCATACGCAGGCCAAATAGGCCATACGCGGGCGAGTTGCCGGGTAAACCAAGCCATACGCAGGCATGTGACCGGGTAAACTGAGCCATACGCAGCGTATAGGCTTATACGTGGCGTATGGCTTCATCTTCTTCCTTAGATCAATCCAGAAGAACTATACGCCACGTATGATCCTGTACGTGGCGTATAGTTCTTAATTTCAAACCTAAAAATCGCTAATCTACCCAGTTTTACCCGCTAATATTAAATAAAAACCTAACATTAAGGATCGTGGGTTAAGACACGTACCTTTTCAAAGTTTTTTTGATGCCACAATCCAAATCAACGAGCGTTTTATAAGCGGGTCGCGTATGGCTTTGTGTTTGTTTTTTTGGTTCGTTTGGTACAATACGGGGCCAAAACCAGATAAATCAAATGTATATACGCCACGTATAGGGAAATACGTTACGCCACGTATTGATCTATACGTGGCGTATAGAAATTTGAATTTTGAAAAAATTTGAATTTTGAAACATTTGAATTAAAATTAATTATTATTATATTTAATTAACATTATAATTAGTTATAATTAAATAAAAATATTTAAAATGACAATAAAATTAATTTAAAAAGAATTAGAATACAATTTTAAACAAATATCATCTGAGATTTGTGAAATATTGTGGAAAACTAGATCTATTAGTGGCCATTATTTTCTTAAATCGTTCTATACGATCATTGTATATATTTTCCCATTTTGCTGCATCATCATTTCGGTGCAAATTCCAAAGTGCATTCGGCGTAGGAATCGGAAATTCTCCGTCTAACTTGACGTGGATGAAATGAGCATTTTTGACGTGAACTAACGATAAGACTTGATGTTGAGCGTGAACGTTAGGACCAAACCACAATGGAAAAAATGTTTGATTACCGTTGATGCTTAAAAGATGAACAATCACCCCAAATCTTTGAGCAATTAGGAGTCCTGTGTATGGCATCGACATCCAACGACTAACTGGTGCGGCTTTCACATCCTGCCAATCTATTGTGTGACGTAGCTTATCATACTCTTGAAAGGCGACTCTGTCAAAAACAGTTCTCCACCATTCCTCTTTATTGTCCATCTCATGTAGAAGTTGTTGTCGGACAAAGAGCCACCGATTTTCATTTAACCCTAAGCCCAAAGCTACCGATCGAAAACCACAGTTACCGTCGGGTTTTACATCCTGTATATGTGAAATGTACGGATAAAATAAAGAGGGTATCGAATCCTTAAAACATTTTATATTGTTAACCGCATCATTCCCCGTAATCAATGGAAACCCAAGATGGGCGTTATCATCTTGCGGTTGCTTTCCTTTACCCTTAGTTGAACGACTGTGTTGAAAGACCGAACTCGCTTGTATAGAGTCTTGTGACGCAATATACGAGCTGTGTCTCGCAGGGTCACATTTGCTTTGTTGGGATCCTGTGAATGAGTTGTTTCTCGCGACATCATGTTTCCTTTGTTGTTGCTTTTTCAAAGTTGGACGACCGCGAGTATCTTCTTGTACCATAGGCGCTTTCTTGTTACTTTTGCTCGGAAAGACAACCCCTGCAATTCTCAACAGCATACTTTTTTTGACCTGATCGGGTTGTGACATAATTTTGTTTCTCACTTGACCCAGTACCTTATCCACGTCTACATTTTCATCATCGACAAACGACGATTTTAAATCAAGTTTCCTCCAGAAGACGTCCACTGCATCTAGAGGGATTATGCCACCTGTATAATAATAATAATAATATATTGTTTAAATTTTAAATAATAAATAATAATAATATATTTTTTTTAAATAATAATAAATAATAATAATAATATATTGTATTTATTTTAAATAATAAATAATAATAATAATAATATTAATATATTGTTTTTATTATATTTTTTTTAATTGAATTAATTTATAATAATAATAATTAAATAGTCATAACAGTTTACCTGTAGATTCGATATTTGCTAGACGACAAGCACACGGCAATCCACAACTACTGAAAAGTTGGCACCCACATGTTGCATTTTGTTTTCGTATATTTGATAACTTGTACCACTCATTTTCTATCAAATCTAGAGCTTTATGTGAAACTTTACCGTGCATGATATCAAACAATTGAATAGCTATGTGGCTGTCCATTTTCCTTATGATGCTTGTTCCAAACCCAAACTGTAAGTGATAATACTGATCTGATACAATTTCATCAACAAACCCAACAAGTCTATCTAGCGATCTGTTAGCGTTTCTAAGATAGCTCTTTAAGAGCGAATGCTGGCTCTCGACTCGGTTCGTTATATGTTGACCAAAATTGAGGTTTTTGTTGGACCACGCGGATACAAACTTTTCTTTATACGGGTCCAGCCAATTTTTAGTCACATAATCAATAACTCCTGGAAAAATATTTAATATTGAATAAATATTTAAATATTGAAATAATTAAATATTTAATATTTAAAACTTACTTCCTCGTTTGGCTGCGTACAGACGTTCGTAAAGTCGGTTGAAGTTGTACTGGTATATATCTGGCGTGGGAGACTCACATACCGACCATGAATACTGGAAATTTTTCCAGTCTTCGTCTGTAAATGATGCCCTGCAATGTTTTGCGATATTCTCGTGTATGTGCCACCGACATAGGTTCTTGGAACAGCTCGGAAATATTTTATCACACGCGTTCATAAGAGCTTTGTCCCTGTCTGTTACTATCACACGCGGCTCCATACACTTTTGCAACATTGCTTTTATTTGAAGTAACACCCAGACGAAGTTTTCCTCCCGTTCTTTTGATATAAATGCATGAGCGACGCAAAACGACTGATGTGTGGAGGTCACACCGACCACTTGGACAAATGGAAGTTTGTACATGTTTGTTTTGTATGTCGCGTCGATCATCAACACGTGCGGGAATGCACGCCACATCTCGTACGATTTCGGATGAACAAAGAATATCTCCTCCACACTATTTGTGGCAGGATCTTCTCGAGTATAGTAGACGTATTTTTTTTAAGAAAGCAGGTTTTCCAGAATCTGTATTGGAGTTTCACCGACTCTCGTTTCGTTTTTTATCTTTTGTATTGCATTATAAATGTCTTTTTTAATGCAACTACTCTCTGGGTTTTGTTCCCTTATAGTTGCTAGAATGTTTCGTGGCAACATGTTTTGCGAATACAACTTCCCCACCAAAAGTTGTTCCTACTGAGACAGTCTCCTTGCAAACGAGTGCGCCTCAAGATGTTGACTAGGATCGTGGTTATGATTGTCATCCTTCACCGTTAATTTCCAATCACCAGTATTTTCTTGGTACTCTCCTTCCAATTTAAAGGGACAACCAATTTTCTTGCTACCGGCACGTCTAACCGTGGCAGTAGACGCACGTTCGCCGTGACGGTCACACACAAGCCACACCTTGATAAACGGTTCCGTCGGATCGTCGCCTTTTCTCCTCGATCGTCGGGTGACAATGACGTAGCCATTGTCACGTCCTCTCCGGATAGCCCAATCAACCAACTGTTCACGAGACTGAAAATTCTGGTTAGTTTTATAAGACATACTTTGATTATTTTGTTCTTCGTCTTCGGAGTCATCGGTTTGTTGTGTCGGGTAAGAGACTTCATCGTATACGTATTCGTTCGTGGGTTGTGTAAGGTAAGACGGTTCACCGTATACGAACTCGGGATTGCTTAGTGGCTCGTTCAAATCTGGAAGCCTTACCCGTTGATGAGAATAAACGTTGGACGAGACCTCCTCCTGGTTCACCTCTTGAACGCCAAAACTTTGCGGATTGTTTTCCACCGACTCGTTAGAATATACCTGAAAACCGTAGTTACCATCCCACCACCAAGACATTTTATAGTTTTTTTTTGGAAAACATACGTTCGTTCGGTTCGAATGAGAATTCTGCATTGTTAAATACACAAAATTTGGGCCCTATACGCATCGTATAGCCCAATACGATGCGTATAAGGTACGATGTGATGGGTTTAGTGGCAGAAGGAATCTCGTATCCTAAACTGCATCGTATTGACCTATACGATGCGTATACGAGGTTTGAATGACAGGTTGTAAGAGAATGTCGGGCACGAGAATTTGTGAAGGGCTATACGCATCGTATTGCCCTATACGATGCGTATATGACCAAGTGTGGTTAGCATTTCCCGTGTGTGGTTAGTAGTCCCCTTTGTAAATCCAAGCATAGTGATCGTCACTAGCTCACCGGCTATTCAACACTTCTATATATGCTTGAGATTTAACAAGATCTCTCTCTCTCTCTCTCTCTATATATATATATATATATATATATATATATATATATATATATATATATACCATCTCTCTCTAGGTTTGTGACTTTATACGATTATTGATTGAAACATATTGATGAGCTAAAGACTTTTGAATAAGGAAAAAGCAAAAGAGGAAATACTATAATCATGCAAGACTTGTATTTTATGCGTTGGGTTTTTTTTCACATTTTTAAACTTCATCATGTCACTACTATATAAATAGAGGAAATACTATTATTACAAGTGTCAAAAACTTCATCATGTCACTACATTGTTTTTTTTTTCTACACATTTTTAAAAATACTTATATTTTGTAATATTACATGTAATTATAAGCATATAAAAATTGTTTATGTGTATAAATAAGTGTGAACAAAATAATAGACTAAGCACAGAAAATGGTTAAACGTAAAACGAAGTAAATACACAAACGGGACATCATATCATTTGTTATTTTTCCTATGAAAATTAATAGAATATAGTGGTAAACTTTTACTTAAAAGATATCATCCGTTCTTTACACTACTAGAAAAGTGATCGATTTTCAACAAAAAAACGATTTGCACAAGTTTCCGACAAATTTCCTACCGATAAAGAAAACCTAATATAAGTGACTAATAATGGGTGAATACTTTAAATATTTTTATCACTTTACAAGCGATCAAACAGTTTACGTTTACAAAAGCGACAAAAGCATGCGATACATATTTTATTGCATATCGTCTTGCGTGGTTGGCTACGGATATAACCCCGGGGACTTGTTCGCCATATGTGTACGTAAAGTTTGATCAATTGATACACTTGCTCCGGGTATGAATCCTGAGCAGGGCTGGTACATACTCCGTGTGCGGTGTAAGACGTGAATCTGGTGATCCCGCATCACTCAGGTATGGTGCTAACGTATACATTGGCTATTGACTGATGTAACTGTGTGACTGTTATGATCTCATGAAGTTGTGATTAAAATATTTTACCAACTGTTTATGCTTAAACGATAAATGATTTTCGAGTCATCAAAATATTCACCAGCTTATCACTGACGTTTCATTATAAAACATTTTCAGGACGTGAATAAATAAAGTATTATCTGTTGAGACTAACTTCGCATATAGTCCCGAAGATAGATGCCAGTTTTGTTGTTAGCCGGGTCTGGCTACGGATATAGACCCGAGAGCAACCATAAAGAAAATATTAGCAGGTTCGTGCTAGAAGGACTCGATGCCTAAGCACACGGAGGAACTTGCAAGAAAATATACAAGGTTAGGCGCTCTGAGGATTACAGTCCCTAGGCATTTTACCTACCTTGTGGTTTTGAAACGCATGTCCGCTGACAGCGCTATAATGATTTCAGTTTCAATGTAAATGAACAAAATGGGTCGTTAAACCCTAGTATTTGAAATGAAGATCTTTGTTTACACGACAAGCTTATTTTATTTATAAAACTAACCCTCGAGGTTGCATTTATGAAACGATCGATCCTTTGAAACCGTTTTTCCGCTGTAAAACCATACAAACTCTAAAATCAAAGCATGTATCAATCGTTGTCGCAACCAGAACGCCCGGGGGTGCCCGGGGCGGGTGTGACAGCTACACACAACCTCCACCCCGTAACAAATAATTAACTTACTTTTCTAAAATAGTAGAGTTGATTATTAATTGAAGAAAGAGATGAAAAAATGAGAATGGAGAGGCTTAAAAATGTAACATTTGTCCTTTTAGACAGTCATTTATCAGATAGTATAGATTTCTAATGCAAATCTTGTGAAATCTCAAGGACATCCATAAATCATGTTCTAGAGAAATAGTTTGACTATTTTAGGTTTCATTTGAATAACTTGCTATATTATGTTGAAAATACAAAAAATTAAAAAAATAATAATAATAATAATAGATATGGTTCAAAAATAAAATAATGGAGGCATGATTTAGTGCACTTGAAAGTGATCTGACAATCACCAACCATCAACCAAACTTTGTCTATGCATAATAGACACCATGAAAATACAGATATCCATGATCATTTATCCCACATAAATTCTCTCACATATGTAAACACGAAGTTAAAATATAGACCCCACAAGGTTTCAACTCAGATTGTTAAAAGGAATTATCAATAATTAATAGTGTTTAGATTAATTAATAATTTAATATATAACTTAATGATTGATAATAACTTTACTCGCAAGTAAATCTGGAGTCACTAATGTACCTGTTCATGCATGGTTCCTTTCAAATCAAAAACCTTTTTTCCAAATCATTTAACAAATATATAATAATAAAATATTTGTAAACCACATAAGTCTGTTCCTAGACTATATTTAATCCATGCATTTTTCTTTTGTATTTCCGGTTCAAAATAGTCGAAATTTTCTCTTTCGGATCCTTGATTGACATGACACCCTTAGCGAGGAGGGTGTTGTTACACGAATGACCCGGTTCATTCGTGTTCTCTCTCCTCCATGTAGACGTCACATCACTTTCCATCTATACTCATTCAATCATCATTCAAAGGTGGAAACGCTCTCATTCGAATTACCCGGGTCATCCGAGTTTTTAAATATATTTTAAAATGTATTAATTAGTTATTAAATTTTAATATATTTAAAATGTATTAATTGTTAATAAAATTAAAAATAAAATAAATAAAATTGTTAAAAATAAATAAATACAATTAAATAAAAACCAAATTTCATTAATATTAAAAAAAACATAAAGAAACAATTCAAGAAAATAAATAACTTAAAATTACTCCCGATCCCATCGTTTTTGGATGAATATTTTAAAGAATATGAAAGAAATAAAAGAGATTGCAGAAAAATTGGTGTAAAAAATTGTTAATTGAGTTGTTTTAAATAGTGCGTAGAAATTAAAAAAAAAATTAAATACCTCAAACGGTAATATTACCGTTGCTGATCGTGAGCCCGGTCATTTGAACTCATTGTTGTGCCGCGTGAATCCATGTGTGGGGCGATGTTCCATGGCCTGCCGCGAATGAGGGAGAGACCACATAAGCCTCTCGATGCCGTGCCTTACTCCACACTCTAATGTAAAGATATCGTTACGAGCACCACTAAAGAAACAACTATCACCATTCAATCCTTTGGTAATTACAAATGGATCACTCATGGGTTCCAACAACTTTTTTTTAAATAATAAATATACCGATTGATTGTTGATGGAGAGGTATATCTTGGGCTTTGCCGACAAATACCAACGCATTAACGACGGTAGACGGGGCGGGAATCTTCAAATTTGTGGTCTTTTGGTTGTTATCATTACCAACGGCTGTTTCCGTCAGTATCCCCTCAAAAATATAGGACCCGGGTTTTTAAAAATATGCCCGCTCATACTTTTCAGCATTCGTCAATCGCATTTTCCGTCGGTACTTCGTTGGAAAAAAAACCCTTATAAATCCTTACAGGATCTATGAGAAATGCCACCCAATATCACTAAATTGTATTGATCGGTCATTTACGTTTGGTGCCTATTGTTATCCTCCGTCCCTCGCCCAAACCTCATTATTTTATACCCTTTTTTGTTTAATTGGTGGTAACAACGATGTTGAATAGGCGTGCTCGAAACTAAAACTTAAAAGAGGTGGTCTTGTAATGCTCATCTTTTTTCGTGGTAGCATCACTTTCTAAACAAAACCTTACAGTGGTGGTCTAGGAATCCTCGTCTTTGTTTGTGGTCTCCCCGTTAATGCATGGTAGGTCACATTCCGGAAACGAAGATTTATGTATTTTATGTTTTTTTGTGTGCCCTAACACAAATCTTGACCTGGAAATGTAAGTATGTGTTTGATCTACAAGTGTAACGTAATTTAGATTACGATCTAGAAATTTAATATAATTTATCTGTAAGATTTGAAAATTCAATGTAATTTATCTATGAAATCTGAAAATGTAAAGTTGGCACAAAATTATTTTTATAACTTTATGTGTCTTGATGTAACTTAAACTAACTACTAACACGTGTCAAGGCCCATTAAGACCAAAAAGTGTTTGTTAGTCTTATATATGCGAAGTATTCCCAGAATGACTTGTTATGGGATAATCTGTTTCGTGTAATCTAAACTAACCTATTATAACACGTCTTGACATAAATTAGTCATAAATATGTAAAGGTGGCCCAAAATGACTTGTTATAGCTTCATGTGTCTTAGCATTTTCTAAATAACCCACTAACACACGTTAAGGTCCATTAAGGCCCAAAAGTGTAAGTTAGTTTTACGTATGTAGAATGGGCGTAAAATGACTTGTTATAATCAATTGTTGCTTTGTGTAACATACAATAACTCATTAAAGACCATTAAGGCCTAAAAATAAAATTAAATCACCAGCATGTAACACTCTGGTCAAGCACGGTCATGCTTGCAAGAGACACGCTTGTGCTTGATGTACAGATTAGTAATATTCGTAAGGCAAGAAGCACGCCCATGCTTCTATGAAGCACACTCATGCATCATTGCAAATGAGGATATGTTAGTGGTAATGACATGCCTTTGCCTTATGTCTCCACCTAATTCAATTTCTAACACATTGTAACACCTGTCACAAAAACGTCCAAGATTTGACTAAGGTACAAACCACAGGGACTATAAGTGTAATTATTCCTTAGATCAAGGACCAAAAAGTAGAAAACATGAATTTCAAACGGTAACGGATCGTCACGTACGGTAACGGTCCATTACAAGTCGAACATGCGGACAATGATGGCTTGCCACGTGTCTAGTGACTAATGGGCAACTTCTGAACTGTCACGCCCGATAACGGTCCGTCACAGCCGCAAAATGGCCAGGGTGCGCCACGTATCATTCTGTAACGGACTATCACACCCGATAATGGTCTGTCACGCTGCAATTCGACCAGAAGGCGACACGTGTCATGTGACTCGCAAACCCTAGACCGGTGACGGACCGTCACCACCCGTAACGGTCCGTCACAGGTCCAGAACTTGCCCTATAAATAGATGGTCGAGCTCAGTTGTTTTTCTCATCCCACAAACGACCATCACACTCTAAACTCGTTCCAGGAGATCCCTAGGCCACTCCTGACGATTCCGGTCCAACTCCGGCTCATTTTAGCGCCTGGTTTAAGATGAAACGCTCGTAGAAGTGCCGATACTGTCACACCCCAAACCACAGCGGTTTCCCGCGGGGCGCGACGGTCATGGATCATCATCACTGATTACATAGAACGACATCTATATGGTTTTGAAAATCATGCATTCAATAACATTGTTTTACAGAGTTTAATTCGAAAAGAAAATTCAGAAGGTAAATGAATTGTTTTGAAAATACAATGCCAATCAAAAGACAAGCAAAAGTTCATTGTCATGGGAACATCAAAAGACTTCATGCATGATGTGCACCCTAATCCCGTGCAAGCTTAACGACCTGATATAAACATGCTTAAAAGTGTCAACACAAGGTTGGTGAGTTCACATGTTTAAGTAACAGTAACAGAAATGAAAATAGTGTAACGGTACGTATTTATACTATTGATTCGATTGTTGATCAGATAATAAACATTAATTATATAAGAAACACCGAAACCGAAGCTCAACGAAGGAATGCAGAAAGTAGCATTTTGCCTCTTACCTGCCCAGCACGCAATGGATCAGGTCAATTATGCACCCGTTTGACTCCCAGTCAGAGTTAGCGTGACTAACACGGGTGGGGGTTGTTAAACCCAATAGTACTATTCATGATCACCTCGCTTTGTGAAATAATTAACGGTTCGACTACGAGATGCGGGAAATGCACCCACTTGTATATATTAAAGCGAAATCAAAGTACCGTCATACGACTAAGAAAGAAAATGATTTATCATGTATCTCTCTCAAATGGAAAATTAAGTAAAATGGGGCCGTGAAAACTCACCTGATGCGTGAGTACCATAAACGTGTAAGTAGCAAAAGTCCGTGTGTAAACCGACCTACGCGTGCCCTAGAATATATAAGACACTTTAAGGTCTAAGTAATGATTCTACATGCAAGTTGGTCATGTAACAGTTTCACCCAACTGGATACGTTATGTATGTAAGCCTTGGTTAAAAACGTTTGACTCGACGACCCGTTGGTGATATGTATTTGTTACCCAAAAATATATATATTTACATAAAATAAATATAGGTCATATACTTGACCAAGTGTATCCATGTCTACTTATAATTTGGTGTCAACATAGAAATCGGGTTTTAAAATAAAGTTTGACTCGACCCGAGTCGTAACTCGATGCGAACAGTAAATAAATATGTTATTTATTTATTTAAAGTAATGTTCTCGAAATACGTCAAGTTTTTATGTAAAAATAATATCTATATTCTTTCTACGAAATATACCTTTGAGAATTATCACTCTTAAAATAAAGTCGGTTTTCGTTTTACGACCAAAGTGTGTGTGTGTATATTTATACTCATAAAGTTATATATATTTCATAATCTAGTCTTTAACTCTTAACATTTACGTATACTTTTAGAAATAATAAGTTTTTCAATAAAGTGAAGACTAGGTTTTTGTTCATCTTTATACAAACTTAGTTCCTAATATTTATATATTTCCAAAACCATAATAATAATCATGTAACCCATTTAACAAAAGAAATTAACATAATAACTAGTCATAACCTTTTAAGTTTCCTAACAACTAGTAATAATTTAACTTCCATAATCTTGACATAACTCAAACAAGAAAATATAAACTTATAGGGAACTAACTATACATAATAATAAATGAAAAACACTACAAAATTTCATAGACAAGGTAAACCCACTTGATGAATCATTTGGACATACACTTTATTTTAATTCTTGAACCATAAAGTTATAATTAATATTTTTACACAAAAATAAGTCTCATGTAGCATTTTATAGAGACTCCATGTTTAATAAAAATGGATTTTGTGAGTGAAGTTGGTACATGACATTTGTATGTAAAAGATAGCATAAAACAAGAACAAAATGTATATAGTTAGGAGGATTTCTCACTAAAAGCAAGCAAGGAAGAAGGAAGAAATGTAGTAGGTTGTTTGGAGCTTCCAAATATCACTTTATCTTCACTAGAGAAGGCTTGTAATATACTTATATGCTTGAATAAAAAAAAAAATGGATGTTGGTGGTGAGGGCTTACAGCCGTAACAAGAGGGAAAGAAAGGGAATTGAGTTTTGTAAATTTGTGTAATTAATTTATAAGGGTTGGTGTATTGAAATTTCAAGATTCCTTGAAGTAACAAAATAGGCTTTGGGATTTGGTGGAGGCTTCACATCTCGGTCAAATGGGAGGGAGGAAAAGACTTGAGGTTGAAATGGGTAGGAATATTAAGTTGGGGATTGTGTATGTAAAAAGTGGGATTCACCAATATGGTAATCCTTGATGTTAGCAAGAGTCAACACAAACCAACATATATGTGTGTGTATTTACGGTCAAGAAGCAAGAAAAAGGAGGGGGGGGGGGGGTTTCAAAAGTGGAGGTGAAATACATGGAGTATTCAATCATCTAAAAGTGGTAATTAGGTGTTGACACATCAATAAAATGGATTGTGTGTGTAAGTGGTATTATTTGATAACAAAATTGAGAAGGAAAAAGGTGGTGTTCGAGATTTGTATTGATTAGCAAATGTAGTCATTTATTCAAACCATAACTAGGATAAATGAGGTATAAAGATGGTAGCGGGTATAAATCAAACGCGATATAAAATAAAAACGAGCTTAATAAAATTATACCTTATATAATTAGTTGTTCACTAATATGTAAACATATGTCTAGAAATTTAATATGTAGAAATAGCGCGTTAAAATAAAATATACCAGTGAAACGGTAGAGACGCGCATTTAAATACTAAGTTGATATAAATAAACAAACGCATATATTTAAGTTTTAAAATAGTGTTGTAACCTCTCAAAATATTTATTAAAATATAAATATTAATTATCACCAACGTTCGGTGTGCCGGCTATACTGCATGTGACATGGTTATTTACCGAATTACCGATGCGTGAAATGTTATGAATGGACTTTGCTAATTATGAAATGACCTTAATTAACCAGAATTAAGTCTAACACGAATATAATGTATGCAAATTATGACGAGACGGGGACGGGTATTGACCTGAAATTGCCGGTTGTCACTGATACGCTAGAGAAATCAAAATTTAGGAGGTTGATTCTATAATTTCCAACTTAGAGGCTCATTCTTATTATCAAGGTGAATACTTTATCTCTTTCAAAACTTGTGTCAAACATTTACGTTTACGAAAATGTCCAAATAAAGGTTAAGGGAATAATGTTCAACGTTCTTCTACGAACAAAGCATTCAGACCATAGGTATACGTAAAACTTGCAAGGGATACACGGGTCTCAGGTGAAAGTCCCGGATTGCGGCTGATAATTATCTTATAACAATCGTAGGCATAGACCTGTCCATTGTTATAAAGCATGATACCAGTGTATATAGTAGTGCATATGATAAGGAGATAGGGGCCTGCTAAATATGTAAATTGAACACGAAAGTTGTGATTATAAAATGAATACTTATTTGTGCCAAATGATTTTTCTGTCAAGATAATTGTATTCACCGGCGTTCGCGCTAACGTTTCATTTTCAAAATGTTTTCAGGAAATTAATAAAATGTAAAGGAAAAATGGCATACGGGCAGACAAAGGATCTAACCCATGAATTGAGAAATGAAAAGGATGAAATGCATGTTGGATTCTCAGGCCTCATGCATAGATAATCCTAAAAAGAAGAAAAAGGAGATAGGACCAAGGGACTGATATTTACAAATACAACCCTCGAGATTAAGAAAATGATGAAACTTGGATAGTACAATTTCGGTGGCTTAAAACTTGTCCATAAGAGACAAGATATGTATTTGGTTTCAAACTTTGTTTTGCAATCAAATGAAAAAGGGTATTTAAATCCCTATATTATGAAATAAATACAAGGATTTTGTTTTCCAACTAGGTCTTGATATTTACAAATACAACCCTTGAGATTGAGAAAATGATGAAACGATCATTGTGAAAATACTTCCGCTGTGTTTTATAAAAACTCTGAAATCAAAACAGGTACCAATCAAGATCACACACGTCCAGGGGGCGCCTGAGGCGGGGTGTGACAGTTTGGTATCAGATCCACAGGTTTTAGCGAATTAGATACTTGGATCTAGTGTCTAAGTTTTAACCATGAGATTATTTAATTACCTTCAGATAAGGAAACAAGGTAACCTTCTGACTGGTATGTAGTTATCTGACAAATGGAATGTTCTGTCTAAGGAAAGAGTGGTGTATAAATCTCTCATAGACCCGTCATTCTTTCCGGGGAACATCTTTGTTGGAGGTATTACTCTGGGAAGATAACCATCCTTGTAGAGCTTTAGTTAAGATAAGGACACTGGCTTTAGTATCTTAGTCTTGACAAAAAAAATAGAATAAGTACTAATGTTTTAAGATGCAGGATGTCGGGAGATAATTCTACTTTTTATGATCCTAACCGATCAATTAAACAAGAATCTCCTGAATATAATCCCTTGGGTTCACAAATGAATCCTATTTCATCACCTTATTATAACGATGATCCATTTGCTATAATTCCGGATAACGTTACTCCTGAATACCATACCCAATCTTTTGACACCTCGAACCAATGGATGGAAGCCGGATCTAATTTTAGCAACTAAAACACCGATACCCCACTTCTGCAAGAAAATAATGAAGCTGAATCAAGTCAAACTCATCAGAACATGTCGACTGAAGAGGAACCTTTTGAAGAAGAATCCTATCATAATAGTTCTACCTCCGAAAACCCTGAATTTCTATATGATCCTTTTATGTTTCCTGAACCTGTTTATCATGGTCCTTTTGAAACTTCTTTCCAAGCTACTCCAGAGTATCAAAATGCTTATAACGATATCATGGTAGGACTCTGTGAGCCTCCACCTAAATTCAGTTATGAGCATAGTATGTCTTCTTCTCTTATTGAGTGTTTAGATCATTCGTTGCGACAAACAGACAAAGTAACACCAAAAATCACTAAATGAAATGCATGTTGGATTCTCAGTCCTCATGCATAGATAATCCTAAAAAGAAGAAAAAGGAGACAAGACCAAGGGACTGATCAACCTTGGATAGTACTATTTCCGGTGGCTTGAAACTTGTGCATAAGAGACAAGATATGTATTTGGTTTCAAACTCTGTTTTGTAATCAAATGAAAAAGGGTATTTAAATCCTTATATTATGAAATAAATACAAGGCTTTTGTTTTCCAACTGGGTCTTGATATTTACAAATACAACCGTCGAGATTAAGAAAATGATGAAACGATCCTTGTGAAAAGACTTCCACTGTGTTTTATAAAAACTCTGAAATCAAAACAGGTACAAATCGTGATCACACATGTCCAGGAGGCGCCTGAGGCGGGGTGTGATAGTTTGGTATCAGATCTACAGGTTTTAGCGAATTAGATACTTGGATCTAGTGTCTATGTTTTAACCATGAGATTATTTAATTTCCTTAAGATAAGGAAACAAGGTAACCTTCTGACCGGTATGTAGTTATCTGACAAATGGAATGTTCTGTCTAAGGAAAGAGTGGTGTATAAATCTTTCCTAGACCCGTCATTCTTTCCTGGGAACATCTCTGTTGGAGGTACTGCTCTGGGAAGATAACCATCCTTGTAGAGCTTTAGTTAAGATAAGGATACTGGCTTTAGTATCTTAGTCTTGACCAAAAGAATAGAATAAGTACTAATGTTTTAAGATGCAAGATGTCGGGAGATAATTCTACTTATTATGATCCTAACCGACCAATTAAACAAGAATCTCCTGAATATCATCCCTTGGGTTGACATATGAATCCTATTTCATCACCTTATTATAACGATGATCCATTTGCTATAATTCTGGATAACGTTACTCCTGAATACCTGACGGGTGGTCCGTAGGACGACCCTTAAGTGCTATAAATGGTATTTTAATCCTACATTTAAGCCGGTTACTTGTTAGAATTAGATGACTATGGTGGTTTAATGTTTCAGGTATAGAAGAGTTTAATTGGATGCATTTTACGCAAGAATTGAAACAAGCGGAAAGAGACTGAATCATCATTGAAACAAACAAAGAAAAGGAGAGAACGACCTGAGCTCCACCGTAGCTTACGGTGGTCACCGTAAGCTACGGTGACATATGGGATTTTTTTCTTAGCACCGTAAGGCAGTGTTTGTTCACCGTAGCAGCTAGCTTATAACCGTAAGCTACGGTGGGCACCGTAGCTTACGGTGGTCCCCAGCGCAGAAAGTGTAACTGCCCATAAAAGTCAATTTTCGAAGGGGCCTTTCATCTATCATCATTTGGAGACGTTTGGCAGCGTTTTTTTGGGCGAAAATTAGAGATTTCTGGGGTTGAAAACAATTTCTAATGATTGGGTTTGTGTTTTTGATTCACATGAACATTGATAGTTGCTTGATGATGATCAACCGAATGATGTGTGGCTAAGTTTTCATATGTTTTCCTCCGGATTGTAAGGTTTATCTTTTGAATGTTTGTTGATGTTTATGTTATTTGTAGGACAATAATCTAATCATTTTGGTTGTGTTATTATGGTGTTTATGTGTTTGATTGTAATCGTTGATATTGTTTAACATCGTTTTCTAAACCATCAGTTCTTGGTGCCGCTGGCAATCGAGATTTATTGGGAGGAATTCGGGGTTGGATATATTTAATTGATCATCGGGTGACAATCTTGCGTTCTTGTAATCCAAGCACTTGGTCCCCTTTTATCACAATCAAACATATTTTCATGAACTATGTCTATGTAGTTCTTCCTAATTAAACATCAGTATTATCATTCATGGAAACCTGAAACCGGGGGAAGACATACTCTCTCATTTCTGAATTACAATCTTTGATAAGTGTTTTAATTAATTTTAGTTAATCAAACCAATCAATCAAAATTCTGGAAATTACATTTCTGCAATCTAGTTTAATTTTAGTTTACTATAAAAGCTACTTAGATAATACATTTTCCACAAACTCCTCGTGTTCGATACCCACTTACCGCTAGCTATTTAGTTGTAATTGGTTTATTTTTGAGTGAGACTTCGACTTCACGTCAAATTGGCGCCGTTGCCGGGGAGTAGTGCGCAACGTGTGTTAACTTTTGTAGTTTTGTTTGTTATTTTCGGGTTTACGCTGGTTGTGTTAGTGTGCAGGTACTTACAGGTGTATGCATACTAGAGGCTCCAAAAAGTCATCACCATTAGCATTTGATCCGGAAATTGAACGAACACTTTCACGGAACCGAGTTTTACTTAGGGAGAACAAAGTCATTGGGTCTCCTACTACATCGAAAAGCATCATGGATCCACCAATCATCACTACGGGTCAAACACTACCAACCACCACACCTCCTATTCCATCAAGTCCTATAACAAGTGAGAGTAAACCCACAAATACCACTGTTCCTACAAGCACACTTCCACCAAATCCATTGACCTACCAAACTGCATCAACCTTTCCACCTTTTAGCAATTTCTTCCCGACTCAAGGTCAATCATCTTCCCAACAGAGTCAACCATTCCCATTTCAACAAGAACCACCTATAACTTTCACCACCCCGGTTCAACAACAACAACCACCATCGAGGTTCCAATATCAACAACCTCCCACAATGCCATTTATGAGGGTGCAAGATGATGTGTTTGATGACGGTTATGAAGATGAATACGAGGTTGATAATGAAGGTGAATATACCCTTGGGGGTAATGGAAATCAAACGGGATTTCAAGGAGGGAGTGGATTTGTGCGAAGACCGCAAGATATACCGCAAGCTCCACAAGGTCAACCTCGAAAAGTCCAACAATATGAGCAACAACAATTTCAACAACAACCACAATTTCAGCAACAAATTCCTAGACAAGTTCAACCTCGAAGACAAATGCCTAGGCAAGCCGGTTTGCCACCACAAGTACCGTTGGGCGTGCCAAGAAGATATAATCGGGAGGCCGTGAGGGGTATTGAAGCACATTTTAGGCTGGTTATTACCAACAATCCTTCACCGGTAGTTATTCCTCAAAACAATCAAGGGAGGACGTTCGAAGTTAGAACTAATTCCCTTCAAAGTTTACCGAAATATAAGGGATTAGCCACGGAGGAACCTTATTTTCATTTGGAGGCATACGATTCGATATGCAATACTATCGGTGGGCAAGGATTTTCATCGGACGAAGTAAAGTTGGTATTGTTTCAATTCTCGTTGGAAGATAAAGCGAAGAGATGGTTTTACACTTTACCATCGGCTTCGATTTATACATGGGCGGAGATGCAACAAAGATTTTTAGAAGAATTTTTCACGGCCCAAAAGACCAACGATGCGAGAAGAAGCTTGAGAAGCTTCCAACAACAACAAGGTGAAATGTTTCACGAAGCTTTCGAACGGCTTAATTTGATGATAAAAAATTGCCCTCATCATGGGATCGAATTGTGGGAATTGTTGAACGCGTTTCATGAAGGGTTGAATTCCGAAGATGCTCGTGACTTAATGTCTATCACGAATGGTACATTCGGTACTAATTACGAGCAAGACGATTGGGCGTTTTTGGAACAAATGGCAGTCACATCAAAGAGGAAGGCGCAATCATCTAGGAGAGCGAGACCGGCCATTACTAGAACCCAATTGCATGCGGTGGAGGATGGTAATGTGCAAACTACTAATCAAGTTTATGATGTTTGCACTAACTGTAATGAATTAGGCCATTCAGTGGATAATTGTACTTTGGGGGTTCAAGAAAATTTCGAAAAAGTCAATGCAATTCAAGGTCAAGGCCAAGGTGGGGGTGGTAGAAATTATAACATGAATTCAAATACGTATCATCCGGGGTTGCGAAATCACCCGAATTTTCGTTATGGCAATCCCGCGAATCAATCCAACCCACATTTCCAAGGAGCACCTCAATCAAACTTTGTTCCGCGTCAACCATATGCAAACCTAGGTAATCAAGGTTATCAAAGACAATACCAACAACAAACTGGGGGACCGGGACCATCCAATTCAAGTGGGAATGAGGTTATGGATGTGTTAAAGACGATGCAACAAGAGATGCAAAGAAGAAATCAGTTGGATGACGCTCGTCTACAAAAAGACGAAGCTCGTGACAAGGCCATTCAATCTTTGACCACCCAAATGGGTCAACTTGCAACCGAAGTGGCGGATTTGAAGAAGAATAAGGGTCAACTTCCAAGCGACACTAAGGTAAACCCCTCTCATAATTCTTCACGTAATGTTCCTATTAATCATGTAAGTGTTTTGAGAAGTGGTAAAGAATACAAAAATGACTCTTCCCCGAATTTGGTTGAAGGGGTAGTTGAGGATATTACGGGGGTGGAAAGTGATGATGACGCATCATCACCATTGGGTAAATCGAAAAGTGAAACTTTTGAAAAAGTATTTGGAAAACCGGGTCTAAGTGAACTTTTGAATAACAAGAAAAATGGGGGGGGTCAAATCCTATCCCTTTTCCTTCGGCTTTAATAGACCCAGGTAAGAAGAACATTATTTCAAAAAGGGGCCCTCAAAAAGAGGAGATGTGAGAGGTGTTCAAACAAGTAAAAGTAAATCTTCCTTTACTTGAGGCAATTAAGCAAGTACCCGCGTATGCAAAATTTTTAAAAGAATTGTGCACCCAAAAGAGGCAACAGAAAGTGCCTAAACAGGTTAATTTGACTGAGCGGGTAAGTGCAGTTTTAAAAGGAGATCTTCCTCCTAAGCTCCAAGATCCGGGAACGCCATTAATTAATATTCAAGTTGGAAATTTTCAAATGTCGAGGGCGTTATTGGATCTTGGTGCCGGAGTAAGTATTTTACCGGGGGGCTTATATGACCAATACGATTTTGGTCCATTGAAACGGGTCGAGACAACGGTTGTTTTAGCCGATTTATCTCACAAGCTTCCCCGAGGGATTGTGCGGGATGTGATAGTAAAAGTGGATGAATTTTACTATCCCGTTGACTTTTTAGTTTTGGACTACTCATCGGTTGACCCAAGTCAATAACAAAATGTCATATTGGGTCGACCATTTTTTAACACCGCTCATGCCATTATTGATTGTCGATATGGTACAGTTGATATGACCTTTGGAAATAGAACAATGAGATTAAATGTTTTTACTAACGTTTCTAACTCTTTGGGTGGTGATGAGTGTTTTATGGCAGATTTAGTTGACAGGTGTGACCCGCACGAGTATGAGGAAGATGTCTTGGAAACTTGTGTTTGTGATTTTTCTGAACAGGTACATGTATGCGCATTGAGGATGGAAGAGAAAAATCAAGAGGCTTTAGCGGTTCGAGAAGGACGACCACCGTGGACCCATCAAATTGAAAGTTTACCAGCGGAGATTAATTCGGATACGAAACCGTCACTGGAAACTCCACCGAAAGTGGAGTTGAAGAACTTGCCTCGCCACTTGAAATATGCGTTTTTAGGGGATAATGACACTTTACCGGTCATTATTGCCTCTAATTTGGAAATGGATCAAGAGCGAGCATTGTTGGAGGTGTTGAAGGCAAATAAAGAAGCGATTGGGTGGACGATTGCCGACTTGAAAGGAATTAGTCCATCAATCGTCATGCACAAAATCATCACGACCGAGGATGCGAAACCAACCCGAGAGGCTCAAAGGAGATTGAACCCGAATTTACGGGAAGTGGTAAAAAAGGAGGTAATTAAGTGGTTGGATGCAGGTATTATATATCCGATTTCGGATAGTGCTTGGGTAAGTCCTACCCAAGTAGTGCCTAAGAAGGCCGGCATTCAAGTAATAAAAGATGAAAATGGTGAACAAATCGCCACCCGACCGGTCACCGGGTGGCGTATTTGTATTGATTACCGGAAATTGAATGCCGCCACTTCTAAAGACCATTTTCCGTTACCATTCATTGACCAAATTATTGAAAAATTATCGGGTCAAAAATATTACTGTTTTTTGGATGGGTATTCGGGGTATAACCAAATTGCTATTCATCCGGATGACCAACACAAAACCACCTTCACGTGTCCATACGGCACTTTCGCTTTTCGGCGAATGCCATTCGGATTGTGCAATGCCCCGGCCACCTTTCAACGTTGTATGATGAGTATTTTCTCGGACATGGTCGGGGAGTCACTTGAAGTATTCATGGATGATTTTTCCATTTTTGGCCCAACTTTTGAATCTTGTCTCGACGAATTGGAAAAAGTTTTAAAAAGATGTGTCGAGAAAAATTTGGTGCTAAGTTGGGAGAAAAGCCATTTCATGGTGCAAGAGGGTATTGTGTTGGGTCATGTGATTTCCAATAGAGGGATGGAGGTAGACAAGGCAAAAATAAAAGTAATTTCAACTTTGCCTCCACCGAAAAATGTTAAAGGGGTAAGGTCGTTTTTGGGACATGCGGGTTTCTATCGAAGATTTATTAAAGGTTTTAGTGTAATCACTAAACCTTTATGTAATTTGTTGCTTAAAGATGTTTCATTTGATTTTACTAATGAATGTTTGCAAGCTTTCAATATTTTGAAGGAACAGTTGGTGAAAGCTCCCATTTTGTAACCGCCGGATTGGTCAAAGCCGTTCGAGATCATGTGTTATGCAAGTGACACAACAATTGGAGCGGTTTTGGGTCAACGGATTGATAAAAAGCCGGTGGCAATCTACTATGCAAGCAAGACATTGTCCGAGGCGCAACTGAACTACACCACAACCGAAAAGGAGTTGTTAGCGGTGGTGTATGCCTTGGACAAATTTCGATCGTACATATGGGGAAGCAAAGTGATTGTGTATTCGGACCATAGTGTGGTCCGTTACCTGATGGAGAAGAAAGATGCAAAGCCCCGTTTGATTCGTTGGGTGCTTTTATTGCAAGAGTTCGATTTAGAAATTCGGAATAAAAAAGGATGTGAAAATGTTGTGGCGGATCACTTATCCCGGATTCCATTAGAAGGAGTTGACGACACGATGGAAATAAATGAACGGTTTCCTGATGAGCAATTGCTAGCCGTGTCTACCGCACCGTGGTATGCTCATTTTGTGAATTATTTAGCCACGGATTCCATTCCAAGCCATTGGGAGAAGAAGAGAAGGCAACGGTTTATGGCTCAAGTGAAACAGTATATTTGGGATGAACCGGACCTTTTCAAGATTGGGTCGGATCAAGTGATTCGGAGGTGTATTCCCGACACCAAGGTGTTGCAGGTTTTGGCTCATGCACATTCATCAGCATGTGGGGGTCATTTCAGTGGGCAGAAAACCGGTTATCGGGTTCTTCAATGTGGGCTTTATTGGCCCACCATTTTCAAGGATGCGTGTGAATTTGCCCGGAACTGTCTAAATTGCCAAAGAATGGGAAGTATTTCGAAGAGGGATGAGATGCCTTTGCAACCTATTTTGGTGGTTGAGATATTTGATGTGTGGGGCATAGATTTTATGGGTCCATTCCCGAGTTCGAATGGGTTTTTGTATATTCTTGTGGCGGTAGATTATGTCTCGAAATGGATTGAAGCCATTCCTACAAGAACCAACGATCATTCGGTTGTGTTCAAGTTTGTTCAGTCCAACATCTTTGCTCGTTTCGGGATTCCAAGAGTTATAATTAGTGACGGCGGTTCACATTTTAAAATTTCTAACTTTGGAAAATTGTTGAAGAGGTACAATGTGAACCATCGAATCGCTACGCCGTATCATCCGCAAACAAGCGGACAAGTTGAAGTGTCCAACCGTCAAATCAAGGAAATTCTCATGAAGACGGTGCGAACGGATAGAAAAGATTGGTCAAGTAAGTTGGATGATGCGTTGTGGGCCTACCGAACGGCCTATAAAACTCCTATTGGTACAACTCCGTACCGGTTAGTGTATGGGAAAGGGTGTCACTTACCAATGGAGTTAGCTCATCGGGCACATTGGGCGATTAAAACGATGAATGCGGATTACGATGAAGCGGGTAGGATTAGGAAGCTTCAATTGAGTGAAATTGAAGAGATTCAGGACGAAGCATATGAATGTGCATCCGCATACAAAGACAAACTGAAAAAGGTTCATGATGCAAAGATCAGGAAGCGAACCTTTGAAGTGGGCCAAAAGGTATGGTTGTACAATTCACGCTTGAAATTGTTCGCGGGAAAATTGAAAAGTAAATGGATGGGGCCGTATGTGATCACGCGAGTGGGTCGATTCAGGGATGTTGATATTGAAGATATTCATACTAATACGAAGCAAACGGTGAATGGGCATCGGCTCAAGCCGTATCTGGAAGGAAATGACATCAACACTCTCGAAATTGACAAGGTGTGCTACATTTTACGCCCGGTAAATGAAGAACAAGCATGAGAGGCCCAGGTTTGGTAGTGTAAATAGTTCATTTAGTGTAATTTAGTTGTTTTTAAACAATTACCGTACTCACGTTTAACTTGTGTTTGAAACAAGTGTGGGGAAGTTCTTACGAATTTCTCTAACACAGTGTTGAGGACAACACGGGTTTTTCATGGGGTAGGGTATTTTCATGATTTTCAAAAAAAAAAAAAAAAAAAAAATTTAAGTGCCAGTTACCACCGTAGGATACGGTGTCACCGTAGCTTACGGTGGGGATTTAAACCCATACGCCATTCCTAAACTGCCTTACGGTGGGATTTTGTTGCCAGTTACCACCGTAGCTTACGGTGGCACCGTAGCTTACGGTGGCGGTCTGATTCATAAATTCGAGTCATAAAAAAAAAAAAAAAAATTCTCATTTAATTCAGAACCACACATACGGGTTTATCCCTTTTTCACCACCAAACATCACCTCCTTCCCCATTCATCTTCAAAAATAAACCCTAACTTCCATAACTTCAACCTTGCACTATTTTCTCAAATTTAAACCAAATCGAGTGGTTTTGGGGTCTATTTTGACTAAAATTTCACAAGGATTCTAGATTTGTGCTTACATTTCAAAGATTCCTCTGTTTTGGTGGTCGATTTTGGACATTACGGGTTCGAAAATTTTGAGGTTTTAGTGGGTTTTTGCTTAGCTTGAAGTTCTTGTTGTCTTCATCACCCTCAAAGCAAAGGTATGCAATTTATGTTCATTATTTGAAGTCCATTGCAGATTTGTAAGTTTTCATACTTGTTTTTGCTTACACACTTGCTTGTAGTGAATTGATGGTAAGAACTTGTTGAGTTTGTAAAGGGTTATGGTTGTAGCTAATAAATTGTTATGTCAAAACATAATTTTTGGGCAGAATTTTTGCTAATATAGGGAAATAATGACCAAATTTTTGCAAAAAGAGGAATATTGTACTTGACATGCATCTACAATCATAGTTACGAGCAAGTGTGGAGATGTTTGGATTGAATGTGGTTAATGGGAACATAACTTTTGTTTGTTTGTTACTTGTAGGTTATGGGTAAAAAAGGGAAAGAACAAGTTGGGTCTTCTAGTAACCCACCTGAGAATCAGCAACGGAAAAGAAGACTACTCAGATTGGCAGATCAAGATGAAGAAGAACAACAAGAGGAAGAGCAGCCGATAGGTCCGAAACCAAAGTGGACATCTGGGCCTTTACACGAGCAACCAAATGAATGGCAGGCGGAACTGTTCCATGATCAAATGAATAAGTTAACCCAACGGAAAGAAGCATTCATTTGTGAGAAAGAAGTTCGTGAAAAAGATTTCGGTCCGTTCGGGGTCATTGATAAGTTCCGCGCTTTGGGTTGGGAAGCGGCATTGAAGTGTTATGATCAAGAGGCTAATAATTTGTATGTTGAGGAAATTCAAGAGTGGATGGCCACTTTAAAATGCCCCCCGTACAAAGGTGCATCAAAAATGAAGTTGATTGGGACGGTCAATGGGGTTGATGTTGAGATGTCATTCGACACGTTGCGTAGGATAGCCAAGTTTGATAGTAAACCTGTAAATCAATACATGATCCCGCGGTTGGAGGATTTGTATTTTGAGCCGGAGAAGCATCCGAGATGGCACATGATGTTGGATTATCTGTTTTTGCCCGGTACTACACATGGGAAATTATACCGTAAGAATTTGAGGATCGAGGCTAAATTGATGTTGATTATTTGCACACAAAATGTCATTCCCCGACGGGGTGACAAGGTTGAAGTACGATATCCGGAGGTGCCAATCTTGTATGCCTTGTTGAATGGGGCTCCGTGTTTTCCTTTCCGATTTTTAGTGTTAAATAATAAATGGATAAGTCGGAATAGTGATCAACGAAATATAATACCACATTGTCGGTTGATTACTGCACTGTTGAAGAAGTATGGAGCTATTCAAGCCGAAGGTAAAGGCTCTTACAAGAAATTCAAGCCGTTTGACATTAAGCAGTTGGGAATTGGTTGGAAATATGTCGAGTCGGAGAGGTATCATAAGCTCAAGAGCGAGGGTGAGAGATGGAGGGCCTTGAAAGTGGATGCAAGGCCGTTACGACCGGGTGAGGCTGATGAGCCCGATAGTGAAGAGGAAGCTCCGAGTGGGGATGATGACTATAGGGATGATCCGTATGTAGTACCGATGGAAACGGATAGAGGAGGCCCAAGTGGAAGCGAAAGTGGAAGAAGAGAAGGAACCCAATCGGGGTACATTGGGAGTGCATTTGATTATGCACAAATGCCTTATGATCCGAACTGGGCTCATGTTGGAACGATGGAGCAAGTTGTTGAACGTATGCGTCCACCTATTTTTTCTGATTGGGATGATTCAAGACAAGTGTCTTATGATCATCAGACATTTACGGGAGCGAGTATGGAGAGAGCTTTTAAGCAGAACTATGATCGACAAGAGCACTGGAATCGGGCTCATATGTTTGCTCATGAAGAGGAGATCAACAACCGCTACCTTGATGACCGGAACAGACGTATGCATGATGCTTGGCATACAGGTCAACCAGTTGTTGCTGACCCTCCCATTGTGGATTACTCTACTCTACCTCCTTATGATGGTAGTGTAACTTATCCTACCCCACCATTGCATCATTCTCAGTGGGTGGATCCACACACAGGTATGGGAAGTCAACAAGCTGGTCAAGGAGGAGATCAAGGTGATAGTAGCAGTGGCTCATTCGGATTTGGAGAATTTTCTGACATGATGACGTCCATTTTCGGACCTCCTCAACCGAGATACTATTGATCAGGTCGTGTTCTACCTCATCTTGTACATTTTTGTATATCTTTATGTTTATGTTTATGTTTATGGTTGGGCGGTTGGGTGGTGTTTTGAGGTATTTAGTTGTTGGGTTGTGAAAGATTGGTGGTGTTTATTTAGTTTTGAATGTTTAAAAAAAAAATAATAAAAAAAAATAAAAAAAAATAAAAAATAAAAAAAAATAATAATAATAATAATAATAATAAAAAAAATTTTTTGGGTTTGAGTAGAGAAGCAACAAGTGATGTTTAGTGTTTTAAGCGATCTTACCTTCAAAACCATACATTGGGGACAATGTATCCCAAGTGTGGGGATGAAGGGAAAAATTGTGAAAATTTTGAAAATATAAGCGAAAAATGATCCAAATTTGAACACTTAAGTATTAAACCGCATGACACATCGGCAGCCCATATTTCCTTTTTTCTTGGTGAGAGTTGAGCCACTTCGTTGAGTTATTAAAATATATCTTTCTTCATGAGAGTGGCAACGGATAGGGGTACATTAGAACTTGTGCTTGAATTCGGTTTGAGGCCTTAGCTTGATATGTATGTGAAAAGGATAAGGGCATTTAGGTAGCCTCGTCACGATGTGTGTGAGTGTGGGATTCGGGGGTTGGGCCTCATAAATTACACATATGAGCATGGTAGCGAGAGGGGCGGGGGTTTGGTCCATTAGTAACCATATTTGAGCTTATTGCCTATCATTTGATAACCCATGCTTACCGCCCAAAATATCTTACCTGTTTGAGAAGACCCGGTTTAGTAGTTTATTAGTTTTAGTACGTAGTGTTTGATGTTTTTGTTTTGTTTAAAAATAAAAAAATAAAAAAAAAATCTGAGAAAAATGCAAAAAGAAGGAAATAAATGCGATGGTAGTTGAAGGAGAATGAAAATGAAAAATGAAAAATGAAAAAAAAAAAAAAGAAAAAAAGAAAGAAAGAAAAAGTGGAAGTAAAAAAAAAAGAATGAGAATAAATGTGGTAGTAGTTTGAAAAAAAAAATACGAGGCTTTGTAGTTAGTTAATTAGTTGAGTTTATTTAGATGTAATAATAAGACCGGGTTGGATCATTAGCTACTACATATATATTTCCATGTCCTACCCATATGCCTAGCCACGTTCCAACCCTTAAGTCCCTTTGATTCACGTGCGCATTTTAGTAAATTCTTTAGGCGAAGGACCGATTTAAGTACAAGCCTATCATTGTGCAATCACCCATTTGCTTTAAGTGTGTTCTAGCTCATCCTTGCTAGTTATTATTTGTCGCCGAGAGGAGAGTCATTGTGAGGGGTGTGTTATGCGGGGTTTAAGAAAAAGTTAGTAAATGAGGATATTTGGTTGCTTGATTTGTATTTGATCGCGTGAGAATTGATGAAATGGTTTTTGATGAGTTGCTTGGGGGCAAGCAACGGTTAAGTGTGGGGATGTGACGGGTGGTCCGTAGGACGACCCTTAAGTGCTATAAATGGTATTTTAATCCTACATTTAAGCCGGTTACTTGTTAGAATTAGATGACTATGGTGGTTTAATGTTTCAGGTATAGAAGAGTTTAATTGGATGCATTTTACGCAAGAATTGAAACAAGCGGAAAGAGACTGAATCATCATTGAAACAAACAAAGAAAAGGAGAGAACGACCTGAGCTCCACCGTAGCTTACGGTGGTCACCGTAAGCTACGGTGACATATGGGATTTTTTTCTTAGCACCGTAAGGCAGTGTTTGTTCACCGTAGCAGCTAGCTTATAACCGTAAGCTACGGTGGGCACCGTAGCTTACGGTGGTCCCCAGCGCAGAAAGTGTAACTGCCCATAAAAGTCAATTTTCGAAGGGGCCTTTCATCTATCATCATTTGGAGACGTTTGGCAGCGTTTTTTTGGGCGAAAATTGGAGATTTCTGGGGTTGAAAACAATTTCTAATGATTGGGTTTGTGTTTTTGATTCACATGAACATTGATAGTTGCTTGATGATGATCAACCGAATGATGTGTGGCTAAGTTTTCATATGTTTTCCTCCGGATTGTAAGGTTTATCTTTTGAATGTTTGTTGATGTTTATGTTATTTGTAGGACAATAATCTAATCATTTTGGTTGTGTTATTATGGTGTTTATGTGTTTGATTGTAATCGTTGATATTGTTTAACATCGTTTTCTAAACCATCAGTTCTTGGTGCCGCTGGCAATCGAGATTTATTGGGAGGAATTCGGGGTTGGATATATTTAATTGATCATCGGGTGACAATCTTGCGTTCTTGTAATCCAAGCACTTGGTCCCCTTTTATCACAATCAAACATATTTTCATGAACTATGTCTATGTAGTTCTTCCTAATTAAACATCAGTATTATCATTCATGGAAACCTGAAATCGGGGGAAGACATACTCTCTCATTTCTGAATTACAATCTTTGATAAGTGTTTTAATTAATTTTAGTTAATCAAACCAATCAATCAAAATTCTGGAAATTACATTTCTGCAATCTAGTTTAATTTTAGTTTACTATAAAAGCTACTTAGATAATACATTTTCCACAAACTCCTCGTGTTCGATACCCACTTACCGCTAGCTATTTAGTTGTAATTGGTTTATTTTTGAGTGAGACTTCGACCTCACGTCAATACCATCCCCAATCTTTTGACACCTCGAACCAATGGACGGAAGCCGGATCTAATTTTAGCAAGTAAAACACCGATACCACACTTCCGCAGAAAATAATGAAGCTGAATCAAGTCGAACTCATTAGAACATGTCGACTGAAGAGGAACCTTTTGAAGAAGAATCCTATCATAATAGTTCTACCTCCGAAAACCCTGAATTTCTATATGATCCTTTTATGTTTCCTGAACCTGTTTATCATGGTCCTTTTGAAACTTCTTTCTAAGGTCCTCTAGAGTATCAAAATGCTTATAACGATATCATGGTAGGACTCCATGAGCCTCCACCTAAATTCGGGTATGATCTTAGCATGTCTTCTTCTCTTATTGAGTGTTTAGATCGTTCGTTGCGACAAACAGACAAAGTAACACCAAAACTCACTAAAAGAAATGTATGTTGGATTCTCAGGCCTCATGCATAGATAACACCAAAAATCACTAAAAGAAATGCATGTTGGATTCTCAGGCCTCATGCATAGATAATCCTAAAAAGAAGAAAAAGGAGATAGGACCAAGGGACTGATCAACCTTGGATAGTACTATTTCCGGTGGCTTGAAACTTGTCCATAAGAGACAAGATATGTATTTGGTTTCAAACTCTATTTTGTAATCAAATGAAAAAGGGTATTTAAATCCCTATATTATGAAATAAATACAAGGCTTTTATTTTCCAACTGAGTCTTGATATTTACAAATGCAACCGTCGATATTAAGAAAATGATGAAACGATCCTTGTGAAAAGACTTCCACTGTGTTTTATAAAAACTCTGAAATCAAAACAGGTACAAGTCGTGATCACACACGTCCAGGAGGTGCCTGAGGCGGGGTGTGATAGTTTGGTATCAGATCTACAGGTTTTAGCGAATTAGATACTTGGATCTAGTGTCTAAGTTTTAACCATGAGATTATTTATTTTCCTTAAGATAAGGAAACAAGGTAACCTTCTGACCGGTATGTAGTTATCTGACAAATGGAATGTTCTGTTTAAGGAAAGAGTGGTGTATAAATCTCTCATAGACCCGTCATTCTTTCCTGGGAACATCTCTGTTGAAGGTACTGCTCTGGGAAGATAACCATCCTTGTAGAGCTTTAGTTAAGATAAGGATACTGGCTTTAGTATCTTAGTCTTGACCAAAAGAATAGAATAAGTACTAATGTTTTAAGATGCAAGATGTCGGGAGATAATTCTACTTATTATGATCCTAACCGACCAATTAAACAAGAATCTCCTGAATATCATCCCTTGGGTTGACATATGAATCCTATTTCATCACCTTATTATAACGATGATCCATTTGCTATAATTCCGGATAACGTTACTCCTGAATACCATCCCCAATCTTTTGACACCTCGAACCAATGGATGGAAGCCGGATCTAATTTTAGCAATTAAAACACCGATACCCCACTTCCGCAAGAAAATAATGAAGATGAATCAAGTCGAACTCATCAGAACATGTCGACCGAAGAGGAACCTTTTGAAGAAGAATCCTATCATAATAGTTCTACCTCCGAAAACCCTGAATTTCTATATGATCCTTTTATGTTTCCTGAACCTGTTTATCATGGTCCTTTTGAAACTTCTTTCCAAGCTCCTCCAGAGTATCAAAATGCTTATAACGATATCATAGAAGGAATCCATGAGCCTCCACCTAAATTCAGTTATGAGCATAGTATGTCTTCTTATCTTATTGAGTGTTTAGATCGTTCGTTGCTACAAACAGACAAAGTAACACCAAAAATCACTAAAAGAAATACATGTTTGATTCTTAGGCCTCATGCATAGATAATCCTAAAAAGAAGAAAAAGGAGATAGGACCAAGGGACTGATCAACCTTGGATAGTACTATTTCCGGTGGCTTGAAACTTGTCCATAAGAGACAAGATATGTATTTGGTTTCAAACTCTGTTTTGTAATCAAATGAAAAAGGGTATTTAAATCCCGATATTACGAAATAAATACAAGGCTTTTGTTTTCCAACTGGGTCTTGATATTTACAAATACAACCCTCGAGATTGAGAAAATGATGAAACAATCCTTGTGAAAAGACTTCCGATGTGTTTTATAAAAACTTTGAAATCAAAACAGGTACCAATCGTGATCACACACGTCCAGGGAGCGCCTGAGGCGGGGTGTGACAGTTTGGTATCAGATCCACAGGTTTTAGCGAATTAGATACTTGGATCTAGTGTCTAAGTTTTAACCATGAGATTATTTAATTACCTTAAGATAAGGAAACAAGGTAACCTTCTGACCGGTATGTAGTTATCTGACAAATGGAATGTTATGTCTAAGGAAAGAGTGGTGTATAAATCTCTCCTAGACCCGTCATTCTTTCCTGGGAACATCTCTGTTGAAGGTACTGCTCTGGGAAGATAACCATCCTTATAGAGCTTTAGTTAAGATAAGGATACTGGCTTTAGTATCTTAGTCTTGACCAAAAGAATATAATAAGTACTAATGTTTTAAGATGCAGGATGTCGGGAGATAATTCTACTTATTATGATCCTAACCGACCAATTAAACAAGAATCTCCTGAATATCATCCCTTGGGTTGACAAATGAATCCTATTTCATCACCTTATTATAACGATGATCCATTTGCTATAATTCCGGATAACGTTACTCCTGAATACCATCCCCAATCTTTTGACACCTCGAACCAATGGATGGAAGCCGGATCTAATTTTAGCAATTAAAACACCGATACCCCACTTCCGCAAAAAAATAATGAAGATGAATCAAGTCGAACTCATCAGAACATGTCGACCGAAGAGGAACCTTTTGAAGAAGAATCCTATCATAATAGTTCTACCTCCGAAAACCCTGAATCTCCAATTCTATATGATCCTTATATGTTTCCTGAACCTGTTTATCATGGTCCTTTTGAAACTTCTTTCCAAGCTCCTCCAGAGTATCAAAATGCTTATAACGTTATCATGGTAGGACTCCGTGAGCTTCCACCTAAATTCGGTTATGAGCATAGTATGCCTTCTTCTCTTATTGAGTGTTTAGATCGTTCATTGCGACAAACAGACAAAGTAACACGGGAGAAAATCATGGACAAGGCAAAGACTCATTTTTCTGGACAACAGGTGTACGAATACGGAGAAAGCTTAATGACCCTTGATCAAGTGCTAATGAAGGATTAGAACTTTATATTGTATTTTGTTTCCTTGTAATATATTATAATAATAATATAAACTTCGTTTTGTTTTATTTTGAACAGATATGGTTGGAAAGGGCAAAGGGGCTAATTTTCTTCATAAATTTGTGCCAGCTAATTATTTCGAACGTAAAACGAATGATACAACTATAGAAAATAATGAGAAAACTAAAAGCTCAACTTTCAGAAGCCTCGGATAAATAGGAAACCCTAGTGTTCCCTATAATCCTTCTATAAGTTTTCATTCTGCTCCTACTGTTGGAAGCTATAATATCACTCCAATATACTCATAAAATTTTCATGAGGGATACACTGAAATACCTTATGAAATAAATGTGATCCTGAATAAGAAGAACAAGCTGATTATAATATACTTTACATTCCTTACTATGAGACTATTTCTCTCCCTGCTCCTTATATAAATGAGAAAAAACAAGAAGTGGTTGAAAACGTTGCTGAATTCCCTGGTTCCCGTAAAGAACTTCAAAAGATGATCGCGGAAAGAATAAAAGATTCTCTCCCATTGATATTTACTGAAATGGAAAAGAAGCAGGCGGATAAATTATCTGTTCAGCCATCAATTCCAAAATCGGTACCTTCTCATCCGATAAATCAACATACCGAACCATTACTCAATCCAAACCATTTACTATCAAACCTGAGGGTTCTGCTACCCATCAAACCAAGAGGATAGAGAGAGAAGAATTTTACCATAGTTCCTCAGAAGAAGGAATGGGGAATAACTATGGCCATTTGGAAAATAAGAGGAAGATTGTTGGCTGTACATACAAGATGTTTCAAGACTGCAAACCTTACAATTTTTCTGGAAAAGAAAGAGGAATAGCCACTTTGATTTCTCTAGTGTATCAGCACCTCTACAAGTGTTTCTTCTTAAACCGGGCGCTAGAAAGAGCGGGAGTTGAACCGGGATCGTCGGGACCGTCTTAGGGATCTCTTGGAACGAGTTTTGGAAGTTGGAAGTGGTTTGGGATGAGGAGAAATTACTGAACTCGTTGATGTAGTGCAAAGCACACATCTTTATTCCTAGTGTTTTGTGCATTTTTAGTTAGTTTTATATTCGTTTTGAGTCATTCTTGTATACTATTGAGTCGTTGTCTTGTTTACAGATGCTCGTGATGATTACAAGTCAAATCATGAAGGTACGCGAAGACTAGAAGGAGATTCTCTCACGGTACACGAGGAAAACCAAAACAGCCCGTCGCGGTACGCAAGGAGCCCAAGCCATGTCTTTCGCGGTACGCGAGAGACCTAAGTTCCAAGAAAAAAGAGATTTTTGATTTTAATAGATTTGGATTCCCATTAGGTTAGAAGTTCGTATCTTTACCGTCCAGAGGGAGTCTAGAGGCGATTTTGAGGCTGGATAAGAGATTAGAGGTCGAAAGTTGAAGACTTTGAGATCCGGGTTCGTTAATTCTACCGTTCTAGGTTTCAAGCTTTGATTTTTATCTTTTTGATTGTTTGAAACCATGAATCTTGTTTATACTGCTGTTTTTGGTTGTTTAAGCATGATCCTAGGCTAAAACTTTGATATTGCCTAGGTCACATGATGAATACTTGTTAAAGTTTCAATTTTTATCGGTTTTTGGATTTTAATTAATGGATTAATGATTTTGTAAACGATCTTGAGTTGATCTGATCTAGTGTTTGATTTCAATTCCGTTCGTTGATTGTGGTTGTATGCCAGTTTGATTAGCGTATCTTGGTCATATATCTTAGGGTTTGTGATTAGGGTGGTTGCTAGACGTAGTAGCCATAGGAGTTGTCTTTGATTACTGATTAGAGTTGAGTGTGTAGCCTAGTTCAATACCCGAGAGGTGAGAATTAGTCGTTTAGTCTTCGTCATTAGGAATCCGAGTGTCAGCTGTTTGAGAAGAAGTTGGTATTAGGTATCTAGTGATTGTATTTATTCTGTGTCATAGTTATTATCTTAAGATTACCCCGTGCATCTTCGATGTATGGTGGACAGTGAGACTGAGAGGTAATTTATCTATTTGGGTACTTTATCATAGTTGGAAATACCCGAGAGGTGATCTAACCATCTGGTGAGTTTAGTACACTTTAGGTATCTTAGTTGGTGACACCCTGAGAGTGATTAGGGATCCACTATGTAGTCTTTAGTTATCATCCTTAGAAACCCAGATCCATCTTAGTTTCTAGAACCGGTAGAAGTTGTACTTTGCAAGTAGGTTTCCGACCTAGGTGGTATTCTTCCCATCTTCTGATTTCACCTTATTACTTTGTCTTGATAGTTGAGTCGTTCTTAGTTTTCTGCATTCTTAGTTAATCTTAGTGTAGTCAACCCCTAAACCATTTTGTTCCTCATGATCATGGCACGTCTTGGATTCTTCATGTCGACCTCCTTAATGTGTACCTCTATGGAGTAAGAAATTTCCTTGTTGCAATCTTGATGGTAGCTCTCCTTCAAGTCACTGATCATGTCATAAGCAGTCAATCACAGAAGCGCAGCTCTAATCCCTAGGCTTATAGATGCTAGCATAAGGTCTGACACATTACTCGCATCATCCTTAAATTTGTTCAAGGCTTCTAGAACAAATTCCCTGGCTTCCCAGTTGGCTGCTTAGGCAACGGGAACTTAACAACGTGCAGTTTCTTGTTGTATTTGAGGACACTCTTCATATTATAGTAGCATATTCGTTCCATCGAGTTTGACTTTCAGAATGTTAGAAAAAGGCTCTTGCAAGCCTATGTTAGAAGTTTGAGACATCTACAAAATTCAAAAAAAAGTTTAGTATTTTCATGCTTAATCATCCTAATTATATTTATGACCCAAAGATAAAAATATTTAATTAGGAATGAGACCCCGGTTCACCATAGCTCAGTGAATGCCTGAGCACTCTTCATTGGCACGGCTAGGTAGGTAGGTAATGAATACCAATTGTGTCAACTACACAATTCTTGGTTTGCAGGGCATGAAGAGTATTGTCAAGCTTTGAATACGTTTCCCTCAACTACGCCCACTTAAAAGACTTAAGTGATATTTGTCCTTCAATTATAATCGTAGAGCCGGCCTAAGTAACTCAAGAATTGCGGTTGTACCTTCAACCAAAACCGTAGAGCCGGATGCAGGGTAATTCACTAACACCAGGGTTTCAGATAGATCAGTTGAAGTGTCACAATTTAGGGTGGCGCAAAAATATCGATTTTAAATTTATCCAACAATGATCCACATGTTGGGAAACGTGCACCGGTTTTAACTTTTAAAACAATTAATTTACAACATCAGGTTTGCATAGCGGAAGCAATTAAAGGCACACGATTATAAAGTTCAAATCCGATAAAACGAACATTTATACAATAAATAAAAACACAACCATAGCGGGTTAGGTGTTATACCTTTGACGATAACCCGAAAGCTTCACACTTTGGAACAAAGAGCATCTCGCTAGTGACACGTTCGCGAAAAACACGAAACGAATCCCGTCTCACGGGATTTAGCGCAAAACCGGTTCACGAGGAATCCGGTTCACAGTTTGGTTGTGACGGCGGGAGGGCTGCGACGGCGGTGCGGTGGTTGCGCGGTGGTTCCAGCAGCAGCTGGAGATGGCTGGCGGTGGTGGATCTCGAACCGGAGGGGGAGGGGTTCTCCCTTCTTGCACAAATTTGAGTGAAGGCAAGAGATTAGATTAGGGTTTCAACTTAAGGACGTATTTATAATTGCCATAATTACAAATTACACCCATTGAGAATTAACTGTTAATTCCCTGTAATTAACTGTTAATTACTTTTAATCCTCGTAGTTTACTAATTACAAATAACTAGTAAATCTCAATCTTTTAACGTTTAACTCTTAAACGTTTAAACCCTTTCTATTTAATTATTTCTCTATACAATTAATCCCCGAATCAACGATTAATTATTTCCCAAAATAATTAATATATGAATCCACCATATAAATATTTCTCTAAATATGAATCCACCTATCATTAAATTCGTGTTTTGGGAACTATATTGTTTACGACTAAACATTATTAATTGCTCGTTGCACAAAGTGTAACTCATTCAGTCATACCTCGATAGCAACGTTGATTTTAATGATTATCGGACATCTTATATCCAACACCACAAATTTACACTTATAGTGGATGTCATGGCTCCATATTCTGCTTCTGCGAAAGAGCGAGATACAACTGACTGTCTCTTGGTAGACTGGAGCAACCCCCAAAAAAGAAGATAATCGGTTAGTGAGCTTCTGGTATAAGAACAACCCAACCAATTGGCATTGCATTAAGTAACTACATTCAAATCACCATATTTTGGAAGGAAAATGCCCTGCCCTAGACCAGCTTTAAGGTAACAAAGTATAAGCTTTACAGCTTCAATGTGCTCATGTTGATGATCTGAAACAAATTGGCTCAAAATGTTAACTGAGTATGCAATGTCATGTGTAGTGGTGTGTAGGTATGATCTGAAACAAATTGGCATGTGTGTAGGTGATGGTGGAATGGTGTGTGTGTTGTGCCAAAGAGCCGAGCTCTTTGTTTCGATTTATAGACCAATGCCAGACCCGTAGCGGACCGCTACACAGGGTGGTGGCGGTCCGCCACCGCCTCCAGCTGCAATCTAGTTTCCTTCAGGAGCAAGTAAGAGACCGTTATACACCATTTTTATGCACTCAAAAACAAATGGTATATGCGTTCTCCCAATGATTATTCTTTGTTTTCAAAGACCATGGGAGATTCTGTTGTTCATGTGGTTGTTTATGTGGACGACATTCTTCTCACGGGTAACACTGAACAGGAGATGTCTGCTTTAAAGGCTTTCTTACATTCCATATTTCAGATCAAAGATCTTGACAGCCTTAACTATTTTCTAGGTATTGAGGTTCTGAAGTCTGCTTCTGGTCTCGGTATGACTCAACATAAATTTGCAAAGGATCTGTTAAACGAGTTTCCTCTGGACGACGTTTCTTCTGTTTCGTCCCCTTTGCCTTTGCATTTACAACTCAAGCTCAATGAAGGTCGGGTTCTTGATGATCCTTTGGCATATCGTCGGCTTTTTGGTAAACTCAACTATCTCACTCACACTCGGCCTAATCTTGCTTTTACGGTTTAGTTTCTTAGCTAGTTCATGAGTGATCCGCGTGTTCCTCATTGGGATGTTGCGTGGCATACTCTTCGTTATGTCAATGGTACTTGTTCTCAAGGATTGTTTTTTAATGATAATTCTGATTTGTTATTATCTGGTTATTGGGATTCTGATTGGGCGGCTTGCCATAATACTCGGCGATCTGTGAGTGGCTATTTCATTTCTCTTGGGGGAAGTCCTATTTCTTGGAAGTCCAAGAAACAAGCTACTACTTCTCTTAGCTCTGCTGAAGCCGAGTATCGATCTCTTCGCCGGGTCAAACAGGAACTTGTTTGGTTAACTCGTTTGTTTGTGGAATTTCAGCTTCCAACCTCACTCCAGTTCCTCTCAAGTGTGACAGTCAGGGGGCCATTCACATCGCTGAGAATCCTGTTTTCCATGAGCGCACAAAGCATATTGAATTGGATTGTCATTTTGTCCGTGAAAAGCTTCATGCCGGTTTGATTATGTTTTCTCATAATCGTACTTCCGATCAACTTGCGGATTTATTCACCAAGAGTCTTGCTGGTCAACTGCAATCGGCTATCATTTCCAAGTTATGGTTGTATATACCTCCAACGTGAGGGGGGTGTTAGGTGAAACTATCACTTTAATAGTTTCGTTTTAGCTTAGTTTTGCTTTGTTTAGCTAGTTTCGCTTCTTTGATTCTTTTCTAGTATATAAGCATTTTTGTAATCATTATTTGAGTTATCAATCAAAATCATTTTTCCCTCAATCGTCTCTCATTTCAGTCCCATTCTCTCTATCACAACATATATCTAATTAGTTTCTCTAAAAATTGTACGCACATGCCTTTTTAAATAAAGCTTAGATTTGTAAAAAAATGTTGAAAAATATATTTGTTATATTATATTTATTTCTTAATATTAATTTTACTATTATGTTTTTAATATTTTAATTTTAGGTTCTTTTTTTCTTTTATTATGTAACTAAATTTTTTCGTATTATAAATCTTTTTAACGTAAAATAGAATAAGTCAATAGTTATATTATCTTATTTTGTTTACTTTCCTTTTAATTTAATTACTTGTTTTTAATCATATTAAAAGTTTTGATATTAAAAATTAATTAAAGTAAAATAGAATAAGTATGTAGACATCATTAGTTATATTATCTTATTTTATTTACTCATCTTTTAATTTAATTACTCATTTTTAATCATGTTAAAAGTTTTAAAATTGAAAATTAACGCAAATATTTGTTTTTAAACTTCCTAAGCAAATATGGGTTGATTGTTTGCTATTGAGTTTGTTTCGGACGCAACACGCCGGGACACAAATACTAGTCAGTACACATAAAGATATATAATTTAGAACGTAAAACTCGGTCGCAAGGCACAACTCCGAGTTATATTTAATAGTAATAAATCATAGTGTACAAGTTAAGGTGATTTTATCTAGAATAACAATATACCGTTATTGGATAATTTTATTATCGTTTATGTTAGCAAGTAACTAAAAGATGATTTCTTACCCATTTGACCCAGATTTACCGAGTTCTTAAGATGATGTTGTTTAACGTGGCATATTCCCTATTCTCTCAATTAGCAACGTTGCCACCGACTCATTTAGACCTTCAACTTTATTGTAATTACCATCTAAACCCTCAACTTTTTAAAAGTTTCATTTGACTCTTGTACTATATATAATAAATGCTTTTAACCTCATTAATTTTTTTACTAAATTTTATTTTCTCCAATAACTTTTGTTCATTAACTTTTTTTAAATCGTTAAATATATTTTTTAGGTATCGTTGGTTATATCAACTGGCGGTAACATGCTGGTACTTAGAAGAATGAGATCGACACCGACTAAACATCATTGGTACCGTTGTATAATTGTCTTTGTTACTAAATGTTTTAACCAGTTTGTCGTTTCAATGTTAAGTCATGTTTACGTCGCAACGTAAATTTTATACATTTTCTTTTGTGCTTAATCACGTTAATATAACGCCGGGTTTAATAATAACCCTCCAGATTTCTCCATTTTCATATGCTACACTTCAACTTTTTCAAATTTCTAAACTCTCAAGTTTACCATCAAATTTCGTTTATTTTTTCTTTTACTTTTTTTTTTATATTCTTCTTTAATAAATTTGTCGTTTCAATATTAACTTCTACTCGCGCCGCAATTTATGTATTTTCAATATTCATAATCGAGTTGTGACAACTTCATACGTTTCTTTTATATACTCCGCACGTTATTGTCTTCGCCGCGACACGCATAACGAGGTTCGCAAACCCGTCGCATTGCGTGGGCTATTATGTACTTAAACACGTTAATGTCACCGTACAGCCCCACCGCAACGCGCGGGTCATATTTTCTACTTAATTACTATTTGGCACGTTTGTTTATCTATTTAAAATAACAATGACGTTTTGTGTGATTTTGTAGTTCTTTTGTACCGATTGTGTTGTAATTTTAAAAAAATATTTCACCTAATCTCAACAAATGTGTGATTTTGTAATTTTAGAGAATATTTCACCCAACAGTAACGAACATGTGATTTTGTATCTTTAGGAAATATTTCATCTAATTGTAACTTTTTTCTAATTAAAAAGAAATTATTGTTCTATTGTTATGAACTAGATGTTATACAAGCGCTTCGCGGCGTGTGTCTATCCATCGTTAATATAATTTAAATAAAAACGTAGACAAAATGGTAAAAATAATGTTAATAAAAGAGAAACATAAAACTAAATAATAAAAAAGGAAAAAAATAAAAAATTACCTGTTCGAGTCGTCGAAAACCATAAAAACGAATACCGATACGGGTTCTGATAATACCGATACCAACAATGATGTTATTCGCTCATAATAGGTTCGGCTCGTCACTGTACCACAACGGTATCGGCACTCGCTATAGGTAACGATACAAAAGAAACTCGATTTTGAATAAAACTTCGTTTTAAAAAAAACTATATCGGAACGTTGAAAAAAAAACAAAAAACAGCCGCGCCATCCGTACTTTGAAAAAAGTTAACGAACGAACGTTATTAAAGGAAAACAAAATTAATAGAAAATGAAACGGGCTAAAAACGCGTATTATATATATTATAAGGGTTGAAAATGAAAACGTAACAAAAATAAAAATAAGAGGTCTAATCAGCATGTGCCATGTGAACCAAGCATGATTTAATACTGTGCAAGGCTTCTTGAAATGTTGTTAGTTCAATTTTTTACAAATTATTACAAATTTTAAAAAGACTTAAATTAAATAAATATGAAACTTAATTATTATTTAATGATTATTTCATTTTAAGATTAACTTGATGATTTTTTTACAAATTATTACAAATTTGAAAAAAACTTGAATTAAATAGATATGAAATTTAATTATTATTTAATGATTATTTCATTTAAGATTAACTTGAAAGAGGATGTAATTCTAATAAAAACAAATCACTAAATAATAACGTGTTTTATAATGTTTTATTTAGATCATTTAATTTAAAAATTATGAAAAAATTTCACAATAATAAAACTAATTTTATTTTTTTTATTATATAGTTTACATTAATGTATTCATGGGAATAAAAATAATAATTGTTAACTAACTACTTTGAAATAAAAAAAACATGTTAAATAAACTTAAATTCAAACCTTTTACAACCCAAAAACAATCCAAAATCAGGAAAAGAAAAATTAAAACAAATTCAAGCTAGAACTCATCTTACTTGGAGAAACTCAGACAAACAAGTTGGGCCTTGAAGCCTTGTATGTGGTCTTGAGCTTCCTAGTGGGAGGCCTGACCTTCTTGAACACCAATGGGAACTTGATTTTGGAATTGTGGAACTGCTTTGTGGACTCTCTCTTGCAGAGCTTAGCCGGAATGGTGGCGGTCTTGATGACCTGGATGCAGTGTGGCGGACCCGGTGGCGGGAAGCCATCTCGGTATACATTTGCTCAACCGCACCGTTGAGAGTTGTGTCCCGGTATTCCTTGTACATGTTATGGTACGCGGTCCGCGACTGGTATCTTAGCCATATTCCATAGTTTTTTTATTGTAGTTGGATTTTTCTCAAAAATCTGTAGGAAAAGAAAACAAGATTCACTCAAACTTATAATAATAATAGTAATGATGATAAACTAATAACAACAATTTTAATATTCTTATTATCACTATTAACAATTTAGTATTATTACTGATACAACTAATTACAACTAAAATTATTAATGCTGTTAATAATATTGAAATAACAATTATAATTCAAAACTAATAATATAACAAGGCAAATTGAACTTTAATAAACCAAAACTATGACTCATTGACGGATAATAATCCATACTAGCAATTTAACCGGTGAACGTCCAAGCTTTCATTTTTATTGCTAAGGGCAGTCACAGATGCATAGCTATCTTAGATTTACACTTAATTTATATTTGATTCCCCCATCAATTTCGCTTGTACATTTTTCCATTTCAATCAAAATCATCATTTTGAAAAAAAAGAAGATAAATCTATGATACTTGTGCTACTGGGACTGCCCTTACTAACAAAAGTGAAAGTTAAGACTGTTATCGGTCAAATTGCTATTATTGATTATTATCAGCCCATGGATTATAGTTTGGATTGATAAAATCCAATTTGCCTATTAACAATAATAATGACATTATGATTAATATCACCACCAAATTACAATAATAATTGATGATAAAAGTCATAGGGTATGCATAATCAAAATCAAGAATAAAATAAGGAAATAAGTATGAAACCCAACCCCTTCCTCATAAGTGATTCTCAAAAGTTTGGAAACCATTCCAGGTGTTGATACCCAAATCTACAAACTAAACAACCGATCATTCCAACCTCCAGGCTCCAACTAAACATCCCTTAATCTTAGAGCAAAGAGTAATAATAATAATAATAATCGTGAAGCCCTGATTATCTCTAAGGGAGAAACAAAAAAAATCTTAGAACGTCGGTATGATCTACAAGTAATAATATAACTAAATCCATTCAATTGCCAACTGATCGGTTCATTTTAAATATAGCTTGACACATGTTAATAATTCATTAAATGCGTTGATGTTATTATGAAATAAATTACTTTGAAGTTATTTTGCTATTTTATAGGTTGAGTAGAAAGGGCTAACAACCATGTATTTGTGCTTTAGATTGAAAGATTATGTCAATATCAAATTTTAATGGTCAAATAACTTTGTTTTTATAAACAAAACAGTGATACCATATAAAAGTATTCAAACTCAAGTGGTGGCAATTAAAACTTAAAAGGGATTGGTTTTTAGATGCTGACAGCTGGGAACAAAGAAGAAAAAAGAGTAAAAGCTGCAGTGGAAGATTTGTGTATCATCTCAAGAAAAAGGATCTTAGTATTTCTGAAGAAGCCTCTGATCTAGAGAGAACTTCAAACATTGATTATGTTTATTTCTTTCATTCTGATGATGGCATGTTAGTTATTTCCCGTGATCACAAGACTACAGTTTGTTTGTTGGTTTCTGGTGCTTCACTTTGATGCACGGTACGTGTATTCCAACACTGAGACTTTATTGAATTGCGGCACATTGATTCATATTTGTTCTCGTGTGATTGTTTGGATAAGTTAATCATAAGACAAATTATATTGTGGATTAGCCAAATGTATCAATTCTACCATATCTAGCTTAGTTAAAGATAGAACATTCATGAGGTTTCATTTGAAATGTCGAGGGATTCTGAATTCCATCAATTGAAGGATTTGGTTGGGATTAATTTCAATTCCAATTCCTTCTCTTAGCCAACCAAACATGCCGAGAGTTGTTTCGTATCTATGCAAACCAATTTAAGCTATCTTGTGTTCTTGTTTCCTCTAGCTTCTTTTAATTTCATAATCAACCAAAACCTTTGGATTTTACTTTTACAATCAAACAAGAAAATTTACCTTGTTGATAGCGAGCATTTGACCATTACTCTTCTTGACCTTCTTAAGTTTCCTGTTTAGCAAGAAAGAAGAAAATGAAGAGGCGTAGAAATGCATAAATATATAGCGTGTGTGATTGTAATGTAAATGTACCAGAACATGCTCTTAGCACGGACTTCATTGGTGGCCCAAAGCTTCATACGGTAGATCTTCGGATGCTCGTCTGTCTCCGACGGCAAGCCTCTACCTACCACCTGAAACTGATGAAACTGCAACAAAAGTCACCATCAATTACCGCCATTTTCATCAAAACAGATGAAGACGTTTTAGAATACTCACCTTGTAACTCATTATGATATCTTTTTTGAACAGCGAACATTGAATGTTGTGACGTCGCAACCCCCGTCACATGGGAGACCCTTGTCCAACTCCGGCCAATATGTTGTCTTAACCGGGTCCACTTGACGTCTGAGTTGGAGAGCATCCAAGGAAAAATCTCACTCAATACGGCCCCTTACGGGCTTGAGGGAGAGCCGAGGCTCGAACCCTTGATCGGCGTGGGTAAAACCCTGGTGCATCAGCCTAAGAACTAGGCCTCATTTGCATGCATCAGAAATTAATGGTGGTGGCAGGGATTGAACCCGGGTCCCTTGGGACTTCAGATCTCACCTCAACCAATACACTGCAACCTCTTTGGCTTTTACTAATAATATGATTTGTTTATGTGTGAAGCCGTATATGGGCCGAGCCCAATTTAATTATGTGGATCAGCCTACTAACAAAACAATTCACATAATATATCTATAATCAAAATTATATATTTTACACATAATCCACATTAATTATATAATATATATATATATAGGGTAAGATTCAAATGCTAACCAATATTTATGTGATAATCATGATAACCACTCTCAAATATAGTGTTACATATATGTAACAATTATCATTATGTTAATGTTACATATATGTAAACAATATGTGTCACCTATATGTAACATTATCTGGTACGTATACGTAACACTCATCATTTCCGTATTTACGTTCAAAATATTTATTCAAGATATTTAAATACTATTTTAACAATTGAAAGAAAAAATAATTTATAAATTATGTAATTGTTTTATAGTGGTTAACACGGTTATCACATAAAAAGTTGGTTACTATTTGAACCATTCCATATATATATATATATATATATATATATAGGAAGGACAAAATATTTATTTAATCAACTCTCTTAAAATTAAGAGTTTTACAATGAATTAAGCAGAGTGTACAAGTGTTTACTATATACACTCTTAAACCCCTAAACCCTAGAGGTTCGCCGGCCATATATCATACATCCAATTTCAAAAGTCATACCCGCTCATCCCAAACCCTAGAAGTTCGCTGGTAAGAACCACTCTCCCGTCGACCCCTCTCTACTGCAACCTCCGGTCGCCTACATGAACCCACAACAACTCCAACTCCCGTCGATCCCTCTCTCCTTCGTTCACATTTAGGGTTTTGATGACGACGACGATGTTCCTTCGATTTAAGTGCATTTTGAGTAATCGTTCTTAGCAAGTAAGAATTCCGGTATGTTATCAGATTCCCATAATTTAAATTTTGATGGTGAAAACCTCATCTACTTTGTGGTTCCTTACAGGGAAATAGAGCACTGTGTCTATCGCAGACGCAATAGATTTTGTAAGTGGTGACTGTAACATCCCGAAAATAATGACGAGTAATAAACGGGTCTCAGAAAATAATAAAGATCGAACGGGACTAGACGCGAAAGAGAGGAAAAAGGGAAGGGAAGGGGCTTCATAACCCTAGCCGCCCCTTACACTCCTTATTCCACCATTTCACCTCAAGAATTCTAGAGAGAGAGGGGGAATCTAGTGAGAGAAAGTGTCGGTTTTGGACTTAAAATCTCCCCCAACACCTTTCTCCATCTCTTGCTTGAAGATTCTCCGAGGAATCAAGCCATTTTGAGGTAAGAGAGAGAATTCTAGGTTTGTTAACTTGCTTCCTGGGAATTGAGGTAAAGCAAGGAATACATGGAACCGCTCTAAAGCAAAGTGCTTATGCAAGGAAGATAATGAACATAACATGGAAGCAAGATTGCAATGTAAGCAGGTATCCTATGGAGCCCATGCTATTCTTGACTAAGGAAGATGATGGACCAGCGATGAACGAGACAGAATACAAGAGCCTACGTTATTTAACTCACACTAGACCGGAACTCAATTACTCGGTCGGGTTAGTGAGTCGTTTTATGGCATCACCGAAGTAGAACCACTGGAAAACTGTTAAACACATACTACGGTATGTGAAGGGCACGGTAGATCATGGTATTATGTTTTGCAAAGGAGGCGAAAAAACGTTTCTTGGATACAGTGACAATAGTTTTGCTACTGATCGTTGCGAAGGAAAGAGAACCATCGGGATGGTATTTTTCTTTGGTGAAGGACTTGTTGCATGGGCTAGTTAAAAGCAACAAACGGTTTCCCTATCTTCATGTGAGGCAGAATTTATGGTTGCAACGGCGACCGCGTGTCAAGCTATTTGGTTGCAAAATGTATTGAGAGAGCTAACCGGTTAGAAGATCGACAAGGTAAAGTTAAGAGTTGATAACAAATCGGCAATTGAGTTGATGAAAAATCTCGTTTTTCATGGAAGGAGCCAACATATAGATACCCATTATCACTTTAAACGGGAGTGCATTGAAAGACAGTTAATTGTAGTGGAACATGTGAGCGGTGAAGAACAAGTTTCCGACGTACTCACAAAGGCGCTACCGAGATTAAAGTTTGTGGAGATGAGAGATCACTTGGGCGTGAAGGAGTTCTTGGAATCGGATAAAAAATTAGGGGGTGATTATTGACCCGTTTAATTGTTTGACCCGAGAGAGGGTAGATTGGCAATTTTCTAAAATGGTTTGAGGGTCTTTTGGTCTGCCTGGAAGAGTAACCATTTTGCATTTAGTTAACAATAAATATAGCTTTGAAGTTAATTTCCGTTTTGGAAGTTGTAAGGGATTGAGTCTTTTCATATCATCAAGTTTCTAGTATTTAAGCATGTTTTGTATTTGGTTATGACAAGCACCTTTTCAAGAGTTGAATAAAGAAGTATTCAAACCTGTGTTTATTTTTCTTTTTTATTGTAGTTGATCCAATTGAATCCTTCAGCATAACGAATGGATATAGCAATCCCTTTACTAGAGCAACGCGATTGTTCAAAATACAATCTCGACAGGGTTTTTGGGTGAGCCTTATTTAATTTCCATGTATCAAACATTTTACTATACTTGTCATCCAATTGGTGTTGGTATATAAACAAGCATTGTAAATCCTACTTGGCAGATGTTGCATATTATTTGATCAAGGACTACCCTCAACCTATAACAAATACGTCTTGGAGTCCATTATATCAACTTGCGGAGAGGTGGGATGCATACCTGAGTGACAAACGATACAACTTGTACCAGACATTTTTTTATTCTCGTATGTTTCTTCGCTTGATCTAAATGCGTTTTTTGTTAGCTACACATGGCAAGACGTGCGGATCGGGTAAGGTTAAGTGCAGGGCCCCTTTACGGGGTGTTAGGGGTCATTTTACAGCTAAGGATCCTGGATCTTCAACGTACTTCGGTATCCTGACAGGTTTCGGTATCCTCAATTTACATATTACCTAACTGTTATATCTTTCTTGACCAATACGCAAGTAAAACGTGCGAAGTCAAATTCATCCATAAAGAATCGCTCTTGAAGTCAAAGAGAACGTGTAGAAGACGCGTGGATTGGCCTCCAACGGTCATATTTGAAGACTAAGTCGATTCCGGGATTCTCGGATAGTTAGTTAGCATAATCTCTGTATATAATCAGCAGCTTGGTCGATTAGAAAACACACAACAACGCACTTAGCAATAGAATACACTCGTAATCAGTCTTGTAACACTTAGATATCGATCAGTTGCTGCTCAACACCTGTAATTCTTTGTCATTTATTGAAGAAACGAGGCAGGTGTCGATTGTCACCTCCCGAGGTTTTATGTCGAAGATCCTGAACGATCAAGGGCTTTCCCCGTAAACAATCGTGTCACTCTTTACGTTTTTACATTGTTTTACATTGATTTTACAAGCACACTACCTCACAAACTAAGTTTGATTACAAAATTAGTCTTGTTAATTTTTACCCAAAACAATTTGGCGCCCACCGTGGGGCAACTAGTGCTTTTCATCTTCAAATCTTTAATAAAGTTTGTGCTCAATCACTATCTTTCAAAGCTATTTTCAAAGATGTCGTCCCAATCCAAAAATATTTCTGTTTCCGCTCCATCTTCGAGCTCTGGCTTGGTCAACTGTATTCCTCCTCCTCCAATTCAAAAAGTGTTAATCAGCCGAAGAAAACTACTCCTGCAGGTTTTTCGGGATCCGGAATACCTGCTGGTGGACCTATGATCGTATCAAACAATGATATCCTCGATCTGTTCTCGGAGATGAAACAACAAATGGAACAACAGAGGAAGACTAACCAAGCGTTGTTTCGGGAGATTGAGAAGGTTAAGAAATCGAATAAACCAGTGGAAATGACGACCCCGCTGCAACTAAGGATCTTGGATTTCAATTATTCAGGATCCTCAGAAATCCATAAGGGAGATTTCCTTCCAATGCAAAAAGGGATTACTACAGTTGGCCCTACCCCGGTTGTCAGAGTTACGACAAATCAGGATCTTGGAGTTACTCCGGGATCATCGTTCCGAAATCCTAAGAACGGTAACACATTCAATCAATTTTCAAATACTAACGAATTTGTGCAGGAGACAGGAATCACTCCGTCCATGGCCAAGGAGTTAAAGAAGTTGAGAGAGATGATCTCCAGTGTACCAGGTGTGGTCCAACCTATACCGGAATATCCTCTACCAGTCATAGGATCTTCAGATTCGCTCCACCGTTATGTGATGCTGAGATCCCCAAGCGCTTCCAGACTCCTAACATGAAGTTATACGATGGAACTACAGATCATGAGGAGCACGTCGTGCAGTACAGGGAACGGATGGAGATAAACCACATTCCCTTGGACCTAAAGGAAGCCTGCTTATGCAAAGGCTTCGGCTCTACCTTGACAAGATCAGCCTTAAAATGGCTGCTTAATGTTCCTCCATATTCTATTACTTCATTTGCTCATTTAATTAATATGTTTAACAATCAATTCTCTTGCAGTAGAACTTTTGAAAGATTAACAAGTGACTTCTACAGGATAATTCAAAATCCCGGAGAATCCCTCCGAGACTATGTCAGCAAATTTGGTCGGGAATCCCTGGATATCCCGAACCTTGATGTTGCCACTGCAGTCCAGGCCTTCAAGATGGGACTACAGAAGGATTCTCAAATTTACGAAGACCTTGTTATGAATCCTTGCAGGAACCTTGATGAAGTCAGGAACTGAGCATTAAGTTTTATTAGGCTGGAAGATGATAAAAAGATCCAGCAGTGAGTGAATGCTCCGACAAGCTACACTCAACCTAACCGGAAAGTTGAACCTGCACCTTTCAGGTCGTACAGATCCAAGCCGTATTCTAAGCCGGAAAATCAGAGGGTTAATGATGTAGAAGACGACGAGGACGAGGAAGAATATCCTAAGTTGTCCGAATACTGTTTTTCTCTTGATACAACTGGTTTGCTATTTGCTATACATGATCTTGGAGAAAAAGTCAGGTGGCCTCGCAAGTTTGAGAGGAACTCAGGGGGAAAAGACAAGTCCAAGTGGTGTGCATTCCACGAAGACTTTGGCCATATAACTGAGGATTGTATTGCTTTGCGGAAGGAGATAAGCTATCTCCTGAGCAAGGGATATCTCAAAGAATTTCTGGGCAAAGGAAAGAACAAGACCAAGAATCAAGACAGGATCCCGCAAAGAGCAAAATCCCCACCGCCAGATGCCAGTGTAATAGGTTTTATATCTGGTGGATCTGATATTTGTGGTACTTCTAACTCTGCAGCAAAAAGAAATGCCAAAGAAACGAAAACAGAGAATGGGGACAGACCTATCAGGACCTCTAGCATAACTGAAGAAAAGGTGATCTCTTTCGACGAAGATGACAGAAGTGACGTACAGGATCCTCATCACGATGGCCTGGTGATTACACTATACATTGCAAACCACTTCATTCGCAGGATACTGATCGACGGAGGAGTACGAAGTCCTGAAAAGAATGGGGATCCCGGATTCTGAGATCATCTCGAAATCCTCAGTATTAGTAGGATTCAGTGGAGAGGTTAAGAACACTATTGGAGAAATAAAGCTACCAATCTACATCGTGGGGGTAAATTCTATACAAAATTTTTGTGTTATCGATTCTTTATCTTGCTATAACATTATTCTAGGAAGACCCTGGATACACGACATGAAAGCAGTACCCTCAACATACCACTAATGTGTCAAGATGCCAACCCTGTGGGGAGTGGTGAAGATCAACAGCGATCAACAAGAGGCCAAAAACTTTTACACTTCTTCAATGAAAGCCTCTGTCAAAACTAAGCAAGCATAGCAATTAACGAAGCAGACGAGGGATGTTTTGGAAACTAAAGAACATGACGTTAAAGAAGTATCCCTGGATGCCGAGAATTCAGATGTGAAGATCCTGGTAGGGAGCAATATCCCTGAAGATATTGAAAAAAATATCTTGAATTTCTTGAGGGGCAGAAAAGCAACCTTCGCTTGGAAGCACGAAGATATGACAGGTATATCCAAAGATATCATAACTCATAAACTTGGAATTGATAAAATTTTCAGGCCAATACATCAAAAGCGAAGGAAATTTGCTCCTAAGAGAAACGTAATCATCCAAGAAGAGGTGGAAAGGCTTCTCAAGTCTGAAATGATAAGGGAAGTAAAATTCCCAAGGTGGCTAGCCAACGTGGTGGTAGTCCAGAAGAAGAACAGGAAGTGGAGAGTTTGTATAGACTACACCGACCTCAACAAGGCGTGTCCTAAAGACCCCTTCCCATTACCACACATAGACTCAATGGTGGACGCTACAGCAGACCACGAGATCCTGACCTTTATGGATGCCTCTTCAGGATATCAACAGATCCAAATGGAACCATCGGATCAGGAGGACACGGCGTTCATGACCCCGACAGGTATTTATTGTTACACAGCTATGCCATTTGGTCTTAAAAATGCAGGTGCCACATATCAAAGACTGGAAAATATGATGTTCAAAGACAAGATTGGGGACACTATGGAAGTCTACATATATGATATGGTGGTAAAATCAAAGAAAGCTGATGATCATCTCAGGGATCTCAGAGACGCATTTGATATCCTAATACAATATGAAGCTGAACCCTTCGAAATGTCACTTCGGAGTGGGGGCAGGAAAGTTCTTGGGCTACATGGTGACCAAGAGATGAATAGAAGCCAGCCCGGAACAAATCAAAGCTACCATCAATCTAAAATCCCCAGCAAATACTAAGGATGTCCAGAGACTAACCGGCAGAGTAGCAGCACTCAACAGATTTATATCAAGATCCTCAGAAAAATGCAAGGAATTCTACGACATCCTGAAGAAAAACAAAAAAATTGAATGGGAAGAGAAGCATGAACAAGCACTCCAATCATTGAAGGAATACTTGTCAACAGCTCCTCTACTAATGAAACCAGAAGACGGTGAACCGTTATCCTATACTTGGCAGTATCCCGAAGCACCTTAACTGTTGTATTAGTCAAGGATCATGAGGGACAGCAACATCCGGTATACTATGTAAGTAAAAGTTTGCTACCAGCAGAAACCAGGTATTCTTATTTAGAAAATTTAATTTTAGCTTTAATAATGGCATCAACTAAACTAAGACATTATTTTGAAACTCATGCTATTCATGTTAAGACTAACTACCCTATTAAGTGTGTCTTAAGAAAGCCAGAGATGTCAGGAAGGATGGCTAAATAGTCAGTCAATCTTAGCGCCTATGACCTCATATACGAACCTACAACAGTGATAAAGTCTCAGGCACTGGCGGACTGTGTGGCTGATTTCAGCAGTGATATCCAACACGACACAGATCTCGAAATCCAACAACTAGAAGAGTCGAAGGACGAATGGACCTTATTCACTGATGGTGCATCAAATGTAAGAGGAACAGGTCTGGGAATCATACTAAAATAGCCACAAGGGGGAATATTACCCCAATCCATAAGCTGTGAGTTCCAGGCTACAAATAATGAAGCAGAATATGAGGCGCTGATAGCAGGATTACAGTTAGCCAAGGATATCAAGATCAGGTATCTTCAGGTATATGTAGACTCATTGTTAATTGCTAATCATTTCAATGGTTCATATGCAGTAAAAGGTGAGAAGTTAGCCAAATATCTCACAATAGTTAAGCAATTATCCATGGAATTCAAAACTTTTAACATTACACAGGTGCCTATAGAAGATAACACTGAGGCTGATGGCTTAGCAAACCTTGCTTCAGCTCTTAGAATACCATAATGTACCAAAATACCTATCATACACATTCTGAGCCCAACAATCGAGAAGGTGAATGAAGTATCCAACACTGAAGAAGAATCAGACAATCATGATCTTGAACCTATTCCAGGATCCTGGATTTCACCTATTAATAAATACTTGCAGGATAGTGAAATCCCAAGTGATGAAAAGAACCACAAGGTTTTTCGCATGAGGATGTCTCGTTTTATAATGTTTGAAAATATTTTGTATAGAAAATCAATTGCAGGTCCATACTTAAGATGCTTGGAAGATCCCGAAGCACGTGAAGTCCTGAAAGATCTACACGAAGGAGATTATGGTAATCACACCGGGGGCAGAGCCCTATTTTCAAGCATCCTGATAATAGGATATTACTAGCCTACCATGAGGAAAGATGTTGTGACTTACTCTCAAAAGTGTGACGCTTGCTAGAGGCACAACAACATACTCCATCAACCGGCCGAACCTTTATACCCAAGCATCTCTCCGTGGCCATTTATGAAGTGGAGAATGGATATCGTTGGCAAACTTCCCAAAGCACCAGGAGGAAAGGTCTTTATGCTATCAATGACGGATTACTTCTCTAAACGGATCGAAGCTGAGGCATTTGTCCAAGTCAGAGAGAAAGAAGTCATCTCCTTCATCAAGCACGATATCCTAACGAGATTGGGATCCCGGCGGATATAGTATGTGATAATGGATCTCAGTTCATTGGCAAGAGAACAACTGACTTCTGTGCCAGTTGGGGAATCAAAATGATAACTTCTACCCCAGTACATCCTCAAGCCAATGAACAAGCAGACTCTAGCAACAAGATCATCGTTAACAACCTCAAGAAGAGATTAGGAGCAAAGAAAGGAAGATGGGCTGAAGAGCTACTGTTTGTACTTTGGGCAGATAGGACAACCACAAAGAATGCGACGGGACAAACTCCATTCTCCTTGGTATTTGGAACAAAAGCCATGATCCCGACAGAAATGGTTATCCCTACTGCCAGAACCAACTTTCAATCTTCAGAAACCAACAACGAAGCTCTCGCTCAAGATCTCGACACTGTGGATGAGCTCAGGGATCTTGCCAAAATTCGCATTGCAGCTTATCAGCAAATAATAGCAAATTCATACAACAAAAATATAAGGGTTAGAAGATTCTATGCAGGTGATCTCGTATTAAGAAAGGCATTTCAAAATACTACAAATCCCAATGATGGAAAGCTTGCACCAAAGTGGGAAGGCCCATACTCGATTGACTCAGAAGCAGGCAAGGGTGCTTATTGGTTGGCTACTATGGAAGGAGATATCCTGCCAAGATTCTGGAACGCTATCCATCTCAAAACCTGCTTTATGTAAGTTAGAACTTAAATTCTAACTAAAACTGGTATGTCTTCTACCCCTAACTATTTTTATACTTATTACCCTTGATCAAAGTACTGACTTGAGCGTCGTAGGGGTGGTAGCCAGGCTAACACCCACCTTCACCAAGATTTCCTGTTTTGCAAGAAATATCTCCAGCGATCCCGACAGAAGAAAGAGATTGGACATCTCTCCTAAGTTTGGGTATCCTGAATACCTCAAAGGTTTAAACGGCTTTCGCCTTTCTAAGTAGATTGGGTTTCTACACCCCGCCAGGAGCGCACGATATTCAAGTATAGTTCAAGGTGGTGCGACCAGTCCATGTAACAGTGGCTGATAATTTCATCACTGTTGGCTATATCTTGAATGCTACGATAGTAACATACGTGTTACTCCTATGGTTTTTAGCATTTTTCATGCTAACTTAAGTCTGGCTTGGCCCGCGTTATTCTGGCTTGGCCCACGTAGTTGGCTTAGCCCATGTTATTCTGGCTTGGCCCACGTTTTCTGCCTTGGCCCACGACTTTTAAATATGTAACACTTATGTGTTAACTCAAAAACCTTAGCATCAATATGCTGACTCAGGATCCTTAAACAAGTTAAAAACTAATGAGGATCCCGAAGTGTACTTACTAAGCCTGCAACGTATTCGATGAATGAACACTGGGGGCAACTAATAGTATATATCCGACTTCGTACTCCACATAGGTATGTATTACTAATTTTTCAATTACAAGAAGATTTGAAAGCAGAATGGCTAAGTCATGATATGTTTGGTATTCTTGCGTAATATTTGTCAAAAACAAACTATATTTTCTTAAGTTTGATGAAAACCTGAGAGGTTATTTATGAATAATTATTAATGATCAGATATCTTGAAAATATATCTAAACCTATTTTTCTAAGTATTTCAAGGTTTTGCCACATAGAGATCCCAATTTTCTAAAATATGTCTAAGCAAGTCAAACACATAACAATCATGGCAAATAGTCGCAAACCATCTACTAATACTTAAAGTGCAGGAAAAGAAAGTGATTCGGGCTTCATCCAAAACCTGGACCCATTCCACCCGGTTCACAAGTTAGCAAATTGTCTATCCCATGCAGGGATCCCCAAACATAAAAGAAAATTTTGTTTTTAAAAGGTACCATCAAGATAAATCAAGTAGAAAAACCACGGATACCAGGGCTCGGGTCTAGGCATCATTACCCTCATTGCCCTGGTTAGCTTGCTTTTCACCATCACCAGTTCCAGCATCATCAGCAACCTTTCTAGTCTCCACTGCTTCACCTCCAAGCTTAACCAAAGAAGAAAGCCATCCCTAAAGATCCCAGGCTGCAGGATCAAAACCTTCAGTAGCAGCTTGCTCAGCCATCTGGATCCTGGATTAAAGAATAGCCAGGGCTGCAGACCTCTTGGCATTATCCACAGTCTCCTGCAACTTCTGCTCGGACTGAGCCAGATCCTCCTGCAGTTTTTCCTTCAAAGTTTGGATCTCTTTCTCCAAGTACTTGGACTTGTTGGCAGCAATTTTCTTCATATCCTCAACCTTTTCCAAAGCTTCTTCAGAGTTCTTTTCTGCCGCAGCCAAGTTGGCGTTCAGCTTCTCAAGACCCTGCAAGATTCGAATACATGAGCAATTTAGGAATCCTGACATTAACTTAGGGATACCAAAAAGTTACTTACCAGGTTCATCAAGCCTTGCAGCTTCTTGGTAGTTTCAGCAGAATCCATACCCTCGAAGAATTCCAGATCCATCACATCCGTTGTCTTCCTCTTTTTGCTTCCAGAAGCCTTAGACCGTAGGGCCGGGATACGAGACTTGAGGGTGGCATGTGTGGAACCTTCCTTCTTGACAACAACAGCCCCGGACAAAAGGCTATCAAGATCAGACAAAGAAAACTGGGAACTCGACTTGGACACAAAGATAAAGCTATTCAGAATCATAACATTTTGGTAACACAAATACTAATTGTTTTGTACCTGAAGACATCGCAGATTCGGAATGCTGGGTCTCAAAGGTCGCTTCACTGACAGTGGACTCAAAACGGAAGGATCTCTCCCCCATATGTATTTCTAATAAGGCTTCGATTCTCTTTTCTGTGTCACTTCTTGAAGTAACTAATTCAGCAAATTTTGGAGCTACATAAGGATAAAACAAAGATCATTAGCAGCATGTGAAATGTAATATAAATTACAGGGACCCTAGCTATTTCCTACCCTTTTTAACCCATTCAAGCGGCAAATGTTTCCCACCGGGGATTGAATCTCTCCTTACAAAGAAGAACTTTCCCTTCCAGTCAGTATCATTTTCGGTGGCTTTCGGGATCAAATGAGTTTGCCCTGACTTGAGCTGAAGAACGAATCGAGAAGAACCATGGGTTCTCAAATTATAGACAGAGGCTAGCTCAGGGATGCCAATGATCAAAGAATGAGAACGATTCAACTTTTCCAAAGTTGCTAAAATCCTCCAAACCATCGGCATGATTTGGGAATAGCAAAGACCAGTAAGTTTGAAAAACTCGGTGATGAGTGGAGGAAAAGTATATGACAGACCTAGAGTAAAAGTATAGCTATGGAAGCAAACCCATGTTTTAGAAATCAAATCATCTTTTGTTCTGGAATCGAAAGGCCTAAAAACGGTTTTTTGAGGAAAAATATTGTTTGATTTTAAGAGTTTGATCTCCAAATCAGTGAAAGAACAGAGTTCAAGATCAAAGTGATCAAGGATCCCCTGATCAATGAAGTCCTCTATTGTTTCGAAGATGATGGAGGAAGCCGACCTGGTCATTTCTTACCCATGACTGTGAAAGATTAGAAAAGAAGAAGAAATCAGAAATCAATGAAGATTTTTACCTGCTTAAGTCTTGAGAAGGTTGGAATGAATAAGAAGAGGGTAATAATGAATTTATCCTACAGGAAGGCAACGGTTAAATCGCCTCAAAAATCGGGAACGGTCATATCACAACCCTATCATCATTTACTATTTAAATTTTAAAATTTTACAGATGTCGATATAATTGACAGCTGTTAAATTTGGGGATAATTGTTAGGGGTCATTTTACAGCTAAGGATCCTGGATCTTCAACGTACTTCGGTATCCTGACAGGTTTCGGTATCCTCAATTTACATATTACCTAACCGTTGTATCTTTCTTCTATCTTGACCAATACGCAGGTAAAACGTGCGAAGTCAAATTCATCCCTGAAGAATCGCTCTTGAAGTCAAAGAGAACGTGTAGAAGACGCGTGGATTGGCCTCCAGCAGTCATATTTGAAGACTAAGTCGATTCCGGGATTCTCGGATAGTTAGTTAGCATAATCTCTGTATATAATCAGTAGCTTGGTCGATTAGAAAACACACAACAACGCACTTAGCAATAGAATACACTCGTAATCAGTCTTGTAACACTTAGATATCGATCATTTGCTGCTCAACACCTTTAATTCTTTGTCATTTATTGAAGAAACGAGGCAGGTGTCGATTGTCACCTCCCAAGGTTTTATGCCGGAGATCCTGAATGATCAAGGGCTTTCCTCGTAAACAACCGTGTCACTCTTTACGTTTTTACATTATTTTACATTGATTTTACAAGCACACTACCTCACAAACTAAGTTTGGTTACAAAATTAGTCTTGTTAATTTTTACCCAAAACACCAGGTAACCTCACTTGTTGGATTTACACTAAAATATATAGTTCAATACTGGAATTTCATTAAAATTAAAACATTCATGCAGCGGAATTACATCATTAAGTTCAAACATCAAAATATCAAACAATTAAAACTTTAAACATCATTGTCAAATAACATCATTCATAAACATAGTTCGAGAAGTCAGTCACGTGCCAAGTAGCCATTCGCCCATCCAGCCCGCTCATGATCATCATGTCTTTTTCTTTCCATTATCACCTGAGATGCATACTAAAAGTCAGCTAACGCTGGTGAGTTCTAGTTTAATCTTTTAAGTAATCAACATACGTTTTCCTCATTTATCATCTTTACAAAATTTACATGTATAAACATAGAGCGTATTCATTTTGTTTAAGCACATATTCACATACATCATCATCTTTGCTTTAGGTGCTATATGAAACATAGAGCGTATTCATTTTGTTTAAGCACCCAAGTTTCATACCTTCGTCTATCGTCATAGCCGTTCATACCGTCTACCGTAGTAGCTGTTTCTCATACCGTTTAGGGGTGTTCAAACGAATCGCATCAGGTTATTCGATTTATTCGAATCGAATTATTCGAATTTGGAAGAAAAAAAATTATGGATTCGAATTCGAATAAGAATTACTTAAACCGATTCGAATAAGCTTATTCGAATGGAATCGAATTCGAATCCATTCGAATAAACCGAATTATTATAAAAAAAATTTGAAAAAAATAATAACAAAAAAATTACAAGTATTCAGTCATATCAACCATACCATAATAGTAGTCAAAAGGGTTCAAAACAACCCCAACAACATTACACAACTAAAAAACGCAGCCTTAAACAACATAAAAATAGTCCAAAACAGTCGTAACAAGTACGACCATCAAAACAATATTAAAACTTAATAAAAACAACATGAAAAAGGGGTTCAAACAACATGAAAACGTCAACAAAAATGCAGCCCCAAACTAAACCTATTTTATAAGAGGATATTATATATTAAAAAAATTATAAATTATATAATATATAAATTCGGGTTATTCGAATCGAATCGAATTGGGGATTTTACAATTCGTATTCAATTCGAATTCGCTTATTTATTCGAATCGAATAGTTATTCAAATCAAATAAGCCAAAATTCGAATTCGAAATTTTTATTCGAATTCGGTTCGAATCGAATTTCGGGTTATTCGAATGGGATTCGAATAATGAACACCCATACTACCGTTTACCAAAGTAACTGTTTCTACCGTACTACTGTCGTAGTCCGTAATACATACAGTCTATCGTCGTAGCTGTCTAACATATGTCTGCCACACGCGGTGTAACATTCCGTACTTACCATCTACCATCGTAGATGTACTTACCGTCTACCGTAGTAGCCGTTTCTCATACCGTTTACCGAAGGAACCGTTTCTACCGTACTACCGTCGTAGTCGTTTCGTATGTATACTGAAGTATCTGTCACATAATCACATATCGTTCTTTATATTATTATCATTCGTTTTTCAAATTAGACACATGTTTCATCATTCATTAGATTAATCTATTATTATGATCAACCTCTTTGTTCTTTACATCCGTTTACAATGTAGGTAACCGTTTCATCGTTTACTTTGTTGGCACGTTTACACGTTTTGCCCCTTTTATAATTTAACTATGGTGGCACGTTATACGTAAGCCTTTTATATACTTTAACTATGGTGGCACGTTATACGTAAGTCCTTTATATACTTTAACTATGGTGGCACGTTATACGTAAGCCCTTTATACATCATCATACATTTAGGCACGTAAATTATACTTAGCCTACTTTTCATACTTTACTATTTAGCACGTTTAGCCATAAAAACATTTACATCTTAGGATTATGCACTCCAGTCCAAAATCATAGACAAAGGGGGACTTAGAACTCATTTGGTTGACGGTTTACTATTGGTACTTACTATACTTCGGCTAGGCAAGTGCTACGTGATCTGTATGAATTAAACATGTGAAACCGGTTAACATTTATTAGTGTCGCCTATACTGTCACCACAGGTAGTGTCGCCTGAGCATAGTGTCGCTAAACTCGTAGTGTCGTTTGACTGTGTTGCTAGAACTTGCTTTCTGGTCTTAAGCATCGTCGGCACAACTGTCGTCAATCATGAGTGTCGCGTGGTCATAGGAGACACTCCCTAGTGTCGCCAGAGGAATGACACGTGTCCAATCATTGAAATTCTTGGAGAACACGCCACTCCCCCGTCGTAAACTCGACTAGCGTCGCCACATGAAGGTGGCGACACTAGTCACTGTCGCCTGATGAACAAGTCATCCAACCAGGCCCATTTAAATCCAAGTTTTTAACTTTTTACGTCCAAATCGTTTGTTTGACTTCCGTGAAGCCAGATTTGGGCTTTGTTTGTGTTTTAACACGTAAAAATTCTAGTCTTTAAGATGAAAACCCTAGTTTTACCCCAAAAACCCGTTTTGATGAAAATAGAGATTCAGGTTGGATTCATACCTCAAAAGACTATTGTTGCTTTGTTAAACTTGATCCAAATCGCTGGAGAAACATTTTGAGATTGATCTTGAGCCAATACAAGGATTCTTGGAGCGTTCTCTCTCTCTAAAACCCATTCTTTCTCTCTCTATGTTTTGGAATGAAGATGGCACAAGTGGTGTTGTTGGGGGCTGATCAAACCTTAAGTTCAGTGTTTAGGGAAACCCTAGTGGGCTTAGCCCATGATTTCTAAGCCCATATTCATAACTCTTTTCCTTATTTCCTTTATTTTGGCCCAACCCAAAATGTCAGGTTTTCGGGTGTTAAATCACGTAGGTTTGGGTCAGGATGGTACAGAGAAACTTGATATGGTTACTGGTGCAGCATTACAAATGCAAAGGGAGTTACAATGGTTTCATGTGAATTTTTTTAACTCTTTATATAAAAAAAATGAAATTAGTTTCCATTTCTTTGTGGTAACATTTACCGACGTACATGAAGTAAAACAATTAGTACGTCCCAAAGACAGGGAAGCAAAGAACAAAGAAGGAAACACGCCAATTATGGTGTTTAGAAAAGAACACCAGGATTTGAGACAAGGGTGAAGATTGGATGAAAAAACAGCAAAGTCATACACAATCACAAGTGCACTTATTATCACTATAGTTTTTTGCAGCGGCCATTACTGTACCAGGGGGAAACAATGGGGAGACTGGGAGAGCAATTTATAAAACAAGGCCCAGTTTCATCATATTTATTACCTCAGATGCAATATAGTTGTTCACATCCACCACCTCTTCGCTGTTTTTTCTATCCATTCTCACAGCACGTTATAGCGAAGAAGCATTTCTCGGAAAATTACCTAGAAGATTAATACTTGGACTCATAATGTTATTCATGTCGGTGACAACCATGATGATAGCCTTCAGTGCAACATTATATATTATGTCTGGGCAAGAGAATTCGTGGATCCTGATCCCAAATTGCTGCAATAACATGTCTACCAATTGCTTCATTTGTGACATTGCAATTGCCATTGCTTTATGATCTCATCTCTTCAACTTATGGTTCTATAATCTTTAAGAAACAAAGTGAGCTTAGGATAACATCATAAGAGAGAATTACTTATTCCCTTACTTTTTTTCTAGTAATAAAAAATAAACATGGTTGTTCTTTTGATAACTAAGGTAGGCAACATATGTCCTTACATTAAATAGGTTGGATTCTTCTCTCTATAAATGTATCGTCATGCTATTATGTGTCTTTTATCGTGATGCTAGCTATTACACCCATGATCATGTGATGTGACTTGGGTGTGTTAGATATATACAAACACAAAAAACATACCTACATTTCATTGAAACAAATACACTTTTTTCAATTTGTTCACATGTGGTTACTTCATGTTAACCTTCACAATTTTTCCTCTCTCAAGGCGACAATGGTCATACCCGGATGAAGAAAAATCAAAATTACCATAGAACTATAGTCATCAACCCAATTGTTGCTGCCACGCTACTTTCCATCTCATTCATAGGAAACACATCCCGAAACTTTTCCTCATAACTGTTAACCAATAATTCAACAAAATTTTCCTATCCAAACTCTAAATTTGTATGGGAAGATACACGAAGAGCGAAGTAATATGAATTTTGAATTTTATTTTTCAGGTGTAACATTTAAGTTTCAAATGTCTACCAATACAAGTAACTTTTTACTAAGTTAAGACTGGTCATCGAAATCAACCAAAATTCTAGTTATCGGATTAAGAAATACATACAATAATAATCATATGAGTTAATTACATCGTTAGTCCCTGTGGTTTGTGAAAAGTAATATGTATGTGTACTAAGGGTTTAAGTTGCAAGTATGAGTATTATGCTTTCAATTTTGTAACAGTATTTGGTATTAAGACTAACTTCCGTTAGTTTTTTTGTTAATTTGAAAGGCAATTAAGTCATTTCATATATGTGAACTAATTATGTAAGTTTTCATATATGAGGTATCATTTGTGTAATAAAAATAATTATTAAATTATATATATATATATATATATGTGTGTATATATATATATAGGGTAAGGATCCAATCAAAACCCTGTTTTAGTGTAAAAACAAAAAAAACCCGCAAATATCGATTCAATCTTCATTTCATTTTTTTTAATAACATTATTAGACGAATTCAACGTCATGTTCTTTTTTGCATTTTGTTAAATTCGCAAGTTTAGCGGGAGTTTACCCCGGTGTAAGGGTTGGAGCTTACACCAGTGTAAGTTTTTAAAAATATATTTTTTGTAAAAACTTACACCGGTGTAAACTCCCTTACACTTACGAATTTATAAAAATACAAAAAATAATACGACGTTTAATTCATGTAATAATGTTATTAAAAAAATGAAATGAAGATTGAATCGATTTTTGCGAGATTTTTTTAGGTTTTTACACGAAAACAGGGTTTTGATTATGAACTTCTCCCACCACCACAATATATACATCTTCATCCCACCATCTGCCACCACCACCATCTACCACCACCGTCGTCCACCACCATCACCGCCAGCCACCACCGTCTCGGCAACTATCTCCGACCACCCCATGGCGGCTCCGCCTGTCCCGACCCTTCCTCCACCAAAACAATCGCCATCGCAACCACCGGCCACCACCGACCACCATCCTCAAATCCACCATCGCTATCCATCTCCACCACCCAACCACCGCCACCACACCACCGCCCTCGTCAGAACTCCGACAATCACACCATCTTCGTCCCACTCGTCAGATCTAGACTCCGCCAACCACCACCACCACCTTGTTAACACCAGATCTATCTTCCAACTCACTTGCAACTCTGATGTTCACCGATGACTTGCATTCCCCGCCTGTCCATGTCGCTGGAAAGACGATTAAGGGAGAATGAGAGAGAGACCGAAGGAGGGAGAGAGAGAGGACGGAGGAGGGGTCTGGACAGGCGGAGCCACCATGGGTGGCCGGGGATGGTGGCCGGAGAGATGGCTAGAATTTCTTTGTGGTGGTGTTGGCCGGCAACATTATATGTTTAGGTTTTTTTAAGTTTATTAAGTAATTTACACAATAGTCCCCATGATTAATTTTATTTAATTAAATGGTCCAATGTGATTATATGAGGATATTTTGGTCATTTAACATAAACTTTACAGAAAAACTAACGTCAGTTAGTCTTAATACCTAAACTTGTTACAAAATTGAAAACATAATACTCATACTTACAACTTGAAACCCTTAGTACCCATACCTGTTACTTTTGACAAAACACAAGGAGTATATATGTAATTAACTCTAATCATATACACATTGTTTCAATTCATCACATGCTAAAAAGCCTAAAACTACTGCTAAACACCCCCGCTTGACTTTTTTTTGGGTTTGCATGTCATCATCCGAATATAGACATCAAAAATTCTTTTTCCCAGTATCAGCCTTGTTCCCAAGGGCATTATTATTGTTACTAAAGCGTTGGGAAGACTTATAAAAGGATTATTAGAATACCATAGAACTCCTATATGATCTCTATTTGTCGATCATATAGTTGATGATTCAGAAGATCTTCGAAGATTGATTTGTGTCGTGCCCTTATCCAAGCAACGAGGAGAGTTCAGTGTGGTCATATGCTAAATATTTTTTTTTAAAGTATAAAAGGTTATTGATTAGGCTTACCATATGATTTATAATGATGTCTATACCATGTGTACGGTAACACCAGATCTAAATCATTATGTGATATCATATGTAGATTACGAACCAATCAGTTTGTAGAAAAATTTAACTTCCTAAACCAATGAAAATGAGCTTAAAATATGAGATGGTTAAGAAAATGATATGGACCACAGCCTCTTTTTGACCAAATATTTATCCCTTTTGGCCAAATTCTTTTGTCAAGTGAATTGAGGACTCAAGTCACACTACAAACAGTTAAAAATTCAAAATCGGACATAGGGGCTACTGTGCACGTGAAAAACTATAACCTTATGCACCAATCCGGGCATATTGTATCTCGATAAGAATGGCAGACGCTATACTGATATAAGACCCACATATCCAGCATATAGCATCAATACGCATGAAATAATGTATGCACCTGCAACAATCACGGGTTCCTTTATCCCGCATGATTCAAGATGGTAATGCAACGGAACCATCCTGAACAAACGCCGCCCGATTCCGTGCATGTGTTTTGTGGTCTTGAAGTATGATACCTAACAAACAAGATTCAGATTAGATACCGTGTAACTTTAATAATATCACCGTCAATGATTCAAATGAATAGGTTGGGATTTGGTTTATGTGTCATCACTTATTGATACGACTCCAAATAGATTGACGAGTAAAAAGGGACTAAAGTCATCCTAACTGTATTCATATGAGCATGGCTTTGCTTTACTATAAAATGTTATTTTATTATTGCAATAATATAGTTTTTGTAACCTTATTTAACACGTTATTCAAAATAATAAGGTAAAAAGTGTTGTGGGCTGTCGACTTTAGCCCGTTACCCAGTTTGGAATGTACGGAGTTGGCTAAAATGCTTTATTGTGGTACCTAAAAGGACCCTGTGTTGTCAAAAGAGTGTGAGGCGTGCGCCAAGGCACAGAAGCGCAGCGCAGGGAACGCGTCTCGCCTGGATAGGCGCAGTTTCAGGCAACCGGGCACGTTTTCCGGCCAAATGAACTTGTATAAAACCCCTAATCAAGCCTGGAATCAACCTAAAAAAAGCCTAAACTAGCGCTAAACGAGCCTAAAACATGTCTAAAACCCCTAAACACAGTATTTTTATACTATGCGCCTCTCTTAAAAAAGCCCTCGTTTTTTTTGCATCTTGCGACTAGGCTCCGGGCAACAGCCCACAACACTTTTTATAGGTAACTGTCACCTCTATTTTGAATCATAGACGGTGATATTATTAAAATTAGACGGTATCTAATCTGAATCTTGTTTGTTGAGTCCTGACAACTATGGAATCAAGAGAAGTAACAAAGGTCAAAAAGAGCAACATGATCGGGTTATTAAGTGCGCAACAAAATTACAAATTACAAATTACAAAGTCATGTAACTACTATGTTGACAACATAGTGTAACTATATTCTGAGTTTCTGAATTATGTATAACTGGACATACTTTTGCTTGATAATATAAAAGTAGGAAAATGGGTGTGCTTCGGATTGGGTAACGGGTCAAAAAGGGTTCGGGTCGAAATTGGCATGTTTTAGAAACAAATCAAATAGGTCGAATATGTGGAGTGAAATTGACAAGTTACTTTTTTTTATTCATTTTTTTTCGAATTCCATTAACAATTAATTACTCAATTAAAATGAAACTATTTTGTTGAGAAATTATAGCCATAACAATGTCAATTTAGCCATATGTGCCCCCCATGATATTTGCCAAGTGCCCAAGTATATTAAATAATCAAGGGTAATTTTGTAGTATATATTAGATAAGGATAATAATTATAAAATATAGTTGATGGTATAGACTGTAATGAACATGAGCTAGGCAGCTAGCAAATGAAGTGAATTCTTGTTTGGGAGGATTTCTAGCCTAACTCATGTGGCCTATATAAATTTTTAATTTAACCCATCCGTAAGTTATTTGAACATGACCCAAACAAATCCAAGAGCCTAAATTGATTTGGTAAAAAACTGGCCCCTCTAACAAAATGCAACAGAAACGAGTAAAGCCTAACACATGCCCAAAAAATATAAAAAGGAAGTAATTATGATAGCAAGTGATACCTGCAATAAAACGGAGAGTGCTTCCAACACAATGACACTAGATGAGATAAGTAATGGAAAGAACATTCCAGTAGAAGCAGCCATTGCAGCAAGGGCCCCACCCAATGCCAAAGCTCCAGTATCACCCATAAACACAGAAGCCTTATACCGGTTATGAAAAAGAAAACCTACACAGGCTCCTGCCATTGATGCTCCAAACACGGCAAGCTCTGATTTAAATGCCAACAGAAACCAGTTTACTGATCTCAAATTCTCAATCACATAATCTAAAACCGTATTGTTTTTTTCCTTTTTTTATTGTTTTAATAAAGGGATAAAATCATGAAATAATAACCAAGTTTCAATATTGTTTTCATAAAGCCGCTCATACTTTTTAACTATAAAAACCACTCAAGTTTCATTTATTCTTCCATTGTTGTGAATTTTTCTATAAATGTTCATTTTTTTTAAAATTAAATGACTTAAATGGAATACATATGAAACTTGAATACTATTTAGTGATTACTTTTTTCAAGTTTAACTTGAAATAGAAGCTAATTGTGAAAAAAAAACATACTAAATAATGATCAAGTTTCATAATTGTTCCATCTAAGTCAACTTAGAAAAAAATAATCACTAAATAGTAATCAAGTTTCATATATATTCCATTTAAGTCGCTTAATTTTAAAAAATTTCAACATATAAAAAAATTTCACAACAATGGAACAATAAATGAAACTTAAGTGGTTTTTGCTGTTAGAAAAAAGTGTGAGCGATTTTAGTGGAACAATAAAGAAGCATGGTCATTCCTGGGTGGAACATTCCCTTTACTAAACATGTAGTAACTAACCTGAACATATTGGAAGAACTGCAATGGACATTCCTATGAATGAAAGTGCAGCGGTTCCTCCAGCCAATCCATCAAGACCATCAGTTAACCCCATTCCATTTGCCATTGAAACAAAACAGAATGAAGTCAATAATAAATAAGACCCACCCATGCACACCAGGCCCAATGGTAGAGGAAGAGGCACCACCATTTTACTACACAAAAAGAAAAACCAAATTACCAAGTTAAACTGGTGATGCGGCAGCTGATGTGTCAGTAACTTTGACCATGTTAACTTTGTTATGACAAGGAGCTAAGGTGTTGCTGACATGTAGCCTGAGAACCAGCTGAGCCAAAATTTACTCAGAATGATCTTTTTTTTTTTAAGTTTGAGCGTTTATAGAGCTGCAAATAAATTATGTTACCCTAAACAAAAATAAGACCAGAGTTCTTGGTTTTAAAAGCGTGAGGCGCACCGCATTATGTACGCATGGCGCAAGGTATTTATACAAATTTCTTTTCTATTTATCATAAGTTTCTAGCATCACGTACCCAAAATTTAGATATAAATAAGCTCTATATATGATTTAATACATAAATAACCTATATGTACAACCTAAAAGCTATATATACAACATCCTAATGCACAAAATCTTCCCATGTATAAAAGGCGTGCCTCATGCCTGCACCTCATGCCGTTTTTACCTGCACCTTGTGCGCCTCCTGTACAGTCGTCGCCTCGAGCAGTCGGAAGCGATGGGGCTTGCGCTTGAGTGCGCCTCGCACCTAGGCGTGCTTTTTAAAACCAAGCCAGAGTTGGTTACCTTTTTAGGCATTTCGCCGCATAAAAGAATGGGTGGTTCTATATTTAGCTATGTATGTTTAGACAGTTGAAATGGAATCAGCCACTTTACGTAATGCAAACAAAGGTTGTACAAATAGTAGGGTTTTTCATTTTTTACGTACACCATAGCTGTAGATCAGATGCAGGCATGGCGTTTTGGTAGACAAGACTTAATGATTAACTTGTTAGAAACTTAGAATACCTGTCAAAGTTTATGTCCACCTACAAACAATTTTAGCATTAAACTATTTCTAGGGGGTAATTTGTTTAAATTTCAGAATGACAAAAATAAAACAAAGGATTTCACTGCAAGATTGACATCTCAAGGAAAGATACGTGAGTTACCATCAAAATAGTTACAAGAAAGTATACATGTTGTATGGTGATGATATATTCATGGCACATAACCAAAAATAGAACCATGTTCCAACAGCTACCTGTGCAATAAAGATCAAGTAAGAGCTTGTTACTAGATTTCCACATACTACAGGTGGCAAGAAGGGAAGGTCAGATGGGTCACAACAGGTTAGGTCGGGTTGACCCACAAACACTCGTTTGTCCTTTTATTTATAACTAAAAGTGAGCTAACTATGATTACAAAAACAATGCTGATCTAAATTTTTCAATAAAACAATTTAGAAGGTTGTATGTTTTTATAAAATAGACTTGGGTGACTTTCAACTCTTAGCCTCAATGCTCTTTTAGCTAATTCTATTTGACCCTTTTGACCTGTTTGACTGTTTTGAGATAATAAACAATCCACGTCGAGTCGTCGACTCATTCAAAAGTAAATGAGTTGAAAATACCACTAGTGAGGAAAGGGCCCTTAAGGTACAAAGGGTAGCAAAGCACCAAAATCCTCCCTACACTTTTTACCTTAAGCTCCTTTTTTATATTAACCTTATCCCCACCATTGAAAATACCACCGGTGAGAAAAGGGCCCTTAAGGTACAAAGGGTAGCAAAGCACCAAAATCCTCCCTACACTTTTTTACCTTAATTCCCTTTTTACATGAACCTTGTCCCCACTAAGAATTAGTAAAAGCTTTTACCTCCAACAAAATTCTTATCCATGGAGATAAACCGACCCTTCTCCTTTTCACAAGACATAAGAAGTCATCAATTAGCCCAATTGTAGCAAATGCTAAAGTGGCTATAGATGCCCCTGCAACTTCTATAGAAGAAAAACCGACTAATACTTCAGCAACAACTACACCAATAGGTATAAGAAACAATCCACCCATTGTAGTGGTTCCCTTCTTAGAGGAGTGCCTAGCTGGCCATTTGCTTATAACCAATCGCATCTTTGATATACGAAATAATGGAACACAAATATAACCAGCAAATGACACTAAAATTGCAGAGGCTGTAAAAGGGCATATCAAGTGAAAGGGTGGTAATGGAAGTCTCACTATTCGCCATGCATGTAAATCCAAAAGTAGTAGAAAAACCGTCAAAAAGGTAACAAGCCCTATGTTGATGATAATCCCATATTTAATCCTGCATTGGACAACATGATAAGGTCATAACTTTTCATGAATATTAGTTTCTTATCACATCAAAACACTAATCTTCAAAAGTAACATATATTATATCAAGTGAATAAGGGAAAGAGTGGACAACTTCAATAAAAGAGCAGTCTTGTTATATGAGTGGGATATTGTATATTTGTAACCCAATGTTGACGCTTAAAAGATAAAATTATCACAATAGAAGAATGTTCTTATTCAAGGAAATCTTTTATTATACAGAAGGCCTAATTCCCCTCTTGATTACCCTCTAGAAGAGGTCTAAGGTACTCCAATGGTTTTCTGTCATAACCTCTTGAAAGCCGCCTGCCCAGCGCAAGCTGCAATTTACCTGATCCCTTCGTTAGCAGGGTATTGGCGGGGTCCCGTGAGTTTATCGGTCACGGGTTCACATGGTTACCAAAAAGAAATAATAAAGAAGTCACCAAAGTGTTTCTAAACGCTTATCTTTAATCAGCCACATGATCCATTATTTTAAACTATGTTTGTCGAAAGCAAGTATTCATAAGATTAATTATAGCCTTCACCAAAATTTCCACATGATTCTCCTCCATTCATACCTAATAAATCCACATTAGTATCTTCAAAGACTTAGGCACATAGCAATTCATGGATTTTAATTTTGTTAATCTGGAGATACACATCACTATGACAATCCAGTGGACTGAAAATCCTAAGTGAGAAACATGTTGATTAAATATTTTGATGGCTCAGGATACATATCACATTATCAAGAACATAATAATCATCGGCAAGAGGAGTATGAAGGAGTATCTTACCTGCTTTTCTTCTGAGATTTACCAATCATTCTTAGCTCATGAGCGGATGCTGTTAATGCACCATCAGGTTTTTGAAAGCGCTCACTTGATGTTGGAATATCAACTTCAGTGATTGGATTCAATATAATATCTCCATCACTTTCTTCACCTTCACTTGATGAAAACGCGTATCCAATAGACCCATCACTGTCAACTCTATCATCAAGTGAAAAGCTAGACACAGAATCCTATAAAATCAAAGAAAAATAAAATAAAGTTGACCCATAATAAAACGACTACTGATTGTGTTATGATCTCAAGAACTAGGCTAGACTACTAAATAAACCTCAATGAACATCGCCAGGTAGTTTGCTTATGACCAATATTTTGGGTATCTCAAAAGGCATGTCAAAATTACAAGGTTTGAAAGAAATAATCTTAAAAACTAGCCTTGGTTTTAAAAAAGCGAGAAGAAAACCGAGGCACGAAGTGCAAAAGCGCACCGCTTCTCGTACGCGAGGTGCACGGTACTTAACTGCTTATATAAAAACTTTTAAATATCTCATAGAAATTACCTACATGTACAACATACACAATCTGCTTTACAACATCCTGATACACAAAAGGTCACCATGTACATGAGGCTCACACCTTTTGTACAACCTAGACAATCTGCCTTAAGTCGTGCGCCTTTTGTACAGATGGCGCCTAGCCTACACAACAACAAAGCAAAGGGCCTGAGGTCCTTTTAAAACCAAGGACTAGCTAACATTGAAACTTCAAAAAGCACATAGGGTTACAACTAGAAAAGTTTAAATCTCATCTTATCTTTCGTTTTAGTTGCAAAAAGGGCCTAAATCGACCAAATTAGGGTTTTCTGTCGTTAAACTAGAAACAAGGAGAAAATACCCAATCCATGGAAGCAACAACAAAAACTCTGCTCCTTGTAGAAGAATGCCCATATCTCTGACTTGTCGATCCCCATAGCTGTAAAAAAGTTAAGTACGAAATAACAGAAGTTCTGATTTCAGTAAAACAAGTGAACGATTGGTTTACCGTGGAATGATGATTGAATGGAAGGCTGTTAGGGCTTGATTGATGAGATCGAATTAGAGGATGTAGAAGGCCTGATCGAGGAAGATTGAGAGATGAACAACAGGAATACGATCGCATGATTGGAGGAGATATTAAGAAAGCATATTCTCTCTCTGTTTCTTAGTTATTTGCAGAGATTTGGACAGCAGCTTTGCTTTGGGGTTATCGGTAGTCTGACTCCCTCGGTTTCTAGTTTCTCAAGATTTATGCGAGGGTACGTGGCGGATCCTAAACGTGCACAATTTGGAAAAAGAGGATATTTATATTTTTATAAGTGTCTTTTGTATATTTTATTGATTGGTTGTAACTGAATTAAACAGAAAATGTATAAGTTTTTTAATATTTTTTAAAGTGGTTGTAAGTGAAGTAAAGAGAAAAAATAATGATAAAGATATAAAATAGTATTATTTAATTGAAAAGAAAAAAGAAAAGGTAGTGATTTTTAATGTAAGAGTAAACTCCTCTTTTAGTCCCTGTGGTTTGTACTAATTACCTATTTTAGTCTAATAGTTTAAATTTTTCTTTTTTAGTTACTGTGGTTTCATTTTTGTTTCAATTAAAGCCAGATGGCTAACACCGTTTGATTTTCTGTTAAGTTTTTTTATAAAAAGTCAAAAATACCCTTATGGCCCACCACCACTTTCCTTCATCTTCATAAAACCCTAAAATTAACAATAACCTCCACCTCCACATCCACCTTCATCTTCACCACCACCACCACCACCACACCCCCATTACCGCCACCCCCACACCACCAACGCCACTGCCACCACCACACCCCCACCACCGCAACCGCCACTGTACCCTCCATCACCACCGTTAATCAGATATGAAAACCCACCACCACCCTCCACCACATTTAGAAAACACCAGATTATTAATAAACACGGTTCATGGGGGTAACATCTAATGGTTTTCAACCCTTTATAGCATATAACTACATCACAAATGCTAATATTCTAGATCTGGTTCTTCGAAGATCAATACAAATTTTGAGTAGCAAAAATGTTTATACATGACATCCAAATTACTAAAACAAAAGGCACAATTTGCACAAAATTACAGGATTCAACAATATAATCAATCAAGTAATCATAACAGTCGAAGAAACCTGTGCATGATTATCCTCATCGGGAGCAGACATAATTCTCCAAAACTCAGTAATCAGTACCTAATACAAAAAAAAAGTATCGAATACAAAAATTAGGGTCTGTACATCTCCAATATAACTAAAATTTCGACAACTGTCGATGCCTGCAAACAGAAATTTAGGGATTCAAACAAACAATAAGAAATTACTCAGCGGATCCGATAAGTAATTGTGATAAGTGAGCTCTAATTAGCATACAGATACGGTTGACGATGAGATCAAAATATGCTAGTTTGTGAGATAATAGATAACGTACCAGAATATGTACGGAATAGACGGAGCTGAGAGAAAATCTGTTGAGATTTGGCTGGAAAATTGATGATTTGATGGTAGACGAGGCGGAGATTGAAGGTGGTGAATTTCGGGGCACCGGATAGAAAAAGGATCCGATTTGTTTTCATATCTGATTAACGGTGGTGATGGAGGGTGGCAGTGGCGGTTGCGGTGGTGGGGGTGTGGTGGTGGCAGTGGCGGTTGCGGTGGTGGGGTGTGGTGGTGGCAGTGGCGTTGGTGGTGGGGGAGTGGCGGTAATGGGGGTGTGGTGGTGGTGGTGGTGGTGGTGAAGATGAAGGTGGAGGTGGAGGTTATCGTTATTTTTAGGGTTTTATAAAGATGAAGGAAAGTGGTGGTGGGCCATAAGGGTATTTTTGACTTTTCATAAAAAAATTTAACAGAAAATCAAACGGTGTTAGTCATCTGGCTTTAATTGGAACAAAAATGAAACCACAGTGACTAAAAAAGAGAAATTTAAACTATTTGACTAAAATAGGGAATTGGTGCAAACCACATGGACTAAAAGAGGAGTTTACTCTTAATGTAATTATAAGGATAAGAATAAAGAAGCTACTAGGAATGCTCTAATGGAAAGTTTGGAACCCATATTTTGGTTAGATAAATAAGGTACTTTTTTGTTATGTTACAATGAAATAAAACATGTTTGGTAATCATATATGAATGAAATGGACCATTACATCAGAGATGAAGTTCTGAACAATCACGTTGAGCGGTACTAAGGACTGTCATTTATGTTGCATATCGTTAGTCGTCGATAAATCCTAATATCCAGAAATGGTAAGGGGATGAAATAGAAGTTTAGAAAACTTCCACTGATGAATCAGCTTCGTCAAGATTAACGTCTTATGACAATAGACATGTCAACAAGACTATATTAAAAGTCCATTAATCTAAGATCATAAGACATTATCAAGAGTTGGTAATCTAGATAAATTGAGATAATTTAAAACAACATTTTTTGTTGCAACATAATGCAAGATCTCATAAAGTCGCAAATTATGAGGGCCTAAGCACGAGAGATTAGTCATGTGCTTAAAAAGCATCAACTAATAGTAGTTTTTGAAGGAATTCAAGAGGATTACTTATCTCGTTCTATGGCATTTAGAAAGGAATGATTTACGTGCATGAAACGCAGTAATAAACAGTAACCTTGAAAGACTTCAAGAGGATTACCAATAATATTTCATGGCGTACAAATGCTAGTTGGAATATGAAAAACATCATCATCAATCATATTCGTATATGACTCTGCGATCCTAAAGATTAAGTCCGTACAAGTGAAACGTTTGAATAGGACTGACAGGAAGTCTTAATAGTATTTGGGTAAGCTGAACTGTAACAATAATATTTTATACGCTCAGAAGGATAACATTTACCTTTTAAACGACATGTCATTGTGTTCAATATTAGCACATTCAAAATCAAAGAGTAAAACTATTACTCTAAATGTCCATAGTCGATCAAGTCAGTGGGACCTGTTTTGAAGTAAGACTAATGTGAGTTCGCTGGTTGGATTTTCACGGGGTGAAAATAGGCATTCGGTTGCGACCAGACTCACAAATATTTATAGAGCTTAAATATTGGACTGACCTGCTTCAAAGCTACTTCTTGGATCGTTCTCATGAGTAGTTTTTGAGATGGTTGTATCAATAGTATCCTATGACATGAGATACATATTGGAACTTGGTTATATGGAAGGTTATTCACTGATATTGTCTAACACTGTCTCTAACCGGATAATCATAAAGACCTTAGTTGGAAATAAAAATTAGTATAGTGAGAGTCATATGTAGTCAATTAAGGATCTGTTACTGCGTAAGCGAAAGACATATTGGGCCCATTGGTGATTCAAACTGGTGTGTAAATGGATGACCGTGCTCAAACTGAGAGTTTGAATTAACCACTTTGACTCGGAGCCGAGAAACATGAAAGTTGAACTAAAAGAGAATGTCTTACAAATCCATGTCTCATGTTCACTAGAATGTCGATAACAGAGGGACGATTGATAAAATAACCATGACTATCATGCAATAGGAAAACAAGGTGCTTTAGTTAATTGGTGAGTTAGGATTAAAAAAAGTATCTGACTTCATTAAGGGCAGCGCGTTGTTACTAGACGCCTTAACTGTCTGTATTGGTGTACATGTTCGAAGCTTGTGCAAGTGAGAGATTGTTGGATCTTGTGTGCTCAAGTCTTGACATAACACAATACTGCTAGTAAAGTTGATATTTTATGGTCACACAACGAATAACGAATCAAGTAAACACGTTGCACGTGTTAGCGAATCAAAGATGACAGTTATAATCAAATATAATAAGAACTATTATTAATTAAAATAAAAGAGTTTGTTTTAATTAATTAGTTCGTATATCTATACTACTATATAATAGGGATTGAAAGGATATAGATGTAATTGACCAAAAATATTAAGACAACAAACACACATTATTATACATAGAGTACAACTTATAATATATAAAACATGTTAAATTACCATTTAACTCATCTCCACTCCTATCTCATTTCACTCCCGTCAGTTCTCTCTCGCGCTCCCCCCCCACCCTCTCTCCAGAAGTTTGCTTCACCACAGCCACACCTCTGGCGACGTGACCGACCACCGCAACACCATGCCAACCTTCGGTGCTCTCAACTGTGGCCAAATCCCATTTCAAAACGCTGTTATCATTCTCTCTCGCACTCAACGGCAGTGGTGATGGTGGTGGTGGAAATATCGACGGCGATGGCGGCGGTTTGGGTTCCGCCCTTGAGACTATCTTTTTAGATGATCCGCTTAATCTCAGTCTCTCATTCAGATTCACTCATCCACAGACCGCCACTCCTCCTCCGCATCTTAACCCTAGCCACTCGCCGGTCGTTAATCCTCCGTCGCAGACCGTTCACACTTCCCGGAAAGGTATTCATCTTCCTTTTTTTATTTTTGTTTCCTACAGTATGATAGCGCTACGTTTCAGACGAATCTTCCCCTACCCCGCCGCCTTTTTTCACCCTTTCTCGGCTGTCGTAGCCCACTACCGGTGCTCTTCCACATTCAGAGTCGATCGATATTTCACCAGTTTCTACACTAGGGTTACCACCACCAACCGAATTCCACCAGGTATCGATATTTCGTGTTGAAATACCCCTTCTTGGCTTCAATTTCTTCTCTAATTGCTCCTTTAAGAACATCACTAAAATACTTTTACAGATGCCTGGGTTTTCTGTTGTCATAGTGTGCGATCGACATGAAGTAGGAATCATAATCGTCAAGTATTCTACATTGGTAAGTTATTTTAGATTAAATTATGTTTATACAGAGAATTTTTAAGGTTAGCATGAGAAGATTATCATTTAATATTTTAATAGCATCATATATGGAATTTTAGGTTGAAAACCAAGGACACATTGGTGTTTGATGCGAACGTTCAATCTAAAAATCATCCACTCTCAGGTTGTGTTGAGTTAAAATAATGTTTATTATTGGGTTCAACTTTGGCTTGTAATCTGGATTGGTGTAGTTTTAGCTGAGATAAGAAGTCTTGGGATTTGTCTACTGAGGGTTTATTCCAACAATTGAGATCATCAACAGTTTTAGGTAAGAAATTCATGCCTAAAACTCAAGGATTTTGCTTAAGTTATGATAGATTGTTTAGACTAAATTGGGTTTATTGAATATCCAAGTTGAATTTGCAATGTTTAAGAGGATATGGACTTTGATTGCTCATTGTGACTATGTATTAGGGTTTATTGAAATCACGTCAGGAGTTTTTTTATTTTTGTACCAATAACGGAGTGTGTATTCTTAGTGTCTGTGTGCCAAGACAAGGGTCAATCACATAGAAGCCCTCCCCCCCCCCATTAGTCGTATGTAAATATAAGCCATACATTGCTTTCTGCATACAGAAAAAGAACAAAGACAAATCCAAGTTTGATTTTATAGTTTTGCTTTGCACATTTTTCCGTATTTGGGGGAAATGGATATCCTAACTGATAATTGCTGTCTTCTTTTTGCAGCTTGGTTTTGGTTTGTACTTGGAAGTGCCGAAGAACTTTTTTGTGTTTGTTTACCATCTTTTATCCTAAAATAGGTTTGTGTTTTTTTTACTATTCTTTGTCTTTCTTTTGACTACTCACAAAATGAGTCCGCCTCACTGCATTATGCAACTTTACATACAAAGTAAAGTAAACAAGTTTACAAAAGTTTACTTACAATTTGCAAGTTTTCTTTTTCTGCAAGTCAAATTATTTGATTCTACAATTTCTCCTTCATTGAATTTAGATGTGACTAATCATATGACCAGACACTTGTCTTCGTTTTATGCTTCATGTGTCTTTGAAAAATGGAGATTCATGTTCATGTTTGCGGCTTCCTGTTATAGCACTATACAAATTGCAGGACTGTTCAAACAGGTGGTGCGTGACTCGTACGGCTAGACCCGACCCGTACCCGTAACCATTTTAGTGGAAAATGGAAACCCGCTAATCGTGTAGCAGGTAATGGGTCGGGTATGGATTCCCGGTTAATCTGCGAGCCAAGTTTACAAATTATTGGTTAACTGTTTGAGTGAAAAATTAGTTCCCTTGCAAGTCTTAATTTTCTGCAAGTCAAATTATTTGATTTTACAATTGTAAATGCACACACATATATAGCATCAACTGAAATTGAAGTTAGTGTTTTTGTTTCCCATTCTTGTTAACTAAATTCAATTGAAATAAAATTTAAAAACTACAACCCAAGTCGTTTTTGCTTCAGGTTTCAGTTATTAACCAAAAACTGAGCTGACCCAAGTTTCAAAACTAAATAACCGAACTGTTCTAACCGAAACTAGTCGGTTTTTAAAGATAGATAACTGAATATTTCAGTTATTTTTTTGGTTAGGGCCTCCACTTTATAGAGTACGTTGTCCCTCCACGTTTGTTTCTTCATCGATATGAGACAAAGAAACAATGGAATGGGTGAATTCTTTAAAAAATCTAAAGGGTTCTTTTTTAGTCATATCTTTTATCCATATTTTTTTTTCATCCAATGTGGGATGGGCATAAATTTGTAAACAAGAGGGACAAAATTATAAATTGCTAGTTGTTGATGCATCAACACTTGTACCAAATGTAATATAGATGTTCTTAAGTGTCTTAAAATTTAGCAAATCGAAATTTATCAAATAAACAAAACACCAAAGGATTAGTATGCTATAGAATGAGCGTTTTGATAAAATGCATTCAACTTTTTGATGTTCTTGTTAACTAAATCCAATTGAAATAAAATTTTAAAACTACAACCCAAGTCGTTCTTTGCTTAAGTTTTCAGTTAATAACCAAAAACTGAGCTGACCAAGTTTCAAAACTAAATAACCAAACTGCTTCTAACAGAAGCTAGTCGGTTTTTAAAGATAGATAACTGAATAATTCAATTATTATTTTGGTTAGGGTCTCCACTTTATAGAGTACGTTGTCCCTCCACTTTTGTTTCTTCATCGATATGAGACAAAGAAACAATGGAATGGATGAATTCTTTGGAAAATCTAAAGGGTCATTTTTTAGTCATATCTTTCATCCATATTTTTTTTTCATCCAATGTGGGATGGGCATAAATTTGTAAACAAGAGGGACAAATTATAAATTGCTAGTTGTTGATGCATCAACACTTGTACCAAATGTAATATAGATGTTCTTAAGTGTCTTAAAATTTAGTAAATCGAAATTTATCAAATAAACAAAACACCAAAGGATTAGTATGTTATAGAATGAACGTTTTGATAAAATGCATTCAACTTTTTGGTGTTCTTGTTAACTAAATCCAATTGAAATAAAATTTTAAAACTACAACCCAAGTCGTTCTTTGCTTAAATTTTCAGGTAATAACCAAAAACTGAGCTGACCAAGTTTCAAAACTAAATAACCAAACTGCTTCTAACCGAAGCTAGTCGGTTTTTAAAGATAGATAACCGAATATTTCAGTTATTGTTTTGGTTAGGGCCTCCACTTTATAGAGTATGTGGTCTCTCCACTTTTGTTTCTTCATCGATACGGGACAAAGAAACAATGGTCATTTTATAGTCATTTTTTTCCATCCATGTTTCTTTTCTCATCCGATGTGGGATGGACATAGATTTGTAAACAAGAGGGACAAACATGTAAATGGCTAGTTGTTGATGCATCAACACTTGTACCAAACGTAGTATAGATGTTCTTAAGTGTCTTAAAATTGAAGTTAAATTACAATGTTGTCCTTTCAATATGTTTTGTATAGTAGTATATAGATATAGATAAACAAACGCCTATTGTATGAAACACTACGTTGAAATACATTAAAAATAATACTAACGAGCAGCTAGTACAAAACTTAGCTTACTTAACACCTAAAGTAAAAAGTAAAATGTATAGGGAACGACGATCAACATGGATGTATAGACGTCTAATGGCTTGCAAGTAAATGTAGCTTCATGAGGAATATGAGTATGGGAAGTTAAAGATAATCAAATCTCATCCATAGTGATAGAAAATAAGCAACATGTTTAACTACTATTGTCTAACAAAAACTATCAAATCCGACAAATCCTTTGCTTTTCCAAGCTTATTATAAATTGTCAAGAGTTCAACATCTATACAAATCTATGTCCATCCCACATCGGATGAGAAAAGTCCCATCCATGTGTGAAGCGCCCATGTTCAATACTCCGTGTTTGAGCACCATTTGTGTTCTTGATGGTATGGAATACGCATCGTTATACCCTGATGGAAACACCTACACATAGAAGAAAGAAATTTTATACAAGTAACATTCAAATCTTGAAACAGATAATCAAAATGGTAAAATTATAGAAACTGTGCTGCCGGTACTTTTTATGGAACTTCTTTTAATAATGAACACATTTGTTACCAAATCAGAAAGGAGACTTTAAACATAAAATCATCATAAAAGGCAATTATAATGTGTTTGACATGCAATCCTTTGTAGCCTATATAATCTGCAATTTCGTAAAGTCGGTACATCAGGCCGAGCAGTGGCGGAACTTGAACAATTAAATTAGGGGGACAAAAATATTACACATAAAAAACCAATTTTTTTTTCACCAAATACAGACCATAAATCCTAAAAATGATGCGATTGTCCGGATTTGTGGAACAAATTTGGGATTTTGATCTGGATTAGAAAGGGCCCAAACACTATAACTAATATGAAATAAACATAGTGGGTCAAAATCACTAATTAATTATAAGCAAAAAAATGTGTGTGTGGGGGGGGGGGGGTCTGGCCCCCTCTAGCCCCTTAAGTGTTCCGCCCCTGAGGCCGAGATTAGTAATGAATACTTACTAGACTTTCTTTTGCACCTTCAGCATCAATGAGCGCACTAAAGTCTCCAGCATCCATAATAACCTGAATGGTATACACAAATTAAGTTCATTACTTAGCAAGTGGCTTAGTCCTCATATGCTAAGTACTCACATACAAATAACAACTAAGATGAATTAATATTAACCTGTTCACTTCCCCCATTAATAAGCATCTTGCCGTTATTGAATGGTTTATAGGATATCTGTGCATTGAGCCAAGCCACGACATCGCACCTCCTCTTCCACATACCATTACCCAAGCTCGTAACATGTTGTTTATATAGCCCGTAGAAGGTTGGATCGTGTCACACCCCGCCTAGGCGGAAACGCGAGGCGTAACATTCACTGGTTTCCAAAGCATATGATTACCGCAAACATATACACGTAATTGGATACATAATCGAGTTTAAAATATTTACATCATAAAATATCAACTTGAGTTTACAAAAGTTTAAGATTTCGCAAATATGACTCAAGACCATGAGTTATACAGGAGAAATCCTCCCAAAAGCCGTATCCACGTGCATGCATGTATCCTACATTGCTAACTTGATGGCCACGTTCAATTTCCTGAAAACATACTTAAAAATGTCAACACGAGGTTGGTGAGTTCACAAGTTATTTTAAAGAGTTATCATAAACCCAATGTTTAAATCTGATCATTTTCCGATCAAAACTCTTTGTTAAACCTGATCACTTTAACCTGATCAGAACTCTTTTGTTTAAAACCTGATCACTTTAGCCTGATCAGAACTCTTTTATTTAAAACCTGATCACTTTAGCCTGATCAGAACTCTTTTGCTTAAAACCTGATCACTTTAGCCTGATCAGAACTCTTTTGCTTAAACTTGATCATTTTAACCTGCTCAAAACTCTTTTGCTTGTATTACCAATGAATATGAATACTAATCCGATCTATTGACCCCATTTGTAAGCTTGCAAGGAATACAAAATAGTATGTAATGTACGAGACCGTAACCAAACCCCAACATTATGTTATAAAATAGTTCTAAGTTACTGCCCAATGGGGCTGATGAACAGGTATCGAAACTTTCTTAGTTTCGATTGAATAGAACAGATGTCGAAACTACTTAGTTTCGAATGAGTAAATTGGGTATCGAAACTACCTAGTTTCGATTGAGTAATAGGTATCGAAACTCCTAGTTTCGATTGAACACAGGTATCGAAACTCCCAGTTTCGATTGAACAACAGGTATCGAAACTCCTAGTTTCGATTGAACACAGGTATCGAAACTCCCAGTTTCGATTGAACACAGGTATCGAAACTCCCAGTTTCGGTTGAACAACAGGTATCGAAACTATAGTTTCGATTACTGAAATTTTGATTGACAGAATCAGTCCTGTATATTTTTATGTTTTAATCTTGAATTTGACACACTTTTCTTGTTATCTTACTTGCGTTCGAATGATTTGTTTGTTTAGCTACGGTTTTAAAGAAAATAATATGGAAATTATTGAGTTTTTACCTCTAAGCAGAGATGGTGATTTTGAGAGAAACAGAGAAACGGTCTTGAATCTTTTGCTAAACTCTCTTCAGGAACACTTGAGATTCTTCTTAAAACACCGAATTATGGTGGATTCTTCCTTAAAACTTGACTTCGAATTTAAGAGAATTGGGAAAATTGCCGTATGAAAATGAGAAGTAGGAAAGGGATTGTGAGAAAAATGATTGAAGAGGTATGGTTTTACTTGAATTTCGAAGGCATAAGGTATGGTCATTCTCTGAAGTTTGGTCGAGAAAGTCAAGGAATTGAGGGGGAAAACCCACTTGTCTCGGCCGATATGATGATTGGGTTTAGAGTTAATTAAATCAATTAATTTGATTAAAGTGTAACTTAATATTATTTAGAGTTTTTTTTTAAAAGGTAAATTAATTCGGTTTAGATTTCTCACGGTATTATAATTTTTAACCAGTTTATGGCTCGTTGAGGAAAATATTGAAATCTTGGTTTTTGTAATATATATATATATATATTTATATATTTTTCTGGTTATTTTATTTAACCATTAACGTTCGTATTTAGTCGGGTTATACTGCTTACTTTTTCTAGTAATTCTTTAAGATTTACTAGACTTGGAATAGACTCCTTTTCTAGACTTCTTGAGTTTACTTAGTCAAAATAAAATATCAGGAAATAATAAGTATGAACGTGCATTTATGTAATATGGATATTGACCTGAAATGCTGGGTGTCACATTCTCCCCATGTTACAGAGAATTTCGTCCCGAAATTCAGTTCTTGTCATTCTGACTTGGAGTGTTTGTAAACAAGGACGGGTACTTGGATTTCATTTTATCTTCCCGCTCCCACGTATACTCGGGGCCGCGCTTTGAATTCCAACGTACCTTGATTAGCTTAACACGGCTGCGCCTTGTTCTCTGAACCTTCCAATCTGTGACTTCCATAGGTTCCTCAATGAAATTCAACCTGTCGTCTATGTGAATCTCATCAGGCGGTATAATTAATGTGTCGTCTGATAAGCACTTCTTGAGATTTGACACATGAAACGTATCATGTATATTGCTTAATTCTTGTGGCAACTTGAGCTTATAAGCTACAGGGCCAATCCTAGCCAAAATTTCAAACGGTCCAACGTACCTAGGGTTAAGCTTGCCACGGTTGCCAAATCTTGCAACTCCTTTCCAAAGTGAGACCTTTAACATGACTTTGTCTCCCACTTGGAATTCTAAAGGTCTTCGTCTGTTATCCGCGTAACTCTTTTGTCTGTCACGGGCGGCCTTCAGACGATCCTTGATTTTGAAAATCTTGTCTGTGGTCTCTTGAATAACCTCGGGACCGGTTAAATGTTTGTCGCCAACCTCCGCCCAACATAGCGGTGAACGACATTTTCGACTATACAAAGCCTCAAATGGAGCGGCTTTGATGCTGGTGTGGTAACTGTTATTGTATGAAAACTCAGCTAGCGGCAAATGAGTATCCCAATTTCCACCGAAGTCAATTGCACACGCACGGAGCATATCCTCTAAGGTTTGAATGGTCCTTTCACTTTGACCATCTGTTTGTGGGTGATATGCCGTGCTCATGTCAAGACATGTGCCCATGGCTTCTTGTAATGATTTCCAGATTCTAGACACGAATCTGCTGTCTCTATCAGAGATAATAGAAATTGGCACTCCATGCCTAGCCACAATTTCCTTGATATAAAGCCTTGCAAGCTTCTCGGTTTTATCCGTCTCTTTGATGGGTAGAAAATGAGCTGATTTCGTCAAACGATCGACGATTACCCATATAGTGTCATACCCGCTCGACGTCTTGGGTAACTTTGTAATGAAATCCATTGAAATTTGTTCCCATTTCCATTGAGGTATCTCGGGTTGTTGTAACAATCCCGACGGTTTCTGATGTTCTGCCTTTACTTTTGAACATGTCAGGCATTTACCGACATAAATAGCAATTTCTCCTTTCATGTTCGGCCACCAGTAGAGTTCTTTCAGATCCTTATACATTTTATCCGAACATGGGTGAATGGAGTACCTGGACTTGTGGGCTTTGTCCATAACCAACTCCCGTATGTTACCAAAACATGGCACCCAAATTCTATTCATGAAGTATAAAGTGTCATCTGATTTTGGTTCCAACTGCTTTATCATTCCTCGTAAAGCTTCACTCTGAATGTTTTCTTCCTTAATTGCCTCTTGTTGTGCCATCCGGATTTGAGTCGTGAGACTCGTGTGAATTGTCAATTCTAGGGCACGAACACGGAGTGTTTTAACCCGTTCCTTACGACTCAAGGCATCTGCTACGACGTTTGCCTTACCAGGGTGATACTTGATATCACAGTCGTAATCATTCAGTAGTTCTACCCAACGACGTTGCCTCATGTTGAGTTCTTTCTGATTAAAGATGTGCTGGAGACTCTTGTGATCTGTAAAGATAGTACATTTTGTACCGTATAAGTAATGTCTCCAAATCTTGAGTGCAAACACGACAGCACCCAATTCTAGATCATGAGTCGTATAATTTTTCTCATGTACTTTTAGCTGTCTGGATGCATACGCTATGACTTTTTCTCTCTGCATCAATACACATCCCAGGCCTTGATGTGATGCGTCACAGTACACGATGAAATTGTCAGATCCTTCAGGAAGGGATAGGATTGGTGCACTGCAAAGTTTTTGCTTCAGCAATTGAAAAGCTGATTCTTGTTTATCAGTCCAATCAAACTTTTTGTCCTTCTGAGTTAACGTGGTCAAAGGCAAGGCTATCTTTGAAAAATTCTCGATAAATCGCCTGTAATATCCTGCCAAACCCATAAATTGACGCACCTCAGTCGGAGTTCTTGGTGCTTCCCAGTTTTTGATAGCTTCAATCTTGGTTGGATCCACATGGATACCCTTCTTATTGATGACATGTCCGAGAAAATGAACCTCTTGGATCCAAAACTCACACTTAGAGAATTTGGCATAAAGCTTCTCATTCCTGAGTAGTTCCAAGATTAATTTCAAATGATGTTCATGTTCCTCCTTGGTTCGTGAATATATCAATATGTCATCGATAAACACAATCACAAATTGGTCCAAGTACGGCTTGCACACGCGGTTCATGAGATCCATGAAAACGGCCGGTGCATTAGTCAAACCAAATGGCATAACTAGGAACTCGTAGTGACCGTAACGAGTCCTAAAAGCCGTTTTTGGTATATCTTCTTCCTGAATTTTCAGTTGATGATACTCTGATCGTAGATCAATTTTAGAATAGAAACTGGAACCTTGAAGTTGATCAAACAAATCGTCTATTCGAGGAAGAGGATACCGATTTTTGATTGTCAGTTTGTTTAATTCTCGGTAATCAATGCACATTCTAAAGGTTCCATCCTTTTTCTTTACAAACAGGACCGGAGCTCCCCATGGTGAGAAACTCGGTCTTATGAAACCTTTGTCAAGTAATTCTTGTAGTTGGCTCGACAGTTCCTGCATCTCGGAAGGGGCTAGACGATACGGCGATCGTGCAACTGGTGCTGCTCCTGGTACTAGGTCGATCCGGAACTCGACTTGTCTTGATGATGGTAATCCTGGTAAGTCCTCGGGAAATACCTCCGAGTAATCTCTGACGATTGGTATGTCCTCAAGTCGACGTTCTTCGGGTTTCTTCTCGACGATGTGAGCCAGGAATGCACAATAACCCTTGCGTAGATACTTATGAGCTTTTATGCAGTTGATCATCTTTAATATCGTTCTACACCTTTCGCCTTGAATTGAAAGAATTTTTCCGCTTGGTAGTGGGATACGTACAATCTTCTCGAAGCATACGATTTCGGCACGATTCTTTGATAACCAATCCATGCCAATAACAATATCAAAACTCCCTAGTTCAACGGGTAGAAGGTCTATACTGAATGTATGGTTTTCTAAACATAAAGTACAACCCCTAATGACCTCTCCGGTTTCTATTAATTTCCCATTTGCTAATTCAATTGTATAACTTTGATCTAGTTTGCTGGCCTTAATACCGAGTAAGGATTTAAAATCATTCGACACAAAGCTCATATCCGCACCCGAATAAAAAAGTACAGAGGCATAGTGATTATTTATCGGGAACGTACCAGTGACTATGTTCGGGTCCTGGAGTGCGTCCCTTGCACCCATCACAAATGCCCTCCCTGGTGCCTGAGCGTTATTCTGATTCTTCCACTTGGGACAATCCCTCTTGAAGTGCTTTAGGTCACCACATATGAAACATCCCGGTTTAATTTTCCCCATTCGGTTGTTAGTTCGACAAGCTTGTGTGGTGTGACCAAACTTGTCACATTTTCCACACTTGATGCACACACCGGCATGATGATTTCCACACTTCTTACATCTCGGTAGGCCCCTATCATACTCTTTTCTTTCCACTGTGTTGACTGCAAAAGCTTTTATAGTTACTTGTTTCTTAAACCCTTGCTTCTCAGACTTGTTACTTGAATTTCCCATCCATTTCCTTTTCTCCCCAGATCTACCTTCCTCGTTCTCCTTCCTCACAAACAATTCATTACGTACCACATCATCCCTTAGCTTGAATGCTAAAGTTATAGCACTCTTGGCATCTATTGGATTAGATGATGTTACCATGCTACGAATTTAAGGCGCAAGGCCCCACAGATACCTCTCAACGCGTTTATGTTCTGGTGTGACCATATGCGGTACTAGAATCGCCAATTCATTGAAACGGTCGGTGTATCCCTCCACATCATCTCCTATCATCTGTAGGTTCCACATCTCAGCTTCAATCTTTTGCAATTCGTTTCGAGGACAGTATTCCTCAATCATCATGTTTTTCAAGTCTTCCCAAGACAATTGATACGCTGTATCTCTCCCCAAAGTCTTCATTTGAGTATTCCACCAAGTTAAAGCTTTATCAGTGAGCATGCATGTAGAATACTTCACCATGCAGTCAGCGGTGCATTCACTAATATCAATCACCGACTCCATCTTTTCTATCCATCTCATTAGACCTACTGCACCCTCGGTGCCATTGAAACTGCGGGGATTGCAGGATAGGAAGGCCTTGTAGGTGCACTTCCTATTTGGAGCATCTGTAGAATCACAAGTCATAACGTCATTAATTCGGATCACGACTATGTGTTATGGCTTATTTATTTTTATTACCTCCGGAACCTCCTGCTGTACCACTACCTCCTGCACCTCCTCCGCCGCTACCGCTACCGTTTCCTCCGCCACTATTTCGATTTGCTTCATACTGCTCTATGGCGGCAGCTACTCGCTGTGCTATGAGTTGTTCTATGTTTGGGGAAATTGTCTCGTTGTTGTCACCAGTAGTGTTATGGGGTGTCCCACGCTTAGGTGCCATGACGTTCTTTCTAACATATTAATTAAAAAGAAACAACATTATATAACAATAATGATAGATCATGACATAGGGATACAACAACATCAAACGTAAACAACCATCATTACAACATAAACCATCACATACATAGTTAAAACATACATAGTACATTGTTCCCAAAAGACAAGGATACAAAAAGAGATGGGTTCTCATGACCACATCAGTACCAAAGTTTTAAACTACATAATGTGCTATGGGCACAACCCGCCCATAATAGGTTTAAAAGAAGAAGTGGGAGTACAACCCAATCATCATGGCAAGTCTCGCCATGACAAAGCTAGTTCTTGCCACAAATTCTGCAGCCAAAGTCCTCTCTTCCGGTGCCTCCACCATGTCTCGGACCGTGAGAGTGAACTGCCAGTCCATATCAGCTCTCAGCTCTAGGTAGTCAGTGGCACTATGTATGTCTCGGGTGTTATCCTCCAGAGTCTGTACTCAAGATCCGAGCCCTTGACGTAGTCGCGTGGCTGCATCCCCATGTGCCCGAATATCATCTAGGAGATCATCAAGACGTTCCTCGTGCGTACGAACGCGTACTACCAATGTAGGCACTGTGAGCTCCATGGCTTCCCCAGTGTGGGGTAGGGGTGTTGGGAAGTTGGAGGACTCTCCGAGCTCAAAGGTAGAGGGAATGCTCTCCATCTCCCTCCATCGTGCCAGGGTACGGGGCATCCAACGGATAGTCCCCACCGTAGGGTGGTAACAGGGTCGTTGCCTAGGTGGTTCCTCATCAATCTCCAAGTTTTCCGGGTCACGGGCTGCCAGGGTTCTTTTGCGTGGAAATCGAACCTTCTTCCTAGCACTCTTTACCATAACTGGTCCTCCGCTTTTCTTTCGGTAGACGATAGGCGGTTCTCCCAGGGCAACATTGGGTGGTGTCGAGCTGCGAACTTGTACTCGATTTTTGGGGCGTGTGGCGAAAAGTTCCTCGTTGGATTCAGGGTCAGAGACGGGGTCAGAGTGTGAGTGTGACGGCATGCTTGTGACTACAATATCCATATGACATGATGACTGGTTATGCAATGCTTATGCAATGGAAACATTTTAGTGAGTCATTCAACGTATAGACTAGGTTCCGTTTTAGACACCTGGTTCGCTATAAACAATGGCTCTGATACCAAGTTCTGTCACACCCCGCCTACGCGGAAACGCGAGGTGTAACATTCACTGGTTTCCAAAGCATATGATTACCGCAAACACATACACGTAATTGGATACATAATCGAGTTTAAAATATTTACATCATAAAATATCAACTTGAGTTTACAAAAGTTTAAGATTTCGCAAATATGACTCAAGACCATGAGTTATACAGGAGAAATCCTCCCAAAAGCCGTATCCACGTGCATGCATGTATCCTACATTGCTAACCTGATGGCCACGTTCAATTTCCTGAAAACATACTTAAAAATGTCAACACGAGGTTGGTGAGTTCACAAGTTATTTTAAAGAGTTATCATAAACCCAATGTTTAAATCTGATCATTTTCCGATCAAAACTCTTTGTTAAACCTGATCACTTTAACCTGATCAGAACTCTTTTGTTTAAAACCTGATCACTTTAGCCTGATCAGAACTCTTTTATTTAAAACCTGATCACTTTAGCCTGATCAGAACTCTTTTGCTTAAAACCTGATCACTTTAGCCTGATCAGAACTCTTTTGCTTAAACTTGATCATTTTAACCTGCTCAAAACTCTTTTGCTTGTATTACCAATGAATATGAATACTAATCCGATCTATTGACCCCATTTGTAAGCTTGCAAGGAATACAAAATAGTATGTAATGTACGAGACCGTAACCAAACCCCAACATTATGTGCCTCTCCTCGCCTTTCTGCGAGTAAGACAATATGCGGTCATTCGGCCATTTGGACCCCTGGTTAGCGCGACTAACCATGACCGGAGGCGTCACCCCCAATAGTACTATTCATATAATCCCGGGCTAAGTCCATAGCTAATGGTTACTAATTTATTCAGAGGACTTTAAGCGCTTTACTTTTCCCTCAATACACACATACGGTCAGATCATTAGTTCAATTCATTTACACAAAAGTCTTTTACAAGTATGTTTCCACCCCAAATCATTTCAAAACTTTAGAAAAAGGGGATTAGTGAAACTCACCTCGACAGTATGAATGCTAGCAAATATTTGAATAACAGCAGACTCGCCTATCCGTATCCTAATTACACAAGGATAACATACACGTTAAGACTACCCGTCTTAAACGCAAGTTGTTCACCCGACTTAGCAGATCTGATTGCTTTTGTTTAAATATCTTTTTAGTTTTTCAACACTTGTTTCGTTATAAAATAGTTCTAAGTTACTGCCCAATGGGGCTGATGAACAGGTATCGAAACTTTCTTAGTTTCGATTGAATAGAACAGATGTCGAAACTACTTAGTTTCGAATGAGTAAATTGGGTATCGAAACTACCTAGTTTCGATTGAGTAATAGGTATCGAAACTCCTAGTTTCGATTGAACACAGGTATCGAAACTCCCAGTTTCGATTGAACAACAGGTATCGAAACTCCTAGTTTCGATTGAACACAGGTATCGAAACTCCCAGTTTCGATTGAACACAGGTATCGAAACTCCCAGTTTCGGTTGAACAACAGGTATCGAAACTATAGTTTCGATTACTGAAATTTTGATTGACAGAATCAGTCCTGTATATTTTTATGTTTTAATCTTGAATTTGACACACTTTTCTTGTTATCTTACTTGCGTTCGAATGATTTGTTTGTTTAGCTACGGTTTTAAAGAAAATAATATGGAAATTATTGAGTTTTTACCTCTAAGCAGAGATGGTGATTTTGAGAGAAACAGAGAAACGGTCTTGAATCTTTTGCTAAACTCTCTTCAGGAACACTTGAGATTCTTCTTAAAACACCGAATTATGGTGGATTCTTCCTTAAAACTTGACTTCGAATTTAAGAGAATTGGGAAAATTGCCGTATGAAAATGAGAAGTAGGAAAGGGATTGTGAGAAAAATGATTGAAGAGGTATGGTTTTACTTGAATTTCGAAGGCATAAGGTATGGTCATTCTCTGAAGTTTGGTCGAGAAAGTCAAGGAATTGAGGGGGAAAACCCACTTGTCTCGGCCGATATGATGATTGGGTTTAGAGTTAATTAAATCAATTAATTTGATTTAAGTGTAACTTAATATTATTTAGAGTTTTTTTTTAAAAGGTAAATTAATTCGGTTTAGATTTCTCACGGTATTATAATTTTTAACCAGTTTATGGCTCGTTGAGGAAAATATTGAAATCTTGGTTTTTGTAATATATATATATATATATTTATATATTTTTCTGGTTATTTTATTTAACCATTAACGTTCGTATTTAGTCGGGTTATACTGCTTACTTTTTCTAGTAATTCTTTAAGATTTACTAGACTTGGAATAGACTCCTTTTCTAGACTTCTTGAGTTTACTTAGTCAAAATAAAATATCAGGAAATAATAAGTATGAACGTGCATTTATGTAATATGGATATTGACCTGAAATGCTGGGTGTCACAGATCGATTACGAATTCAATGGAAAGATGATTCGTCACACTACCAACCACAACCAATATCCATTGGAAATTTTGTAGTTGAAGAAAAAATTCACTTCTTTCACTTGCAACTTTTTCCTTCCATGAAATGAAGGTTTTTGCAATGGAAGTTTTTTCAACATCAACTCTCGAAGAGGATGCCATAATATAGATTAAAGTGGTTTTGGGGCCTAAAGTGGTTGATTTAGTTGCTTATACCGTAGAGACACCCTGTTTACCACTAGAAACACATACATAGCAATTGTAAGTTCATTGTTTTAAAAATGAATATGATAAAACAGTATATTTTTGGACAGGACCTTTGACAACTTTTGAATCCCTAATAGAATTGGTACATGTTATTGTGCTACAACTTAAATTGGTTGATTTAGTTGCTTGTACTGTAGAGACACCCTGTCTACCACTAGAAACACCTTTAACAAGAAAAATACCTATCGAAATCCTATCTTGCACAACTTAAATTAAAAGAAAAAATATGTGAGATCTAGTAAGATTAATATAGGCTATACAACTCGTATTTATCGAAGATTGTGTTAGATTTCTACTAGGTGGATGGAAAAGTGAACACATTTATGAAAAGTTGTTGGCTTCGATGTTATTGTGCTACATACATAAACTGTAAGACCAACAAAGAAAGAATATGCATTTTGTTAGCACCCAAGGATTTCTTTCAAAAAACGAAAATCATTGTAAACTAACAGTATAAGCTTACATACATGTCTCTGAAGAAGCGCAAACTAACGAAAAATGATTTGAAATTGTTGCAACTAATTAAGAGTTGTGCTAAAGAAAGTTCAAGTGATTTGCTTAAATGCAATTGTCTGATTAGAAATCATGTGAAAAGTATGACTAAAAGTAGTTTCAAAAGCTATTCAACAAGGATGATGGGAAAATTACAAATAGTTGTCACATGTTTGTCCATTATATTTTTGAAACCGCAATTATCACTACTATGCTCATGAATTAAGCGCAATTTTCATTACTACACGCGAGCAAATGCAACCCGTTAGATATAGCTAATATAGCATGGAAAACCATAGGGGTTATATCCTCGAAACGTTTCAAAATAGTTAATGTCAGAGGGTCTAATAAAAAACAACCTGATTCTGTATCAATTTAAAAAAAAACAATGAACCTAATAGAGCTCGAGTAACAACAACTAGAGGTGCTCAAAAGAACCGGAACCGAATCCGATCCGATGGATTATCCGAAACCGGATCCGGCTAGAACCGGTTTTTTTTGGAACCGGACCGGATTTTTTGAGAACCGCCGGATCCAGAACTGGTTCCAAGGTTTTGTCCGGACCGGATAAAAATCGGACAAAAATCGGACAAAATGGAACCGGACAAAATCGGACACAAAAAAAATCCGGAAAAAACCGGTTCCAATCGGATAAAACCGGATCCGATCCGGAACCGGTTCCAAATAGGTTCCACCTCTCCACTCCCAAAACCGGATCCGATCCGGAACCGGTTCCCTTGGGTCCGGTTCTTGACCAACGTTGACGGAACCGGTCCGGATCCGGTTCCGGAAAAAAACCGGTTTGTGCACCTCTAACAACAACAACAACAACAATACCCAATCCCGCCTAGGGCGGGGTCTGGGGGAGGTAAGATGTACGCAGTCATGCCTTTACCCTAAGGTAGAGAGACTGTTTCCAGAGTGACCTCCGGCACAAGATCCAAAGTCCGAGCATGAACAAGGGGGAAGAAGTAGAATCATGCGAGAAAGAGAGACAAAAACACGACAGAAAAAAAAAAACAAAAAAACAAAAAAAAAAAACTAAAACTGCAGCTACCAACGCACAGACGCCTAAGAAAGAAATCGGAACCCCAAAGCCGAAAAGGCACCCCCTAGAAGCAAAAGGAACACAAACCTCAAAGTATGGCAAGAGAAACGCTAAGGAAGCCTATATACCAAGAGCACCAATCTATCTAAGAGAAAAAGGGAAGGAAAAAGAAAAAAACCACACCCACACTTACCCCTCCACCCTAATCCTAGACCTCCAAGCATTCCTATCTGAGATCATGTCCTCGGGTAGACTAAGCTCCTTCATATCGAGCTTGATTTTATCCTCCCACCTAAGTTTAGGTCTACCCCTTCTCCTATTTCCGGCTATCGAAAGGTCTTCCACTCTCCTCACAGGGGCTGAAAGAGGTCTCCTCTTTACATGGCCAAACCATCTTAGTCTTCCTTCCCTCAACTTGTTGGTGATAGACGCTACTTCAAGTTTAAACATGAGGTTTAAACAAAGTAAAACTATTTAATAATCCAAAGAAACTAGTTGGAAAATTTAATAATACATTAATCAAGAACTAATTTAGCATATAGACAGGAGAGATTAAAATATTTAAACGTTTTCTAGCTATAGACTGAAGACTACCATTAATGAAACTGGGCTACGGGTAACAGAACGGTTACTTATTATTTGGTTTCACGGTTTAGGTTTATTAGGCCGAGAAAATTATAAGATTATTACTTTAAGAAATCACATTAATTTACTAACTAAATGGGAAAGGGAATGAATCCATCTAGGTGGAGTCTTTCATGATGAAAATTTTGATATAATCTTCATAATTCTCTTATTGAAGATATTTCTAATATTTGACAGTATAGTGAAACATATTTTCATGTGATGTACAGTCCAATATGCGGATTTTCATGTGTTGTAAGGACGTCAGTTTAACTAGTATTAATCATGCGCGTGTTGTGACGCGCTAAATCAGAAAACAAATTAATGTCGTCTATACTTTATAATGCTCATGCTCTCTCTTTGAAAGATAAATAATTGTAATTAATGATAAAAATCATGATGTCACGTATCAAATGTCATGTCCATGAAAGGACAATATAGTATCAACTACAAATGATTGAAAGTCACCACAGAAAGCAATTTTAATCAATAACTTTAAACAATTAAAGCATTTACTGATTGAAGACAGAAGATACATATGATAAATAAATCTGCAGATACAAAATCAGACAAAGAAATAATAATTTTATAACCTCGAACACAGTGTGGTTCAATCTTTTTAACGAATGAAACCGAACACGAGCCAAAATGGGTAATTATACAATACAAGCCCAAGTGAGTTGGGTCAGGTAGAGGTGTACAAAAAAACCGGTTTTTTTGTTCTATCCGGTCCAAACCGGCAAACCGGTTTGGGGCAAACCGGTTCGGGTTAAGCTAAAACCGCCGGTTATGAACCGGTTTAAAGCATTCAGGAGTCGACTGAGTTGAGGACCGGTTTGTGTGAACCGGTTCGGAAAACCGATTTTGTCGCTGAACCAAAAAATAGCCGTTATTCAACGGCTTTATAGCCGTTAGGGTCGAATTTGACCCTTTTTTTTTGCCTTTTTTCACCTATAATTCACTATAAATAGGTGGGGGGTGTTTAGGTTTAATCACACCTCTTTCTACACTCTCTAATATCTAAAACCGCTCTTTAAACGCTCAAAAACGCTCTCTAAACTCTCTCAAAGAAAATAACCATGTCAAGTGTTGGTGGTTCCTCAAACGAAATTATCGTTGTGAAAATTCGACCAACAACGAGAAATCCGGCAATTTGGTGCAATTACGATTTATGTTTGTTGTCAAACGGGAAGGGACGTGCTCGGTGCAAGATGTGTGGTGCGTTTTTGGGGAAAGATTCAAACACTAGTTTGAAAACGCATAAAGAAAAATCTTGCCCGTCCTTGAAGGGAATTCCAAGTGAAGGTCAAGCCTCGATGACAAGCGAAGGAGGAATTTGGAACTTTGATCCAAATATTGTTCGAGATCGAATGACGATGTTAGTGATTCAAGAAGGATTGCCGTTCAACCACTTTGACAATCCGCGCTTGACAAGGATGATTCAAGAGACACTCCAACCACGTTATCATCAAGTAAGTCGCATCACCCTTAGACTAGATTGTATAAAAATGTGGAAAAAAAAGAATTAATTTTGAGTTTTGAAAATTTGGAAACCGGTGTAAATTTAACCACCGATGTTTGGTCGGCTCCACATGGTATACCATATTCGTACCTTTGCGTTACCGCGCATTGGGTTGAACCAAAACGTGGCAAATGATGAAGCGTACAATCGCGTTTGACTTGTTTGAATATCCACACACCGGCGAAAATTTATTTTATATATTAGATGGTGTTATAACCGAATTTAAATTACAAAATAAACTTTTTTCAATGTCTTTTGATAATGCATCTAATAATACAAATGCGGTTCAAAAACTAAAAATTAAATATAAACCGGTTTGCAACGACGTTTTTTTCCATAGTCGATGTGTCGCACACATCATTAACTTGGCGGTGCAAGCCGGGCTTGCAATTGAAGAGGTTTCAAACTTAACATATGCTTTTCGACTAATGCTTAAAGATATTTTTAGTAACAAAAAAGATACCATGATTATATTTGATTTTGTCATAAAACGAATAATCTTTGCTTATGTCCGAATTGGGACGTCGAGACAAGATGGAACTCGACTTATAATATGTTTTATAACGCTTTACGACAAAGAGAAACTTTAGAAATATTTCATGAAATGTTTGCCTCAAAACCTCGTCGTAAAATTCTAAAGTTTCCGTATACGAGTTGGGACATTTTAAAAGACGTAACCGAATTGCTTGAAGTTTTCAAAATCGCCACCACTTTTTTATCCGATGTTTATTATCCCACAAGTCCATTAACTATAAAACAAATATATTTAATGGCTAACAAGTTGTATGAACTTGAAAATAAAAGCACTCTTTTTACAAAAATGATAGAACCGATAAAAGAAAAATTAGTAAAATATTTTAAAGAAATGCCTCCCGTTATAACTTGTGCCGCCGCGTTAAACCCTACCATAAATGTTTTCGGGGTTGAAACGTTGATTGATAGAATTACTTACGCTTTGAATTTGGATAGTGAAGACATCCATTTTGCACAAGGCACAAAAACATATTTTAACAAATGTTTACAAGATTTATTTAATGTTTATTTACATAAATATGGTACAACTCCGACTCCACATGATACAATGGGTACATCATCAAGTGGTAGCTCGAAAGATGTTAATTTGAATTTATATAACGAAATGTTAAATGAATTTAGTAAACGGGCTCGAGGTACCACCCTGAGTAGCGAACTCGGAAGGTATATTGGCACAAACTTTTTAGCGTTTATGCCTCCTACCGTTTTTGAGGAGTTTGATATTTTGGCTTGGTGGAAAAAAAAACAAAGCTTCGTTTGTGATTCTTTCCGCCATGGCCCGTGATGTACTAACCGTCCAAGCTTCCACGGTAGCTTCGGAATCTGCGTTTTCTTTTAGTGACAGGGTCTTATCAATACAAAGGACTATATATATATATATATTTATATATATGGGAGGGATCAAGAGAAAACCACAAAGTTAGGCGAAAATCGAGAAACTACTAAAATAATGTGTAATACTATGGGTTACATATACGTAACCGCATTTTTTTGATTTTTTTTGTTTTCTGTTTACGTATACGTAACACTATGGGTTACGTATACGTAAGCCAATATTTAAATTATTTTTTGATAAAAATTTGTAATATTACATTAATACTCTTATAAAAAAATTAAAATAAAAAATAAGTATTATTATATTATTGGTTTTCTCTGGACCCACCCCTATATATATATATATATATATATATATATAGGGGAGGTTCAAATAAGAAGTGGTTTTTCGCTAAAAAACCTAAGAAATGATAAAAACCTTAAGAAACTATATCAAACGAACTCCGATTGAGCTCATTTCAGCGACGTTGGAACCATCTCGTCGAACTCTACCATCTTAGCTTTTAAGGTTTAGATTTTAGGGTTGAATTTTAGGGTTTTAGCCTTTGGGTTTAGTTTTTAGGGTTTAGATTTTTTGGTTTAGGTTTTTTTTTTGGGTGGGGGTGGGAAGTTTAGGTTTTTAGGGGTGGGTGGGGGTGGATTTAGGTTTCTTTTTGGGTGGGGTGGTTTTAGGTTTTTGGGGGTGCGGGTGGAGGGGGTTTAGGTTTTTGGGGGCGGGTGGAGGGGGGTTTGATGAGACGGTTTCAACGCCGCTGGAATGAGCTCAATCGGAGTTCGTTTGACCCATTTCTTAGCATTTATTAGCGAAAAGATACTTATTAGTGGAACCTTCCCATATATATATATATATATATATATATATAGAGAGAGAGAGAGAGAGGAAGTTTTAAATACAAAGGGTTTATTTCGTACGAAACGTACGAAAGGATAACAGCGTGCCGCGTGTTCCTTTTAATTTTTAGTGGGAGTGATATTTTTGTCATTTTACCCGGTTAGTAATTATACATTCGTAATTAATTAAAAATGTATGATTAAAACATGCATGATTAAAAATACGTTATAAAACATGTGTGACATACCTAAATACGTCATTAAAAATACGTGATTACAAACAATGTACCAAATAAACTTACGTGATTACTTATGCGTATTACTAGACAATATTATTTGAATTTATTTTGTTAGAAATTGACGCATTACATATGAATTTGAATTTGAATTCATGCGTGATTATTATTTTGAATTCATGCGTGATTATTATTTGAATTCATGTTGTTAGAAATTAAATTCATATGTAACTAGTGGGTGAGCCCGCGCGTTGTAGCGGCGGCAACAATTACAACGCGGTACTCGTTTTCTGTTAGTTTATTAATCATCCCGTGATATATTGTATAGTACCTCTGTTAGTTTTCTTATTCGTAGCATCGGTGTGATCTATGAACACCCGCAATGCGGGTTTGTTTAGTGACGATTTGCTCAATACAAAAGCACTGTACCATATTGTATTCAATGAACAAATATGCAAGCAACTTGAATTTAAAGAATGCACTGTGTTCAAGCAAATGGGATGAAATTCAGTACAGAAAGATGAATAAAGAAACTACATACAATTTTAACCTTTAAACTTGTAATTCTACAGTAAAAGAAGTTAATATATTTACCACTTGCTAATTACATGGAGATAATATCACTTGATGTACCTTCTATTTTTAGTTATGAACTCATCAAAAGTCAAAGCAGCAAGCCAACTTTTTGCATCTTGATGTTTATTGCCTTTTTGCATCATGATATTAAGCTATGTATCTGTTTCAAGTTCAGCCAAAGTAGAAGCATTTATGGCTTTTTATATAAAGTTACAGTTTTAAGCATTCATGTTTTTTTATATAAAATTACTATCTTTACTTAAAATTCTCATCAATCTCTTTGGTTTCTTTCTCTCTTGCTTTGTTGAAAATCGGATGACGGGTGCCTCTTAGCATATTTAGGAAGGTGCCTACTAAGAGAGATCGAAAATTTCCCACTATGCAGATGAATCTCAGCGGGTGCCTCGCCCCCTACTGGAGGCTACATAAATTCGCCCCTGCTAATATCCCAAATCTTGAAAGTTTTGTGAGCAAGCATCTTCCTGCTACCTAGTTCCCATATCATCGGATGCACCGCCACTATTTAAAAAAAAACATTAAAAAAATTAAGAAGACATTAAGAAACTTTTATAAAGTGTTGAAGAAAATAACTAATCTTTAGTTATGCACTCAGCTAAACATCTTATCCGTATTTACAATTTCACATATATGGAGTGTTCAGCCAAAAAAATTCTAGCTAAACTTCCAAAGATCCATTAGAATGCACTTTACAAAAAAAATACAAAAGGTTGTTTCTATCTCAAAGTCTAAGTGAGCACACAACAAAACCAAACTGTGAATTTTATCTTATTTATTATGATAAATGCAATTACAGACAAAGAAAGGTATATGCACTGAGTTAGGCAAACCTACATACACATACATATTGATCCTACATACAAATACATCATGTCGCCTGCAATTTTCTTTTCTTATTTGGTAGTGATATCAACTTGGAATTAACTTGATTTCACTATAACTTGGTTCCAACTTGATAAAATCCAATAAACATCGACAACAAAATCATTCAATCTTCATAAACATGTAACATAAAGAGAATCTTACAGGGAAATTATGGATGAGCAGGTTCCAATTGAACTTGGAATATTGCCAGAAAGAGAGTTTTGTGATGATATCAATTCCTTCAGTGAAGTTGCCCCTCCTATTTCTACAAGAATACTCCCATTTAACTGTTTTCACTCAAGTCAAGACTGTTTAACGCCTTTAGCTTTCCAACAGTTTCTGGGACTCCACATGTTAGTGAATTCTTAGACATGTTCAAGAATCTCAAGCTGCTAAATTTCCCAATATCAGATGGGATTTCACCGGTTAATTCATTGTGTGAACATGATCTTCTATTGTTGCTCAAGATAATTGGTTAATTTTATCTAAATGTTTGTTGTATATGCTGATGCAGTTACGGAAGCAATCAAATGACTCAAATGTGCAGCTTATATGCTGCAGAAATGTTCAATTGTTAATACCACCTTTGTCTATGACTTTTTATAATCTCAAAAAAACCAATCAAACTTCTATACAAGGTGCAAGGTTCATAGATCATTTTATTAAACTTGCAAGGTTCATAGATCATTTTAAAAACCAACCAAACTTCTATACAAGGTACAAGGGTCCTCAAATGTGCAGCTTATATGCTGCAGAAAATGACCTGAACCCGTTTATACTAAACTCAAACTTGCAATATTCGTGTTAAGTTCGAGTCATCTTTTCGTGTCGTGCTAGAGATTCACACCTACTTGCAAGTTTATACTAAGCTTCTCTATTTGAGCTTTTGGATTCTTTTGCAGTTTTCGATATTGGATTTGGATAAAGTTGGTAATTAGGCGAAATCAATAGCGGGTCCCGAGTTCCGTGTGGAGTTGCACTTTAGTCCAAGTAACCCTACCCCTAACGAATCGTTCTCAGGTCCATCTGATGGTAATGAACCTTGGCGACGGGTTCGACATTAATCTTTGAATTCATTTAACTGGGGAGTGAAAAATTTGAACTTGTAGTGTTAGTTTACAATGGCAAAAAAGCCAGAAACAAGCCACCACATGGGTTATCATTTTCATTAATCATTCTAACATTTTCTTTTATTTGCATATTCATGATTGGTCCCACAAATGAAGACTTGATGTTATAACCAACAGTTCAATGAGCAGACAGTTAGGTCATTGGTTGACTGGTCATTGACCTAATTGTAAGGCCCCTTTCCCGGGTAACCTCACTTGTTGGATTTACTCATAAACATAGTCATAAATACTTAGCTTAAATTTAAAACATTCGAATTCAAACATTACATAACGTAACATGACATGACATAACAGCGGAAGTCTTTAAAATTTAGTACATAACATTTGTCTTAACATATGTAAAATGGGATGTCAGTCTTGTGCCGGGTAACCTTCACGCCTTCGCACGACCCTTCCTTTCTGTACCTGAAATGTATACTAAAAGTCAGCTAACGCTGGTGAGTTCTAGTTTAAAACTATTAAGTATGATCTTTCTTTTTTTATAAGTATACATAATTATATGTATTCATAACTTTTACTTTTCTTTCATCTTTCTTTTGTGATTACATATATATATATGCATTCACCTTTTCTTTTCTTAACTTTCATGGGTCATACACTTAAGGGTGATCAACCTGTCATTTGTTTGCGAATGTCACAAAGACAAGCGCCACGGTCCATTGTCATGGCCCGCCATTCTTACAACTGTCCGGCAACTAGTGTCCGTCCGTAATTTTATTCTTACAACCGTCCGACATCTTTTGTCCGTCTGTAATGACTTACAACCGTCCTACCGTCGTAGGCCGTAATTCGCCCGTCTACCCGAAGGTATCCGTTTCCCATACGACTATTATTTATACAACCGTTCTACTTATCATAATATGCCAATTGCTTCGACCGTCCGTTAATAGCTTTAGTACGTCCTAGCTGATGAAGGAACGCATTTGTGGCATTCGTACGTCCTAGCTGATGAAGGAACGCACTTGTCCCGGTTATAAAATAGTCACGTGGTCGTCCGTCTACCGAAGTACCCGTTATCATTGAAGCGTCCATAACATTATTTCATTCTTTGCAAGCAATATATAAATGGATATAAAGCAGGATTTCATTCTTACACATTGTGTTATACTTTCATTCATTCTCTATAATCATACGTTTCATTCTTTGTTCATAATTCTTTTTCGTGTATATGTATATATATATTTATTTGTATACCACGTATGATCACATTGACATTCATAAGATTTATTCATTTAGTGTATACACTTCAGCCCCAAAACATTTGAAAACATTTGCACATAACATAGAAGGGGGCACATAGAACTCACCTGAAAAGCTAGTCTTGGTTGTCCTAAACAAAGGTCCAACAATGTCACGTACGATCTGAATTAGGTAGTTTAAATACATATGAGACCCAACCCCGAATCTAACGGTTTAATCATTCTAAACATACTTACTTTACTTACTGGTCTGATGCATGCTCACTTAGTAAGTGCGCAGGGCCTTGCTCATGCGTACTTGATAAGTACGCATGATCTTTTTCATGCGTACTTGGTAAGTACGCATGATCTTTTTCCTGCGTACCATGATCTTTTTCCTGCGTACTTGGTAAGTACGCAGGACGTCCTTCCACCTGTTTCTTGGACAAGTCCGAAATTCTTGCAAGTTAATCCGATCATACTAATCTTACAATTTTCTTTGATCAAAAGGTGCGGTTTTCACTCTATATGCTAGTTCTAAGCCTATTTTCAAGTTTCATCCATAAAAACGTCTCCTATTTAGCTAAAACCCGAGAAACCCCAAAACAAACAAAAACTCAGATTATGATCGAATCGTTACCTGGATTGGACTTCTGATTCGGAGGTTTTAATCACGAGCTCAGCGGTAACGTGCTCCTTCAATCTCGTGTCGATCCGTTGACTTTCTCTCTCTAGACCCTAGCTCTCCTCTCTCTCTAGAATGATGAAATGAAGATGAAATGGTGAAGTGGGCTGCCTTGCCCCTTATATACATGGTCTTTCATCGGCTCGTTGGAGCCGAGCCCAAGCCCATCCGTTTTTCTTTTGTTTTATGACGATTAAGCCTCTATTGCATTATTGTTTACTATATTACTATTTTTGGGATGTTACACTAACCATCAGCATGGGTTTGGTTCCTTTCTTTCATAGTTATAAGTGTTCAAGAAACAACAACACTTGCATATCAAAATGTCCAATAAAATTAAGGAATACAAGATTGATTTGTTACTACAGTGGGCTAATGGTTTACAGAGACAATACAACTGAAAAGGCAGGCACGTATAGGTATTTCCTTTTCGTCTTTTTTACATTAGATTGATTTCGTATTAAAATTACGGAATACAATGTGATATGCCATATGGTGGCTTAACGGAAGGTGGAATGGAGAAGATTGATTAAGCCAGATGTGGAGTTTTGATTGGTTCTGGTATAGGTGGTATGAAGGTTGTGAGTGATTCTGTTGAAGCTCTGAATGTTTCATATAGGAAGATGACTCCTTTCTGCATACCGTTTTCAAGTACTAACATGGGCTCATCATTGCCAGCCATTGATGTGGTGAGATCAGATTAATTAACCTATGATCATTTGACATCTTTATAACTGATTAACTATTTTCGTATTTAACTTCAGGATTGGATGGGTCCAACTTATTCTATATCGACTGCTTATGCCACAAGTAATTTCTGTATAATGAATGCTGCAAATCACATCATCGACGGGGATGCTGTAAGTGTTGTATTCATGGCTATTCTATTGTGCATCACCATTTTTATAGTGTTGAAAATCTTGCAGGACATGATGCTTTGTGGTGGCTGTGAATCATCCATTTTACCCAAGGCTGCTGCTCTATAGTAGATACATCGATTTGTTGCACAGGTGAATCCAAATAAAACCATTTTCAACCACCTTAATACTAGAGAGATTTAATTTAGTATGTGATCTAATTTGTCACCATTTGCTGCTGTCTTAGGCAAGTAAATTGGCATCTCATTATCTTTTACATCAACTAAATAGGTAAGTACATTGGTATTTCTAACTGCAATTGGAACATAATCATGTAGACAACTTTTGTGAGTTTTGGAAATGTCCTTAACTTTATGATGAAAGGCTGTTTTATATGAATACAATTACTTTCTATGAGGTTAAGATTTAGTTAATAAATACACTTAAATACTTAATTCCTATGCTAACGAATACATTTCATTCGGTTCGGTTAATTAGGTTATGACACACCCCATAACAAAAACCGACCCACAATAATAGAATGTTTTTGAGGATCAGATATGTTAGTCGGTTTGGAAACCGGTTTCAATTTAAAAAATTATTACTTTTGAAATTACAAAAAGAGTCTTAAAACATAATAAAGGTTAATTTTTATTCATTTTACACAACCAAGTTAATGACTTTTTTTAATAACATTATTTAAATAATACTTGATTTATTTTTTTAATAACATTATTTAAATAATACTTGATTTATGTGTATATCTTAAATACGACAATAAGTTCAAATGCATGTCATAATCAATATTTGATTAAGGTTAACGGTCGTGACCTACATTTAAATTTATCGTCGACTTGAACATCCGCAAGTGGTTTTCGGGGATTTGAGAGCGTTTTTAAAGATATCAGTGCACTTTTTGTTTCTGAAAATGGTATGATATATCACGAGATGATTGATAAACTAAATGAAAATGAGTACCGCGTTGTAAATTGTTGCCGCCGTCGCATCGCGCGGGTTTCCGACTAGTATATTTATATATATAGAGAGAGAGAGAGAGTGTGTGTGTGTTGATTGGTGTGATCAAACGGTTCCAAATACTTAACTTTTTAGGGATTTTATCCTTTTTAGAATAACTCTCCTTTGTATATATATATTTTAAAGTTGGTAAATATCATATTTTGCATTTTTGTTTGATTAATCTTGTCGTCCATGAAAGCAACGTTTCAACTAAAATGAAAAAGAAAGATAAATTCTATTTTCCTTTTCAAAAGGAAAGACCGCTTGTGTTTCATTTTTCATGGCTTTCTTGGAGAAGGTGCAATGTGGATTTGAAGTTAAACTTTTACAAAAAGAAAAGAGAGGAGCGTGTAGCACACCACCATTATTGACCATAGGCTCCTTCCAGTGCATATGACCCACCACATCATACCACCTTTTTGGCCGACCATTCCGATGCCATTTAAAGTTTAAAGATGACGATCACACCGCCCTTCTACAAAAGCCACCTGCTTTCATACTAAGCAACAAAACCAGCCTCTTCGATCGTGCATTAAAACAAGATATTCTGCTTGCCAATTTGTGATTTTAAAGTTTTATGTTTATGCCATGTTGTTTTAACCACACGGCATGAATAACGGTCTAGATTAAATAGATATTATCAAACAAAAATATTAAACATAATAAAACAAACCCATTTTGTGCAATGGTAGCCCTCAAGATGTCTTATTGTGGAGGTCTTGTGTTCGAATACGGGTCACAGCAAAAAAAGAGTTTGTGGCCAGGTTAAGGGGTTTACCCAGTTGGGGGTTCCTCCTGAGGTGGGTTGCCCTCGATGTTCTAGGTGTTACCCCAGAAAAATCCAATTATCCTAAAATATCTATGTGTTGTCGTTCAAAAATAATTAATTTACAGTGATATGTATTCAAAAGTCATAAATGTTTTATAAGATGGAGGAAATATGTATTTTAGTATGATACGTATTAGAAATTCATAAATGTTTTATATTAAGTGAAAATAAGGATTTTATTTTTTGATTGCACGCATAGGTACGTCACTAGCAGAAAACTGGGGCTTCACCAATGAAAATTTACCGAGGGATCATTGACGGATTCTGTCTAATTTTACATTTTCATTGATGACATTCACCGATGGTTGGAATCGTGCATTAGTGAAGCCCATGTTTTCTAGTAGTGCGTGAACCGAACCATGTGTGGTGAATTAGTGTCGCATTTCTTCCGGATAATAAAATGTGGTACTAGCTTGGCTACAGGTTTCTAACTACTTGGATTGAATCCACCGGTGAATACTAGAAACCTTCAACCAAAAAGTAAATATGTGTTTCTAAATTTGAAACGAAAACAACACCGTATCTTTAACATCAAGACAAGATTTAGAAGAATAATCACTGTATCATTAGAATCTTGTACTGATTTCCTTGTAAATATTAGAACTAATTAGAATGTATTTGTTGGTATTTAGTGGTGATCAGTTTGACTTTTGTAAAAAAACGGGTTTTGACAGAGAAATTAATTAATTCAGTTAATTAATAAATACGCAGCGGAAAATAAAATCATAACCTATTTAACAGCACTGACAAACCGAACAGGATCTGGTTATGAACACGCAAACACAAAAAAAAACAATTAATCTACTGGTGAGATTAATTATACCTTCGTGGTTAATGATTAACCGGTTAAGACACCTAGGTACAATGAACCGATGCTAGATCATGAACCGAAACACGAGAATGGGTGACACCAGGGATCGCCGGACAAGGCGGCGAATGGCGGCAGGGTTGGTGGCCGGAACTTTCAAAGGAAGGAGCAATCTTTGTCGCTAGCTGCTTCGGAAAACGGCAAAAAGATCAAAAATTGACTTCTTCCTGTTGCGGCTAGACTTGGTATTTGATCAAAAGTGTATTCTACTCTTTTGCGGGTGTAACTTTTGTAGCCTTAGAAACAAAAAATAGGAATATTATATATATAATAATTATAAACCCTATTAATTGTTTCCGGGCCCAAAGTCCAATACTAGATAAAAAAGTCTGTACCCATTTAATTGTTTTAATGAAATATTAAAACAATATATATAATTATTATTTATAAACTAGTATAAATAATAATTCTCGTCTAACGAATATATATAAAATATATCGTCTCGCTAACAGTTCATAATTACCAGTTAAGCGGGTTAAGTAGGTTCAATGTTCGTTGCCCTAGGTGTAACTCTTACCGGTCACAACTCAGTTAGTAACGTTAAATAATCTGGACCAGACATATATTTCCAATAGTCTCCCACTTGGACGGTATTCGATTAAGTTTCTTAACGCAGACAGCTAGAGGCGTTCTAGCTACACTTGGTTGCCCCTAACAAGTTATGACACTTTAAAGTCATTAACCAAAACATCTTGCAATTGCAAGATAATAGACTTATGGTAATTATTGTCATTTATCCTTTCTGTAAAAGACATCAATTGAATTAATGAGACATGGATTTAGTTCATTCTCATATGACGTTCAATTATTATTGTTCTCGATCAAGAATCAAAGTGATCCAATCAAACACACAGTAAGTTTGGGTAAGGCCTTACACTTCACCAGTTTGAATCAACGAGGGCGCCACGATGCTTATCTGTTACATATAATGTAAGAGTACAGAATCCCTTATTGACTACATACAACTCCCACTGAACTTCAGAACTATTCCTAATCAAAGTCTTTATGACTGCAGTTACGCGACAACGTTTGACAGTGATTAAAGAATGGTTCTTGGTAAACGGCAGTTCTAGTACGTATCTCAGGTTAGAGGATACTAATGAGTATACCAATAGCAAAACATCTTATGACAAAGATCCATGAAGATGATTTGATGCGAGTTACATCCAACGTCATTCAAAATGAGGCCTGTGAAGTTCGGAGTCAACTCCTTGAGCCGAAGTTACGGATAATTAAGAATACAAGATTCATGGATTAAACGTATTAAAATCGAACACAGTTATAAGAATTCATAATTGCATTTAAATCAGTAAACCAAAAGAATTCATAAGTACAACTGTTTAAATGTTCGCACATTCAAAATACTAAATCAAAACATATCATTAGCAAATCTAAGACCAATAACATCTCTGTGAAGATCATGCTTATCCTGAGTCATGGGCTTAGTAAACAGGTCCGCTAGGTTTTGATCTGTGTCTACTTTGCTTATCACGACGTCTCCATGTTCCACAATTTCCCGTATATAGTGGAACTTCCTTTGAATGTGCTTGGCTTTGTGATGAGATCTGGGCTCTTTGGCTTGAGCTATAGCACCTGTGTTATTTCAAAGTATCTCGATTGGTTGGCGAATACTTGGAACCACATCAAGGTCAGTAATGAATTTCTTCATCCAAGCAGCTTCCTTAGCAGCATCTGATGCAGCTATATACTCGGATTCGGTGGTTGAATCCGCCACTACACTCTGCTTGGAGCTTTTCCATGAGACAGCTCCTCCATTAAGAGTGAATACGAAACCAGACTGTGAGCGAGAGTCATCTCGGTCAGTTTGAAAGCTAGCATCAGTGTAACACCGTACAGTGAGCTCCTCTTTCACTTCTCCAAATATTAAAAACATGTCTTTGGTCTTTCTTAAGCACCTCAGGATGTTCTTGACTGCAGTCGAATGGGCAATGTCAGGACTTTGCTGGAAACGGCTGGTCATGCTTAAAGCATACGAGACGTCAGGTCTAGTGCACAACATAGCATACATGATAGAACCAATCGCTGAGGCATATGGAATTGCTTCCATTTCCTTAATTTCAATGTCCGTGGAATGAGATTGTGATTTGTTCAACACAGTGCCTTTAGTCATCGGAACACCTCATTTCTTGGAGTTTTCCATCCTAAAGCGTGTCATCATTTTGTCTATGTAAGTACTCTGACTTAGCCCTAGAAGCCGCTTAGATCTATCTCTGTAGATCTTGATTCCTAGAATGTAAGCAGCTTCTCCAAGATCCTTCATTGCAAAACAAGATCCTAACCATTGTTTGACTTTGTCAAGCACAGGGATGTTGTTTCCAATGATCAGTATATCATCCACATACAAGATGAGAAATGATATAGTGCTCCCACTAGCCTTTCTGTAAACACATGACTCATCTTCATTCTTGACAAAACCAAATTCTTTGATTTTCTGATCAAAATGAAGATTCCAGCTTCGAGATGCCTGTTTAAGTCCATAATTATTCAGTTTGCAGACCCTACTAGGATACTTTGGATCAACAAAACCGTCAGGCTGAACCATATAGACATCTTCAGAGAGATGTCCATTAAGAAAAGCGGTTTTGACATCCATTTGCCATATCTCGTAATCATGGTACGCGGCTATGGCAAGCAGTATCCTGATCGATTTGATCATATCAATGGGTGAGAAAGTTTCATCATAGTCAATACCTTGAGTTTGAGTGAAACCCTTTGCAACTAGCCGTGCTTTATAGGTTTGTACATTACCATGCATGTCGGTTTTTCTTTTGACAATCCATTTGCTCCCTATTGCCCGAGAACCGGGGGGTAGTTCAATCAAGTCCCAGACCTGATTATCACACATAGATTGCATCTCGGCGTTCATGGCTTCAAGCCATTTCTCGGATTCAAGATCTGAGATAGCAGATTTGTAGTTTGTAGGTTCGTCATTTGACTCAGCTACTAACAGGACTTTAGAAACTTCAAGATGCCATAGGTATCTATTAGGTTCTTTACGAGACCTGCTACTTCTGCGAACGCTTGTGTTTATGTCTGATTCATCAGCAACAACTTCTTGTTGATCAGACGCTCCGACTTCCTCAGCGGTTGTTTGTGTTTCTCGAATTTCTTCAAGATCCATAATATTATTTCCGGTTCCTCGATTTAGAAGATCTTCCTCGAGAAAGCGTCCTTTCCTTTTGATGGAAACAATGTTTGCATCAGGATGATAGAAATAATATCCGCTTTTGTTGTAGTAACCGACGAAAACAACTTTTTCGCCTCTGGGATCGAGCTTGTCATCAGAATTGCTGGTGACATATGCATCACATCCCCATACTCTAAGGTAAGACAAATTGGGTTTAGACCCGTGCCATTTCTCATATGGGGTTTTGTCCACCTTCTTAGTCGGTGCCAAATTTACAAGGCGGACGACGGTCATACGAGCATAACTCCAGAAGGAGTGAGGCAAGTTAGTTCTACACATCATCGATCGAACCATATTAAGTAGGGTTCAAATTCTCCTCTCGCTCACGCCATTAAGTTGGGGTGTGCCAGGAGGAGTGGGCATAGAAATAATTCCGTGCTCCTTCAGATGATTAAGAAATTCTAAGCTGAGATACTCGCCACCTCGATCTGATCGAAGTGTCTTGATAGATTTATCGAGTTGTTTCTCTTCAAATGTTTCATGCTTATGTTTCATAAGATAGACATAAGCATATCGACTATAATCGTCAATAAATGAAACGAAGTATCTTTCATGATTTCTAGACATGGTTCTGAAAGGGCCACACACATCAGTGTGTATAAGGCCTAGCAGATCCTTGGCTCGTTCACCAACATGAGTGAAGGGGTCCTTTGTGAGTTTGCCAGCTAAACAAGACTCGCAATTATCAAATGAGTCCTGTCCGGTAGGTTCAAGAATTCCCTCGGATTGGAGTCTTTTAATGCGTGTCTTGCTTATGTGGCCAAGTCGACAATGCCATAGAAAAGTATCATTAATGCCAGATTTGATACATTTAGAAAGATTATATATGTTATTGTCATTGAACGTCAATCTCATAAATACTGTTTTGAGGTTTAGCCTCAAAATAAAAGATATCATTTAAGTAGGCAGAAATAGCAATACCATTAAAAACGTACTTAAATCCTTGTTCAAACGATAAAGAAACTGAAATAATGTTTCTGGTTAAACCAGGTGCAAACAAACAATTGTTCAAAACAACCATAAGGCAAGAAGGACATGAGAGATGATATGTTCCAGTTGCAAGAACTGGTACTCTTTTTCCATCACCAACGATGAGCTCCATGTCGCCTTGTTTCAGCTTCCTCCAACTTTTAGGCTCCTGCAAGACATTAATGATGTGGTATCCACATCCAGTATTAAATACCCATGTGTTGCTAGAAACGGTAAAAATTTCAATAACATAAATGAGAATACCTGAAGAGGTGCCCTCACCACTGGCCCTCTGCAGCTTCAGCTTGGCTAGATATTCAGGACAGTTACATTTCCAGTGCCTCATTTTGTTGCATTCAAAGCATTGGCGCTCCTCAGGAGGAGGTGCTTTTGAAGCTTTCTTGTTATTGTTGGTGGCAGGCTTGGCAGCAACATTAACCTTCTTCTTGCCTTTGCTATTAAAACCTCTTTTCTTGGGGTTAGGTTTTTTAACACCAGCAGATCTGACCATCAGAACTTGATTTTTCTTTCCTTGGATATTCATCTCGGCCGTTTTGAGCATACCATGTAGCTCAGCCACTGTCTTCTCCAAGCCATTCATGTTGAAATTCATTACGAATTGAGCATATGAGCTTAGAAGAGAGTTTAAGATGAAATCAGTAGCCATGTCATCCTTCATGGGATATACAAGTTTGTTCATCTGGTTGATGTACCCTTTCATCTTAAGTACATGAGCACTAACAGGCGTGCCCTCTTGCATCGTGCAACGAATGAGCTGAGACATGGTTTCATAGCGTTCTTGTCGGGTTTGTTTCAGGAACATGCCCTTAAGTTGCTCAATCATGTCAAAGGCACTCAGGTCCTCCATGCTCTTTTGGAGCTCACGGGACATGCATGCTAGCATAAGGCAGGCTACCTCAGTGGCATCATCTCTTTGTTTTTCCCAGGCCTTACGAGCGACAGCCGTGTTACCATTGGGTGCCTCAGGGACTTGTGCATCCAGAACATAGAGCTTCTTGGCCATCTTGAGAACTATTCTCAGATTGCACTGCCACGAGAGAAAGTTGATGTTATCCAGCTTTTCATTCTCAAGGATAGACTTGAGAGCGAAGGAGTTATTAGTATTATTATTTTCAGTAGACATCTGTCAAGATAAGCAAAGAAAATAAATTAATATAAAGAAAGTGAAAAGTCCTTATTAATTTATGACCCAATTACAGAAATTAGAATAAGGAGTGAAAATCTAGCTAAATCAGTCACTAATGGTAACTGTGGCATACAACATTAGTAAGTGGGTAACTAGATTGACAATTAGTGTCAATTATGGAAAGATGCACAACTCTCGTGTATGAGGCTGCTAAGACAAGACATGTCTATGCATTGATACGTTTAGCCTCATCTATGCCCACTTTTAATCTCTTGACAGCTGGGGCATGTAACAAGAGAGAAAAGTAACAGTCGTCCTAAAACAGGTACTTGCGGAAGGGTCGGATGTGTCAACGAAACCCTTGCTCCTTGGAAGGATAAACTACGCATCCAGTGCGGTGTTGTGGCTCCAAACACCGATGTTTCGTTTTATGCTCCAAGTGTTCCTTATAATAGAATGGCATAGACCATTGGTTTTAAATATGGGTTCCAATTTTAGTGTTTACCGAATAGGGTCAAACACAACGAATGATTAAATCATACGTGTGTTGTAAAAGCCAGTTTTACTATTTAAAGTCATGACAAATTTGATGAACCATTTCATCTCTCAGGACACTTAATTTTAAATAACCTATTAAAACTAAGTTTGTCGCGACTTGAATAACCAGTTATAGTTAATAGTTGAAAACTATTAAGTTATAAGTTTTGAAATTAAATTTAGTTTAAATTGCAAAATTTTAGCGGTTATTTATTTTATAAAATCAAGCCAGTTGTTATTTTTATAAAATTATACAAGTTGTAAAATTAGAACTTGTGGTGACAGATTTAAGTTATAAAAAATTAAAAGCAACCATAAAGCAAATAAATATGTAAATCTTTTAGGGCCAAGTTTGTTTGATCTTGCTAGAGCCAGTTAGCAAGACCAAACGGGTCACGGGGTTCACAAAATTAAAACAACCAAAAGGATGAACTTCCGTGCATCTAGTCGTCTCGGATGACTCCCACTGAATCCATGATTCCTGTTGCGTCTTCAGATTTATCTTCGGGTTTTTATTACATTACATAAAATAAAAAAACCTATTCTATTACAACTTTGAGTCATCAAAAGTGGGCCAAAACCATAAAATCAAAAACTGAATAATAAACACAAACAACTCAATCACATGGGTCGGGCCAGATTTACATATTCAACACAATCACATACGGGCAATATATTTGGTCAAATAAAATAAAAAATCGACCAAATTAATAAATAAAAAATTGCCCAAAAAAACAGATCAGATCAGAAACTTCAAGATAGTTAAAGTTTGTGATTAATCTAACCGGTGAAACCAGACCGGTTCCAATTTGCGTGTTATAACCCAGGCTCTGATACCACTGTTGGTATTCAGTGGTGATCAGTTTGACTTTTGTAAAAAAACGGGTTTTGACAGAGAAATTAATTAATTCAGTTAATTAATAAATACACAGCGGAAAATAAAATCATAACCTATTTAACAGCACTGACAAACCGAACAGGATCTGGTTATGAACTCGCAAACAAAAAAAAAACAATTAATCTACTGATGGGATTAATTATACCTTCGTGGTTAATGATTAACCGGTTAAGACACCTAGGTACAATGAACTGATGCTAGATCACGAACCGAAACACGAGAATGGGTGACACCAGGGATCGCCGGACAAGGCGGCGAATGGCGGCAGGGTTGGTGGCTAGAACTTTCAAAGGAAGGAGCAATCTTTGTCGCTAGCTGCTTCGGAAAACGGCAAAAAAAACCAAAAATTGACTTCTTCCTGTTGCGGCTAGACTTGGTATTTGACCAAAAGTGTATTCTACTCTTTTGCGGCTGTAACTTTTGTAGCCTTAGAAACAAAAAAAATAGGATTATTATATATATAATAATTATAAACCCTATTAATTGTTTTCAGGCCTAAAGTCCAATACGAGATAAAAAAGTTTATACCCATTTAATTGTTTTAATGAAATATTAAAACAATATATATAATTATTATTTATAAACTAGTATAAATAATAATTCTCGTCTAACGAATATCTATAAAATATATCGTCTCGCTAACAATTCGTAATTACCATTTAAGCGGGTTAAGTGGGTTTAATGTTCGTTGCCCTAGGTGTAACTCTTACGGGTCACAACTCAGTTAGTAGCGTTAAATAATCAGGACCGGACATATATTTCCAACAGTATTTTCATGGTTTAGCATTAGCATAGAATCAATGGTTTATATTGATTCTACAACCTAGATTCAACGGCAGAGATTGATTCTAGTTTTGTAGCCGACATTGTGGCGGTCGGTGTAGAGCTCCATAAGTATAGTTTTTCTCATTATGTATAGTAATGCTTGCTGCTCTTGTAACTTTCAATTGAGAAATCTACTTTGGAGTTTGAAAGTGAATTGTTCTATTCTTGATTAAATTGTTGTCATTTCACTTTGAGAATTGAGTGACTATGTTAAGATTGTCTGCGCCAATCCTAGCATACTTAAAACCAGCTTGTGAAGTAATCGATCCTACATTTAATGATATAAGATTAATCTTAATAATGTGTGAACTACCGTCAAATAGAGTTGGCAAAACGAGTCGTATTTATTTAAACGTGTCAAACACGTCACGACACGTTTAACTGAACGTGTTACTTGCTTAAACAATGGCATGGACATGTTTAATAAATGGGTTACACAAATCAATACGTTTAAGGCTAACATGGTTAAATAAAAGATGGACCAAATCAAGCAACTTATGATTAATTTAGATTAAAGGTTAAAAACATAAATATAATTGTAATTGTTAAATTTGGGTTAGGGATTATGATATATTTAATCATTTAAATATAATAAAACTACATTATTTTGATAAACGGATCATAAACTGTTGCGTCTACCTATTACCATGTTTAACACGGTTACTTAAACGGGTTATGCGTGTCATAAACAGATTAAGCGGGTTGATCGTTTAGGCACGCTTTAACCACATGTCGAACAGTTTATAACCCGCACAAGCTCACATCAAACACTAATTCGTTTAACTTCCACTACAAGAAATAAACCCTATTTCAAGGACGGCTATCGCGAGGACAAGATGTCCTTGTTATAGAGAGGACATGTCATCGCTATAGAGTGAATATGAAATTAGGGTTTTTTTAGGTATTGCGAGGACTTGTCGTCGAAAGAAGCTAGTGGCGGGATTGGGAAAATGGGGCGCTAAAACTGAAAAGATGTCTCGAGGACAAGTCGTCGATATAAAGTTTTTACTTTTTTTTAGTTTTATTTTCGTTCTAAATGAGTTTAAAAGCCGACGACATCGTTTGCATGAGGGTGTCTCGAGGACATGTCCTCACAATAGGGTTAGCGGGAGAATGTGGAATACTTGGCGCAGATCTGAAAAATTAAACGAGTCTATGGTGAGAACTTGTCCTCGCACTATGTTTAATTTGCCCTAATTCTAAAATGTCGTATGTGTTTTACCCACCAAATTACACAATCAGTTCACCTTTAATTTTACGCCCTGAATTCTACTGCCCCCACCACTGAATTCTATCACCTCCACCACCACCGTCGCTCCACCATCACAGTCGCTCCACTACATTCGTGTCGACTCAGATCGTGTTAACGGAATATTATAAATTAACATGCCTAGTATAATACATGGATTATTAGTTAAAGATTAATATTTACCCAATCAAGTTATCAAACTATTTTCTTTCTTCGTAAAGTCGGCATGATATTTTGATAAAGTGAAGCAATCGGTCTGTCACCGTCGAATCTTACTTGGAAACTTAACAAATAGTTTTCACGAAATAGAGATACAAATGGGTCTACAATTTCTTTTTATATAACAAACTTCTCTTTTCTTTAATAATCAAATAACATTAATTATGAGTCGACTTATTTTAATAATCAAAAAAAGGATCTTTGTGTGATTGATATCTTTACTTCGTTGTGAAGCAAACTTCAAATTAAAATGATTATTATTTACGTGGGTGAATACTTGTTATTGATACTCATTTGTTTAGTAGCGTCATATGATATCCAAATAACTTGATATATGTAGACGAAGGTCCGCAAAACAATTTTTAGAATTTTCATTATAGATTAAGATGGCTTAAATATTTATAAATTATGTTTAAAAACTGTGTATATATATTTATAAATATTTTACATTAATTGATACACTTAAAAGAGAGTGAATTTCTTTTTAAACTCATATTAATTAATGTCAAGTATTAACTAAAAAAATTTTATGTATAGATTTAGAAGAATAATTATTTCTCGTGATTACTTCTTTTATGAAACATCATGTATTACATGGAATAAATTATTAAAAAAATATAATTGATAATTCATTTATAATCATCTTATTATTGGAATTATGTCTTACATTATATACAATAATAAGAAATGAAAAGTTACGGTTATAATTCACAAATATTCAAAGACTTCTTTGTATACATTTGATGTGGTATTGATGACTTTACCCTCTTTATCAAAATAAATATTTTGAGGAGTTTTTTTTTTACAAAAGAATGTAATTTGGAAACTTATCTACCAAATAGATGTAGTTAGAAAAATATGTACTAAAATGAATGTTTTCTTTTCTTTCTTTTAACTTTAACTAATCTATTTTTATTTTTTTTTATTTAATCAACCTATAGCATCCTTTTCATTTTTTTCTTTTTCAATGTTTCAGTTTCTCATTATCATATAATTGCAAGATATAACAATCACAATCATATAATTAAGGACATAAACGCAAAAACTACTAAAATCCAAAAACTAAAATAGTCCAATAAACCCATGAGTATTCATTATAGTTTTTTTTTCTTTTTTACTAACTTATTATAATTCTTTTTATTTTAGTTTTTAATTAAACCATGATAAATATAACTAAAAGAATCATCTAAATAAACTTCTTAGCATAAAAAAACTAAAATACATAAGACTTTGTTGCGATTGTGTTAGTGTTCTTAATTGCTTCATGTACTGTTTGTATGTATATAATAGATAAGAAACCCACTGATCAAGAAAAGAATAAAAGAAAAGACAAACGGCAACGCCAATGCAATATAAATATTATATAAATGTTTTTGCGTAATGGAAATAATTTTTTTTAAAGCTTTTTGAATACTTTAATTAGGGACTAATAATTCTAAAAGGTTTTAAAATTGTTAAATAGAATATTACTGGACATGATAATTAATTATAAATAAGAAATTTGAATTGAAATAACTATATAAATAGATAATTGATTAATTTGTTTTAATAAATCTGGGTTGCTCGGTTTAATTATTCACTTTTCTTAATAAAATAAAATAAGAAGCATAAAAAAAACTTAATAAATAAACTTTATCTTTTTTATTTTATTTTTAAAGTTTATTTGGATGATTCTTAGTTGTATTTAGCATGGTTTGACTAAAAAATAAAAAGGAAAAAATTATAATAAGTTAGTTAAAAAATAACAAAACAAACCTATAATGAGTTGATTGAAGAAAAAATAAAAGAATGATAATAGGTTGATTGATTAAAAATACAAAAAGAAAAGAATTATAATAGATTAGTTAAAAATAAATAAATGAAGAAAAACACTCATTTTATTAAATATTTTTCAAATCACCTATTTTTGTAAATATTTTTTCCACCAACACTCTTTTCCAAAAAAAAAAAAAAAAACCCTCTTTGACCAAGGCATTGGATTGTAGGTAACCACAATCGTGGGCCTTGCACCACATAGTCATATCCCGCTTAAATTGGTAAAATGGATTTTGTAAAAAACTGTCACATGAAACTGTTACCCGGCTATGTACTTGAATTCATATCTTGTGAAATGCAGATAGATGTGTGCTCTCATGTTGTAAATCCATTTTTCTATAATGTGTTACACGGCTATATACTTGAATTCATACAGTCATGTAATCTGGAACAGTTTAGAAAGTTATCATGTTTTCATATATATAAATAAAGCTTTAGAGACTAATCCCTTTTATGCACTCATTTAGCTTTGGCAATGTATATTCCAGGACATTAAAGAAAGAGTGAGAGCCTTCATAATAGATTGAACAAGATGTTACACCTTGTTAAATGGAAGCATTTAGTTACACATGACCAAGTTGTGCTTACAACTTACACCCTACTTTTGATTTGTAAATAATGAATTGAATTACTTATAAGTTGATTCTATTGTAAATCTTTTAAAATTATGAGCTACGGCTTATATTTTTGAAAAAATTTAGGATCGATTGGTGAAATATTCAAACTAAAATGAATATTATTTAAATGGTTTACAAAATTTGGTTGTTACATACATTTTAACCCCAAATTGACAACCGACAAGCGAACTCCTAAACTGACACACAAAACACATTGTTTGCGACCATTTGGAGTTAATTTGGTTAGTGTTTATAGGGACGGCAAAATAACCCGAGTCTGGCGGGTATACCTGAAACCCGAAACATTCGGGACGGGTATATCCGAAACCCGACGAGTATGGGAACAGGTCTGGGATTAATTTTAAATTTTTTTGTAGATATGAGACGGGTATGGGATTAGGTGATACCCGAAACCACATACCCGTTTACCAGAATCGTATACCCGAATCATATATCTGAAAATTTTTAATTTTAATTTAATTTTACCTTAAATCATTCCTATTAACGCTTCATTTTAACGTTCATTATGTGAAAAATTAATTTTTCTTTTGAAATATGTATTTGATGATATTAACGTTGTAATATATTCATATTTAGTATGTTATTATAAAAACAGAGTTATAGAAAAGTACACGACGCATACCCGACGGGTATTGGCCGATACCCGCGAGTATGCCTGATACCCGATAATACCCCGACGGGTAATTACCCGACACAAACTCGACGGATAATGGGTTGGGTATGGCACACAATTTTATAACCGGTATGAGTCTGGGATTACCGATATCCGTCCTGAACCCAACCAATTGCCATTCCTGAGTGTTTAAATATAGTTAAAGGGGGTGTATTAAATATATATTCTTAGCTTATGGTTTATGACTTCACTGAATAAAAGTGCGTATAAAACAAGTATTTACCCATGGGCTTTTAGGTTTTGTATCCATACACTTTAAAGTGTTATTTAGTTTTCAGAAAACAAATAAGTAATAAGGTAGTATTTGGTATGCATGAATGTATGATTGAATGGATAATTGTGATGTAATGAAAAAAAAAACGTGTTCGGTAATCACAAAGGAATGAAATGGACCATTACATAAGGAATGTGATTATTTCCATTCTAATGATTTTCATTATTTGGAGGAGGGATATTTTATTTTTATTCCTTCAAGTAATGAAATGGTTTTGTTTAATTAATAACCCGACCCATGACCCGACCCATGACCCGAACCATGACTCGACCCATGACCCAAACCATGGCCCGACCCATGACCGGAACCATGATCCGACGAACCATGACCGGACCCATGACCTGGACGATGACCGGACCCATGACCGACCCATGCCCGGACCCACGACCGACCCATGCCCTGACCCATGACCCGACCCATGACCCGAACCATGACCCGAACCATGACCCGATTCATGCCCCGAACATGACTCGATCCATGCACTGACCCATGACCGGAACCATGACACACCCCATGACCCAAACCATGCCCCGGCCCATGACCCAAACCATGTCCCGGCCCATGACCCGACCCATAATAAATTTACTAAGTTAAAAATATTTTATTTTTCATAAAATATTTTCCTGTTTACCAATGAACACGAAGTAATGATTCATTTCATTCCTACAGGGTAACCAACACAGGACAATGGAATGGTAATGATCCATTTCTTTCCCTTGTCCATTCCATTCACTCGTCCATACGATTAACTCGTTCATTGCATTATCTCATACCAAACAGACCCTAAGATCGTTAGAATATACAATTCCAAACATCCCTTAAATCCATTTGTAGGAGTGTATTGGTTCTCTATACTATATTTGTGATTTGTAGAGGGCTGTTAAGAGTTGTTTTGGAGATGGAGTTAAAAGGGGAGTTAACTAGTGATTAAATCATGGAGGTAGCGGTGTTTGATCGATGTGAGACGGGATAGGCGGTTGTGGTGGCGGCGCAGTGGTATAAGTTTAGATATTTACAAATGCAAAGTTATGTGATATTTAGGTGTAAAATAAAATTGTTATTAAAAAAAGATAATGAAATTACTTATTAACAGGTTTCAAAAAAGTTAATACAAATATTTGTTTGATATACAAATGAAAAATATATATATAAATAAATGGGCCTATTATGCGAAAAATTGAAAACTAAAGTGATTTATTCATCGTTTTAAATTAGTCATATATCACCAAAAGATTTTACTTTTATCAATAATATCTTTCTGTATTAGAAAAAATAAAAAATAAAAATGATAAATTTGTAATTTAATATTAGTGATATAAGACTAATTAATAAAGCATAAAGTGTGTTTATTTAAATTATATAACAGAAACACTACAACCACCTTTAGCTTTTTTTTTGAATGACGAATTTGGATCACTGACAAACCACTGGAGTATCATCGTGCCACCAGTGGTACCACCCGATCATATTCTAACACCAAGTCACCAATTCAGTAAAAAGCCAAATTTTTCTGGGAAAACCCCCTTGTGAGATTCGAACCCAGAACCTTATGGTCACTAAGCCTAATCCCACCACCAAGATGCCGCTGGGCTATTATACCTTTGGCACAACCACCTTTAGCTATCTATCATTTCAAGGGTATTATATGATGTCAAATGCGCATCCCGTGGTAGTTAAATATTGCAAAGTGAATAAAGTTAGGTTTTTGATGGCTAATAATGGTGCAATTTTTGTGTAAAAATCCCTTGTATAAAAATATAATTTAATTTTGTCATATTCTTCCTCCATTATTATTCAAAATCACATTAAAAAAAGCAACACAATAATGTTCATATCCCAACATACACTTTTTAAATATTATGATATTTTATTACAGATTGTTCAATAGCTAGTTATTTCTCCCATGCAATAAGATGAGAAACATATATTACAAAATAAAATTTTTTATTTATAGCAATATTGGAGTTAAAAAAAACAGTGGGACGTGTAACCAAAACATAAAGACGTAACATGTTCAAAAAGACATTGAGACGTGTTTTATACGTTATGTACATTATTATGGAAAAAATGTTTGAAATTAGTCATTCCATTAGTTCCTGAAATATAATAGTGGCTTTCATTAACAGAAAATAATAATAATAATAAGAGTAAATTACCGTTTGCGTCTCTGTGGTTTACATTTTTTAACACAATGCGCCCCTAACACGATTTTTTAATGCTTTGAGTACCTGTGGTATACAATATGTAACACTCTGAGCCTCTGGACCTAACTTCATTAAATTTTTTTCGTTAAGTTTAGTTTCGACAGAGGTAAGATGGTAATTTACTTTTTTTTATAACCTTAATTCTCACTCTGAGCCCCTGGACCTCAGCTTAGAAGAATGGATACAAGAGCAGACTGTGTTTCAAAGTTCGCTATACAAACCTGCTTTTGTTCAAATCCATGACTTGCCAGACTCAGTAGATGAAGAGGAAACTCGCCGTCCTCTCTTCGTCTTCAACAGGAAAGGCTATCAGCATCATAGTTGTAGATCAGCAGCAAAACTTAACTATCCTCAGCATAGACACTTATCCGCAGCAACTTCATCAGGGGCTCAGAGTGAGGACGGCGAGTTTCGATAGGGGGTGTGTGTTAAAATAGGCACAGGGGCTCAGAGTGAGATTTAGGGTTATAAAAAAAGTAAATTACCATCTTACCCCAGTCGAAACTAAACTTAACGGAAAGAATTTAACGAAGTTAGGCTCAGGGGATCAGAGTATTATAGATTGTATACCACAGGTACTCAAAGCGTTAAAAATTCGTGTTGCATTGTGTTAAATCGTGTACACCACAGGGACGCAAAAGGTAATTTACTCTAATAATAATAATAATATTGTTTGTGACCTAAAAATTTAATTTATAGCAGTATTGGAGTTATTTCCGAAAATAATAATACTAATAATTTAAGCCGGTTCCAACGCCGCTGGAATTAGTTCAATCGGAGTTCGTTTGACCCAGTTTCTTAGCGAAAATTCACTTCTTAGCGGAACCTTACCCTATATATATATATATATATATATATATATATATATATTAATAAATAATAAGTGAGCCGAGCTCGTGGTTTAGAAATAAAGCTTTAAACGAGCCGATCTCAAGCTCGAGCTCTCTGTGAGTTAAATGAGCCGAACTCGAGCCTAGTCCAACTCGGGCTCGGCTCGTTTACACTCCTGCTCCTTCTAAACCAATGTGTGACTTACATATGATGTAAATCCCATAGTGGTTGAAGGGGAGAACGAAGTCTTCCTTATAAAGGGTGAAAATCTTCTCTATCGGGACGTGTTTTACCTGGACGAGCAATTTCGTCGGGTGAAAACAAAACCGTGAGTTCCTGGATGGGCAAACCATCGGGAGCAAAGTGGACAATATTCTGGTTACAAATAGTATCAGAGCTACTTCTGTATTGTTCGGGATGGTGGGGGAAACCTCATCGAGGACGATGAGTCGGGGGGGTGTTACACCTTAGACAAAGCCCACAACGGTTGTGGACAAGAAAGATGTTAGGTTCATAAGTAATAGTCCGCCTCAAATATCATCAACGCGTTTTGTGTGTATTGACTGTGGATAAGATGAGAACTTCACAGTTAAACGTGCTCAGGTGTGAGTAGTATTAGGATGGATGACCTCCTAGGAAGTCTCCACCTGGCAGCCAAAAGCAAATATGTGATCTCATGAGCAAAGCGGACAATGTTGGTGGCATAAGAGGCCGGATGTTACAACTGTAGCAACTGACATGCCTTTATTATAGTACTAGGTTAGTACCCGTGTACTACACGGCTAATGAAAAGAAATATATATCATTCATAAATGTCAAACAAATTCATAAATAAAATAGTAATTTACTTTATATAGGGAAAAAATGCGATAGAATTCACGAGTTGAATAATGAAAACGATATAATTCATAAATATGTAAATACCTCTTATAACTGAAATTACATATAATAATGAAAAATAAAATTACAATTATAATTCACAAATACGTAACACGATTACACTTTGTGTCAGAACACCATCTTCCTATAACGCATGAATGTAAATGAAGCCTCAATAAGCTACACATAATATGATATTTCTAAAAGTTTATAAATTTATACAAACATGGTGACTTACTACATTTAGAATATCTGGAACACTGGACTCCTTCATTGTATCTGTAGCATTACGCACGAGCGTGCAAATGGTCTAACAAATAGCATTTGTTTAAAGGGGAGAAAAAGAAAATTTTACCATTCTAAAGTTGTCAACAGACACGCACCCATCTTGTTTGGTTCCGAAGCATAAATTGGTTTAAAGAGAAGAAAAGTGTAGTCAAATGGGCATTTATGTAGTATATGAACCACTACAAAATTCACTTGGAATAAGAAAACTATAGTAAATTGGTTTAATAGTCAAGACTATCACTGCAAAATTCATTTACATTTTATGCTAGTCAAATGGTTTAGTAGCCAAATGAACCTGTATAACATTGATAAATTTGGTAAACTACATGAACCTTAGTTGTCTTAATTGACTACATAAAAACTGACCAACTGACTGAATAAAAATCACAATAATCAAATAATTAGTTTTAGAACAAAACAAAATACAGCCTAAAACATCAACTAATATTTGTTGCAGTTCATAAGGATTAACCAAGGCATGTAAAGATAAGGCTTTCAAATTCCTTGCTAAACTACTTTCATAGAATTAGCCTTCTCTTGGAGACCGTAAATGGTTAATAAAACTGCACCATGGCCAATAGATTTGCATAAAAACTTACCCAAATGAATCAACTATACCATGGTCAATAAAACTGTATAAGAGGAGAACTCCACAATTAAACGTGCTCAGGTGTGAGTAGTACTAGGATGGGTGACCTCCTAGGAAGTCTCCACGTGGCAGCCAAAAGCAAATATGTGATCTCATGAGTAAAGCGGACAATGTTGGTGGCATAAGAGGCCGGATGTTACATAAGTAACAACTGACATGCCTTTATTATAGTATTATTAATGTTCATTCATGAACAAATGGAGGCTATTGCACGAGTCATGCCTCCACATGCCATCATCTAACAAGTTCTCATTTTCTCTGGATAGGGTTGTAAACGAACTGAATATTCAGCGAACCGTTCGGCAGGAAGTTCATTTGTGTCCGTTCGTTTAATAAATGAATGAACATGAACATGGAATTTTGTTCGATTAGTTAAATAAACGAACATAAATAGAGGTCTCGTTCGTTCGATTGTGTTCGTGAACGTCCAATTGTTTGCGTTCGTTTATGTTCGTTCATTTTCATTTGTTAAAGGTTTTATTTTATATTTTTCATATTTTTAATCATCACCCTCCCATTTAAATGTTTTAACTTTTCATATCTATTCATTTATAATATTTATTTTATTTTTCGTCAATTTTTTTTATATATTATTATTATAACTTTTAAAGGTTAAAATATATAAAAAAAAATAAAATCCAATAGGTTCTATCCAACACCAAAATTCTAACCAAACCAAACATATTAGTTTTGTTTTTCTTTTTAACCAAAACACAACCACTTTATACCTAATCTCTTGCACCAATTCCTCTTAAAAAATGATTCATTGCACTTGGAAACCTAATAACACCCTTACTCCAAACACCCATTAGGATTGTATTCTATTGACTTAGTGAATATATTGTTATACTATATCTAACGAGCATATAAGATCATCATTAAGTCATGAACTACCTCCAACATAACCTTAAACACATCCTAGCCTTTGATTAATATAATTGCATGTTAGACCATCACTACCAACATCGACAATGAGGATGGAAGGATAAACAATACCCCGGACAACCTCTCTCTTGTCGGCTCTCATCCTTGAAGATATTTAATCAGTTTGCCTATCTTCAAGGACGTCTAAACATGAACAAGAGTTAATTCATCTTAAAAAAAAGACGAATATAACTCTTTAGTTAAACTATATGGATAATTGTTTAGAGTGTTCAAAGAAAATAAAAGTAAGCGTATAATAAAGTCATGTTACATTGACATGTCAATATTATGGATAATATTTCGTTTATACCATTATTGATCCTCTAATAATTTAATTAAAAATAATTTATATAATTCTAAATTAGCTTTTATTATTAGCCAAACAAAAAACTGAGGGCCCTCCAAGCAAACCGCCCATAGGTGAAAGTCACAATCATCCCTTATCTTCCTACATATTCAAATCTAATTTCAAATTGTTCACTAACATCAACTCACCTCACCTTTTAGATTATCAAACAAAGCATCCACTAAAACCAGGATTCCCTCATTTCCCCTAAAACCTGCCTACTTTTCTTCATGCTTCTGCTAGTGATCAACCTTTGAAGATGGTTCAAAGAAAGGTTCCCACCAAGCTTGGTATCAAACCCCATCTCCTTAAATTAGATACCCAATTGGTTAACCTTAAACCATCATCACCATCCTCATCTTCATCCACACAAACCCATGAAAAGCTCAAGAAGATCATGAAGAAATCTAGATCAATCAAACGTGCCGATGAATCCACCAGAAACAAGAAAACACCGGATTCAACTCCACAGAAACAATCACCAAACTACATGAAATCCACTAGCAGCTTTGAGGCAAGAAAAGAACAATCACCCAAGACTCCAACACCAAAAGGATCAAGAAACTCAAAAACAAATGAGTCAAGTTTGAAGATGGTGAGGACATTAACTAAAACTCCTAGTTTTAAACCGTTGAGGCCGTCAAAGAAGGTGATCTTGTGTAAAGATGTTGATGCTCAGAGAGCAACGTGTTCTTCGACTCTGAAAGAGTCCAAGTTCCCGGATTACTTGCAATTGGATCCTGGAGGGACGGAGTTAGATGGGACTTCTACCATAAAAGTATGCCCTTATACTTACTGTTCACTCAACGGTCATCATCATGATCCTGTGCCGCCGTTGAAGTGTTTCTTGTCATCAAAACGACGTGCTTTGAAAACACAGAAGGGGTTTAAGCTCGGGTGTTTATCTCCACGCCAAATCAAGCCGAACATGAGGAAAGTTGATGTCACAGAGCCAATGGTTTTAGAACCAGAAGAAGAAAACAGAGATTTCTTTATTGATATTTACAGTAAAGACATCGATTGGGAGGAAGGTATTTGCTCTGATTCAGGTGATGGTTTGCAGGAGATTACTGAAGACGAAACTGGGAAGACGGGGTTGGATAATGAGCATCAAGAGTTATACGATGAAGAAAGTGTGGGAGCCTGGTCGGATGAAGATGGTGATTCTGCATCGGAGAGTTCGAGTCAGCAGATGAAGGTTAATCAAGATTATCTGAACTGTGATGAATTTGATGTGTCATCAACCGCAGAATCAGATGTAAGTGATAAAATAGATGATATTCTGATTGAAGATCAGAATATGAATTATCAGAAGGAAGAAACATGTGATGAGCTGAAGACGGTCCCTGATTTTGTGGAGAAGTTGAAGGATGGAGATGACAAGAATCACACCACCATAATCTACAACATCATACAGTTTAACATATCTGTGTTCATTAATGGGGAAAAAATAGAGCATTCAGTGCAGGTACCTGCTACTTCTGTTGCTGTTGATAAAATGGAGACAGAGGAAGCCATGGAAGAACCGGGCAGGAGTAACGAAGACGATGAGGTGAATCAAATTGTTACGGAAGAAGAAGAAGTTCCCTCCAATGTTCAAGATCTTGCATCGACCGAGCATTTTGAAAAACAGGATGATCCTGAGCAAGAATGCAATGAATATGAAGCTTCAAACTCCTTGGATGAAGAACCTGAAATAAAATCAGATGTGGATCAAACACATGAAACAGATATAAACACGAATCCTTTTGGTGAAACGAGTGCATCAAGTGACGAGCTGCAAGAGTCCGGCATAGATCTCAGAGATCTGACAGGCAGGAAGAAACCCAGTGAAGAAGCAGTTGATGAATTGCTGGAATTTAACCCACGGGGACCGAATTTCCTGCCGGAAACACCAGACCCGGATGCGGAAACAGTGGATTTGAGGCACCAGACGATGGATGAACGAAAGAACGCGGAGGAATGGATGGTTGACTTTGCTTTACAGCAAGCAGTTACAACGCTTGCGCCAGAGCGAAAGAGGAAAGTTGCATTGCTTGTTGAAGCTTTTGAAAAGGTGATGCCGGATTCAGTTCCGACGTATGGAAGACACAACAGGCATACTTCAAAAGCCTTCACAAATTCAAGACTCATGCAAACTTGCAGCTGATGCAAGTATCACCATGGTATTTTAGAACAATTTCAAGTAAATTATAAGATATTTGACCTCAAGAAAATGTAATATCAATTAAGTTTATTATTTGTGCAGGTGGCATTGACAATCATCAGTTGTTGGTCTGCAAAGCATTGCTGAGAATTAGATGAATGATCAACAGTTATGCCTGATATTAGAACTTAATTTGTGATAAGAGGATTGAGTTCATGTGTGATTTGTTATAGAGAAGGCTTGTTATCTATCTATCTATATATGATGACTTGTGTTGTAGCTGAGGCATTCTTGCCTCTGAATATTTATCAAGTGTGTCTTTGTAGAATTTCTAGTTCTATTTTGGTTTTGTTCTTGATTTTCTTCTTCCATCACACAATTTGACCTTGGTTTGTTACCACACGCATTCATTTTGTATTGTCGCGTGTTGTCGGTTCAAAGAAAATAACAAATGATGATTAAAAAAATGAAACGGTTTAATACAATTTGAAAAACTATACTTCATCATTAAATATGACTAGTTTTCATTTTTTCAAAAGACTCGATTACATCTTCATTGGTAACATTGACAGGTCTCTATACTGCATACATAATACAATCGTTTACAAAATCATATACATTTTAAATAGTTAACTTACAAAATTCCAATAGTTTCTAGGGTAGGTAAAGAATAAAATGAACAAGTTACTTCAGTAATTACCACTCACAGGATAGTAACATAACTATTTTAACTTGGTTAAACATAAAGAAACAATATTAACTAATTAAACGAAGTGGTGCGGCACGTTGGCAGCCTGTCGTGTGATTGTACCATGGAGGGCCATTGGTCGTCTATTGTTAAGTGGTTCTGTTCGCAAAAGTGAAGAAAAGGTTTTAAATCCTAATCCTTCCATGCATATAAAGTTCATTGGTCGTCTATTGTGATGAGCCACAATTAACAATGAATTTGGAGACCCTTTACAGCATTAGAAGGATAATCAAGAGAGGTATCCACAACCGATAAGTAAATATCATAACTTGTTGCTCTTTCCTGTTTGCTGGCTTTCTTCTGTTCCTAAAGCTAGTCAGCCAGATGTTCTACTGAATGATTGATTCTTAACTGTTGTGTTTTTCAGGATTACTGTACTCATAATTTGTAAATCATTAGGTGTAGTTATTATGGCCGGGTCAACTGTTGTTGGTCAGCTATTCCTTGACAAATCTAACATGCTGCTGTCCTGGGATATGGTTGGCTGACATGTTAACCTTGTTGGATATGGTTGCTATAACTATTATCGTCATTAGATACTTTTTTCTGGAACAGCCATTTCCCAGAATCCACTTTGATCGGCGCCCGTTCTAACTCTAACTGAATCCATTTTGGACATTTAAAACGGTCTGTTCTAATGAGAACCCGTTATCTGACCCCAAATGACCCAACCCGCCACTTTTGCATGCTTTATATCTATTATTTGACATCATGTAAGATTAAAGTTCTGTACAAAAGTTTATCAGCAGGCTGTGAGATCATTTTTCTCACGGAAAATTGTACAGCTGAGAACATTCACATGGACAGCAAGTTAGAAATTGAAAAAGTAAGTTTATTTTTTAAAGTTTTAAAACCCTAAAAAAGAACAATTATTTAATCTTACAAATTACAAGTAATCTTTATAATTATCAGTTTGGAGCCAAACCATTGTTAAGCACCATTAAAAAGAAGTAATATCCCACTAATAAGACATTCACGGATGACAGGCTGCATCATGGTCACGAAACAAACCTCATTCAAGCGAAGGATCTTTGCCCATTGATGAAACATCAATTGTTTTAACCCTTGATTGCACCTCAAGTGCAGGGGACTCGACAATGAGAGAATGAAGCTGTCTGTAGCAACTATCAAGAACACTGCAATCTGTTTGATCATTCTGTTTGACTTCTCTTTGGGAAAGGCCATCACCAAATGACTTTAATGCATCTGTTGTTGATATATTATTCACAGATTCATACAAATGCTGGAACTTGTTTCTCGTTTCTGGTGATTTAATTATCTTTTCTCTTAATTCGTCAGGAAGGCAATGCAGAGCTCTAAACCAAGTTGAAAACACCAATGTGAAAAAAAAATGAAATAATAAAGTGCATTATTAATGGACACGTTAGTTAAATCAAGAAAAAAGAAACGTACCCGGTGACACCTCTAACAAGACCCCAGTTAAATCCTACAAGTACAGATTCCTTAAAGCCAATATTGAAACCTTCTTGCGCTGAAGCTTCTTTTCCTGCTATAAGACCATCGCGATATCCAATCTGTTGAATTATTTGAGATTTACTTAAAATGTGATACACCACCCATATATGTGTATGTATGTCAAAGAGTGTCAATCGTGTTGGGTTGGCGGGTTGAATTGTTCAACCCAAACATGACCCATATATTTATTCGTGTCAAAAACATCAACCCTAACCTGCACAGGCTTAAAATCGTGTAACTTGAACATGAACCATAATCCATTTATCTAAACGTGTCAAATGGGTTGGCAGGTAGTAAAAAAGTTGTAAAAATGTTAATCGAATTGATGATTGTAATAAATGGGTCCTAAACAGGTTAGCGGGTCGATCTGTTTAAACAAACAAGTTAAACAGGTCAACCCAGGGTGACCCGTTTATTAAACAAGTTAGATATGACAACCCAAAACATGATTATTTTAGTGTTTATGTTTTGGGTCATGTATGAAATTGCAACTCCTACGTTTGTGTGTGTGCGTGTAAGTTAAGGATACCGCATGGAATTGGTTTTTTCTTCTTTGCCATTCTCTGTCTAGGTCAGATGACAGGTCCAACTTCCCATCTGAATCATTCCATGAAGATCCATCCCCACACCAATCTTCATCCTCACCATCTGATATCAAACAGTAATCATATCTTTTGATCAAATTATATTGCCTTCTACCAATCATGCAACCTCAAGTAACGCGTGTACTCCTACTAATACAAATTAGAAAAAATGAACCTAGATCTTATACCTACTGAATGGGATTGCTTAATATGATGAACTGACGGTTGATCCAATTCTGCTTTCGGTTCCAAGATCTCTGAGTAGAGCTCATCACCAAGACTTCTATCCATCTGTACAATCAGCCAATAAGAGGATTACATCAAGTACATAAAATTAAATACATCAATCAAAATACAAAATTTCAATTGTTTATGCCGTTTCGGACCATAATCGCACAACTGATAACCTAATCAAAAGTATTACGAGATCAAACGTTTTGGTGGTCCATCATAAGGATTTTGTTAGAAATAGAATAATTAAATAGAAGAGCCAAAACTTAGAAATAAGTCGAATGAATAGCTCGAATCACAATGGATAGTTCATAGAATTATGAGATAAAGCTTCATACTTATAACTTCAATTCAATTTGGATTGCTAAATTTTGATTACAAAGGGAGTGATTAAGCATGGGTCTTGATAGGATTTAATAGTAACCCTAACAATTATCAAAGAATAAATAACAGACAATTTTTCTTGAGCAACTTAAAACTCTCATTGGGGAATTTTATCGAACACTTGGTGAGCACCACATAATCATCAAACACTAATGCACATAATATAATGGTAAAAAGCATACCAAAGAAAAATACCCAATTATCTAATTAGTAATTTCCATATTGCAGTCAATTTCAAAACGCAATCCAAACACCACAAATACGGCCTAGGCATAGGATATTTTGTGACATCTGGTTTCAGAAGTTTATAATAAAGAAATAAGTAGATGATGGAGAAAAGAACCTCGTTGGTCAAAGAAGGCAAGCATTCGCTTATAATTCCGGCAACCACCGCGCAGTCCCCTGTAAAGCGACCTCTCGATCTCTCCACTCCGTTACCACAAACGGAACACAATACAGCCGATGAAAGAGGCAGAGGTACAAAGGAAGACCAGCGACGGCGACAAAAAACGGCGCCGGTGAAATCAAGGTAACAAACTTTAATTTTCGATTTGCAATTGCTGCTGGACGGCTGAAAAAAAAGGGATAATATCATATATATATATATATATATACAGACACACTGGTGAGCATCAAACAACAAGAGGGTGTATGAGATTGCGGTGGAAAAGTGTTTATTGACTTATTAGCTTTTCAAAAAGTCAGGGGTGTTTGGATTTACTTTTCAATCTACTTATTACCTTATTATCTTTTTTAAAAAGGTAATAAGTCAAAAGTCCATTTGAATAAATGATGAAAAAATTAGTTTTAAAAGGGTGAAAAAGTTGTTTTCGAAAAGTAAGTATTTTTTACTTTTATAAAAAGTCATAAGTTACTTTTAATAAGTAATCCCAAACACCCCCTCAATAAGCCATTCTCAAAAGCCAAGAAATTATGGTTTTTGGAGAAATGACTTATTGACTTATTGAGTTTTCAAAAAGTCATTTCCAAAAGCACATCTAAACACCCACTAAGTAGTTTTTCAGTAAGAAATCTAAGAATTATAAAAACCTTAAGAAACGATATCAAACGAACTCCGATTGAGCTAATTTCAGCGGCGTTGGAACTGTCTCGTCGAACTCTACCATCTTAGATTTTAGGGTTTAGATTTTATGTTTGAATTTTAGGGTTTTAGTCTTATAGTTTATACTTAGGGTTTAGCTTTTAGAGTTTAGATTTTATGGTTTATGTTTTTTTGGGGGTGGGGGTGGGGGGTTTAGGTTTTTGGGGGTGGGTGGGGGTGGGTTTAGGTTTTTTTTTGGGGGGGGGGGGGTTGATCGGTGTCGAAGGGACCGGTCAAAGATAAAGAAATAGAGTGTCCTAATCACCTTAAACTAGTTAGGGTAAGAAGGGTGTCGAACCACGAAGAGTTTGTGGTCGGTGCTCAACTTCAATTAACAATGCAAATTATGAAGTTACAACGGGTCTTTCTGACCAAACACAATCAATGATTTAAGTGAAAACTTTATAAACTCAACAAACAAATCGAGTACCAAACAAAATGGTTTAAGTTGTAAACAATAATTAAAAAGGGTATCACACCCGGGTTTCAAGCTCACAAATAATTAGGGATTATCACACCAACATTTGAGTTCAAACAATCGAATGGTTATCCAAATATAATTGACCAAATCTAACCAAGAACATCAACATTCATACATCATCGGCAAATAGTGTAAAACAATATTCACGAATGAAATCGAGACAAATGTATGCAATATAGAATTAGATTAATCAATAGATTCAACATAAATTAAAGTTCATAGCAATTATCATCTAACGGGGTCAATGGTGCAAGAATTTATCGACTCCCGTGAGTTCATAACCATACTAAACACAAAGATTCAAGTGTTTTAAACCAAACGATTACAAGAATTGTTTCTCAAAGCTAGCACATGATAAAACCCTAAAATCTTACAAACAATCCACCCGGGAATGATTATCGGTGGATTAGCCGCTCATGGTGGTGGAAATCATCTTCAATCTTTCAATCGGATGTTAGAATCGTGTTCTTTATCCTCCAAGAACTCCAAAATCGCCCCAAGAATAATGGTGTAAAAGTTGGATTCGAATTTGGGGAAGAAAAACCTAATTAACCATTGAAAATCGGCTTTTTCGCCCAAAACCCGCGTCTGAAACGCACCCAGCGTAGGCTTACGCTGGGAGGGCGTAGGCCTACGCCGGTCCACTGGAAGCTGCTGTGAAGAAATTACTTAGGCGTAGGCCTACGCTGATATGGCGTAGCCTTACGCTGGTGGCGTAGGCTTACGCCAGATGGCGTAGGCTTACGCTATACCTGCAGTTTTGCCCCGTTTTCTCCGTGTCTCTTCCGACTCTCTCGTAATATCTTCAAAGATCACATTTTAAGCTTCTAACACCTGCACATGCATGACTACACAAAACCTTTGTATTCCACATATCAAATTGCATAAATATAACATATTACACCTTTTAATACATGAAACTTTGGCCACTTATCATATCCCCACACTTGAGTTTTGCTTGCCCTCAAGCAAAGTCATTTGCTTTTAAATTCATATTACAAATTCTTAAATAATTGTTTTCACTAAACATAAGTTAAGGTCCAAGGTCATACAAAATTCATAAAAATTAAACTCTAAACAGAATTACAATCCAACAAACCATCGATGAATTTTTTAAACAACAGGAAACATTGGAACGCGCTTAACTCATATCTAGCTATGGCTTTGCATGCACACACCCCTCACAATCAATCACTCCACTCGGATTCATATATGGACTAGCGATGATGTGCTAGTATTTTTCACTCAAAACCAAACAATGAATCACATTATTATAGGCTTGCATATTGATCACATCTCCACCTACTAAAACAACTAAAACGCACAAATCAAAAGGTCTTTTAAGGGTTGTAATGTAGGCTAGGGTTACGGGTATGGATAAGGATTTTTAAAGTGGCTAAAGGTGAGTGGAATTCAACTAATGAAGTTACAAATTAACTCTTTAACCTTCAAAATTCTACCATGGGTATAAATGACCCATCAACACTAAATTTCTTATTTCTTCAAACTATCAAATGAAACTTGAGTTAAACTGACCCAATAACATCTTTTATTGTAGCTCCACTAATATTCAAGACCTTTGGGCACATGTTGACCCAATACTATATTTTTTTTTTTATGCAACTATAGCAATCTAAGTTAATTGAATTCTAACTCACGGGTTTAAAAAGAAAAGGCTAAAAAGTGAATGGGTGAATGTTGTGGGTTTTGTCAAAAGAAAAGGTATAGGCTCAGAATGGGTATCTAGTGGATATTAACGGGTAAAGGCATAAAAATGGCTAAAAATAAAAAGGTTTCTACTAATGCCTTTATCATTTTTGCACAATCAATTGGTTCAAGGTTTCAACATGTATTAACAATATGCAAGTTCTAAAATATGAAACAAAGTGGCTAAAACTCAAATAAGAGAATATAAATCAATTTGGCTCAAATTCTCACAGAAACGGTGGAAAATAGGTTACCGACATGTGCATGCAAACCGTCACCTTCTACTTTGTTACTCCAAATTCCAACATTTCCAATTTATTATATATATTTTTTTAACATTTGTTGGAAAAACTTAATCGAGTAACTTAATGAATTAACCATGACCAAAGACCTCTACCAAACACTTTGTAAAACAATTTTCAAAAAAATTTGTATGGTTTCCAAGATTTTCCACATCCCCACACTTGAACCTTACATTGTCCCAATGTAAATAGTTATGAAATGTAAAAGTGCGGTTAGTGGGTGCAAAAATAACCAATACCCAATAACTCCCAATATCCAACTCAAAGATTCCCATAACCATAAGCACCAACCCAAGCATCACCCAAGTTCTTGCCAAAACAAAAACAAAACAAAATATCAAAATAACCTAAAACATACAAAGCACACCAAAACAAAAACAAAAATTATTTTTTTTATTTTTTATTTTTTTATATATGTGCAAGAAAAAGATAAAAGTATTTGGACCTGTTCAAAATGCCCAACAACATCAGGCAAAGCTGTCCTCACTGTTTTGTTCCTCATCCTCATCATCATCTTCCTCCTCATCATCGTCTGCATCATCATTGCCTGGCTTGTAAGGCCAGTATGCCTCCGGCCTAGCATCATATGGCTCCTGCTGTAAAGGTTGACCAAAAAATGACTCATATAAAGATTGAGTCATATCTCTCATGTTATTCAGACCTCCTTGAGCCGTTCCACTCGAGCCTTGCCCACTTGTATCCGGTGTCGGGTATGGCGCCACCCACTCAGAATGATGACTTTGTGGGTAGCGCTGGTATGTGTCACCCATGTCGTACGGATTCAAAGACTCCCATTCAGTAGGGGCTGGATGTGAAGAATAAGGTACGCCCTGATGGTAAATCATTGTAGTGGCGCACTTCTTCATTGTCTCTAAAATTTCTGTTAATTTCCTCCTCCTGTCTCCACATCATCGCCCTTCTATACCTCCTATCTTCCTCCAGATTCTGCGTTTGCCTATCAAACATTAAACGCGAGGCCTCCTCCCAATTAGGATAACTTGCCGGGCGAGCCTGCTCTATTAGTTCCGTGAAAGATTGACTATAATCAGCACTATACCCAAACCCGTGCTCAAACCCATAACTTGCACCACTTGTCCCCATAGTTGGTCCTGTGGGACCAACTTCTTCATCTTCCAGGTTCATTTCTTCTTCTTCCGACACATCACTTCTTAATTCCTCCAAGAACCTCGCAATGGTGGTATCAGTCAATGTAGGTCCCTAATTCGGTGTGTGACGGATCTCTAGACTCGCGGTACGACACGGTGATAACGTGCGGAATCCATGATCAACGTGCTCGTGTGACTCAATCAACAACGGTGTAAATAAACGCTTTGTATTTCCACCACAATATCAGGTTACACAATTTACAGAATTCTCAGTCCCTCCTGATATCGTCCAAGTCTATGTCTGTTTTCTGCTGATAACTGCTATTTATAGACACTGAACAGTATTAGGCGAACTTGTTAAGTTCGCCTCTAATAGGCTAAGCGAACTTAACAAGTTCGCCTCTGATAGACTAAGCGAACTTGTTAAGTTCGCCTCTGATAGCCTAGGCGAATTTAACAAGTTCGCCTCTAGCAGAACTTACACAGAATTTTATCAACAGTTACAAAACATGTCCTAACAGACTCCCCTTTAACTGTTGCTAACAATTCTATCAATTACAAGTCAAAGACTCTAAGACTAAGACATAATATCTTCAAGCTCGTTGTCACCAGAATATGCTCCAACAGACTCCCCCTTGACAACAGCTTCAGAAGATTGTCATCCGTCTTCATATACCATCAAACAAGTTGAAGTCTTCGTCTTGTTCATCTACACACTCTCTCTCTTTCTAGACGAAAACTTGGGAGAAGGACCCCTTGTCAACTTCTGTCTGCAATATTCATTTATGCAAAGGAGAACAACGAAGAATAACCAACAATTAAGATTTCCATGGAAGCTGGAAAAATAAAATCTTTTTGGTTTTTCAAACATAAGAAACACAAAATCTTTTTGGTTTTTCTCTGTACAAAATGAAATGTAAAATACAAAATCACATCTTTTTGGTCGAACATCACGAGTAAGAAGATCATATCAGTAAAAACAATGCATCAATCACACATTTTGGATAAACATCCCTAAACATTCTAAGGGTATCCTATCCAGATTCATCATTTCTTTTTATCAGATAAGATCAAATCTTTTAAGCTTCAACCAAACATGTAATGATACGCGAAGAACTTTAAAGAAGATGAGATCAGATCATAACATGCTTATTACATACGAATTTGCAACACATAACATGTCAATCTAAGTTGTCAATATTATAAGAATTGAAACCATCAGTATCTTTGTCCCATGTTCTTGTGAATTAAGGTACCATTTATTTTGTAATACAACGTGTACCCCACAAATATGCCAACAGAAATTTAAATGTGCACTATCTTCAAGACATATAAGATCATTGCAAGATAATATTCAATTTCCAGGATGAATTATACCGATAAACACAGGATAATATCAAGCAGAGAATCAGAATGATTCAGAATCGAATGATTCAAATGTCTTGGTTTGGATGAAGTATCATGATTCATAGTAACAGAAAGATTGATCAAGGAATCGATTGATTCAATGACATAGGGTAGCGTGATCCAACTGTTATCTGGATATATTCAATGGAATCAGGATATTGATCCAAGGGTTAGTATATGTTCCAACAGATGTTGTCAGAAACATATCTTAGTTCAACACCACATTGCATGTTTTTCAGGGCATGGGCAGTGAAGTGAACTGAAAAATTTGTGTTTAACGACATAACCGATACTGGTCTCATGAAGTACTTTAGATCTTATATTCTTTATCTGATAATGATCTTTTATACACACACCCGGCATACCATGGGTTCAAATCACAGTTGTCACAAAGATCATTATGTTGTCACACTACTAATGGACCAAAGATACTCATAGCCTATTGACAATTCAGACTACATACTAGTATCCAAATTAAAATATAAGCATCAAGCATCAATTTTTGTTAAGCATAAGCAGTTATGAAGCTATCATTTCTCATACTGTGCAGTCTAAGAAGTTCTGATCAAACCATTTATCACAGATATATTAGATAAGCATCATAAAGTCCAACTAAGGTCATGTGTGACTGAACATCTACTGATGTACTATCATCTCTTCTTTAACTTCAAGTAATGTCGATTTTATCTTTTTCAATTTGTTTGGATTTTTCAAAATCTTTTTCAAAGAAAGTAAAACAAACGAAAATAAACCTTCCATGAAAACATTTTATGAAAAACATTTTACTTGGTTACTCAGGATTAAGCAATTCAATCAATTAAAAACTCAAACCAATGTAATGTAATTGAATGCCTTTGCCTTTTGTCATCAACACAGTTCTGTACTCTCACTGTCCTGTAGACTCCCCTCAACTAGTCAAATGGCTGCATCAACGACTTTATGCTCACCATCGTCATCCTAAGTTTTAGGTTATCATTTGGACTTTCCAAAACATTGTGTGACATATTCTCCCCCTTGAGCATCAAGTCGTTGAATCAATTAGATTTCTCAGTTATCAACAACTCTTTACTCATGCGGATGTCATTCCCTGTCATGTGCTAAGAAGAACCACTATCAACAACCAAAACGGTATTAATAGTCCCTCTTGGTAAATCCTGCACAACTAACAAGAAACATTAATTTGATATTGGGACCCAAGCCATGGTAGTCATGGGTCTTCCATCAGTATCAAAATAATAAACCTCGCTCCATTCACAATCGAATCTCTCATCAATTTTAGGAGATTGTTCCGACGAGTCAGAAACAGAAACTTTAGATTTCCAAACATACTTCTTTTCATTGAGTTCTTTTTGCTTAAAATGTGAAGTGTTTGAACATTTTCTTTCATTTAAAAATTGATTTGATTGTGAAAACTCTTGTTGTTCTAAAAGTTTTCTCAATCTTCTGTTTCTCCTCCGTCTTTGAGGTCTAGAAAGTCTAACCTCAGATTTTGAATTACCCTTTGGTATAGCATGAAGTTTAACCACATTTGGGTTAACATAAGGCTTACCAGGAGTTCTTACCTTTTCTGAAGTAACATGTCGGTTACCTTTGGCTTTGTGTGGACAAGCAATCCGAATGTGACCAACAATACCACAGTAAAAGCAATATCTCGTCTCACTATAATTTCTCATATAAGGAATCTTCACATGATTGGATGCACTTGAAGAAGATTATCCTACATGAACTTCTTTTGGAGTTTGAGACTGAACAAACTTTTTCTCAACATGTATTGATCCAGGCTTCATCTTCTCAGGAACTACATGCTTCTTTCCTTTATTTTTGTAAGGACAGTTCACCACAATGTGTCCCATCTCATTACAATGAAAACATGTACGCCTGTCTTTATAGTCTCTGACAAATGGAACTCTCCTTGAGTTTGAAGAACTTCCAAATGTATTTTTACCAGATGAATTAGAATCAACCTTTGAGTCTTCTTTCATAACCTCTTTAGGTATCCCCTCTACCTTAGCTTCATCAAAATATTCATCATCACTCTCATCGGAATACACCATATCTTCACCGGTGACTGGATTCACCTTCAATACAGTCTTAGGATCTAAATCCTCATCATTTATAATCTCAGGTGTAACAGAATAATTTCCATTGAATGGTGGAGGAACATATCCAATACCAGTAGTTTCGTTCCCCTCTTTAGTTGTATCATGATAATGTCCTAATAAGAATGATGAATTTCCAAAGCTTTCTAACTTTCTATGCAGTTTTATCACCTCTGCTTTAGAATCAGCTAGGTCTTTATCTTTTTCAACAAGATCATTATTTCTTTTCTCAATTTCTGCAAAGGACATATCCATGTGATATGCCTGCTCTTTGATTTTCAAAGACAGAGAACTTATATCCCTCTTCAATGATTCTATTCTTTCAATACACACATTCTCATTATCTTTTAATTTCTGGTTTACCGTGTGCATGGATTTCATATCACAAATGAGGTTGACGTTGTCATCCATAACCCTCATCATTTTTTCCTTAACTGAAACACAGTTAGAACAAAACGTTTCAGAGTTAGAAAATACCTTAGGTTTTACTTCTGAACCAGATGCACCAGGAGCCATGAAAACGTCATCATCAGCTTCACTCTTTTGTTCAACAATGAAAGGCTCTGCATCAGTTTCGGATACACTCAAATCATCTTCAACTGTCTGGAAGCTTACTTCAGTCTCTACATCACTCTTGGTAGACTGAGTACTTTCACCAGATCTAACACTCTCACTATCACTTAACTCGGTAGAAGAATCACTTTCAGAGACACTCTGCTTTACTACTTCTTCTTTGATCAAGACCACAAACGCTTGAGTAGTAGCTTCACCCTTTTTCTTCAAAGCTTCCCATAGATCTCTTGAAGTTGGACACTTCCCGAGACTATGAATGATTTCTTTTGGTAAAGACAACGTTAAAGTTTCACGCGTTTTCATCTCTCGATCAAACTTCTGCTTTTCTACTTTAGTAAGAGCTGTCACTGGTTTAGGAACATCATAATATCCCATATAGTCAAAAGTAGGATGCACATATCCTTCAAATATGGATGTCCAAAATTTTTCATCAGTGACTGATACGAACTGTTCGAACCGGACTTTCCAGCTACGAAAATCTGATATGCACAAAAGTCTCGGTGGCATAGTTCCAATCTCAATATTATCACATGAAATTGACATTTTGAAATTTTTGCGAAAATTTCCGGAAAAAATTTTCCCGCCTAAAAAACTCTTTTTAAAAAATTTCGAAAATTCAAAATTTCAAAAATGATTCGAAACGACCATATAAGCTTTTCGTAAAAAAATTGGACAAGGTGAATTTTCCCGCCAAAAAACTCTTTTTTTTTCTTTTTTTTTTTTTTTTTAAATCAAGCGAACTTAAGAACACTGGCAAACAGATAAGTTCGCCTGATACTGTTCAAGCGAACTTGACCCGAGCGAACTTGTTAAGTTCGCCTGATCTTCACCAAGCGAGCTTATTAAGTTCGCCTAATACTGAATGAAGCGAACTTATTAAGTTCGCTTATAAGTTCGCCTGCAACAGAACGTTAAGTTCGCCTGGTTCAGCTATTCAAACCAAACACGAACCAAAAATTCCGAAAATCATGATTTCTGATCAAAATGATAGAATTAAGCAATTCTGAACCGTATGATTGTGTAGAAACTGATTAGGAACAATCCTATCGGATCAATTTCTTCAAACCAATCCAAAATCAATCCAAATTGATCAAAAATCTTCCATTTTTATCAAGAACACGAAAGAGATGAAAAATCCTTCAAATTCTCAGCATTTTGATGTTGATTGGACACGAAAACACCACGAATCTTTTGCTAATCAAGAGCATAAGCTCTGATACCACTTGTAGGTCCAGGTAACTCAGCTACTGATCAAACTCATGATATGACGTTGATATAACACGAAGTGCGGAATCCTTCGCGTTACTGATTTGTATACTAACCGACAATCCAAAACAACACGCGTAAATAAACTTCTCGATTATATTCAGAATAACAATGGTTACAGACTCAATCAGACAATTGTTCACTTCTGTTCTCTAATACCACTTGTAGGTCCCTAATTCGGTGTGTGACGGATCTCTAGACTCGCGGTACGACACGGTGATAACGTGCGGAATCCATGATCAACGTGCTCGTGTGACTCAATCAACAACGGTGTAAATAAACGCTTTGTATTTCCACCACAATATCAGGTTACACAATTTACAGAATTCTCAGTCCCTCCTGATATCGTCCAGGTCTATGTCTGTTTTCTGCTGATAACTGCTATTTATAGACACTGAACAGTATTAGGCGAACTTGTTAAGTTCGCCTCTAATAGGCTAAGCGAACTTAACAAGTTCGCCTCTGATAGACTAAGCGAACTTGTTAAGTTCGCCTATGATAGCCTAGGCGAACTTAACAAGTTCGCCTCTAGCAGAACTTACACAGAATTTTATCAACAGTTACAAAACATGTCCTAACAGTCAACACATGAGTTCTTGCTGTCAACTCATATCTCCAACTTCCTTGCTGCAAGGACCTTAAGGTATAAGGTTTATGTTTTATTTTTAATACCGCCGGTCTTCGTGGCAAAACATTTGCCCATTTGAGGAACTTTGACAACAACCGACAATGAGGGATGACCATCCTCTCTCTTTCCTCCCGTGACTCCCAAATATTCCACATGATCAAGTGTTTAGATGACATAACTGGGGAACCCGTCAATAGTGCATGTAAAACCATAACTTCATAAAAGCGCACCTTTGTCTTATCCCCCGTTCTTGGGACCACGTTCAATGTCACAAATACCAACAGCAATTTGGGAAGTGGCTTCAGCATATCTCTTCTCAATATCAATCGGAACACGTCACAACCTTCATCCACCACAAAGAGGGCTCTGATCATGTTTTCCCACATTGTTTCCTGGATCACGTGAGCCTTCAATTTATCATCAGATACATATTCATAAGGTTCATTATTTTCTGCTCCTGAGTCAAAGTGGGCAATCTTGTCAATAGTTTGAAATGACAAGTCTGCTTGTTTCCCATTCACTGTACCCCTCAAAATTATCGTTTGGGGCGGGTTATCTCCTTCAATTCGTTGAAGGGTCGCCATCCACTCAAGAATTGCTTCACCATACACATCATCAATTCCATCATAGTGGAAAGCAAGGCTCTCTTCCCAACCAAGCCGTCGAAAACAGTTAACCACTCCATACCTCTCGAAATCCGGCTCGTGGATCTGCTTTTCACAAGTAAATAACGATTCAAATCCACCAGCCGGGCTTTTCACCTTGTCCATGTATAAATCTTTCTGCTGTGGATATGGGAAAGATGACAATCTCACGGGTTTCTTCCAAATTTTGGGTCCAAGTTCCTCTTCAGATTCATGGGCACTCTCTTCTTCACTTCTTTCGCGCAGAACAATAGTGTTTCGTGCCCTCTTTGATCTACTCCGTGATGAGGACTCACCCGCTTTTTCTTTACCCTTGTGAGACTCTTTCGTTCTGACCATTGTTCCTACAATTTCAACAAGCACACATAAATCAAAGAATTCACCAAGAATCAAACTTGTAACAATTCTTCATTAATAATACTAATTGAATTCACTCCATATTAACTCCTTATCATGTGAAAACAAAATTTCTGTTATTTTCATCAAAACAAGTTTACATGTTGTTTTAAAATTTCAAAATTTCTCCCAAAATTTTAATCAAGTTCTATTCAATTCATCACTAACACAAATATTTCCAATGCTTCAACAATGTCATCATTCAATCTTCTAATTCTAACTTAAACCATCCTTCCCAAAGTACCCAACAACACAACTACAAGGTAACATCAATTCTTATTCGAAAATATACCTTCAAACAACCAAGAATTGTAATATAAACGTACCTTTTGGGTTTAGACGCTTAAATATCAAAGAGTGATGATTATTCCTTCCACTTCACACAAAAGCCCCAAAAATTTCGAAACCCTAGAATTTCGGGTTTCTCGGGTATGGTTGATTCGTTGAATTCCGCTTGGTAGGGTTTACTCCTCTTGCAAAGTTATGCAAAAACCCTCAACCAATTTTTTTATTTTTATCAATAGATGGTAGATTAAGGAGTGGAAGAAGATGAAGGTAAAGGGAAATTTTTAGAGAAGAAGATGGAGTAGAGAGATAAGGTAGGTGATAATGAGGAGAGAAGGAGAGAAAAACGTTTTTAAGTTTGTTTTTTTTTTTTTTTTTTTTTTTTTCGGACTTACCTGCGATTTTTTTTGTGTGAAATCCCGATACAGCGTAAGCTTACGCTAAAGGGGCGTAGCCTTACGCTGACCTTCTGACGCTAAAGGGGCGTAGCCTAAACCCTAAACTTGAATGTGTTTCGTCCTTGAAATACCGACATCCGCTGTAACCTCATACTTCACGCCTTCCTTTGATTCTTGCACAAAATTTCAACAAAAATTAGCTAAACGAAGAAAAATAATAAAACATAATTTAATTAAAAACATCACATAAGCCGGGTTGCCTCCCGGTTAGCGCTAAGTTTATTGTCCTCAGCCCGACACTTCTTCATGGTATTACTCATGCTCGTTCGTCACGAAGCTCAATAAGAATGCTTCTGCTTGGTTTGTTGGCCCATTAATCTCGTTGAGTTCGAGATATGGCTTCAATCGGTGACCATTCACAACTTGCCTCAAGTGATCCTCACAATCTTCAATCTCTATATCTCCATAGTTGCCAACTCGTGTGATCACAAATGGTCCCGTCCACTTGCTTTTCAATTTTCCTGGAAAGAACTTCAACCTTGAATTATAAAGCCAAACTCTTTGGCCCACTTCAAACTCCTTCTTCCGAAGCTTGGCATCATGAACCGCCTTCATTTTGTCCTTGTAAGCGGATGCACAATCATATGCCTCACTTCTCAATTCTTCCAGTTCATTTAGACTCAACTTCCTTTCTTTTCCTGCAACATCATAATCCACATTAACTTCTTTAATAGCCCAAAACGCCCGGTGAGCTAATTCTAACGGTAAATGACAATCTTTTCCATAAACCAACCGGTATGGGGTCGTGCCAATAGGGGTTTTATAAGCCGTTCGGTAAGCCCATAAAGCATCAGTCAATTTGGTTGACCAATCTTTTCGGTCCGCTACTACATTCTCACTTCCTTTTTTATCACGGATCTCCACGTCAAATTCTTGCAACAACAAGATCCACCTTATGAGTCTTGGTTTAGCATCCTTTTTCTCCATGAGGTACCTGACAGCACTGTGATCAGAATAGATAATAATTTTGCTTCCCCATATATAGGACCTAAACTTGTCTAACGCATATACTACTGCAAGTAATTCCTTTTCGGTTGTGGTATAATTCAATTGAGCATCCGAAAGAGTTTTACTTGCATAATATATGGCAACGGGTTTCTTCTCAACCCGTTGTCCCAACACGGCCCCAACCGCATAGTCACTAGCATCACACATGATTTCAAAGGGAAGTGACCAATTTGGTGATTGTAAGATTGGGGCCTCCACCAATTTTTGTTTCAAAATGTTAAAAGCATTAATACATTCATCATCAAAAACAAACGGCGCATCTTTTAAAAGTAAGTTACATAATGGTTTCGTGATTGAGCTAAAACCCTTAATAAACCTCCTATAAAACCCCGCATGCCCCAAAAATGATCTAATACCTTTAACATTCGTGGGATGAGGTAAAGTAGATATAACTTGAACTTTCGCATGATCTACCTCAATTCCACGATTTGAAATCACATGACCCAAAACTATCCCTTCTTGGACCATAAAATGACTCTTTTCCCAACTCAAGACCAAATTTGTTTCAACACACCTTTTTAAAACTTTTTCCAATTGGTTTAAACATGAATCAAAAGATGTACCAAAAATGGAAAAATCATCCATAAAAATCTCCAAAGACTCGCCCATCATATCTGAAAAGATACTCATCATACACCTTTGAAAGGTGGCGGGGGCATTACATAGTCCAAATGGCATTCGCCTAAATGCGAAAGTACCATATGGACAAGTAAATGTTGTCTTATGTTGATCTTCGGGATGTATAGCAATTTGGTTGTAACCCGAATAACCATCAAGAAAACAGTAATATTTCTGACCTGCGAGTTTTTCCACAATTTGATCAATGAACGGTAATGGGAAATGATCTTTTGAAGTAGCTGCATTTAATTTCCTGTAATCAATACAAATCCGCCACCCGGTTACCGGCCGAGTGGCTACTTCCTCACCTGAGTCATTCTTGACGACTTGAATGCCCGCCTTTTTGGGCACGGTTTGTGTTGGACTCACCCATGTACTATCAGAAATTGGGTAAACAATATCGGCGTCCAACCATTTGAGAACTTCCTTCTTTACGACTTCCCGCATATTTGGATTTAACCGCCTTTGTGCATCGTGGGATGGTGTAATAACTTGATCCGTGACAATCTTGTGCATAACAATCGAGGGACTAATACCCTTCAAATCCGCAATACTCCACCCAATTGCCGCCTTATGGGTGGCTAACACCTTCATCAAAGCCTCCTCTTGTTCCTTTGTCAAATTTGATGCAATGATCACCGGGAGGGTGTCGTTTTCTCCTACAAAGATGTACTTGAGGTTCTTTGGCAACTCCTTCAACTCGACCTTTGGGGGTTGCTCCAAAGATGGCTTCAGCTTTTTGTCAATGTGTTCCGGCAAACTTTCCACTTGGTGAGTCCACGGTGGTCTCCCATCTTTAATTGCCATTGCTTCAAGCTGTTTTTCTTCTTCTTCTAGTTCCTTGCTTGTCTCAACCTGTAACCTGTCACATGAAAAGCATGTCTTTGTGGTGCTATCCTCGTTTACAATAACATCGCAAAGAGGAATGTACCCGTCAACAATGTCCGCCATAAAGCATTCATCGTTGACCAGAGAGTTAGATATATGTGAAAAAACATTTAATCTCAACTTTCGGTTCCCAAATGTCATGTCAACCGTTCCCTTTCGGCAATTAATTTGGGCATTTGCAGTTGCCAGAAATGGCCGACCAAGGATAACCGTAGGTTGTTTTATTCTGTCGGAAGAGACATAATCCAACACTAGAAAATCCACTGGGAAATAAAAATCTTCCACCTTTACAATAACATCAGTCAATATTCCTCGGGGGAGCTTAGGAGTTAAATCGGCCAAAACCACGGTAGTGTCGGCCTTCCTAAGAGGGCCAAAATCATATTGGTCATAAAGGCTCCCCGGAAGAATACTAACACTAGCTCTAAGATCTAGGAGTGCCCTTTTTATTTTGAAATCACCTACTTGAATAGATATAATAGGCGCCCCCGGATCTTGTAGTTTAGGTGGAAGAGCACCCGATAGAATAGCATTCACATTAGCGGTTACATCAAGTTTCTTTGGGAATTTATGATTCCGCTTTTGTGTACACAATTCTTTCAAGTACTTCGCGTAAGCTGGAATTTGTTTAATGGCATCCAAAAGGGGTATGTTAATTTTGACCTGTCTAAACATCTCCCACATTTCTTCTTGTTGTGGTCCTCTTTTATTTACCATTTTTTCTTTAGATGGTTCAACTAATGCCTCCGGGTAAGGAACGGTACCACCCGTCATATCCTTTCCTTTAGCAATAGGTGACTCATCTCTAAAAACCGGTTTAATTTTTTCAAGATTTTGATTAATTGGTTTTTTATTATTAACAAATTCCACTTCACCTTCACTTTCCTCACCCTCAATAACATCCTCCACCACTCCTTCAACCAATTGTGGTGGAGAATCAACTTTATTATCGATAACCTTACCATTACGAAGAACCGTAACTTTACTTACATTTGCATTGGTTGAACTCGATCCTTGATGTTGCGGGTTTAATGTAGTGTTACTCGGTAGCCTCCCTCCACCTTGCTTTAGCAAAGATATTTCTTCGGCCATTTGACCCACTTGTCTTTCCAATGCCACAAACGACTTGTCCCTCACTTCATTCTCCTTCTTTGATTCTTTCATCATCTCTAATAGTGCATCCAACTTTGAGTTAACCGCATCATCTCCCCCTGATGGCCCATTTTGTTGTTGGTGATCTTGATTGTAATTCCTTGGGGGGTAATTTGTGTTCCGGTTATTGTTATAGGAACCCCTTTGATAACCACCTGAATTGTAGTTCCCTTGTTGACGCGGTTGATATGAGGTTGATGAGGTGTTTTGATTCACACCTTGAAAGTTGGGGTTCATTTGGTTTGCGGCGTTCCCATACTTGAAATTAGGGTGGTTTCTCAACCCCGGATGATAGGTGTTTGAGTTCATGTCATATTGTTTCCTCTCACCATATACTTGATTCACCTCTTCTTGCCTCCCTTCTTGAAATGGGCACTCCATTGTTTTGTGGCCTATATCTCCACAATCTTCACAAATGTCGAATCGAGCTTTTACTCCCGCTACTTCTTTCTTTTCGCCTTTCCTCAACAATGCCAGTTCTCTCTCCATAGATGCTAACCTTTCTTTTGTATCATAATCCGGGACGGACTTAGAAATTGCGTGTTTGGCTCTTCGGCTAGCCGATGCCTCGGCTTTAGAACTTTGGCTCATTCTTTCTAAGAAATCTCAATCATCTTCTTCGAGATTAGACAACAATGTCCCATTACTTGTGGACTTCAAGTACTTCCTCTCCTCTTGAGTCAACCCATCCACAAAACATTTTACCAATTCCCACAACTTAATTTGATGATGGGGGCATTTACTCAACAACTCTTTGAAGCGTGTAAAAGCTTCATGTAAAGGCTCACCCGTTTGTTGTTGAAAGGTCCGAATCTCAATTCGGGAGTCATCTGTCTTCGCAACCGAATAGTACTCATCCAAAAAGACTTGTTGCATTTCATCCCATGTGTGGATGCTATTGGCCGGCAATGTGATGAACCATTGCTTGCTCGATCTTTTAGAGAAAACTGGAAAAGTCTAAGTTTGACTTTGCTTTGATCAAAATTCTCATCTCCAATTGTGCTACAGATGGCGGCAAACTCGGATAAATGGGTGTATGGTTCTTCGGTGACCATACCATGAAAATGGGGAAGGACGTTGATGTAATTCGGTCTTGACTTGAACCTCCTCATTCCCGGAATTGGTGGAACAATTGGAGAAGCATTCTCCGAAATAGCCGGTCGAAAACGACCATTAACTCCACCCATAGGGGCTACCGGTTGTCTTCGGTTTTCATTATTGTAGCCCCCAGTAGCTCTCCTCCCTTCCTGTCTAGGAGGATACCCAAATCTCTCTGGTCGAACTGTTCGACCCATTGGTTGTCTCGCCCTTTGGTGAACATAATTCACCTCTTCTTCCTCTTCAAATCCTTGCCCCTCATTGTACTCTCCATAGATGCTTCTTTCACCATCCTCATACTCGTAATCGCCAAACCCTTCACCATTCCCAACATCTTCATTATCAGCATACCCAAAATATTCACCATCTTCATCCTCCCAACCCTCGTTCTCATTGTTTCCGGGAGGGGTTTGATTTTGTTGTGGTCCCCTTCTTCCTTGGTATGTGGGATTGGTACGGATGTTAACGGGTCGGTTTTGTTGAACTGGACCCGACCCACAGGGTTGGTTGTTATTGATAGGTATAGGTGGGGTTTGGGTTACGGTTCGGTGAGGTGGAGTTGGTGGGCGGTTAGGGATAGGGCCTCTGTTTGGAGTTGGGCCACGGTTTCTCATGCTAGATCCAGAATGACTGCTTCGACCATCCATTGATGATGGTTCCGATGAAATAGGTTGTAAATTTTGTTGTTAGGTTCGGTTTTGCCTTGCTATCCTCTCAATTTCTGGTTCAAACACGAGCGGTGAAGTTCTCCCGGATGAACGGGTACGCATGCACTAATTTGTCACCTGCACACACAAACAACACCACGCGTAACACAAAAATAGAAGAAGATTAACTAAACAAAACAAGTAACAAATAGTCACAAGAGTCAACTAAAATAAAACACCAAGCGCACACACTCCCCGGCAACGGCGCCAAAATTTGATCGGTGTCGAAGGGACCGGTCAAAGATAAAGAAATAGAGTGTCCTAATCACCTTAAACTAGTTAGGGTAAGAAGGGTGTCGAACCACGAAGAGTTTGTGGTCGGTGCTCAACTTCAATTAACAATGCAAATTATGAAGTTACAACGGGTCTTTCTGACCAAACACAATCAATGATTTAAGTGAAAACTTTATAAACTCAACAAACAAATCGAGTACCAAACAAAATGGTTTAAGTTGTAAACAATAATTAAAAAGGGTATCACACCCGGGTTTCAAGCTCACAAATAATTAGGGATTATCACACCAACATTTGAGTTCAAACAATCGAATGGTTATCCAAATCTAATTGACCAAATCTAACCAAGAACATCAACATTCATACATCATCGGCAAATAGTGTAAAACAATATTCACGAATGAAATCGAGACAAATGTATGCAATATAGAATTAGATTAATCAATAGATTCAACATAAATCAAAGTTCATAGCAATTATCATCTAACGGGGTCAATGGTGCAAGAATTTATCGACTCCAGTGAGTTCATAACCATACTAAACACAAAGATTCAAGTGTTTTAAACCAAACGATTACAAGAATTGTTTCTCAAAGCTAGCACATGATAAAACCCTAAAAACTTACAAACAATCCACCCGGGAATGATTACCGGTGGATTAGCCGCTCATGGTGGTGGAAATCATCTTCAATCTTTCAATCGAATGTTAGAATCGTGTTCTTTATCCTCCAAGAACTCCAAAATCGCCCCAAGAACAATGGTGTAAAAGTTGGATTCGAATTTGGGGAAGAAAAACCTAATTAACCATTGAAAATCGGCTGTTTCGCCTAAAACCCGCGTCTGAAACGCACCCACCGTAGGCTTACGCTGGGAGGGCGTAGGCCTACGCCGGTCCACTGGAAGCTGCTGTGAAGAAATTACTTAGGCGTAGGCCTACGCTGATATGGCGTAGCCTTACGCTGGTGGCGTAGGCTTACGCCAGATGGCGTAGGCTTACGCTATACCTGCAGTTTTGCCCCGTTTTCTCCGTGTCTCTTCCGACTCTCTCGTAATATCTTCAAAGATCACATTTTAAGCTTCTAACAACTGCACATGCATGACTACACAAAACCTTTGTATTCCACATATCAAATTGCATAAATATAACATATTACACCTTTTAATACATGAAACTTTGGCCACTTATCAGGGGTGGGGTGGGGGGTTTAGGTTTTTGGGGGGTGGGTGGTGTTTTTAAGCTTTTCGGGGTAGGGTTAGAGGGGGGTTTAGGTTTTTTGGGGTGCAGGTGGAGGGGGGATTAGGTTTTTGGGTCCGGGTTAGGGTTCGATGAGACGGTTCCAACGTCGCTGGAATGAGCTCAATCGGAGTTCGTTTGACCCACTTCATAGTATTTCTTAGCGAAAAACCACTTTTTAGTGGAACCGTCCCCTATATAAATAATGGTTAATAAGGCCAATATGGAGAGTTACTATTGTGAAACCAAATTGTACAATCAAACCTTTGTAACTAGCATGCAAAAACCAAAATGTGTTGTCGGTAACAATCACCCTACCTGGGTAGGTTTGTCAGACTCAATAAATCTATCATTGTTAACTGTCGGCTTGTATAGTTAACGATTGCACATGTAAATTGCACACAAAGTAGTTTACACACCTAGTACTCAAACATAAGGCTCAAATTTGTACACATGAATGTAGGGTGGAATTATATTGTGTAATTTGTAACATTGTATACTTGAAACTCATGTTCCACCCCAAAAATATAAATAATATAAAAATGTGCTATGTAAACTCACCTGTATCAAATTGTAGTAGTTAACACGAGCTTTGGATAACCCAAGTGATTTGCTAATCACTAGGTTTGACCTAGAGTGAAATAGTTTAAATTTGGATTAATAATATGCACAATGTCTAAGGTAATTCTAAGGCTTCAACAGAAGTGAGTGTAGGGACTTGTACAAGGGTTGGTGTATACGTTTGTGTTTGCATTTGAATGAAAAATATAAGTTCAAATTTAATAATGAAAGACTTATGGTTTAATTTGAACAATTAACTAAAATAGTAATAAAATTCTTTTTATTTATTTAACTAAAAAGAAGTAGTGTGGAATTATATTTATTCAAAAATAATTTAAATAAATAAATTTATTTTATTTATTTGTTTATGAAAATGTGTCAAGAAATATTGTAAATATATATTAGTATATAAATAGATTGTGTAGGTTTTGAATAAAATAATTATATATAAACTTTTTATTTAAAATTTGTTTCTTTTTAATCCACTAGGAAAGATTAAATAATTGGTTTAAAATTTCCAAGTTGATAATTTGGTTTATGAAACAATTCCTGGGACTTGGGGTTGTATAAAATAATTTTATAAAGTGATTTGGGTTTAAACAGAATTTATATTAAAATGATTAAAAAAATAAAACTAATCAAGGGACACACGACCGTGCTAAGGCTCGGGACGCGACCGCGTCTCGTTAGGAGGCACAACCATGCTTGGAGTAAGGGCACGTCCGTGCTAACGAATGAGCACGACCGTGTCTGGTTTTCTCCAGAAAACAAATCGACTAGATCTTGCATTAAAAATGGTTGGATTCATGGGGTTTTCAAAGAATGAATGTTTGCGAATGTAACCATGTAATTTAATTAAATTGAGGTCGTGTCTAGGGTGTAGTTCGATTAAAACTTATATGTCACGAACCCTAGGATTGATTCACGTTAAATTCGATGTTGTAAGCCCCCAATTGGGTTAGGGCTTTCCATCTACAAATGAAAACGAAAGCGTAGGTGTGATTTGTTACCTTAAACGATCTCGAATTGGTGGGGTGCGACCAAACGGAGTTCCGACTTGATCTCCGACGACTCTGGCTTCGTCTCCGACCAAATTGATGTGTGCAACCGCTTCTGAGAGGTGCGAATGAGGTATGGGAATGTTCGTTTGTGTGAATGTCACACCAAATGATCGAATTCGATAGAAGTGGGGAGGGGTTTCGACGGTTATGGCTTAGAATCCATAATTGGAATTGATTCGAGTTAATTGGCATTGACAGGCGGTTAGAAACGACCTAATGATATCCGAAATAATCAATGTTGAATTATGGCTGCGAATTCGAACGTTTTGAGGCGTTACGGATTGAGTTTGCGTCCTGACTGTGCATGAGGCACGACCGTGTCTGGAATTAGGCACGACCGTGCTTGGGCACTTGGCGCGACCGTGCTCGTGCACTGGCGCGACCGTGTTTACTTGAGTTTTGATTATATACAGAAATAATCCTTGTAGTTTGGTGTTTGAGTTTTGAGGAATGGCAGAATTAGTCCCTGGGGTTTGTGATTTGGATAACTTGGACTAACTGGACTAGTTGTGTTTGTGCGAGATAACAGAACTTGAGTTAACGGAGTTATCTCTAAATAGTCGGATGTCACATCATACATATATACATGTATTTTTGTAAGGCTAAAAGATAAATTTGTATGAATGAAATTTTGAGTTTAATATACTTTTGTAATTATGGTTAATGTGACACAATGAAATTAACCAGAATTGGAGTTGAAATGTTGTTATTGCACAAAACAAAGAATAAGAAAATCATGGATGTTACAGTATCCCCTAGTTGAGGGAATTTCGTCTCGAAATTCAACTAGTTGAAGCTACTGTCTCAGGAAAAAGATGTGGGTACTTAGGCTTCATTTGGTCCTCTCGTTCCCAAGTAAACTCGGGACCGCGTCTAGAATCCCAACGAACTTTGACTATTGGTTTGGGGAGTACGATTGATAATAAGGTTTAGGTATGATACTCAAATTCAGTCATGAATGATGATTGTGAATTTAGTTTTGAAATGAACTTAAGGGAAAATCTGTCGAATAATAATTTGGATCCTAAAGGTGAAATGCATTACTTGGAATGGATTTGATGGGAATTTGATGATTAGGGTTTGTTTTAGATTGTAGTCTAATATGCTCAAGAATTGTTAGTGGATAAGGGATTTCACAAACATTGGTCTAGGTCAAAACTTCACGTGACACAAACAACGCTACTTCTGATAATGAGACAGAACATTTATATATAGGAAGTACCATCGGCGTATCCACCATGCCCTTGTCATATCACATTAGTCCCGTTGCTATATATCACGATAGGTTTTAGATCATTACACATGACAGAATTTACTATGTTTTCCCATGCGCTGATTTTCATAATTACGTGTGCACCCGTAATTACTCGAATCGTCGCATGGTCTGTATAGATCGTTCTATTGTGTGTAGGTCAAGGGAGGTCATAAAATTTCCTTAGTTTGTATCTATTGTTTTCACGTATGTGTTGCTAATAGATAACTGTGTCCCTAGATAGTAAGGTCAATCAGGAAAGCTAAGGAGTAAAAATGTAGTATATCCTAAAGTTCCATGGCTTACTCGTGTTTGAACAAGAATACGTTAAACCCCGAGTAGTTTCAAAATGTTATAGCTTCCTCATGTTTGAACAAGAATACGTCAAACCCCGAGTAGCTCCAAAGTGTTATAGCTTTCAACTTTAGTGAATAAAGTGTGTGATTATGCCTAGCGTAAAATGTGATCAGTCAATTGTAACAATTTTAAACAATTTAGTCCCATGTATAATGTAAACACTCAAGCTTCATGTATGGTCTAATGTTATGTACCTTGTAAACAAATAGGCTCCATGTATAATGTGAATAGTGTAGTACCATGTATATAGTAACCAATGGGTCTTATGTATGAGATAAACAATTTAATATTTATGTATTTGTAAGCAATCAAGTTTTCATGTATAATGTAAACAGCTAAATATCATGTATCATGTGATCAATCTTATATTATGTATATTGTGATCAACTAAGTTTCGTGTATCATGTAATCAATCTTATATTATGTATATTGTGATCACTTAAGTTTCGTGTATCATGTAATCAATTTTCATGTATAATGTAATCAATCATGTATCATGTATGTTGTAAACAACTGAGTTGCATGTATCATGTAATCAATCATGTATATGTATATTGTAAACATCTGGGTTTTATGTATCATGTAATCAATCGTATATCATGTATGTTGTAAACAACTGAGTTTCATGTATAATGTAATCAATCCTGTATCATGTATATTGTAAACAACTGAGTTGCATGTATCATGTAATCAATCATGTATCATGTATATTATAAACAACTGAGTTTCATGTGTATTGTGGATGTTCAGGTGTAAGCTATTAAATCTTATGAGTAACGTAAACTATCGAATTCTATAGATGGTCGAGCGTTGCAGACAAGCGTGTTCATGTATAATGTGGGTAGTTGGGTTTTCAATCTTCTTTGGGGTTTATATGGATGGTTTTCAATCTCCTTCTCCTAGCTCTTCATTATTAATACTTTTAGCACATGTTATCATTATTAATACTTTTAGCACATGTTAGAGCTGCATCATGTGTTCCAAATGTGATAAACCCATATATATATATATATATATATATATATATATATATATATGGGAAATATTATAAGAAAACTCATTGATCATTAGAAAACCAAAAATCTATTTATTAAAGGTAAAAAAAATAATAAAAAATTCATAACTCAAAATATAAATCAAAAACTAAAAAACCGCTTTGGAGACCTTGTTCCCCACGTCGTCCTCTTTCCAAAAAAAAAAATCAGCGTCCTACTACATATGTGTAGTAGGGTTAGCTTTTGGGTTTAGTTTAGCTTTTAGGTTAGGTTTGGGGGGGGTGGGGGGGGGTTTAGGTTTTTGGGTGGGGGTTAGGTTTTGGGTGTACTACCCATATGCAGCACCTTTAATGAGGAGTTTTTTGGTTTTCTCATGAAAATGAGTTTTCTAATGAACTCACCTCATATATATATATATATATATATATATATATATATATATATACACACACACACTAGGTTAGAGACCCGTGTATTACACGGAGTTGAGTACTAAAAATGATGTAGCAGATGTCAAAATGAGCGGGTCAAGTAGCATATCAAAAAGAGAAAATTATGGTGTGGATCATGTTGGGCTGACTCGAAACACTTTCTATCCAACTTTTCTATAGATGGTTTGACCCATTTGCCTAAAGCTCTTTTTTTTATTATACCCATTTAACCTATTCTAATAAACAAAATAACCACAAAAAGAACATATTTTTTTTCTTTAAGAAAAAAGTTAAATTTTGTCATTTTTTTACATGGTAATGGAGTATTATTGAGAAGTCTTTGAGAACATATCTACCTTCAAAGTCAAACTACTTTACTTTTTTCTTCATGAGCTTGTAATTGATATAATATCTACAACATAACAAATCATTGGTGATTTATGCAGTTATTCAGTACTAACAAAACATAAAACTTCAAAAATAGCATCAACATTCACAACATTCCTATATTTACATAGAGAAAAAGTGATTTCTGCATCTACTTCCAATCATGTCAAGATCAATGAAATCATCATAGTAATATTTTAAGGCCCACAAAGAGTTATTAGAGACGCATAGAGTCATACATACAAAAAAAAACAGCTTGAATTATACCCATAAACTCATGATTTATATCAAAACTAAGATTCTGAATGATATAGAACAAAACAAACTTATTTTAGAGAAGTTAGCATCCATTTAAATTTAGCATACAAATGCGAATCACACAAAGCGTACACGTAGCACCAACACAGTAACATCCATTTTGATATACAGAAGTGAACAATTGCGGTTTCTTTGCTGTCTTCTTCAAACCATGGTTAAGTGGGTGATTCTGAAACTACTGAAGAACAGGGAGTCGCAATGGAAAGCCAATCTCCCAATCCAACACGTGCATGTCTGCAAACAAAATCAACATAGTATTAAAGAATTAAAATGAAGATACAAACATCTTGGTTTTAACCGTCAAGCTGATAAGTAACGCATTACTGTCATCAAAACAGTCAAAAGTTATCCAGTATTGTCTTCCGTTAAACAACTTATAAGATCAAACAGTTGTTTAACCTGCATTTTACATCTTTAATTTCACACGCCTCAGCGGTTAGTTCTCGTGGATTTAATCACCATCTTTATATTGATCAATGGTAGATAGTTGAAAATGATATTATCTTCTTGATAGCAATTCATCAAGAATGTAATAGTTCCATTGCTGCATATGATATACTTATAGTCAACAAATACATGAGTTAAAAGATGTACAGATGAAGAATCAAATTGCATACCAGCATAGGTAAATCGCAAGTAGCTGCCGGTGAGATTAAGTGAATAATTCCAGCAGTAATAAATCTCAGTAAACCACCAACCACCTGCAATATATATTAAGAAAGATCTTTATAATCCAACCCGACAAACATTTATAATCCGATTTAACACTCGACAACTTGAAACGAAAACTGAACACAAACAGCACGTTCATTACACACATTCAATGAAGCATAATACTATACACAATAAAACTATTTTTTATCTATTTCTTGTGGAGAACTGAGCATAAACATTGAACACACAAAAAACTTTGCCACATTAAAGGAGTTGTTGAAGAGGTTTAACTTTTAATCTGCCATTCTGAATACAATTCTATATTTATTTCCAATTTTAACTTTGTTTCATATCTTGATCTAAAACACTACAATTGTTTTATCATATTTTCTATAGGACTGCTGACTAAGAATATAGATTCATGTGTTTCAGAAGAGATAATTGAGTATTGTTGGATGAAAAGATGTCTGCTACTACTTTATTCAACACCATTTCTTTCAATAGTTAAACAACTTTTGATGACTAAAAATTTAAGTTAAATAGATGATCTCGTTATTATCTGTTGGTATTTTGGTATTACATATTTGGTAGACTTGTTGTTATGCCATACTCTTTTGTTACATCTATTTTTTATTAACAAAAACCGTCCTGGCACGGCACACGCCTGACCCAACCCGCCTATATTATCGGGCATACTATTACATTTATCAACAAAAGTGACAGAAAATGAAACCAAATATGTATTAAACATGAACCTAAGACAGTCAATAATTCAAAAGTATTATGTTCTTTTTAGTAATGCCATAGTTTTTGTTAAAGTGTTGACTAAATCTTCAATTCAAACTGCACCAAAACGACAAAGGGAAATGAATATAAAAACGCATATCACAGTAACATATAAATAACAAATCAGTAAAAACATTGGAAAACAGAAATTGTCAGTAAAATGCAAGATAAAATCACCTATTATGTAGTCATCCTGACCCTTTACTTGCGAATGGGTTAAACATATCAGTTATGTAAAATGAAAAAAAAACTATACAACTAAAACAAATACACATAAGCTGACAAAGGTGATTCAGTGCACAACACAACAATGTGATTCAATCTTGTTAAGGAGAGAAATTAATACCTAATTGTTTGTTGACTAAATCTTCAATTCAAACTGCACCAAAACGACAAAGGAAAATGAATATAAAAATGCATATCACAGTAACATATAAATAACAAATCAGTAAAAACATTGGAAAATAGAAACTGTTAGTAAAATGCAAGATAAAATCACCCATTATGTAGTCATCCTGACCCTTTAATTGCGAACGGGTTAAACAGATCAGTTATGTAAAATGAAAAAAAAACTATAAAACTAAAACAAATACACATAAGCTGACAAAGGTGATTCAGTGCACAACACAACAATGTGATTCAATCTTGTTAAGGAGAGAAATCAATACCTAATTGTTTGTTAAATCAAGCATCCGTGCAGATCTACCCAGCTCAAGAACTCCACTATTATCTCATTTGCATATGTTCAAACTGGCTAAAATCCCAATTCATCCATGCTAATGTAACAGTAAAACACACAGGGGCTGGAATTTTAGTCAAAAATCCCAATTCATCCATGCTAATGTAACAGTAAAACACACAGGGGCTGGAGTTTTAGTCACAAAAGCGTGGTGTTGGTGCAAACCTGCACATGTTAATGTAACAGTAAAACACAAACATATAGCAATAGCATCAAATACAATTCCAATTTAATCCATGTAATTTCACAAACATGTATATATTATCAAACAACATCAAGTTACCATCTTCCTCCTTGTCGTCATCTTCAAAATCAGCAGAAACCACATAAGAGCCTCCTGCCTACTGGCTGCACCCAACCCATCCGCATGTCGTCAGCAGGCCTTTAGAATTAACACCAAACTCTCACCATCCAAAATTGGATGTCAATGTTCAATTTCCCTGCATTAACACCTCCATATAACTAAATAAATCCAGAAACTGAAATTACACCCTAAAATTCGGAAGTACGACAACATACCTTGATTATTGCAGCCACAAAAACAACCATTTGTATACTATCAGACGATTAATGGAGTAACAAACCCTATCATTAACGCTTTGGTCCCCAAAAGTTCGTGGTCATCTTACCTCAACAGTGTTCTTTTAAGAATATACCTATCAAATCTGATCCAAATACTGGTCTGCCCCATGAATGAACTATGTACCGCCTCCTCGAGTCTTTGTTGTCAACGAAATACATTCTAACCTTTTTTTTAACAAATTTACAATACGAATGTGATTAATTTGTCAACCAAATACATTTGATAGATTCTAATTTCTTTAAAATCCAGTTCATTTGACCTACTTCAATACAATATCCACCTTTGAACCAAACGCTTTTTAATATTTCATGTATTCCAACTTTCATGATTACAAAAAAGGCCTTTTATGAAGGTTCTGTTATTGACATGCTGGTCAACAAATAGAAATTCAACGGAGACAAACATAATCAGAGATGGTTGAATAAACACTTGAAAATTCAGCAAATGTTTACCAATAAATCAATCAATTTTACTAATAAACCAGAATCGTTTACCAACAAATCAATTTTACTAATAAACTGAATTCGTTTAATCCACGTGTTCGATGAAATGCTCACCTGAGTCCCAATAGAACCAGTAGATCCAACAATCGAAATAGGTTTAGGACCGTCCCAATTCTTAGTCCCAGAGTCCACAAGCGTCGTCCCCGGCCCCGCCGGCAGCGGCGGAGGCTGCGCCGAACATCGAAATCAACATAACGAAAGCCATAATACAACTTGAAAGTTACCTGCGATTGGGAATCAAGAGAACGATTAGGATGATCGAAAAGTCATACAGATCATTAGAAACTTTTACGCTGTGTTACCGAGTTAACTTAAGGAATGAAAAGCAGGGAATCCGAGAAAAGAAGGGAATCTCCCTTTCTTTTCTTTTCTTTTCTTTTCTTCTCTTCTCTTCTCTTCTCTTCTCTTCTCTTCTCTTCCCCTTTTCTCGGTTTTTATCCAATTTGGAAGGATGAATTTGTCTTAAGATCTCTCCCTTTCTTTTCCTTTCTCTTCATAAAAAAAACTCTGAAACACTAATTTTTCTTACTTTCTTCTAAATCCTTTCTCTTCTCTCTTAAATAAAACTCGGAAACATAGCGTTAGGGTTTGAGAATAGTATACGAAGGATGGAAGAAATCTGTTTCTAGGGTTTGAGAACAAGATACGAAGGAAACAGCAATTAGGCGTGAAGGGGATGTGGGGTGGAGAAAATGGGCAGAAAATAGAAAACATATATGTCGGGTAAAAAGGCCCGTTTGAAGTATAATTCGGGTCAAAAGATCCGTGAAAAAATGAAATGGACTGATAGTTGTTTTGGGGAAAAAGAAAAATGATAATGCAGTACAAGCTGCCAAGTGTCTCTAAAAATATTATTTTATTAGATATGGAATATATATATATATATATATATATATATAGATAGATATATATAGGGGACGATTTCACTAAGAAGTGATTTTTCGCTAAAAAGTGGGTCAAACAAACTCCGATTAAACTCATTCCAGTGACGTTGGAACCGTCTCATTGAACCCTAACCCGGATCCAAAAACCTAAACCCCTCCACCCGCACCCCTAAAAACCTAAACCCCCCTCCAACCCTACCCCGAAAAGCCTAAAACCCCCACCCCCCAAAAACCTAAACCCCCCACCCCATCCCCAAAAACCTAAACCATAAAATCTAAACCCAAAAACCTAAACCCTCCACCCCATCCCCACCCTCAAAAACCTAAACCATAAAATCTAAACCCTGAAAGCAAAACCATAAGGCTAAAACCTTAAAATTCAAACGTAAAATCTAAACCCTAAAAGCTTAGATGGTAGAGTTCAACGATACGGTTCCAACGCCGCTGAAATTAGCTCAATCGGAGTTCGTTTGATATCGTTTCTTAAGGTTTTTGTCATTTTTAGATTTCTTAGCGAAAAACTACTTTTTATTTGATCCTCCCCATATATATATATATATATATATATATATATATATATTTAAAAGAAAAAGAAAGTTCAAACTTAGTCCCAAAGAGAAGTCATATATATGAAGGAATAGATGGGATACAAAGCCTTAGATTCACAGATTTTAAACAAGAAGATAGGTATGAGGAAAGTACCTTGCCCGACGACCAAACAAATTATCAAGATGATATAACAACAGAACACCATAGAAATGAAAGAGAATATAATTTCATGAACATCGAATCAGATGATGAGTCTGAATATGGGTTACCCATATACGATACAGAGAATGAAGAAGACAGTGAAGATGAGTTAAACTTCGAATTCTTAAAATTCGAACAGGAAGATATAGATTACAGTTCATACGACCTTCAAAGTTGTGAAGAAACTAATACTTTTAAGGTAGAAGAAACAAATAAATCCTTTGAACAAATAATAAATAGAAAATTTACTGAAACAAATATTCAGGATGAAGTAGATGATATGATAGTAGAATGCATGCTAAATTTAACTATGACATATGAAGAAAGCTATAATAAATTACAAGAAATCTTCAACTTACCTTTAGTCAAAAGCATAGCAAAAGGAGACACGATGATCTCTGATTTCTACAAACAAGAAAGTATATTCGTAGACCAAGAGTACGATATAAAACTAAAAAGGCCATACGTAGATTCAAATATAGGAAATAGAACAAAAGAGTCCATGGGAAGAGAACCTTGGACCAAACCAAATACAAGTTATCAACAGGAATCCAGTTATAAAGGAAAAGGTAGCAGATTACCTATAGGACATATTTACAGTGGAAGTATGTTATTATTAGAACAACAGAAACCACAGTTATGGGCAGACGAAGTCCTGACATGGGAACAAACAGTTGTTAGAATGTGGGAAACCAATAAAAAAGATAGTATGGATATGTTTTCATACTTAGAAACCACATTAGGCCCAACAGCCTTAGGAATATGGCAGAGCAAAAAAGCCCATAATCCAGACCAAATAAATAGGCTTAAAGCCATATGAGATAATCCATATAATTTCACTTCTCAAATAAGAGTCCTTATTTTAGGAGTTGATCCAGCAAAAAACAACAGTTTAATCCAGGATACAGCTATCAGAAACCTAGAACAGCTTAGTATAGCAGATATGAAATATGTGAATGAATTCACATTAGATTTCACTAGATTAATAGCACAGACAGGACAAGCTATGGATGATAATCTATGCGATAAATATTTTATAAAGTTACCAGGAGATCTAGGTAAAAATATACATGAAGAATGGAAGAAACAGTATGGAAACTTAGAACACCTAGGTATAGGACCCAGAATTACCTTCACCTTTAGCATACTAGAAGAAAAATGCAAAGAGGTGGCATTACAAGAACAGCTAAAGAGAAACGCGTTTGCCTTCTGCAAAACCGCGATTTACACACCACAGGCCTACGGATATTACGATAAAAAGAAGAAAATTAGGAAAAGTACTTCTTACAGGAAAGAGTACAAACCATACAAAAAATACAAAGACAAATATGTCAAAAAAACCCCACACTAGAACATGTAAATGCTTCATATGTGGAGATCCGGAGCATTTAGCCAATAAGTGTCCTAATAGAAGTAACAATATGGAAAGAAGTAATCTTATAGAACAGTTAAATGATTATGAAATCGAAGCTATAAACACAGATAATACTGACAATGAGTCAATATACAGTATCTATAGCGAAGAAGATGAGCCTATAGCAAAAATAGCTTACACTTACACAAACACAGAAGATTGTAAACACGAGTGGAACCACAGGAAGGGTAATAATTATATAAAATGTTACATATGTGAATATTATCCTAGTATAGAAAAAAGATCACAGTGCAATGTTTGCTTCAAAGAGATATGCCATATATGTCTAAAACATGTGTTCTGCATAGAACCAGAAGCCAGCACTAGCAAAAATAAAAACAGTAGTGAATATGAAGATAAGTTCGAAAAAATAGAACTAGCCATAGAAGTTAACAAACTAAAAATAGAATTGCTAAACAACAAAGTCAACAGATTAGAAGAAATCATAGAAAAGAAAAAAGGAATTGAAATTCCTGAAATAAGTAACATGGCCACAGAACCTGAACAAACCCTAATACAGACCAGTGGATCAATAAATATGATAAACATACAGTGTAGGTTATGGCTTGACAACAATACACCTATAGACTTAACAGCTCTAGTTGATACAGGAGCCACAAAGAGTGTGATATCACATAGTTTAACAGATGAAAGATTTCACAAACCACTTACATATAAATTAATGACAAGAACAGTAGAAGACAGACTGATAAATATAACACATTATTTAGAACCTACAAGTATACAATTTCTTGATTTTGCAGGAAATTATAGTATTAAATATGACATACCACAGATTAATATAAATCCTAAACACATTAAATCTAGAGATTTTGTTTTAGGATTAAATTTCATATTAGGATTAAATGGTGCTATCACCATTACTAAAAACTTAATAACAATTAGTAAACAAATTTATAGTTTTCCTACCCTCAGGTACAACAATATGGCTAAAATTGCTAATAAAAGAGGAGAAAAAGGAAACCTAGAATTCTTAAACAAAAATAGAAAGAAAAACCAAATAGAAAACGAAGCCATACAGTTACTTACAAGCTTCATTTACAAAGAATTAGAAAAAGGACAGGATGTTACTAGAAGTATAAACCATCCTACCATTCTCCACCTTGAGAAAATAGGTCTTATAGGAGAAGACATTACACATTCTAAAGTCGACTATGTCTGTAAATTTAAGATCAAAAATCCAGACATAACAATAAGAAATGTAAACATAGACTATTGTCCCCTTGATAGAGAGGAATTTAGAAAACAAATCACAGAAATGACTACACAAGGACTAATTAGAAAATCAGAAAGTCCACATAGGTCCTCAGCATTTATAGTAAAAAACCATAGTGAAATAAAAAGAGGAAAACCTAGAATAGTCTATAATTACAAAAGGTTAAATGATAATACAGAAGATGATGGGTATAATATTCACCACATTTTTTCTATACCCAACCTCCACAAAACCCTATACCACCCTCTTACTTCCTCACACAAACACAAATAACACAGCCTCAACCATCACAAAGTCCTACAATCTACCCCAAAACACCCAAAAAACCTACACCCCAAAAACCTACAACAGTACCCAAACCATCAACTATACCTTTTGGCTCTTATGCCTTACAAGTTTGCACAGATCAATATACAAAATTTCGCCCTATCAGTGGTATAAAACCAACAGAAAAACAGCAGTGTCTGTTAGACAACCTTTGGCATGTGCAGACCATGCCTCATGCCTCTGCTTTTAAAGTGCAAATCCTAAATGCTCTGAGCATTTATTTTCATGAACAGCAGGCTAAAAGCCCTGAAACACAGATTAAAAAGCCAAAGTTTACACATTTCAAACATTTAAAAAAAAATAAAGATGGTACGTGCCGTTGTTTCACTCAGGGTTGCCTAGACTTTTGGTCCGAATCACGAATGATTTCATAGCAAGTTTGAGACTTCCAGGCTATATACCAAATTTTTTTTTTTTTTTTTATCTTAAAGCAACCAACATGAAAGATACTTACAGTACATGAAAGATACTTACAGTATGATTGCAGAAGTATCCAAGAAAAAAATGGAGCTTTTTAAACGAAAAATTTCATTTTTAGGACTCGAGATTGGAAATGGAAAAATCGAGTTACAGCCACATATTTCTACAAAAATTCTGGACTTTCCAGAAAAACTTACAACTTTAAAACAGATTCAAGCCTTTCTGGGTTTGGTCAACTATGCTAGAAAATTTATACCAAACCTGTCTAAACTAGTTGGTCCTCTTTATAGCAAGACCACTAAAAATGGACAGAGAAAGTTTAATCAAGAAGATAGCATTTTGATTAAAAAAATAAAAGAACAGGTGAAAAAGATAAAACCTTTTAAGATTTTTTATTTCTAAGATAATCTGGTGATTTTGTTCTCGTATATAATCTAAGTTTTCAGCTAGTTTTTTAATTTCTTCTGTGTTAACTTTTGTGGAGGTAATCAGAGAATTTTTTTTTTTTTTTTTTTTGAAAAATATATTTTTCAAACATTTAAAAAAAAAATAAAGATGGTACGTGCCGTTGTTTCACTCAGGGTTGCCTAGACTTTTGGTTCGAATCACGAATGATTTCATAGCAAGTTAGAGGCTTCCAGGCTATATACCAAAATTTTTTTTTTTTTTTTTTTTTTATCTTAAAGCAACCAACATGAAAGATACTTACAGTACATGAAAGATACTTACAGTATGATTGCAGAAGATTGCAGCGGAAATGTAGAAATATTTGCAGAAGTATGAACCAAACACTCTTTTTTTTTTATTTTTTTTATTTCTGGGATATAGTATGAAGGGCTTGAAGAACTATGAAGATAAGGGCTAACTCTTAAGAAACCAGAAAGAGAAAGATTAGTTGCTCATGAATGAACTAGATTGCATTCAATGATAATATTTTGGTGTATTTTACAAATGAACTCGTCTGCCCTTATATAGGCAGAGAAAGAGAAACAGACAAAGAAAAAGTAACGGACCTAATTTAAAGAGACTAAAAACAAAAAATCTCCTTTACACTATTTAACTACAGTAAAAGCAAATAATTACAACAATAATGACAACTTTTGTCGGCCAGAAGCGTCTGTAGTGTGTAGTGACGTAAGTGCTTACGTTTCTTCAAATTATTGAGACAGAAACGTCATTGCTTACGTATGTTTCTGTTTAGAAGTCTCTGTGTGTATCTGGTAGTGATGGTGGCGTTCCTGTGTCGTCTGAGTCTCCTATGTCATGATCCCATTCTGTATTGATTATATGCTGTAACTCTAAGGTGTCTCCTTCTCCGGTGAAGGGGATAAGTATGTTCCAATTTTTGTGTGTCCATATCTGTATGTAGTGTCCTTCTGCTATGAGATGGAAATCTTCCCAATGAAAACCTACAGGTAGAACTGGGGTTTGTTGGTTTTGGGTAATGAAGTGTTTAGTGTCTTTTAGGTTTGTGGTTTTGGTTTGTAGGCTGGCTAAATTGTCGACCCAGTACAAGTCTGAGAAGATAATTTCTTGTTTTACTGCTAACTTTTTAAGGTAGTCTTTTCTGGAGGGTTTATGGCTGATGAACACCCTTTTTCTAGCGGGTCTGTAGGTGTGATCATTAGCATAAGGAAAAGAAGAAAAGAACTTACATCCAATGTATGGAGGGAATATGTGTGTACTGATGTTTCCTGTGGAAATGATGAATTTTTCACCAAAAAGGTTTATAATGCTTTCTGTTTTAGGATCTAAACCCATTTCGATGTAGTCTATCATTCCGTTGTGGTAAAACTGTAAGATTAGATCTTGTGGCATGTCTGTGGTTTTTAGATCTATTTGTAGGAGAAGAAGGCAGGTTCCGTTTCCTTCATCATCTGTTCTTTCTATCACTGTAACTCCTTTGTATTTTTCTTCATTTAGAGCAATAATCATTACTCTAAGCTGTAACTCGTATATTACCAGGGGGAATTCTGAGCAGATCTTTTGCGATATTATGTTGTCAAATTCTGGAAACTGGTCTATCACGGTTTGAAGGCAAGTTTTCCAGGGAGTGTCCATCATTCGAGCTTTGAAGGCGTCATAGCTTCTGGGGCTACTAGAACTTCCTTCTTTTCTTTCTAGTTTCTGTAAAAGCTGTGTATTGTTGGCTTCAAGGATGCTAACTTTCTGTTTAAGAATGTTAATTTCGACAAGGCTCTGTATAGACTGTTTATTTTTTCCTTGTTCTAGAAGCTGTTCTTGCAATTTTGTAATTGTTTCTTCTTGTGCCTTTATAATTTGTGTTTGGCTAGTCTGTGTAATTTGTGAGAACGTCTGAACTTCTTCAGGTTCTATGTAAAAACTGTCTATACCAAAATGTTCCCTGGCCGTTTTTAAGGCTTCAGAGAAGCTTTGATAGCCTTTATAAATAGGTCCTGGACACTGTATGTGTGTTTATAACTGTGTATGTTTGGTTTGCAAAGGAGGACGGCTCCCCATCCTTCCTTACATCCATCAACCTCTATGATTATGTAATCTGTAACAAGTGGCAATTCTAACGGTTTTATCTTTTTCACCTGTTCTTTTATTTTTTTAATCAAAATGCTATCTTCTTGATTAAACTTTCTCTGTCCATTTTTAGTGGTCTTGCTATAAAGAGGACCAACTAGTTTAGACAGGTTTGGTATAAATTTTCTAGCATAGTTGACCAAACCCAGAAAGGCTTGAATCTGTTTTAAAGTTGTAAGTTTTTCTGGAAAGTCCAGAATTTTTGTAGAAATATGTGGCTGTAACTCGATTTTTCCATTTCCAATCTCGAGTCCTAAAAATGAAATTTTTCGTTTAAAAAGCTCCATTTTTTTTCTTGGATACTACTATCCCATTCTTTTTTATTTCTTCAAATACCTGTTGTAAGTGCTATTCATGTTCTGAAATTGTTTTACTGGCTACAAGTATATCATCAATGTATACAAGACAAAATTTGTATTTAAGAAATAAACTGTCCATATATCTTTGAAAAATCGATGGAGCGTTCTTTAGTCCAAAACTAAGAACATTCCATTCATATAATCCTTCTGAGCATGTGAAGGCTGTCCATTTTTTGAAATCTTCTTCTAAATGGAGTTGATTATAGCCTGATTTTAAATCAAACTTTGAAAATATTTTGTTGTCTTGAATAAGTTGTATAAGACTATCTTTATTAGGAATATTATACCCATCATCTTCTGTATTATCATTTAACCTTTTGTAATTATAGACTATTCTAGGTTTTCCTCTTTTTATTTCACTATGGTTTTTTACTATAAATGCTGAGGACCTATGTGGACTTTCTGATTTTCTAATTAGTCCTTGTGTAGTCATTTCTGTGATTTGTTTTTTAAATTCCTCTCTATCAAGGGGACTATAGTCTATGTTTACATTTCTTATTGTTATGTCTGGATTTTTGATCTTAAATTTACAGACATAGTCGACTTTAGAATGTGTAATGTCTTCTCCTATAAGACCTATTTTCTCAAGGTGGAGAATGGTAGGATGGTTTATACTTCTAGTAACATCCTGTCCTTTTTCTAATTCTTTGTAAATGAAGCTTGTAAGTAACTGTATGGCTTCGTTTTCTATTTGGTTTTTCTTTCTATTTTTGTTTAAGAATTCTAGGTTTCCTTTTTCTCCTCTTTTATTAGCAATTTTAGCCATATTGTTGTACCTGAGGGTAGGAAAACTATAAATTTGTTTACTAATTGTTATGAAGTTTTTAGTAATGGTTATAGCACCATTTAATCCTAATATGAAATTTAATCCTAAAACAAAATCTCTAGATTTAATGTGTTTAGGATTTATATTAATCTGTGGTATGTCATATTTAATACTATAATTTCTTGCAAAATCAAGAAATTGTATACTTGTAGGTTCTAAATAATGTGTTATATTTATCAGTCTGTCTTCTACTGTTCTTGTCATTAATTTATATGTAAGTGGTTTGTGAAATCTTTCATCTGTTAAACTATGTGATATCACACTCTTTGTGGCTCCTGTATCAACTAGAGCTGTTAAGTCTATAGGTGTATTGTTGTCAAGCCATAACCTACACTGTATGTTTATCATATTTATTGATCCACTGGTCTGTATTAAGGTTTGTTCAGGTTCTGTGGCCATGTTACTTATTTCAGGAATTTCAATTCCTTTTTTCTTTTCTATGATTTCTTCTAATCTGTTGACTTTGTTGTTTAGCAATTCTATTTTTAGTTTGTTAACTTCTATGGCTAGTTCTATTTTTTCGAACTTATCTTCATATTCACTACTGTTTTTATTTTTGCTAGTGCTGGATTCTGGTTCTATGCAGAACACATGTTTTAGACATATATGGCATATCTCTTTGAAGCAAACATTGCACTGTGATCTTTTTTCTATACTAGGATAATATTCACATATGTAACATTTTATATAATTATTACCCTTCCTGTGGTTCCACTCGTGTTTACAATCTTCTGTGTTTGTGTAAGTGTAAGCTATTTTTGCTATAGGCTCATCTTCTTCGCTATAGATACTGTATATTGACTCATTGTCAGTATTATCTGTGTTTATAGCTTCGATTTCATAATCATTTAGCTGTTCTATAAGATTACTTCTTTCCATATTGTTACTTCTATTAGGACACTTATTGGCTAAATGCTCCGGATCTCCACATATGAAGCATTTACATGTTCTAGTGTGGGGTTTTTTGACATATTTGTCTTTGTATTTTTTGTATGGTTTGTACTCTTTCCTGTAAGAAGTACTTTTCCTAATTTTCTTCTTTTTATCGTAATATCCGTAGGCCTGTGGTGTGTAAATCGCGGTTTTGCAGAAGGCAAACGCGTTTCTCTTTAGCTGTTCTTGTAATGCCACATCTTTGCATTTTTCTTCTAGTATGCTAAAGGTGAAGGTAATTGTAGAACCAAAGACTGATTGCTACCAAATTATTCTAAGTACAAATGCTGCTGACAGGCTTATCAGCAGCATTCAACACTTGTTGCTGCTGATAGGCTTATCAGCAGCATTCTGTACAAGTTGCTGCTGATAGGCTTATCAGCAGCGGTCATCCAAGTTTGCTGCTGATAGGCTTACCAGCAGCAACCTTCACTCTTTGCAGCTGATAGCCTTATTCACTGAAGACCAAACGTTGCAGCTGACTATCCAGGCCAAGCGTCTCTGACACCTTTCTGCAAAAGCATCTGACAGACTCAAAGCAGAAGGAACCGCTATGGTCAACCAATGACGGACAATAATACACTTCTCCAAGCATGCAAACAATCATGAATAAAGAAAACGTTTTAGTAAAGTTAACTAGATTAGCCTTTACGTGTAATGTAAATTAATAAACAAGATCAACGGCTTGTGTTCGATCTGATCCTTAGAATCAAGGGTCTGTCTTGATTCTAAGTTACTATAAATACTGAGTTGCCACTTCATTGTAACGGTGGTCTTGAGTGTGTCTTGATAGTGCTAGTAGTGCTTGTCATACTTATTCATTGAGTTTCTCACTTGTAATCTTGGCATTCACAAAAGCTTAATACAACAGTGTTTATCAGTATTCTTTGTGTTTACTTGATTATAAATTGTGTAGTTGATTTTGTTTCCGCCAACCTCAACTAAGAACAGAACCATCTTGTATTCTCACGATCCTACAAGTGGTATCAGAGCTTTGGCTCAGATTAAACAAACTAACATTTGTTTAATCATCTCTGGTTCTATTCTAAACTCTCTCTTTGAACAAGTCACCCTAAATCAAAACAAAAATGGCACAGAGTAATGGCTTTGAAGATATTGGCAGCATCAACCGACCACCAAGGTTGGTATCTGGAGAAGACTATGACATGTGGAAAAATCGCATGGAAAGCTTCTTCTGTTACCAGGAATACGGAATGTGGAGATCCATCAAGGAGGGTCCATATATTCCCATGGTGGCCTCTGCTGATGATGGAGGGCTACAAGTCCCGAAGGAAACCTCCAAGTACTCTGAAGAGGACATCAAGAAAATGGAGGTGGACTTCAAGGCACTAGGAGCCATCCAAATGTGTCTTCCAAATGAAGTTTTCCACAACTTCAGAAATTACAGAACTGCCAAGGAGCTCTGGGAGGCGCTGGAGAAGATGTTTACTGGCTCTGAAGAAGTCAAAGAGAACAGAAGGGACATACTGAAGCAGCAGTATGAGAACTTCGTCTGGAGGGAAGGTGAGACCTTAACTATTTTATATAACAGATTTACCTATCTTGTAGGTGAACTGCAGTGCTCCAAGGTAAAGCTGGAGAATGAAGACATTCTCAAGAAGTTCATAAGATCTCTTCCTAGTTGCTGGACATTATACACTGTGTCCATCAGAAGAACAGAGAATCTGAAGACTCTTCAGATGACTGAGCTCTTTGGCATGCTCAAAACCTATGAATTAGAAATGATTCAAGCTAAAGAAAGGAGCTCCAGTTATCAATCAGCTACCACTTCCTCCACTACCTCCTCAGCGCTTCACTCTGATCATTTCGGTCCTAGTGCAAGCAGCTACTATCCTCCCATTGTTACTCACCCTCAGACCCCAACCGCTTCACAATCTAACTCATCACCATTTCTTCTTGAGGCACCTCCTCAACAGCCAACCTCTACTGCTTTTGTCTCTGACAATTCAAGCAGCATGTATTTCATAAAAGAGGATCTGGAATGCTTTCATCCAGATGATCTTGAAGAAATGGATATTCAGCACTCATATGCCATGCTCTCCCTCAGAGCAAAAAGGTTCTATTCTAGAACAGGGAGATCAGTTCCAAGCAACAACTCAAACACCAGAGTTGGGCTTGATAAAAGCAAGATCCGATGTTACAACTGTAACCAAATGGGTCACTTTGCTAGGGAGTGCAAGGCACCTAAAGCCAATCAGGGTGCCAGCCATCAAAGACAAGGTTACCAAGGTCAGCCCAGGCAGCAGCAGCAGCAAGGAACTACTCCAGCACAGACTGCAGCCTGTGCAAATGTTGGAACTTCAGACTTTGACTGGAGTTTCAATATGAAGATGTTCCTGCCTCCAACCAAGCACTTATGGCAGACACTGCAAAGATACCACCTCAGGTATTTGAACATCTATGCTCTCAAGCTTGCATTGATAAAGTTTTAGGTTATAGAAAACATAACCAAAACCTTATAGATCAAAATGAAGAGTTTCTTCAAATGAAATCTGAGTTCAAAAAGGTTGAAATCACTTACAAAGAAAAAATTGAATGCCTTAAGAAAGAGATTTCATCTCTAAAACATGAACAAACCAATCTTGAAACTCAGATTGATGATCTATTAGTAAAACTTAAATCAACCAGAGCTGATCTGGCAGAACAGAAAGTTCATGTTGAAAAATATGAATTTTCTTCTAAAAAGCTTCAGAGACTTCTAGATATTCAAGTCCATGAAAAGGTAAAGCTTGGAGGACTTGGATATGGCAAGGAACAGTACAATACTGTTCCTCATCCAGCTGACTATGTTGCCATCTATGAACCAAGCTTCGATGTTGCAAAACTCGACACTGCAAAAAGAAATCTTGATCCTCCAATGGATGAACCCCTTGTTAAAGACTGCACTACCCCATCAGAATCTGAGTTATCCCTCTCAGACCATGATGAAACCAGTACAGCCTCATCTGAAGCTGTTCTGAATAGAGTCCCAGTCCCTACTGTTCTCCCAGCTGTTCCAGCCCCTGTACCATTCAAACAGAAAAGGATCAGCTATCCTCCAGGTGGAAGAAAGCTAAACACTGAAAAGGGACAAACATCAGGACCTACAAACTCCAAGTCACAGTTCATGCCAAATCAAAAGAATCAGCAACAGGTTAGAAGAGTTACGACCAAGAAAACTCAGTGCAGAAACTCTTCTTCTCCACCAAGGAAGCAGCAGCCCAAAGTTCAGCAGTCCTGCATCATCTATGGGGAATCAAACCACTTTGCTGCAAAATGTCAGTTTAACCCCTTCAACCAGATCCTTCTTCAATCAGTGCATAAACAAAAGAAGGATTAGCATACTTCAGTTGATAGGCCATCTGCAGCCAGTAGAAGAGTTGAAACTGCAGAAAAATACAAGCAGCAGCAAAAGGCAAAGCCTTCAGCAGCCACCAAATCCGCTGCTGATCAAACAAAGCAGTCAGCAGCAAAAACTAAATCTGCTGCTGCACCAAAATAAGCCCTCAGCAACAAAAGCAAAATCTGCTGCTGAAAGGCCAAGGTCATCAGCAGCAACATCTGCAGCTGATAAGCTGAAGCCATCAGCAGCAAAACCTGCCCCTGCTGACAGGCTAAAACCTCAAGCAGGAAAATCAGCTGCTGATAGAGCAAATTCATCAGCTGCCAAAGCCAAAACCGCAGCCAATAAAGACAAGAGAACTGGAAAACCACTATTTAAGCAATGGAAAGCCAAAATCTCTGCTCCTGTCAGCAAAATCATCATCGGTGCTGTTGAATGCACGCATGATGAATCAGAATGTCCAAGAACTCTTTTCTTCAAAAAGGAGAGCTCTTGGACCACTCCCACTAACTAAAATTTCTTTCATGTGCAGGGACAGCCAGGTAACAAGAATAACACCTGGGTGGTAGATAGCGGCTGTTCCAGGCACATGACAGGCAACAGGTCCATCCTCTCCAATTTCAGATATTTCAATGGAGGATATGTTGCCTTTGGGAGTGACTCAAAAGGTGGATCTATCACTGGACAAGGCACTGTGTCCAATGAAAGGATGAGTATTGAAAGAGTCAACTATGTTAAAGAACTTGACTTCAATCTCATGAGTGTTTCTCAAGTATGTGATCAAAAGCACTGGATGCTCTTCACTGACAAAGAATGTTTCGTGTTAGCTCCTGGCCTATCTAAAACCCCCCCAGAGAAGATTCTCCTAACTGCTAATAGAAAGGACAACTTATATGTGCTTGACATGGATGAAGTCACTCCATCTGGTAGCGTTTCATGTTTTTTGTCAAAGGCATCAGTTGATGAATCCGCTCTCTGGCACAGAAGGTTAAGCCATGTTAACATCAAAACAATCAATAAATTAGTGAAGGACAATCTTGTCAGAGGGTTTCCTGACAAAGAATTCCACCTAGACGATCATTGCATTGCCTGCTTGAAGGGAAAACAACACAAAAGTTCTCATAAGCCCAAGACACTGAACACAAATGACACTCCTCTCCAGCTACTGCATATGGATCTCTTTGGTCCTACAAATGTCATGTCAATGGGCAAAAAGTCCTACTGTCTGGTGATCACTGATGACTTCTCCAGATTCTCTTGGGTATTCTTCCTAAGAACAAAAGATGAAACTGCTGAGATTCTCAAATCCTATATTCTCAGGGTAGAGAATCAAAGCAATCTGAAGGTAAAGATCATAAGGTGTGATCAGGGAACAGAGTTCAAAAATCACACTTTGAACAGTTTCTGTGAGAGCAAGGGCATTGAAAGGCAGTACAGTGCTCCAAGAACTCCTCAACAAAATGGGGTTGCTGAAAGAAGAAACAGGACTCTGATTGAATCAGCAAGATCTATGATGGCTGACTCAAAACTGCCCCTTACTTTCTGGGCAGAAGCAGTAAGCACAGCTTGTTATGTGCAGAATAGAGTCCTTATTGTTAAGCCTCTCCAGAAAAATCCCTATGAACTCTGGCTCAAAAGAGTTCCCTACATTGGCTTCCTGAAGCCCTTTGGATGTCCATGTACCATCCTCATCACACATGGAGTTCTTCCTAAATTCGGTGCAAAGTCTGATGAAGGTTACTTTGTGGGTTACTCCTCTCAATCGAAGGCCTACCGAGTGTTCAATTCTAGGACTCGGATTGTGGAAGAATCTGCTAATGTGGAATGCAGGGAACACGTTGTCTGTGAACAAGGCAAAGGTCCCAACTGGCTTTTTGATATAGACTCCTTCACCCAGATATTTGAGCCCCTCATATTCTCAAATATGGAGCCTCCTTCTTCAAACTCAACACCTTCTACCTCAACCTCTTCTTCTGACTACAGACTGGAGTTTCCCAGTCCCTACATCAGGATGAAAAGGCCATCCATTGATCCTCCATCAGTGGCAGAAGCTATTGAAGCCAGTGCAGGTGAAGCCGGTACATCCAACACCACAAGCAGCAATCTCTCTGACAATGAAATCCTAAATGAAGCCTCCTCAATTCATGATGAAGAGGCCTCTGATGCTAATGCTGCTGACTATGTGGAACACAATGATCAAATCCTCCAAGCTCCTCTCCACACATCTGAAGACAATACTGATCTAAACCACAGTAATCTTGAAGGGGGGATACGGCTGGATGTGATACCTGCTCAGAGAATAAACAAAGAGCATCCTCTGGAAAACATCATTGGCCAAGTCCACACAGGCATCCAGACAAGAAGTAAGTCTCATGAAGCCAACATTTGTCTGTTCTCCTGCTTTCTATCACAGGTGGAACCCAAAAGGATTGATGAAGCTCTCAAGCACAACAGCTGGATTGAAGCAATGCAGGAAGAATTGCTGCAATTCAAAAGACAAGATGTTTGGAAGCTTATTGATCTTCCACCTGGTCAAACAGCCATTGGAACAAGATGGGTGTTCAGAAACAAGCAAGATGAGAGGGGCATCGTAGTCAAGAACAAAGCCAGACTGGTAGCTCAAGGTTACACTCAAGAAGAAGGCATTGACTATGATGAAGTTTTTGCTCCTGTTGCCCGTCTGGAAGCCATTAGAATTTTTCTGGCTTATGCAGCATCCAAAAACTTTATGGTCTATCAAATGGATGTGAAGAGTGCCTTTCAGTATGGCACGATTGATGAAGAGGTCTATGTCAAACAGCCTCCAGGCTTTGTAGATCCTGCACATCCAAATAAGGTCTTAAAACTGGACAAAGCTCTCTATGGTTTACACCAAGCCCCAAGAGCCTGGTATGAAACTTTATCTGGATATCTACTTAGTAACAACTTCAGAAGGGGGGGCCATTGATCAGACTCTTTTCATCAAAGATGAAGGGGGCGAAATTTTGTTGGTCCAGATTTATGTTGATGACATTATCTTTGGATCTACAAAGAAGAAGCTCTGCAAAGACTTTGAAGTTCTGATGCATTCCAAATTTGAAATGAGTTCAATGGGTGAACTAAATTTCTTTTTAGGACTTCAAGTCAAACAGGTACCAACTGGAATCTTCATAAGTCAATCCAAGTATGTCAAAAGCATCTTGGAGAGGTTCAAAATGACTGACTGCTCTGCTGCAAGAACTCCTATGCAAGTGCACCATCAATTATCTCCGGATAAAGAAGGACAAGACACTGATCAACATCAGTACAGAGCAATGATAGGGTCTCTCATGTACCTCACTGCCTCAAGACCAGATATCATGTTTGCAGTTTGTCTCTGCGCAAGATTTCAAGCAGCTCCAAAAGTGTCTCATCTTCAAGCTGTCAAAAGGATCCTTAGATACCTAAAGGGAGCTCCAAAACTTGGGCTATGGTATCCAAAGAATGAAAATGTCAATCTCTATGCCTACACTGACAGTGACTATGGGGGTTGTAACTTGGACAAAAAGTCCACATTTGGGGGATGTCAATTTCTTGGAGGAAGGCTCATCTCATGGCAATGCAAAAAGCAAACATGTGTTTCTACTTCAACAGCTGAAGCAGAATACATTGCAGCTTCAAGCTGCTGTGCACAGGTCATCTGGATCCAAAATCAAATGCTTGACTATGGAATGACCTTCATGCAGACTCCAATTCACATTGACAACATGAGTGCTATCTCTATCACAAACAATCCGGTGCAGCACTCAAAGACAAAGCACATCGACATCAGGTACCATTTCATAAGAGATCAAGCTGAGAAAAGGAGAATTATTTTAACCAAAGTTCATACAAATGAGCAATATGCTGATCTGTTTACAAAACCTTTTGATGAAGCTAGATTCAGATATTTAGTTGAATCAATTGGTATGATGAACTTTGATTAAAATCCATCTCAAGTTTCTCCTTAAAATGTGTCTTTTTGTCCCTTGTTGTAAATAAAAGTTATGGGTCAGCAGCATTTTTGTCCTTCAGCTGCTAACAGGTAAAAGCATCAGCAGCAAAAGTTTTGCCACTGATAGCTTTAAGTTATCAGCAGGTACATGTTTCCTGCGGATAGCTTTAAGGCTTTCAGCAGCAATTCCTTTGTTGCAAATCTTTAAACCTTTCAGCAGCAAAATCTGCTGCTGACAGACTTATCTTTCCGCAGCAACCAAGTTTGCAGCGGATAGGCTTATCCATCAGCTGCAACCAATTTTGTTGCGGATACTCTTATCTTTCAGCAGCAACCAAGTTTGCTGCTGATGGGTAAAAACAAGTCTAAATTAACTTTTACCCGCTGTAAAATTTACCGTCAGTCCCTTCCATGACTGCCTTGGTGTATTTCAGCTGTAACAACGAAAAGTGAAACAGGTTGTACTGTACAAGTAAGATTGCTTTTTCTTCGTCTGCCGTTATATCACCAACTCAAATCATCCCTCTAACTCTTCACATTCTATTTCAAACCTATCTCCTATCTCCTATCACTTTCTCTCCCGTCCCCACAGCATTCAAAGCCCTCCACAATTAACCTCCATTCAAACACCTTTCTCTCTTCCCTCCGAATCCATAACAATGGTAGGCGCAGACATAAACAATCCCAACGATAAGTTCTCCCCATATCACAACCTAACTGCATACCTAATCAAGGGCAAGAAATCCGAAGGTTTCGACGGTATGATCGACTTCCTCTATCGGTCCAAAATTTATCATGCCCTAACCGTCAACCCAACCATATATACTTCACACATGGAAGATTTTTGGAGCTCAGCCGTGTATTCTACTGAACAGGGCACTCCTCAAATCAGAGGCACAGTAGACGGTAAGGAAATGATCATCACTGAAGCAAAGCTCCGCCAACACCTCAAGCTTCAGGATGAAGGGGACGCCCTCTCTTACCCAAGAGACGTATACATGAGGACCTTTGTATCCATAGGGTACACTGGGAATCAAACAGAGTATACGATAGAGAAGGCACTCATGGGTCCCAAATGGAAGTATCTCTGCCACACTCTTCTCCAATGCATATCTCAAAAGAGGAGTGGCTGGAACCAACTCAGCTCCGGACTTGCGTCGGCAGTTCACGGTATGATAACAGGAGCAGGTTTCAATTTTTCCCACCTCATTCTTGAAGGTTTGAGATACAACCTTCAAGAAGGGGTGAAATCACAGTTCTTCATGTACCCAAGATTCTTGCAGGAAGTGTTCAATTTTGAGCACCAAGATCTTTCAAAAACTGCAAGAATCTACTCAATTCTGGGACATAAGAACAACATTTTTCAGAGCATGAGAACAGTTTCATCAAAGTTCTCAGGGGCCGATGTTCCATTGTTATCTACAATGTTGAACACACATAGTGCCCAGGGTGACAGTTCAGCAAACCCAGCTGATACTGATCCCACACCCTCCACCTCACTACCACAAACTCAACCTACTGTTTCCCTTGATCGAACCCCTGTGCATTCTACTGAGGATGCACAGGCACATACATTACTCACCCCCAATTTGATTGCTCAACCGGAACACAGGGCCCCGGTTGCAGCCAAGTATACAAGGAAGAGGGGCAAGAGAACTCCTTCTTCTCTTGCCTCCAAGGCCCAAACCCAAGCCAAAATCCCTCACTCAGAATCACAACATTCTAGTTAGAATATCATAAGGGAAAGCCACATTGCTAGGGAGACTCCTTCGGAAGTCTCTCTATTAGGATTAGGATCACTTCCCGGATCCATAGAACAGCCCTTCGAGCCATTCCTCTCTTCTTTGAACTTAAGTGTAGAGGAACCTGACCAAAGTGATGCACCTTCTCCAACTACCACTATCAAGGAGGTACTGATTGGTCTTGCTTCCGAAACTCCCAACCCAAGTTCCTCACCCTTGAAGGTCCACTCTGGGAGTATTGATAGAGTGGATGTGGACGAGGCTGTCACTACTGCTGGTCCATCAACTGACCAGGAGGACAGTGACAACATCCTTAAGACCTCAACCACGGCAACTCACGGTGAGGGTGTTTCCTTGGAAACTCCCTTCACTGAGAGGAATCCCAGGCGCCAAGAAACCGCGGGTGATGGGGATGCTGAGGCTAGGCCTACGGCCCCATCTGGGTCCAAGGATTCCACAACTGTGGATGAGGACAGACTGAAACTTCATAACATGGAATTGACGGCCAGGGTGGCTATGCTAGAGGCTGAAATGTCCAAACTAAGACACCAAGTCGCTATGCATGAAGCCCATCAATGCCCAACTCTAGCCTCTCCCTCTCTTGTATCAGTAGGCACCCAAACTGATGCTTACCTGTCTGCTGATGCAACCAAAAAGGGGGAGATGGTTTCTATGGAAGATGATACAGACAGTCTTGACGACTGGATTCAAGAGCAGTTTGTACTTCAAAGCTCACAATACAAGCCAGCTTTTGTCCAAGTTCATGACCTGCCAGCCCCAGATAATGAAGACGAAGATATATCTGAAGACTGGCAGTTGGTCTTCAGGGCTGTCGATGAAATGCTGAATGATGCTGAAGACACAGAACAAACAAATGCATCATTCAGCATCCTTCCACAAGCAGCAGCCATCATAGGTCAATCCACTACCCCCCAAATCTTCAAATCTTCAAAGAAGCTAGAGTTTGACTCTATTCTAGCTTGGGGGTATGATGGATTAGCTGAGAGGTTTTGGATTGGATGGGAGTTCAGCGGAGTAGAAGAGCTGAACTGGAACTCTCTCAATGCCTTCCAAGTCTTAGAACTGCATCTAACTGACTGCATCAACACTTCAGCAGATCTCTCAGTTGAACTTGCCATTGGCAGGTTCCATGACCTGATGGAGGATAATCTACCCAGGTTCCAAAGATTCCTACAAGCAGCACATCGGGTAGCTTATCCTGAATCCTTGGCGGCCGCAGAAAGAAGACTGACTCCTAGCAATCTTGAAATAACAAGGAGCAGTCTTCTCACTGAAGAAGAAGTTCTGGGCCTTCGAAGGTTCCTGTATGCCTTCCTGGTCAAGGACTTAGATGTGCTAGGTTGGGTGAGCACTAAGTCTCTTGACCACACTTTTCTGCTCAGCAACGGCTCCTCTCTCATCATCAACACCAGAAACATTCTTCATCTGCCCTCAGACTTTCTCCTCAAGATCTATCAACTCAGAACAAACATCTGCAATGTCAACTCACGTGAAAGCCAGGCAATGATAGATACTGTCAGAGCCAAACTTGAACAAGTAGGAAGAATTACTGAGGCAGTATATGTGTCAAACTCTGACACTGACACTGACTCAGCTTCCCCTCGAGTTAACATCTGCACTGCAGCTTATGAGTCAAGATCAACTATCACAGAAAAACTGAGAGAAATAGAAGGTCCTGAGTATCAACCTGATGAAGAAGATGACCTTCCCCTATTCTCATCTCAAATTGCCAATGAAGCCGAGGCAGAGATCCCAACAGCACAACAATCAGCTGTTTCTGTGATCAGTGAAGCCAGAGCAGAGGCATCTTATGTTAATAAAGGGAAGGGCATCATGACAAAAGAGGATGAAGAGAGGTTGCAAAAGGGAAAGAAAGAGAAAGAAAGAGAAAGAAGAGAAAAGAAGGAAAAGAGAAGAAGAAGAGTTGGCTGAAGAGATGGCTCAAAAACAAAGGCATGAAGATAGAAAGGCAGCCATTCTTCTCAGACAACAGACAATCCAGCTGTATGCCAAACAGCTGGATGAAATGAAGGTAAAAATCCTTGCAGGGTCTCAAGTTGAGGAAGATGAACAACTTGCTAGACAGCTGCAGGAACAGTTTGCCAAGGAAGAAGAAGAAGAGAATGAAAAGAAGAAGAAGGAGGATGCTAAGTTTAGAATCACTGATTCTAAATTAGCAAAAGAATTAAGTGAGGAGTGGACTGAAGCTCTGATCTCTCAAGGTGAGGACGCAGACTACCTTGAAAAACTTTCAAACAAAGAGATCTACAGAGCCTTCATGGGTCAGCAAGGTCAGTTGGCAAAGAAGAAAAAGGCTGAAGAAGAAGAAAAAGGCAAACAACAGTCCAAAAAGACCATTGCCTTCAATAAAAGGACCCATGAAGAAAGGAAGGTCATGATTGACTTCCTTAAAGCCAGAGGAGATAGTGGAAAGAGGCTAGGTCCTATGAATTTCATGAACCTGCAAGCCCTCTACTTTAAAGTTAAAAAGGATGAGGAAGAAAGACTAGGGAAGAAGGGCTCCAAGAAAAGGGTACTTATCAAAGAAGATGAAGAACCAAAGACAAAGAAACCCAAGCCTTCTCCCTCACCTACCTCTTCCTCAGTCCATCATCTTTCCACTCTCCTCCCCAAACCTTCCACTCCTCCACCCAAAAAGTCCAAGTCATCCCACCCAGCTCCCACTCATCAACAGCCTCCCTTGAAGATACCCAAACCCACTCCTAAACCAAAAGACTCAAGAAATATAGTTAACTGGTTCCACAATTCACAAGATCAAGTGTTTGAGATCTTCAGGGGGAGAACTGAGAGAAGAAGATCCACTTACAGGTCTGTTGATGAGGTTCTGCAACTACCTGATTCCGATCTTCAAAGAATTTTAGAGCTGGGTGAAGCTCATGAGCCTACAAATGAGAGTGGGAAACATCTTATGCTAGCTATCAGACACTACTTCAATACTAGCAAAGATGTGGTCATGAATATCAAACCACTCAAGTCCCACTCTCCATTTGTATCTTGGTCCTACAATGCTGATTTGGATGAGTTCACACTGACTGATGAAAAGAAGCAGCAGATGAGATGTTCAAGCAAAGCAATCTACAAAATGCAACACAAAGACATCAAGACTCTGTCTGAACTTCCACTGAACAATCCCAGCAAGGATCCAAGAGGCTATGAGGTTGAAAGGATAGTCAGCCACATGCAAAAACTTCAGCAGCAAAGTGATTAGAAGAATTTTTGGTTGCATCAGTCTAGGGGGAGTTTGTAGAACCAAAGACTGATTGCTACCAAATTATTCTAAGTACAAATGCTGCTGACAGGCTTATCAGCAGCATTCAACACTTGTTGCTGCTGATAGGCTTATCAGCAGCATTCTGTACAAGTTGCTGCTGATAGGCTTATCAGCAGCGGTCATCCAAGTTTGCTGCTGATAGGCTTACCAGCAGCAACCTTCACTCTTTGCAGCTGATAGCCTTATTCACTGAAGACCAAACGTTGCAGCTGACTATCCAGGCCAAGCGTCTCTGACACCTTTCTGCAAAAGCATCTGACAGACTCAAAGCAGAAGGAACCGCTATGGTCAACCAATGACAGACAATAATACACTTCTCCAAGCATGCAAACAATCATGAATAAAGAAAACGTTTCAGTAAAGTTAACTAGATTAGCCTTTACGTGTAATGTAAATTAATAAACAAGATCAACGGCTTGTGTTCGATCTGATCCTTAGAATCAAGGGTCTGTCTTGATTCTAAGTTACTATAAATACTGAGTTGCCACTTCATTGTAACGGTGGTCTTGAGTGTGTCTTGATAGTGCTAGTAGTGCTTGTCATACTTATTCATTGAGTTTCTCACTTGTAATCTTGGCATTCACAAAAGCTTAATACAACAGTGTTTATCAGTATTCTTTGTGTTTACTTGATTATAAATTGTGTAGTTGATTTTGTTTCCGCCAACCTCAACTAAGAACAGAACCATCTTGTATTCTCACGATCCTACAGTAATTCTGGGTCCTATACCTAGGTGTTCTAAGTTTCCATACTGTTTCTTCCATTCTTCATGTATATTTTTACCTAGATCTCCTGGTAACTTTATAAAATATTTATCGCATAGATTATCATCCATAGCTTGTCCTGTCTGTGCTATTAATCTAGTGAAATCTAATGTGAATTCATTCACATATTTCATATATGCTATACTAAGCTGTTCTAGGTTTCTGATAGCTGTATCCTGGATTAAACTGTTGTTTTTTGCTGGATCAACTCCTAAAATAAGGACTCTTATTTGAGAAGTGAAATTATATGGATTATCTCCTATGGCTTTAAGCCTATTTATTTGGTCTGGATTATGGGCTTTTTTGCTCTGCCATATTCCTAAGGCTGTTGGGCCTAATGTGGTTTCTAAGTATGAAAACATATCCATACTATCTTTTTTATTGGTTTCCCACATTCTAACAACTGTTTGTTCCCATGTCAGGACTTCGTCTGCCCATAACTGTGGTTTCTGTTGTTCTAATAATAACATACTTCCACTGTAAATATGTCCTATAGGTAATCTGCTACCTTTTCCTTTATAACTGGATTCCTGTTGATAACTTGTATTTGGTTTGGTCCAAGGTTCTCTTCCCATGGACTCTTTTGTTCTATTTCCTATATTTGAATCTACGTATGGCCTTTTTAGTTTTATATCGTACTCTTGGTCTACGAATATACTTTCTTGTTTGTAGAAATCAGAGATCATCGTGTCTCCTTTTGCTATGCTTTTGACTAAAGGTAAGTTGAAGATTTCTTGTAATTTATTATAGCTTTCTTCATATGTCATAGTTAAATTTAGCATGCATTCTACTATCATATCATCTACTTCATCCTGAATATTTGTTTCAGTAAATTTTCTATTTATTATTTGTTCAAAGGATTTATTTGTTTCTTCTACCTTAAAAGTATTAGTTTCTTCACAACTTTGAAGGTCGTATGAACTGTAATCTATATCTTCCTGTTCGAATTTTAAGAATTCGAAGTTTAACTCATCTTCACTGTCTTCTTCATTCTCTGTATCGTATATGGGTAACCCATATTCAGACTCATCATCTGATTCGATGTTCATGAAATTATATTCTCTTTCATTTCTATGGTGTTCTGTTGTTATATCATCTTGATAATTTGTTTGGTCGTCGGGCAAGGTACTTTCCTCATACCTATCTTCTTGTTTAAAATCTGTGAATCTAAGGCTTTGTATCCCATCTATTCCTTCATATATATGACTTCTCTTTGGGACTAAGTTTGAACTTTCTTTTTCTTTTAAATCTGTTATCTGCCATTCTAATCCTGCTAATTCTTCAGGATCTATTTTTATTGGCTCTATCATTTGTATGGATTTTGAAGCTATGGTGTTAACTATTCCTTCTATGTTAACTTTGTACTTCATTCCTGACCTATTACTGGCCTTTCCAAGGACTCCTACACTGATTACTATGTTGTTTCCTTCATAGTTCTCATATCCTTTGGTTTGTAGGGCAATTTTTAATTTTTGTAAATCTTTTATATCTTTTAATATTCCAGGTGTGCAATAAAACAGGGCTGAATTACTACTCAAGTCTATTTCCATACCTGAGATTATGGCTTTCTTCATTTCTGTTTTCCAACTTTTATCTAATATCAAGGTTAAAAGTTTGGTTCCTAAGTCTTTTCTTCCTAGGGCTTTAATTCCTATGACTATAAGACCTGTATGTATAAACTGCTTTCCTGATTGTTTAATCTTCTCTATGGTTTCAGGTAAAAATAAATCTACCTCTACCATTTTATCTACTACTCTAAGGCTTTCTTCTCTACTACTTTGTATAAGTGTTGTGTTTACATTAAGCCTTCCTGTCTGGTATAAAGTTCTAGGGTTTAATATGTCTAATTGGTGTTGGTTGTATAAAGTGATGTTTCTGTCTACGTCTATTTCTTCTTCTAATTGTATAGTTTGGGGTGTACTTCTAGATGAAGATCCTCTTCTAAGGATTTTGTTTATAAAACTGTCTGATGTAATTATGTCTCTAATATTGCTAGTAGAGTTTCTAGCTTCTTGCCTAGTTGTTTGTTTATTCATTGTTAATAGGCTGCCAATGTTTATAAGGTTTGGGACTATTATCACTTAAGTGTATTGTTTTTAACTTGTGTATAATATTATCTATTCCAACAGAGCTATCCTCTGTATTAATAATGTTTTTATCCCTTTTAAGATTTTTTATTTCTAAGATAATCTGGTGATTTTGTTCTCGTATATAATCTAAGTTTTCAGTTAGTTTTTTAATTTCTTCTGTGTTTTTATTTATATGTTGTATAACTTTATCTAATAACTGTTTACTGTAGGTGGTTTCTTTCTGTAAACTAAAGCCAAGGTTTATAATAAGATCTGTAACACTATTTAAATGTGTGTTTTCTGTATGCAAACTATGTGTGTGTAGCTCCTTAAATCTACAGGTGTGTTTATAATAATTACAATTAACTTCCTTGTTATCGCTTTTATCAGAAAATTCGAGATTTAAAAAATCAAGCTTCTTAAAGATTTTTGACGGATCAATATTTTTAGAGAAATCTGGTTTCTCAGAGTTTTCCACTTATCTCCTAAAGTTCTTTCATAAGTATATTTCTATATCCCAGTTAATCAAAGTATAAACATAATCAACAAACATATATAAACAAAATGATTCATAGTAAAATTCTTATGATATCTTGACAAAATTTAGCAATCAAAGCAAAATTTCTCCCTAATCTTCACCTAATCGGGTTTCCATATAAAAAGGACTTAGGCTCTACCGCTGCCTTGAATGGACCTGTATTAGTCTTTTAGATATTAGGAAATTTTTTTTTTATTTTTTTATCTTAAAGCAACCAACATGAAAGATACTTACAGTACATGAAAGATACTTACAGTATGATTGCAGAAGATTGCAGCGGAAATGTAGAAATATTTGCAGAAGTATGAACCAAACACTCTTTTTTTTTTTTTTTTTTTTAATTTCTGGGATATAGTATGAAGGGCTTGAAGAACTATGAAGATAAGGGCTAACTCTTAAGAAACCAGAAAGAGAAAGATTAGTTGCTCATGAATGAACTAGATTGCATTCAATGATAATATTTTGGTGTATTTTACAAATGAACTCGTCTGCCCTTATATAGGCAGAGAAAGAGAAACAGACAAAGAAAAAGTAACGAACCTAATTTAAAGAGACTAAAAACAAAAAATCTCCTTTACACTATTTAACTACAGTAAAAGCAAATAATTACAACAATAATGACAACTTTTGTCGGCCAGAAGTGTCTGTAGTGTGTAGTGACGTAAGTGCTTATAACATGTGTAAATATCATATATACCCAACCAAAACTAAAAATATCTTATATACCCAATTTAAATAATTTGTTACTTTATGACCATTCTACCCTTATCTATTATATGATTTTTATAACCTATTTTTTTAGTTATATCCAATACGTAAAAGATTACTCGTTCTTTTATTCTTGATGGTGACTATCAGGATTCTCCAAACTCATTCAGAATGTATCGATTCAAAAGGAATTATTGCGAGAAATTTACAAAATGCTAATGCTATAAAAGAAAATTGGTAAGATTATAAAAAAATGAGAAAAATTCAAAATAGTATTTTGAGAAAACTATTGTTTATGGTAAAATATAAAATTCTAAATTTAAAAATGAGTAAATATAAATTTCAATGTTAAAAATTGATAAATTTGATATTTTAAAGTTTCAGAAAAATAGAGGTAAAATAGTCATCTTTTAAATTGTTTTTAATGAAATGGGTATATATGATATTTTTTGTTTTGGTTGGGTATATATGATATTTTTCAAGTTTGTAGCGGTATATATGAAATTGCCTAAAAAAAAGGAAGTTAGGTTACTTTGTTAACATAGGGACACGAGAAAATTAGCGCGCGGTAATCGGACCTTAAAACGGTTGAGCGGTTACGTTAACGTGGCTAGGAATAAAAAGAAACGTGGTTAAGTACATAAAAAAGGTATGAAGTTATGGTGACTCGGTTGTAAAGATCAAAGTTATATAATGGTACCGGTGTTCTTCAGTCGATGTCGTCATTTGAATACCTACAAAATACCGTCAGTCGATATAACCAATTATAAATACAAAATCCCCTATTTTGAATACAAATCCGTTTTTAACAAAATTATACATGGACGAGAAACTTGAAGGGGTTAAAGTGATATTTTACAAAGTTGAGTGATGAGTTGTGACATTTACCGAAATTGGGGATAGATTTGGTCGGTGGCAAATTGCCACCCACATTGCTAAATGTGTTATTAGTAAATTTAGATATTTCCCCTTCTTAAAATCATTAATTATACGTGTTAATGGTAAATTTAGTACATAAAAGAAACGTATGAAATTATGGTGACTCGGTTGTGAAGATCGAAGTTATATAACGGTACCGGTTTTTTCAGTCGGTTTCAGTGTCATTTGAATAAAATAGTATCGGTCGATATAATCAATTATACATATAAAATACCCTATTTTAAATACAAATCCATTTTTAACAAAATTATATATGGATGCCAAAAAAAAATAAACACAAATTTTTTTTTAAATTAACGAACGAAATTTATTGATAAAAAAATAGATTATATATACTAAAAGGGTACTCAAAACTTTAGAAACTTGAAGGGGTTAAACTGATATTTTACAAAGTTGAGAGATGAGTTGTGACATTTACCGAAGTTGGGGGTAGATTTGGTCGGTGGCAAATTGCCACCGACATTGCTAAATGTGTTAATAGTAAATTTAGATATTTCCCCTTCTTAAAATCATTAATTATATATTTTTCCAAGTCAAAAAATCAATTATATATTTACCTTTCTTAAAACATATATATTACATATTTATCTATTTTATTAAAATTGACTTATTGAATGGTTATTTTACCTTTACTTTTACCAAGGGATTTTTTTTTATATATTCCCCATTCCTTAATACCATCAATTACATAATAGTTACATATTTTTAAAGTTGAGGTGGCAAATGAACCTGAACAAAAGACGAATTATGGAAAGGGTAACGTGACGAGTATTCGGATATGAGGATGGGTATTTGACTAGTTTTAAAATTTTCACGGGTATAAGGTGAGTATGGTATTAAATAATATTTGGCTTTAGGAAGTAGTCACTTACCCAAATACTTTCCATATTATAACGGAAATATGGGCGGCTCAACCAATTTAGGGGCCACAAACGAACTAAAAACTTGAGTGCCTTTTCCAAAGTCATGTTGTAAACTCTCCTCCCTTTTGTGTCCATATTGTCGTCTTGTTTCCGTTTAATTTTTCGTTTAAAATAACTGGATTTATCCTTTTGATTACAATTTGACATGAAAAAGTAAAATACTTTGTTACAAACTAGATCAAATTCATAGGAACTGGGAGAGGAACAATCAATAATTACAGATTATAACAACTTAACTAATCAACAACTCTAACTATCAACAATTTGTCACAAATTAGGTTGTTGTCACATATTTATCAACAATTTTGTCAACTTAGATTATAACAGATTTAATCAAAAGACCTAGTCATGCTCCAATTTACACAGGCTGATTAATGGTTAATTGGTAACACTTTTAGTCGTCCCAAAAATACATATATAAAAAATTATTTTTTTAAGAAATTGGGGACCCTTTTTAAATGGGGCCTTAAGCCCTAACTTGAGTTGACAAAACACTTGAGCCATCCATAAGGGGGTATCCATATGAATTTGTCCAAATAGTAATATTTTGGACATTAGGTACCAAGAAAGTGTTTGAACGTGAGATTACTGTGATTTCATGAATTAGAATAAGAAAATAAATAGATTAAAGCTAGGGGTACTTAACTAATTTCACATTTCATTACTCTTAAAAACAAAGGTCGGTGGCAAATGCCACCGACAATTCACCCCTAACAACTTTGTGAAATGGCAATTCAATCCTCCTAACTTTGCAACTTTGTGTTATCGTAAAACTTACCTCTCAACTTTGTAAAATGTCACTTTGATCCCTCAAGTTTTTAATGTTTTAAGTTTACCCTTGTAAAATGTCAACTTTGTGTATTGTGGGTTATATCGAGTGACGGTGACTTTCTAGTACCGTGAAGAATGAGATCAACACTGACTGAAAACCATTGGTACCGTTATATAATTGTCTTTTATATATGTTTCGATCTCCATGAGTCACTGTAACTTCATACGTTTCTTTTATTTATTTAACGACGTTTCTTTTGGTGCTTGGCCACGTTAATGTCACCCCCTCAACCGTTTAAGTTTCGCTTACCGCCGCGGAGCGCGGCCATATTTTTCTCGTTTATCTTAATAGTTAGTTACTCAGTTGTCTTAGAAAAGCTTCCTTACTTGATTATAAAAGCCTGATTATTTTGGCTCGAAGTATTCAGAAAATCAGAATAACAAAAAGTGTACCAAACACTTAGATGGGAGATGATAATGTAAATATTATGTAATTGGGGAAGTATGTAATTAATGGTATTATGAAGAGGAATATGTAAAAAAAATCTCTTCATAAAAATAAGGGTAAAATAGTCATTCAATAAGTTAATTTTAGTGAAATAGATAAATATGTAATGTATATATGTTTTAGGAAGGAGAAATATGTAATTGATTTTTTGGCTTGAGAAAATATGGAATTAATGATCTTAGGAAAAGGAAATATGTAAATGCCCCACATATTAATGTTTTTACCTGTCGCCTCCGGAACCGCGCCACCATTTTGCGCCGTGGGTTCTAGCCTCCACTAGGGTTTTGTGAACCGGTTTTGGTATCGGGTTCGTGTGTGGGTCGATCTAGAGGAAACCTAAGGAGTTTGGTTGTCCCGGGAGTTCGTGTTAGCAGATCTAACGACTGATCCGTGGTGTTTCTGTTCGGTTAGCTGTTTACTTCTGGGAAGGTAGAACTCTAAACTGACTATGATTGTATTTGTTTCTGTTATGTTTGTATCTGGACTCTTGGTGAGCAGTCTACGGTTTTGGCCTATACTGGTTCGTACATGTTTTTGTTCCGCTGCGTTTATATCAAAATTGTTTTGAATCCCTTGTACGAAACCCAACACAAACATCCTGGTGCACAAAACATGTATGCCGATTTTTTTGCATGAAAAACGTGTCACACCTGCGCTTTATGTACACCACTCGCCTTACCTACCCAAAAGCGGTTGGGGTTGTGCCTAACATTGCATTGCCTCTAGGCGTGCCCTCAGGCGCATTTTTTAAAACCAACGGTAGAACGATCAATTCTCTTTTCAATCAGGTAACTTAGAAAATAGTTTAAAGATAAATGTGGCATAACATTTTTACCATAATAACATTACGATTATAATAATAATATAACACTATTTGAAAGTGTACTGATCACATGTTCCAGCCAAGATGTTTCATGTCAGGATTAGATCCTCTCTTTTATGCGTATGTTTAAGGATTGAATTGACAAATAAAACACAAATACACACAATTTAGATAAATTCTAGTATTATTATAACTAAGAAACTACTCAAAACTTGTGACACCTGCAAAAATTCCACAATCTAAAACCTAGTTGTTGGGCTAGGCCCAATAGAAATCCAAGCCAACTTGAGGCCTGTGAGGATCCAAGACCGTTAGAGGTCCAATTTAGATAATCCAAAAATCATATACCGGTCACACGGTTTCATCTAATGACTCATTACGCGATTCAGTATTTTTAAACGTTTAATGCGTTAGATATCGGTTTATTACCGGATATTTTGCAAGACGATTAAGTAAGATAATGAAACATTAATATTGATTTGGAAAGTCCGTTAAGAAAAATAAACGCATAGTACGTGTGCGTGTACGATAAACCACGTTAGATGCTCGTAGGGCACGCGGTAAGGAAAACGAGAAGTACGGTTATTTCCGATACATATAATGATACAAAAAATAATTATAAATAATTATTTTATTATTATTAGTAAGATAATATTAATAATGCTCGGAGCGTGAAACGTTTAATCTGACAAAACGGATTCAGATACGCGCCGTTAACCGGGGCCGACTTAGAGGTCCCTCGATAATAAATTTTAATGAAATAAATATTATATGAATATTTATTTTAATATTAATTATTATGAATGAGAAATAATTACGAGAACAAATTTACACGACGTTACACCGGTAACTTACGGGTTTGATACGCAATACTGGTAGGTGGCTTACCAACTTAAACACCCTAGATACAAATACAAAAGTTTCCATCTTCTCCACTCATTTTACCCTCCACACACACAAAACCCTAATTCTAGAGAGAGAGAGAGATCGATAGAGTGAGAGAAGAAAGGAGGAGCCGACCTCTAGCTCCGGCGTGGCCAGCGGCCCCTTTGGTGAGTAGCCGACGACCGGCTAGCAGTGGTGGTGGTACTTGAACCAGAAGCAGCGGCAACGGCGGTGAGGTGAAGATCGGACGAGTCAAAAGCTGCCATGGATGACGACAGTCCGGGATCTGTCTTCGAATGGTGTGGATCCGACGAGAAGCAGGCTTTTCCGGCCGTCCTCGTCTATCCGGCTAGGGATACGCCGCAACGGCGACAGCGAGTGATTACTTGGATGTTTGGACAGGTTATGGTGAAGACGAGGTGTCACCCGGATAGGCGAGATTTTTCGGGTCGTTCCCGACAATTCTGGGTTTCGGTCAATGAGTCAAACTCGGTCAACGAGTCAAACTCGGTCAATTAAAGTCAAACTTGGTAAATACGGGTAGACGGATACGAACGGATTACGCATACGAACCAAGTGAGCAGAAATGTATAAACACGCGCCAAAACAGTTATATTTATTTATGTGAAAGTCAAACGTGTGTGTTGTGGGGTTAATTTTCTTTGAGCCCTAAATTATTCATTAGAAATAAATATTAACGTAATAATAGGTCATATTATAGTATGGAGGGTGGGAGGATTTCCTACAAACTAAATGTCTAAATTCTTAGACGAGTAAAGATGATCTTGAACGTGTCAACGGTAAAAATGGAACTTTGATACGATTAACGTTTAATACATACACATAATATGCATTACTTGATATTAACGCTTAATACGTGCACATAATATATATTATTTGATATTAAACTATTTATAGTATGATTGAGGTATAAAAACTGTTTTGATTTATGATTTGGGACAAATTGAACGATAGTTGTATTTTTAGAAATAAATAATAATTATGTTCACTTGGTAGATTAAAGGATTATACTAATACACGCATATCAATAGTAACTAAACGAGAGTTTAATAAATAACAATGGTCCGTACAAAAATATTTTTATATACATGTAAATACCTTCGAATAGATATGTGTAATTATATATCCTCACGCTTTATACGAAACCGAACGATTATTTTATAAAACGATATTTAGATCTAGACATATATATATATATATATATATATATATATATATATATATATATTCTTATTATATACACAATTGAACAACTAATTGTTAAATATAACACTCGGATGTGAATATAAATAAAATATAATAATTGAATATACTGAAGTTGGTAAATTTATGCATATGTGGTTACATAAAGGCGAACATATTCTATTAAAAAATGTTTATTTCAAAACACAATACGGTACAACTATATTTCGGGGTTTTGAAACTATATAAATATATGGATATATTTATATTTATAATACGCATATGAATATACTACAAGTCCTGAAATGATTTTACTAAATAATATATTTACATGCATTCTGTTAAAGGACACACGAACCTGAATTATTATCATTAAATATATACACACATAGCTATATACGATCGTATACAAGACAAACTACTATTTTTGAATATAACAATTGAAATAAATCCGAATCGAGAAACGCGACTCGAATTAAGCAACTAATATTACCGAATGTTAAACCAACATTGTATACTAAACCGGTAATACTGTTAAGAATCAACAGAGCTCAACCGCACACGTGTTAACTCAATACGAGTTTAGACTCGGTTTACATTATTAGGGTTAGTCTATAAAGCTTATTAAGTATCTACTCATAGGACTCGAATAAGACGTAAGCCCGTGACTATCACGTGGACATTAGTTTCTATTGCTATCAGAAGGAAATTAGTGTTCCTGACACGTCACCAGGTGAGTTCACTGCCCCTTTTTCTTTTAAATGTTTTATAAACATCTGGGGAGAAACATACTTGCTTAACACGTTTGAAAACATGAAACATATTTACTTGATACGTTTGAAAACATGGAACTTATCTAATTGATACGCTTGGAAAACATGAAACATACTCGTACCCGTTTTGTATGATAACAAGAAAACAAGAACCGACCTTCATGTTTGCATGAGCTAACATTGGGAGCTCGTAAAGTCCCCTACGTAAACATTTTAATAACCATCAGCTAAGGACTTAGCCTGGAATTCTATAGATAGTACTATTTGGGATTGACACCCCCGGTCATGGTTCGATCGATTTTGGTCGAATGGCCACATAGTGTTCAAACGTGTGCTCGGGAGGTACGAGCTGGGGGCAAAAATACCTTTGTCATGGTTTGGTTATGCCTCATGTATGAACATATTATTTGTATTCTTAGATAGTTTACAAATGGGTCAACATTACTTGTTTTGTTTATCATGTACACCTGAAACTGCTATTTGTTCTGGTTAACGTTCCGATCTTTAATAACTTCTTTAAAGAGGGCTTGACATGGGCATAAATTCATCAACATGTTTTCATGGGAAAACTACTCGTTTTATGACTATGAAGTCAACACATGTTTTCATTGGGAAAACTACTCGTTTTATGACTGTGAAGTCATCACATGTTTTCGTTGGGAAAACTACTCATTTTATGACTATGAAGTCATCTCATGTTTTCGAGGAAAACGCTTTTATACTATGCCCATGTACACGATATCAATGTTTAAGGAAAACGACTTTACATTGCAACAATTAAACCTGTGAACTCACCAACCTTTGTGTTGATACTTTTAAGTACGTTTTTCAGGTAAAAAATAGCCATGGCACAGTTGGAATAGGTTAGCCATTTGGATTAAACCGTAGAAGCCGAAGAAGCATGTATGTCAAACCTTAAGCGGTTTTGACCTATATGGTTCTAGGACAATGTACTAGTTTATTTTAGTATTTGTAATGGTGCTCAATAATACTCTAGATGTCTTCAGTATACTTCCGCTATTGTGTAATGTTACCAATCGTTGCAACCTTAATTTATTTATTTATTAAGTAAATGAATTTGAGGGTGTGACAAAACTTAGTTATAATAATCCCTTATACAATAACGCTAGTCATTGTTATGTATTTATAAGGCAACCCAAACTTTGTCAATAAAAAAACATTAAAAATCCATAATACACCTCATAAACCCATTAACAAATATTTACCAAGGGTCCATCGGATCGGACTCTCCACCTATTCGTGTTAGGCTTATTTAAGTCGTAAATTACCGACACGTGTTGTGGGCAAGGACTATAAATATTAGATCTCATACTTGCATATTTTACAATAAAGAATTAAGATTGGCAAAAATAAAAATTCTTCAAAAGTGATTTAGCAAGTGGGTTTCTAATTTAAAGAAAAAGAAAAGCTGGGAGCTGTTTTAGTTTGTGTCAGAAGCAAAGGCAGCTTCTTTGCAGGTATTTTACTAGTATGCCATTATGACTGTTGCTACATGCCTGCATGAATCATTCTCATTGTCACAAACTCAAGGCCAAACCTTACAAGAAAAGCAACTTCCTCAGGGAGGTGGGAGTGGGTGCGGGTAACTCTGCAGGTAGGGAGGCTACCACTCCCACTAAAACAGGTAGTTAGCGGGTACGGTTAGCGGGTTTTGGAACCCGCTGAAAGATGCTCGATTGTGTGTGTATATATATGAAAAATTAGGTGGGTTGGAGGGTACTTGGATGGTATCACTCCCACCTAGTAGGGTAGTTTAAGAGGGTAATTTGACTAAATGAGGTGACATCTTTTTATTGGTTTATTTTGGGAGGGTAGTTTGGTTGGAAGGGTACCACTCCCACCTCCCTTAACTAATAGTCATATACTTTGGCCAAACTGAACAAAAGCAAACTAGTCAAAAAGGGGCTCAGCTTAAAAGGAGTTTAACTTTGTTATTCTAGCCCATAACTAATGAATGGAAATGTCTCATCTAACTAGATCATGTTGTTTGACCCGAATTCTATGGTTTAGGGCTTTGATTTTGAAGTCAATGATTTTTCCCAAATTTTAGCAATCTTTATGTTTCATTTTATGTGTAAAAGTGTGTGAATCTTTAATTCGAGTAATTCAAGCATTTATATAAGAAGTCAGTTTTTTTTCATTTATGGTAGTCAATTTTGGTTTTTTAATTTTGCCTCGACGTGTCAGAATTAGACTTGCCGTATAAAAAGGGCTTGTTATAATTAAGGTATCCAATAAGATATCAATTTTCTTCTATTGAGATTATTCACTGTTTATTTGCTTCCGATATCCGTTAAACATTGATGAACAAGATGTAATTGACATTTCGTTAATCAACCTAGTTCTGAAACCCAAAAAAGCAAAGGGCATTTAGCCAAATGATATCTTGGTATATTAAATGATGCCTCCTCACATAGAGGTCAATGCTTCGAGTCCCATTATGAATTGTGGAGTTCATGTTTAGTAATAATACTTTCCTTGCCAATGTGCACTTTCCACTTACAAAAAGTGAAAACTAGCATGATCTCAAATGCCATTATATTTCCATAAATAGCAACCATCACCTCTTTACATTATCCTCACGATGGCTCCCTTCCTAACCTTCACTCTGTTTACTCTTTACCTAGCTCTCATTTCAGCCACCGTTATCACCGCTAATGCCATTTTCTCCCAGCATTTCGCGACAACAAAACCAACACCAACAGCCATAAAAACGACCCGCCTTCATTTCTACTTCCATGACATTGTTAGTGGCAAACAACCGACTGCTATCCCAATAATCAGACCCAAAAATGCGTTTGGCACAACAGCAATGGTCGATGACCCTTTGACCCTAGACACCAAGCCCAGGTCAAAACTTGTGGGGCGAGCTCAAGGACTCTATGCTTTAGCTTCTAAACATGATCAGGCCTTACTTATGGCTATGAATTTTGCATTTACTTATGGCAAATACAATGGAAGTACACTTAGTGTTATGGGACGGAACCCCGTTCTTGATGCAGTGAGGGAAATGCCTGTTATTGGAGGAAGTGGGGTGTTTAGGTTTGCTCGCGGCTATGCACTTGCCAATACGGTGAGATATAATCCAAAAACTGGCAATGCAGTAGTTCAGTATAATGTAACTGTGATGCATGGCTGATAAAGTTAGTCATATATCCCACATTGTGATGTCTTGTATTCTACAAATGTCTTGTATCCCACATTGTTAAACTGAAGTTAAGTTTCATTGGCTAAATCATTCTGTTTTTGAATGTAAGTTAATCAATTACAATAGATCCCTTGTTTATGTACTTTGTTATTCTGCAATAGATCTAAGATCCCACTGCAAAAATTCCATAATATGAAAAACAATGGTTCAATATTAAACAGATAAAAAGAACCCTATCTTTTCCGAATTCTTGAAGATCTTATCTCGAACTATTCTTTAGTCATCTCATAACTTTAACCCTTATAATTCTCATAATTTATCAAATTCTTCTTTTCACATGTGAACCAAATTTAGGATTAATTTGTTCAATCTTCCCCATGATCCTAAATTAGATTTGCTTCTTGCCACTCACCTGCCTTCCATACTTCATCTTCTTTTCTTTGCTGAGCACAACAACAAAAGAAACTTCTTCTTTTCCTTTGCTGTGTTGGTCACACGGATCGGAGTCACACAAGTCCGATAACTCTCTTAGCTTCATCTTGCACTTCAGTCTTCTCACTCGAAACACGACTTACATTTTATTGCCTCTTCTCAACCAGGTTCACAACTTCATAAAAGAATACTTTGATTTGACTTTTTGTCTCTACACCACACGGGCTTTTATTCTTCTGATCGCTCACATCAATCTAACCTTCTTCTTAATCGTTCACACATATCCAATCTTCTTCTTCCTTCTTGCTCTTTAGTTGTCTCACACAGAACACAACTTCGATCTAAACACCTCTTCTTAATCAGGTTCACGGTTTCAATAAAAACCCCGTATAGCTCACTCAGAACCAATCACTTCTTCTTCTCTTCTTTCCTATTGCTCACACAGATCCAATCAGTTGCTTCTTCTCTTGATCGTCTCATACAAACCACGATCAGGTTGTTATGACTACTCACTTAGACCCGTTCACTTCTTCTCATGATTTTTTTTGTTCCTGATCGATTTTTCGTTAAAAAAAAACCTCTCTATTTTTTTTCGTTGGTACAACACCAACCAACACCTCTTGTTACCTTCCGGTAGCCAAAAAGGATATTGTTGTTGTCCCTTTTTTTTCTTTCTTCCTTCAATTGCTTCCACAAGACTGCCGTAGCAACCAAAAAACCACTGCCTTCTCTCGTTTGCCAAAGGGGTGCTCCCTATACTCGAAAACGACTATCAAAATAGCTCATCTTTTGCCAAGCTCTGATACCAATTGTTGGAAATCAGACCCCAAACACAAGAACTTTGATCTCAAAGGATCGACTATTTTCTATTAAAAACTCGACTCACAAAATCCAGACATTACAATTAATCCCTAACCATCTATTTATATAAAACCCTAGCTTAATCACCAAGCTATTCTACTAAATTAAACATTACTATCTAAAACATTACCAAATAAAAAAACCCTATCTTTTCCTAATTCTTGAAGATCTCAACTACAATTATTCTTTAGTCATCTCAAACTTTAACTGTTTTAACTCTCATAATTTATCAAATCCTTCTTTTCACGTGTGAACCAAATTTATGATTAATTCCTTGATTATGTTATATTTACGACTATTATATAAGCATACATTTGAGTAAGGGGTGAATAGCGACTCACTGTGATCGGTCTTTTAGGGCCGTTCTGCCACGTGGCGGTCGCCGGTTGGTTTTTTTTATTTACCCACTTTTTTTTCTTGGATTAATAGCTTTTGGGTGGAGATATTTACACAAATCAGATCTGGCCTGGTGGTCTGCGTCCAGCCTCATGATCACTCTTCCCCACCCCACCCACCCACCCGGGTTTGAACCTTGGGGGTGAGGTTTTTTTTGTGTTTTTAAATATTTTTCTTTTGTTATTTGATTTTTCCACTACTATAAAACATTTATATTTTATACAAAAGTTTACGACAAGTTACCAACAAAAGAAATTTCCCACAAGTTTGCGACAACTTTCCGACAAAAAAAAACAAAAAAGTAACCACATGATTTCCTACAATTTTCCGACAAATTTATTAAGTTAACTTATTTATTTAATACAATCGTCGGAATATTGTCGAAAATTACCGACGAAAGGCTTTTGTCGCTAATTCGTCGGAAAATTAGTCGGGACTTTGTCGAAAAATACATTTCCTACGGGTTTTTTTTCCAACAAACCCTTTTGTCGGAAACTTGTCGCTAACGGCCAATTCCGACAAATTTCCTACGAAACTGCTGTCGCAAATTTTTCATTTTTTTAGTAGTGAATTCCCAGCATTTATTAACCTTATATTTTTGTTATTTTTTCGTAATTAGACTTTTACGTTACAAACCTTAACGCACCCGTTTTGTCGCCATTACTTCACCGCCGCAGAACGAGGGGTTCCCCCTAGTTTGTAACATTTCCAAAAAATAAATACAAAAAAGCTTGAAACTAAAAGTCATCCAAAGCACGGATTATACATGTGACCAAACCTTAGAAATATTTTCAACCATGTGATTGTAAGTCTTACATATGAGCAAATGCTTGAGAAGCCAATGACCTTAGAACAGATCATGAAGTTTATTATAAGTTAAACAGATGATCATACATTTAGGAGCACACAGTTGTTTTATACACAGAAATGAGACAAACATATAAATAAAAACAAACATGATTATAAACTAACTGTACCTTTGAAACTTCCATGCCGAAATCGTAAACAATGGTTGATTATGCCAGCAAATAAACAAACAACCATTGTCTTCTTTGATTTTATACCCATCATACCCGTAATTATGCAACAATCTTGTAGCTAACAACATCCCATTGTAGCTCAAAGGAACCCTTCCAAATCCAATCAACTCGAGCCTCGAAACCCATTTTTCAAGCTTTTCGTGTCTCACCCATCTTTCAATCCCCTCACAAGCAATAATATTCTTGATCTCTTCACCAAATAACATCTTTTCAACCTTTTGGCGTTCCAATGATGCGCGTGCAACAGTAGATTCTAAACAATCAAATAGTGCAGCATAAAAGTTTAATGTTTCAAGAGCTCTCTCCATTAAACTGAACCCATTATGGTTTGATTCTTGCTCAGTTACCACCATTAGTTTAGGCGATAACTTCCAAAGGGCGTTCAAAAAGTTCATCATTTTCGCAGAGTTAGTCAATGATAGTGGTGAGGATGACGTCGAATCAGGACTTGGGCTAAACGCGTTTGTCCCATCTTTCTTGAGAAAATCACCTAAAGTTTGCGAATTCATTACAAATTGTCTTGAAGGCGGGCTTCTTTTATTTGTTTCATCATCAAAGGCCAAAAGTGTGTGAAGTTGAAGTACTGAGGTAATTGCTAAAGCTTCTCCTGATTTGCAAGGTAAAGACTCAATGTCAAGATTATCCAATCTACTAATTATCGGATTAAATTGAAATGGAATGTCTAATTTCTCTGCTTCTTCATTCAATCGAATTGCCATTTGTTCTAGTACTTCTCTCTGCTGATGAATTCCAGTGATCCGCAAATGTGGTGGTCCTTCGGGTCGTGTTCTCAATGACTGAAGAAGATTAATCCACTGTGCAGGCTCAGAAGAACACAAATCTATAATATGAACCATCTTTTCCCCTTCCATGGCTTCAAGAATCGCTTGATTAGTGATGAGATACGCCAATCTCAAAAACGGGCAAAGATCAAAAAACAATCTTTTTACAAGAATCTCTTCTGCTACTGATGTGATTCTTGTGGAATTAATGGCTTTGTATAAACCAGGCAATCCTTTAAGTATACGATTAGCGAGTGCTTCAGTGAAATAAGCTGCTATTCGTTGCATGGTGTCACCATCTGCAGATGCAAGATGGTTAATCTGTTCCAGCCCGTTGTTAGCGTTCTGGTAGTTACCAGCAGCCACATGGTTGGCACAGGCAACAAGAAGCTGGATGAGGTATAAACCTCTTTCTTCGGATTCCATTTCCCTTAGCCATGGGTATGGTGATCCGATACCAGGTGAAAGTGACATTAACGAAAACAAATGAAGGGGGGATGAACTTATAGACGAAGATCCATCATCTTGAGCCATTCCTGATATCAATAGTTTCAATCAGAGATTCAAATTCAAAGCTTCTTGATTAAGGATAATTCATCCTCAAGATTATAAACACGGTAAATCCAATGTCACCCCTATAAAGCCAAAGATTATACCGTCTACATTAAGACAAGATATGATAGGATCTGATTCAAAGCTAGCGGACTCATACTTGTACCAGCTCAACATAGGTAAGCGGCTAGAAAAGGTCCTAACTTAAAAGTAACATAATTTGGGCTATGTATAGAGTTACGGGTCCAAAAGTACTGGACAAAAGTTTCTCAACGACATGTGGCTAGCCCCCATTGTTTGTTTACCCCAATGGTCTGACCCAAATTCCAACCTGGAGCCCCGATTTCAAACTCAACGTTTTTCTTCAATTTTATAAGTTTTACTTTGTTACGTAAGAAAAAGGTAAATCTTTGATTTAAGTAATTTACATGTTTACGAGGTTAATTTTAGTTTTTTAAAATTATGCTAGATCTTGATTTACAAAGGGTTTGATATGATACAATAATCATTCAATATTATATCAATTTTCTCTTAAAATTATTTTCTCCTATTCATGCTTTCGCTTTGCGTCAAAAATCAATTCAAATTTAGAAAAGAAAACAGGTATTACGGTCGACAACAATACAGTAAAATTGGGATTTTTTTTTCTTTTCTTGTAGACTTAGGAAAATTGTTTTGGTTTCTAGATGAAATTTGATTAAAATGGTTTCTTGGTAAATCGCTCCTTGAGATAGCAGATTCAAAGTAATCCGCTCATTGAGATAGCGAATATTAAGCAATATGTTTAACATTAAGAATACCTTTAATCCGTTATCTCAAAGAAAACGGATTACTTTGAATCAGTTACCTCAAGGAGCGGATTAGGTAGAAACGATTTTAAATTCAAATTTCACCTCGAAACCAAAACAATTTTCTTTAAGTCCACTAGAATAGCAAAAAATTCTCAAATTGGAAATTTGATCAACAAAATTTATACAACCAGAAGTAATTTGTATAAGAAACGAATGAACTCACCACTCATAATATCTGGAGCTGCTCGATAATCCAATCAGAGATGGAGTAAAATCCAGATACCAAAGAGGGGTTTGAAATTCATGGCAACTCCGTTTGAACCCATATACCAAAATCCAAATTTGTTCGGCTATTTACTGTTGAAATTATCAAGGGCTTAGGAAAGTTTTCGAAGATCCAAATTGAGTATAGAAAGAATTAAAAGCTGTTTGTCCTGTGGAGACCATATCAATGGTTTATGACCTTTGTGAGAAACGAAAGTTGTTGTTTTTGTCGTCATTGCATTGGTTCTTCCTAGGGGACATCAGGGAATTTCAAATATGGAGGAATTTAATATGTTGGCTATTGGCATTATCGTATATGCCAGTTGGACAATTTTCCTTTTTTAAATGTTTTTTATTTAAAATATTATGTTATGTTTTTTTTATATAAATTTAAATTCATTATTACAATCTATTTACTTTTATCTTACCTATCTGTTAAAAACCTTAAAAATAGTATAAACTATAAAGAAAGACAAACTAATCCAGTAACCAAGGTTACAACCAGAATCAAAACATAAACAAGAATCTATAACTACGAAGTCATCGCAGATTGTAACGACAACTATGTAAACCAGATTCAAACCTGTAATCAGGGGCAAATTCATATGTTATCCAGCGGGGGCGAGGCACCCGCTGGAATTTATCTGAGTAATGAAAAATTTTTGGTTTCTTTAACTAGACACATTCACAAATACTTGAGAGGCACCTGTGACATCGACAAACAAAAAGGGAGGAGGGAAACCGAAGATTTTGGTGATTTTTTTGCAAGAAGTTTTAATGGAGAACACAAGCTTTGTGAAGAAGAAGAGGAAAGAGATAAGTGATGGAGAAGATGGTGTTGAGAAAGTAAAGGAAAGTAAAGTTGTCAGAAACTCATTTACTAATTTCATTTGTCAAAACTAAAAGTTGCACATACCCCCCTTTAGTTGATTAAAACTTACAAATTAAACTTTTAAGTTTGATTTGAATTTTTAACAATCCTAAAGTATTAAATTATGTATTTAGAGAAATTGTTTTAATAGTTTTATTGTGATTAGGAAGTGTCTCAATACTCAACGGTTGGAAGTACGAGGAATTATATGAGTTTAACGTAAACTTTTTTTTATCGTTGTTGTAAAATACTAAAATCAACACTAAGTCTAAGAAATTGGAACAATATAACTCATTTTAATTACATATTTCATGAAAAACAAGTAAAAACAGTCGAGATCGACATTTTCTTTTTAGTAATTAGCCGAATAAATTATCATTATTTGGCGGTTTGGTCCATTTTTGACATATTTTACCCGTTTTTAAGCAGTTCATTTTTGACATATTTGATTCGTTTTGACTGATCTATTTTTTGCACCCGCTGACAAAAAATCCTAGATCCACCACTGCCTGCAATGATGAGTTGCAGGTTGAATCAACTTGTGAAAGATGAATCGTCAGTGAGAGCCTAAAGAACCAAAATTAGGGTTTCAAGTGTACGTGAAGATATGCGGGTAAAAGATCCAGATGTGCGCTCTCTCTCTCTTTCTTTATATAATCCAAGAGAGAAACGGAGGAAGTCTTCGAGTAAAAGATACGCAACAAGCCACACCAAAGAGCCCATTCAATTAGATCCAAGCCCATAGACTGAAAATATAAAACTAAGAAATTAACAAAACAAAGCCGGATTTGAAATTAAAATAAAAACTAAAAAAGATAAAAATAAACTTATCTTTTTAACACTATCTGTATTAATTTTATTAGTATAAATTAAATCGTATCCAATATAATACATTTAGGTCCCAAAACATCCTTTTATTTATACGTAGAACTATATGTTGTAAATAGAGCATATATCAAATATATCGGTACATAAATAAAAATAAAAGAGTAAACTACACTTTTAGTCCTTCAGGTTTGGTCAAATTCTCGCTTTTAGTCCATTAGTTCTAATTTCATATTTTTAGTCACTCTGGTTCTCAATTTGTGTCAATCAACTACGGGTACTTACTACTTAACACCGTTTACTTTTTCTATTAAGTTTTTTTTTTATGAAAAGACTAAACTACCCCTATTATGAAATAAATACATATTATTCTTTTTAATTTACACATGGACAATTCTGATTGGTCAAAATAATTAAATAAATAACAAAATTATATAACAATAATATAAAATATGCACCATCTCTATTGCTACCTCTCACTCTCCCTGATCAAAGCACCATGTTTTTCGGCCACATTTTCTATCCTCCTATCTCACTCTCTCTCACTCTCACACACACTCTCTCTTTCTCTCTCTCTCTCTCTCTCTCTCTCTCTATATATATATATATATATATATATATACACACTAGCTTTAACCTCGTGTGTTATACGGGGTGAAAAGTTAAGATTATATTGATAAATATCTTAACAACTCTTTTTATACAAATTTGATATTGTATTTGTAACTTTTTCATTTTGTTACATGTTAAGATTATATGGATGAAAGTAATTAAAACATTAAAAAATACATGAAAATTCATTTAATAAGTTGTGCACTTTTTACAATACATTAAATTACATGTCAAATGAAACCTTACAATGATTATTTATAAATTTGAAAATACTTCATTTTATGAAACATTTGACGTGGTATTGGTAATTTTTCTATTTTTACCAAATATTAATAGATTGAGTCCATCTCTACTTTTAACTCTTGATAATGCAACATACGGCTGATCTTGACTAAACACTAGATCTTTCAATACAAACCAACATTTGAAAGTGATTGCCCTAAACTTTTATTCATGGTCATTGTAAAAATATAACAAATTGTATATTTTTTCTTTGAAGTTTTAGTGAAATTCTTTTGTCTGAATATGTTAAACCAATTATAGGGATAAAATTGTGATGATCAAAGTTGCTTCAAAATACAATCTTCGCTTCTATAACGCGATTACATTGTGATTTGACCTAAAGACTTGTTACATTACCTAAACCATTTTTTAATCAATATTTATTAATAGCATAACTGGAACACCGACATTTAAAACTAATTTATGGTTTGACAAACCTGATAATGTAAGGGTATGTTTGGGATTGCTTATTTTAAGCTCCATATTGACTTTTGTAAAAAATTATAGTGAGTTTTGAGAAGTAAGTTCCCCTTACTTCTTGTAATATCCGTACTTTCCACATCATCGTTTATTTACATTTTGTACCCTTGTACTTTCATTTTTGAATCCATTGTAACCCGAGACTTATGATCAATGAATTTATTGGATTTATTCAATTACATGTTTACAACATACATTACATTTATACATATGCAAGACAACATCATACGTGCAATATTACAAAATTATATATTACAAACACGCGTTTTACTTTTTTACATTTATATTCTCGTTTCACGTCCATACACGCTCGGTTTATTATTATTATTATTATTAGTAGTAGTATTATTATCATTATTATCATTAGTACTATTATTATTATTATTTAATTTTTTTTCTTTTAAAAAAAAAAGAATCACCTCCCTTTCAACCACCAACTCCCAACTAACTCATTTAATACCCCAAACCCTAATCCACACTTATAAATACCCACTCCCTTTCACTCATCCACCCTTACACCCTCCAAATTCTCTAACAAATCTCTCAAAGTGCTCCATTTCTTCCAAGATTTTTTTGCAGAATTTTATAAGGTAAAAACCTTATTTTTCTTCAAGTTTCTTCCTTTTTTTTTCTTAACAATTATTCCTTCACCCTCTTGGATAAACCTCTAGGATCTTATCATTTGTTTACCTTGGTAAACATCTAAGATAAGTCACCATTTGAGGTCCAAGTTGTGGTCTTTCAACTAACATTTCTCCTTCTTCATGTTCTTGTTTGGATATTTTACATCTAGTTGTGGTAAAACCAAACCAAGCCTCCATCAAAATTCTATGATGGAAGCCTTGTGCTAAGGTATTTGGATGAAGTAGATGAACATAGGTTCATCTACCATAAGACATCCAATAGCCACAAGGTGTTCAAATCCTATACATAAATATTATAAATAAATCTAACAAGGTTTGTGGATTTCCCAACCTTTCTCTTGGCCACTTCAAGTGGTATATTACTAACTATACTAACTTTTGACCATCCGAATTCCTAACTAAGTTAGGGGTTTGTGTTTCGGTCCGCCGTCGGCGATGCATGACCAACTTGATACTATTATACATATATATTATTTATTATTTCTTCTCCACCGAACTTATGCCTACGTTACCTTTTAGGTTAACCGGCATTCCCGACTCTTCACCTTCCCGTTCATCCTTTCGTTACCACGCCAAACCGTGAGTTTCATACTTGCCCCTTTTACATTTTTGCACTTTGGGACTTGAAAACATGTACATATTCAAAACCCATACACTACAAGATTCACACTTTATTCAAACACAATTCATTAACATGCTCATGTGACAACAACTTGACTACATGCTTAAATACAACTTGTTAATACAATAGTTCATTAATTCTTGCAAAACCGCACTTAACAAGTGTAGCGCTATAAGATTGACACCCGTCGGCTTTTCATTACCTTTATGGAGCCCCCGATCTTGTTATGTTATTTTTTTCGACTAGTATTCTTTGGATGCTCGGTATGCTATGTCAACAATAGGTTTGAACTATATCATTACAAATTGTATGAACATTAGTAAAGTATGTCTATGCATGTGAATTGTTGCTTTAAACATGATTATTATATGTATGAAACTTGTATGAACTCACCAACTTTCTTGTTGATCAAATATTATTTTACATGTTTTCAGGAGATGTTTGATGCTACCATGGAAACGGAATCTAGGGACTTTGCCTTAGATATCAAATTTAAATATTTTTGTCTTTTGTTTATCAATGTATTTCCTTTAATTGAAACAATTGTATTTGAAATTCTTAGTTTAATGAAATCAGTTAAATTTATATTTCAACAATAGTGCCACGATGCCTTTGAACAATCCTACACGTCACGTTCGGTGATTCCGCCGCCGAATGGGTTGTGACAGTTTGATATCAGAGCCGTGGTTATAGGGAATTAGGAAAATTGCTTATTTGACCTAGCCTATAACTAAGGACCCGTTTTAGACCATTCCTTATGACTCTTAATACGCTTGTTCTACCACCTTTGCTTCTTACTTATTCTTTGGACTAAATACACCGTCATGGATTTCAAGACATCAAGACATTCATATTTCACCAAAGAAACGAACTCACCAAAAGAGGGTAATTCCTCATTCGGTGATAAGTTTCACTCCGCCTAAGACTTAGGAATTTACCATCAAGTTAGGTGTGAAAACCTCACCTTCACGGTAAAAGAATTCCACTCACAAACGCTCTTGGGAAACCTTACCGTTAAAGTTAGGAGTGATTTCCTATCTCAAACGGTTAAGGCACCAACCCTATACAAAACGGAACGACACCACCAACCTAGGAGTGAAATCCACAATTTGGTGATTAGTTCCACTCTTAAAATTTTCAATCTCGCCAAAGTCTCGGCTTTGCTAATGACTAGGGACACGTAGTAACCGGAAGGGTAAAATACCGTTAACCGAATTACCGGCGAGAGTATTTTATCTATTACGCCAAAACGTGTTTCCCGAACTCAATAGAAGGTTTGACCACTTGGGTTAGTCGACGTTTTCGTTAGTTCAAGAGCCGAGCTAACGAGACACTCCAACTTTTTACAAACAAGCCTCTCTTTTATATATAAACTATTTTCACTACTATTATTATACTAACTTGGTTCGATCTCGTGGACGCTCGCTTTTCGCTACTCGCCTTACTAACTTCAAAACGCTAATACATTCGAGAACCAATTAAATTTATGCTCTTTCATCGTCACATGTTTTTTATATACACTATTTCCATACATGATTCACATTACCAAACGTGCTATTACATGAAATTACTTGATTACTTGTTCCATACGTGAAATTTACATACTCATATGACAACAATTTTTATGCAAAATCATTGATCAAAGTCTCACAACCCCCTTTTGTAGATGTCTTCATCTCGCCACTCTGCTACCGCCAGGAACAACAAGAGGGACAGGCGTTTGGCCGCACTCGTGGCCAAGCAAATGGCCCAAGTCATCCCTGGCCTCATCCAGAACCTCACCCCCGACGGATCGGTCGAATCCAACACCGAAACTCCCAACTCCCACGCCCAACACTACCGAACCTTCCTTGCTTGTCGTCCCGAATCTTTCACGGGACTTGAAGGTGCAACCAAGCTCCTTAGCTGGTTTGCGAGCATGGAAAACACCTTCTCGGTAAGCGAGATCCCGGACCACCTCCGGACTCGCTACGCCGCTAGCTTCTTCAAAGAGCAAGCTCTCGCTTGGTGGGATAGCGAGAAGGAGCTCGACGAGGAGATCGTCACCCTGTCTTGGAAGGAACTCAAAGCGCTTATGCGCGAAGAGTACTGCCCTCCCCACGAGTTGCAAGCACTCGAGGAGGAGTTTTTCACCCTCAAACAGGACAGCGGTGACAATGCTGCCTACAACCTCCGCTTCCAACAACTCTCTGTCCTTGCGCCTCGCCAAGTTGACACCATAGAGCGATCTGTGGCCAAGTACATACAAGGCCTCCCGTCCGTCATCAAGGACACGGTCGCCGCCGCCGAACCCACCAACCTCGCCAAGGCCATGCGCCTTGCGGCCGCTTTCTCCCGAAACTGTGTTCAGGATGGTACTTTAACCATTCGGGGGCACCAAGAAGCATGCCACCCAAGCCACCGTTGAGCCCACCGAACCCAAAGTCACCGAACCAAAACCCGCCAAAACCCCTACTCACCAAAACAACAAAAAGCGCAAGTCCCAAGCCCGGAACTATGCGGTTGTCACCCCCGTTAACCAAGTGCCGATGAACCAAGACCCGACACCCCAAAAGAAATCGTATGGTGAATCTTACCCATTATGCAACACTTGCCAATACCACCACCCAAACAACCTCCCATGCCGAAAATGCACCTCGTGTGGCAAATTCGGACACCTTGCCAACCTATGCCGCAACCCACAACAACCCCAAAACACCCAAGCTCCCCCACCAAACCGAAACCCACCGGCCATCACAAATGGTCAGGCTTGCTACCGTTGTGGTGATCCAAACCACATGAGCCCACAATGCCCACAAAACCAAAACCAACACCACCACAACAACAACCCCACCAACAACAACAACCGCAACCAACCACCCAACCAAAACTAACCCACAAACCCAAGAGGCCGTGCTTACAACATCAATGCGGCGCAGGCACAAACTGATAACGACGTGGTGAACGGTATGTTTCCTATCAATGGTCGGTATGCTTCTGTTTTATTTGATACCGGTGCGGATAAAAGTTTCGTATCGCTAGAATTTGAACTTATGTTAGCTAAGACCCGATCTAAGTTAGAGAACTCCTTCACTGTCGAAATCGCGGACGGAAAATCCACCTTTTGTGACATGATTATCCTCGATTGTACTCTCGACCTTAATGGTCATCCCTTCTCGATCGATCTCATACCCATGCAATTGGGGAGTTTTGATGTCATAGTAGGCATGGATTGGCTTGCCAAGAACCATGCCGAAGTCGTTTTCTTTGAGAAACCATGCCGAAGTCGTTTTCTTTGAGAAATTCATCCGTATTCCCCTTCCATCCGGTCAAGTTTTGCAAATCCATGGCGAAAGGCCATCCGGTGGACTCAAACTCATGTCCTGCACCAAAGCCCAAAAATATTTACTAAAGAACTACGTGGCCTTTTTGGCCCAAGTAGTGAAAAAGAAAGAAAAGGGCAAAGGTGTAAAAGACATTCCCATCATTTGCGATTTCCCCGAAGTCTTTCCCGAGGACCTACCCGGTCTTCCTCCATCCCGTGAGGTCGAATTCCGAATTGATCTCATGCCCGGTACGACTCCGATTTCCAAAGCTCCTTACCGCCTTGCACCCTCCGAGATGCAAGAACTTGCCGGTCAACTTCAAGAGTTAGCCGACAAGGGTTTCATTCGTCCGAGTTCATCCCCGTGGGGCGCTCCCGTTTTATTCGTTAAAAATAAAGACGGATCGTTCCGCATGTGCATCGATTATCGTGAGCTTAACAAACTCACTATCAAGAATCAGTATCCTTTGCCTCGCATCGACGATCTTTTCGACCAACTCCAAGGTGCGTCTTGTTTTTCCAAGATCGATCTCCGTTCGGGATATCATCAACTTCGTGTTCATGAGGACGACATTCCCAAAACCGCATTTCGAACCCGATACGGACACTACGAATTTATGGTGATGCCTTTCGGGCTAACCAATGCACCCGCGGTTTTCATGGATCTCATGAACCGAGTGTGCAAACCGTATTTGGAAAAATGCGTAATCGTCTTCATTGATGACATTCTCATCCATTCCAAATCCCGATCCACCCACGAGGAACACCTTCGCTTAATATTGGAGTTACTAAGAAAAGAACAACGTTACGCCAAATTCTCCAAGTGTGAATTTTGGCTTAAGGAAGTCCAATTTTTGGGACATGTTATTAGTAGGCGGCTAAGCCTTTAATCCTGATAAAAGAAAGAGTTTTCCCACCCTCCAAGTATCCATAAATGGAATCGGTTTGAGTGAATTACTTACCGCAGCCAAAGCCAATAGGGAAAGTCAGGTCAAGAGAGAGTCTCTTTCCGATTAGTGCATCTCGCACTTCCAATTCATTCCGAGTTAGAAAAAGCCCTCCCTTTTCCTTATTCTAGGGTAAAGTCCTCTTAAATGGATTACTAGTTCCTTCCTTCCCAATCAATGCTAACTCTATCTTCCTCTCTTGTAATTTAGGAGATTTCCCCAGCCCATAAAGAACTGTAGTTACATACAGCTCTCAAAAGAGAAAAAGAGAAAGAGCTATGAGTTCAAGTAAGAAAGTGAAAGTTCAGTCCTCACAGTTTCCCTATCCTACTGCCAAAAAGAAGACAACAACAATCTAGCTCCTCGTACTACTTCTCTCAGTAAATACCATTCTCTTAGTTAGGTAGTAAATAGATAGACGGATTAGTACTTTTACCCAGGGGTAGCCTTCCTTGTCGCCAAAGAAGAATGATAATTGATAAAGTTTTCTTGGGGTTTTTCGCTTCAATAGCAGAAGCAAAGAAGTCAAATCAATGCAGCTTTCGTGCCCAGCCTAAAAAGATCCTATCCTCTTGCAGCTGGAGCTCTTGATGGCACGTTCGAGCGAGTTTATGAATGAATGAAATCAGTTGAAGGAGCGGCCAAGGACGAAAGCTTTGATTGCGTTCTGCTATGGTTGGCTTTTTTCCTTGCCTAAAACAACTATCTTCTCTTCGCGAACGGTTAAGAATCCTCTTTGTATGCGCGTTATCTCTTGTTTATTCTTCTAGTTTTTGCTTCTTATGCTTTGATGGGTGAGACTCCGTTTCTTCTTAGGTTGTCTGTAAGTGTAGTTCGTGGTTCACGGGTGAGGTTACCTGGATAGGTGGGCAGTTCCTATCGGTGGAGCTAAGACACTTTCGAGAGATATAGCTGTAGCTCTTGATGGCACGGGCAAGACAGTTCATGAAGTGGATCCAGCCAAAATAGAAGCAGTCAAGAACTGGATTGCTCCGAAATCTGCTACCGAAGTCCGCTCATTCCTTGGTCTTGCGGGCTATTACCGTCGTTTCATCGCCAACTTTTCCAAGATCTCCGTTCCTCTCACCGCATTAACTCAAAAAGGGAAACCCTACGAGTGGGGACCTAATGAAGAGGAAGCTTTCCAAACACTTAAGGATAAGCTTTGCAATGCTCCGATCCTTACTCTTCCCGACGGAAACGATGACTTCGTGGTGTATTGTGACACCTCTAACATTGGTCTCGGTTGTGTTCTCATGCAACGAGGCAAGGTCATCGCTTACGCATCCCGTCAACTCAAGATCCATGAGAAGAATTACACGACTCATGATCTTGAACTCACCGCCGTCGTCTTTGCTCTCAAGCTTTAGAGACACTACCTTTACGGTACCAAATGCGTGGTCTTCACAGATCACAAGAGTCTCCAACATCTTAATAACCAAAAGGATCTAAACATGCGCCAACGCCGAGGGATTGAAACAATCAAAGATTACGAATGCGAAATTCGCTACCATCCCGGTAAAGCGAACGTCGTTGCCGATGCCCTCAGCCGAAAGCACCATGTGAAGTTCCTTTGTGCCCGTATGCAATCCGACATCCATGTCCGTATTTGTGAAGCCCAACATCTTTCGGTCACCGAAGGCGACATGTACAACGAAATGTCTTGTGGTGCCGAACTCCAACTCGAGACCAAACCCAACGGTGTACTTTATTTCATGAATCGTGTTTGGGTTCCCAATCATTCCGATCTTTGTTCTTCCATCATGCATGAGGCTCACAAGTCTCGGTATTCGGTCCACCCTGGTACGGACAAAATGTACAGGGATCTGCGTTCTATCTACTGGTAGCCCGGTATGAAAAAGGATATCGCGCTCTATGTGTCGAAGTGTAATACTTGCGCTAGAGTGAAAGCCGAGCACCAACGTCCATCCGGTTTGCTCGTGCAACCGGAGATTCCAGTTTGGAAATGGGAGAGCATTGCTATGGATTTCATTACCAAACTCCCATTGACATCCTCTCGTCATGATTCCGTTTGGGTTATCATCGATCGTCTCACCAAATCTGCTCACTTCATTCCCATCCGCGAGAGCTACCCCGTTGCAAGGCTAGCTCAAATCTACATCACGGAAATCGTTAGTCGTCATGGTGTTCCTTTGGACATCATATCCGATCATGACAGTCGTTTCACCTCCCGTTTTTGAGAATCCTTCAATGAAGCCATGAGTACTCAACTCAATCTTAGTACGGCTTACCACCCTCAGACGGATGGTCAGACTGAACGTACTATCCAAACTCTCGAGGATATGCTTCGATCGTGTGTCATTGATTTCGGTGGTAATTGGGACGTGCACTTGCCTTTGATCGAGTTCTCTTACAACAATAGTTACCATACCAGCATCGGCATGGCTCCATTTGAGGCACTTTATGGTCGAAAATGTCGGTCACCCGTTTGTTGGACCGAGATCGGCGAAACACAAATTACCGGACCCGAGTTAATCCAAGAGACCACAGACAAGATCCTCAAAATTCGTGACAACCTACGTACCGTTCGGAGTCGACAAAAGAGTTACGCCGACCGAAAGCGCAACACGGTTACTTTCGAAGTTGGAGATTTCGTTTTCCTTAAGGTTTCACCTTGGAAAGGAGTCTTTCGCTTCGGGAAGCGAGGAAAACTATCCCCACGTTATGTTGGTCCTTTCAAGATTTTCGAGAAAGTCGGTTCTGTTGCATACAAACTTGATCTCCCTACCGAGCTTAGCAACATCCACCCCACCTTCCACGTCTCTAACTTGAGAAAGTGCTTATCAAATGAAGATCTCCAAGTTCCACTTGAAGACGTTCAGATCGACCCAACAATGCACTTTGTCGAGAAACCTGTTGAGATAATGGATCGTGAAGTTAAACAACTCAAGCGTAGTCGTATTCCAATCATTAAGGTACGTTGGGAAGGAAAACGTGGTGCAGAATTCACTTGGGAACGTGAAGACCAAATGAAAGCCAAGTACCCGCATCTTTTTTCAGAGTCTTCCTCATGAAAGAAATTTCGGGACGAAATTTTCTAAAGTCGGGGAGACTGTAATATCCGTACTTTCCACATCATCGTTTATTTACATTTTGTACCCTTGTACTTTCATTTTTGAATCCATTGTAACCCGAGACTTATGATCAATGAATTTATTGGATTTATTCAATTACATGTTTACAACATACAATACATTTATACATATGCAAGACAACATCATACGTGCAATATTACAAAATTATATATTACAAACACACGTTTTACTTTTTTTACATTTATATTCTCGTTTCACGTCCATACACGCTCGGTTTATTATTATTATTATTAGTAGTATTATTATCATTATTATCATTAGTACTATTATTATTATTATTTCATTTTTTTTTCTTTTAAAAAAAAAGAATCACCTCCCTTTCAACCACCAACTCCCAACTAACTCATTTAATACCCCAAACCCTAATCCACACTTATAAATACCCACTCCCTTTCACTCCTCCACCCTTACACCCTCCAAATTCTCTAACAAATCTCTCCAAGTGCTCCATTTCTTCCAAGATTTTTTTGTAGAATTTTATAAGGTAAAAACCTTATTTTTCTTCAAGTTTCTTCCTTTTTTTTTCTTAACAATTATTCCTTCACCCTCTTGGATAAACCTCTAGGATCTTATCATTTGTTTACCTTGGTAAACATGTAAGATAAGTCACCATTTGAGGTCCAAGTTGTGGTCTTTCAACTAACATTTCTCCTTCTTCATGTTCTTGTTTGGATATTTTACATCTAGTTGTGGTAAAACCAAACCAAGCCTCCATCAAAATTCTATGATGGAAGCCTTGTGCTAAGGTATTTGGATGAAGTAGATGAACATAGGTTCATCTACCATAAGACATCCAATAGCCACAAGGTGTTCAAATCCTATACATAAATATTATAAATAAATCTAACAAGGTTTGTGGATTTCCCAACATTTCTCTTGGCCACTTCAAGTGGTATATTACTAACTATACTAACTTTTGACCATCCGAATTCCTAACTAAGTTAGGAGTTTGTGTTTCGGTCCGCCGTCGGCGATGCATGACCAACTTGATACTATTATACATATATATTATTTATTATTTCTTCTCCACCGAACTTATGCCTACGTTACCTTTTAGGTTAACCGGCATTCCCGACTCTTCACCTTCCCGTTCATCCTTTCGTTACCACACCAAACCGTGAGTTTCATACTTGCCCCTTTTACATTTTTGCACTTTGGGACTTGAAAACATGTACATATTCAAAACCCATACACTACAAGATTCACACTTTATTCAAACACAATTCATTAACATGCTCATGTGACAACAACTTGACTACATGCTTAAATACAACTTGTTAATACAATAGTTCATTAATTCTTGCAAAACCGCACTTAACAAGTGTAGCGCTATAGGATTGACACCCGTCGGCTTTTCGTTACCTTTATGGAGCCCCCGATCTTGTTATGTTATTTTTTTCGACTAGTATTCTTTGGATGCTAGGTATGCTATGTCAACAATAGGTTTGAACTATATCATTACAAATTGTATGAACATTAGTAAAGTATGTCTATGCATGTGAATTGTTGCTTTAAACATGATTATTATATGTATGAAACTTGTATGAACTCACCAACTTTCTTGTTGATCAAATATTATTTTACATGTTTTCAGGAGATGTTTGATGCTACCATGGAAACGGAATCTAGGGACTTTGCCTTAGATATCAAATTTAATATTTTTATCTTTTGTTTATCAATGTATTTCCTTTAATTGAAACAATTGTATTTGAAATTCTTAGTTTAATGAAATCGGTTAAATTTATATTTCAACAATAGTGCCACGATGCCTTTGAACAATCCTACACGTCACGTTCGGTGATTCCGCCGCCGAATGGGTTGTGACACTTCTCAAAAACTATTTTTCCCCCCTTTAAAAAGTTAAAAGTAGTAGCAAAAGTCACATTTCCCAAATAATTTTTTAACTTATAAAAGTTAATAAGTAGTTTCAATAAGCAATCCCAAACACCCCCTAAGTCTATTTAGAAAATCGAAAGATTATAAACTTTCATCAAAATTGTCATCAAGATACTCTGATTGATGGATACTATTTGTATTTGTATGCGGAAAATCTCGATAAATTTTTAATACTAAATCTATCATTAAAAAAATAATAAAAAGATATAAATAAAATTTAAATTTCAACAATATATCGTCTTTTAAATTCAAAATTTAAAACTCTAAATTTTAAAAATTTCACTCCTTAATATTTCGACACAATTAAATTTAAAATTCCAGAATTAAATATGAAAAATTTAAAACTAATAAATTTGAATTAAAACTTGTAAACATGTTTTTTGAAAAAAAAATCTCGTCATTTAAAAATAATTAAAGTTTAAAATATAATACACTTTTAAAAATAAATATTTGCAAGTTTCTTAATTTTATTAAAAACTAAGTATTAAAATTTTAAATCAAAATACAAAATTTGTTTACAAATATCAAATTTAATTAAAAAAGTACTAATTAAATATTAGCAAACTTTATTCTAACACATATTTATTTAAAATACAAACGTAGTATTTTCAAATTTATATGTAAAATTAAAAAAAGTTATGTTTTTTTATAATAAAATTTTAAAAAATCGTTTTTTTTAACAATAAAACTTTAAAACTCGCTTTTTTAAATATTTTGTTTTTTAATTCTTGATTTTTTTAAGTATTAACTTTTAGCTAGTGGTAATAATGATGAAAATGTTTATTTATATAAATTTCAAAAAAAAGGCTAAATATGAAAGTATTAAATGGAGGATATAAATGTGGTTTTGAAGGGAAAAAATTGTGAGATGTAATATGGTGATGTCAAGTGACAAAACCATTTAGGTTTTTTATTAGAAGAGAGATATATATATCTAGCGGTGTATGAAATCAAAACCCTTCAAGATCAAATTCAAAACCCAAATTAAAACCCAAACCACTGTCGAATTTGTATGACCTTAACTTCCTCCACCACCGTCGATAAACAAATTCACATTCATTCTTTGATTCCCCCTTTATTCTCTCTGTTCTTAAAGAAGCTTTCATTTAAAGTTCTACCGACAACCACTCTCTACCATGTCTCTCTTTCTAGAGGGGAGCTGTGTATTTTGGTTTAATTTAGGAGATAAGTTCTTCAAAACTGGTGAATAAACCAACAATGGAGTCCATGACCATCTTGTATCTATACAGGGACATAGTTCTTCAATTTGCACCAAATGATTTATTACAATTCTTTTTGTCCGACAAATAATTTCTATAATTGAAGCCGATTAATTACCATCACTCGCCTGAAACCTAGATCGTCGGCCATAGAAACCCGCCACCGCATAAGCTTTTGGATATTTTTCAATCGAATGACAAGGATGAAACCGTGTTTGGTTGGCGGTAAAAGGGTGGGGTGAGTCTTGCTTTCCAGATTCTTAACATCTCCATGGATTCCCACATCGAATCCGTTTTCACCAAGAACAAGAAAAAAAGTGGGCTTTTTGTTTTCCGTTTTCAATCGAAGGTTACTGAGATAATTAGAACAAATCCAACTTTTCCAATCAAAATTGGAAGATTCGTTCCTCGATTACCCACCGCCCCCTTTCTTTATCTTGAATCAGATGGCGGCGGTAGATCTAGGGTTAGAGAGAGAGAGAGAGAGAGGACGGTGATGGAGATGGCGGTGGTGGTGTGGTGGTAAAGATTGTGGCGGTGGTGGGGTGGCGGGGGTGGGGGTGTAGTGGTGGTAGTGTGGGGGATGTTAGAGTTGATCTTTCAACTTATAAAATGAGTAATAAATCGAGTTAAGGGTATTTTCTTCTTTTTACCGTAACTTAACAGAATAATAGGATGGAGCTTAGTGGATTGGTTAAAAATGAGACAAATGGTGAAACTATTGGATGTAAATCACAATTTTTAAACTAATGGACTAAAAACGAGAATTGGACCAAAACTCAGAGACTAAAACCGTAGTTTACTCAAAATAAAATTTGCTAAATCTAGCATAACACATTCATATCAAACCTATTCAAATATTATATTGCCAATAGTGGAAATGCTGAATGTAATTGCTTATTCTATGTATATTTGAAGTAGTTTGACACAATGTGACATAACATTAGACATCGGGCAATATCCTTTGTGAAGATCAAATGATAATAGCACTGTTTTATATCCTGGACGGGACTGGCCAGCCTGTCCAACCAGGATTCAGTATGTTTAACTGTCCGGCCACATAGGTTAAAACGGGTTGCAAAATAACTTGCCGGTTCAGCGTAATTTCCGGTTGAACCGGTGGCTCGGTTCGGCGGTCGGACCGATTTTTGTAATATATATATTTTTTTTTCTGTTTTTTACGTTCCAAAAGTCTGTGGATTATATTTGTTGGATTTATAAGTTTGAATTATGTTTGTTAATACTTGGATGGAATGTTTGAAGCTGTGTTCTTAAAAAAGACTGTTGTGTGTATTTTTTAAGTTGGATGAATTTTTTAAAAAAATTGAAGTTTGAATTATGTTTGTTGGATACTTGGATTGTTATGTATATTTTTAATTTTTTTAAGATGCTTTCCGGTTCATAATCCAGTCCGACCAGTGGACCGGTAAAACATCTGATTAGTTGTCCGGTCCAGTTTTTAACGAATATATAATGAATACATAGGACTATTTACATAGAATAAAAACTTATCAATTCTTCTACTTTTTGTCGTTTATAATATATTACTATATATTATTATCAATATACTTTTAATATGGAGTGTCGACAAACTTTTCTCAATATAACTTCATCACGTAACTTGATTTTAAATACAATTTTATTTTTAATATTTTTTTTACGTCAAAACGTTAAAAAACCGTGCCTTCAATTTAAAACAAAAAGTAACGAACGAAAAGTTATAACTGGAAAACTAAATTATTATAAACTGAAACTGGTTAAAAATGTATATTACCTATATTACTCCGGTGAAATCAAAAATAAAAAAAGGTTCAATAAAATGTGTGTGCCACGTGGCCCACTAAAATGGAAGTACTGTTAACGTAATGCTAAGTTGTGTAGTATAGGAATTTGATTTTTTTTTTAACTTTATAGTTTGTTTGTTTAGTTTTTTTTGACGTCGTGATAAAAAATTATTAAAAACGGAGTCGTATTCGGAATAGAGTATTTTTTATGTAGTGTGAGTTGTATCGACTACAGGTACCGGGAAGAATGAGACAAACACCGACTGAAAAACAATGGTACCGTCTTTAACCTATGTTTCGGTCTCCACAACCGAGTCGACGTAACTTCATACGTTTCTTTTATATATTTAATCACGTTTTTTTATTGTGCTAAACCACGTTAATGTTACCGCCTCAACCGTTTAAGGTCCGTCTCCTGTCGCAGAGCGAGGGCAAATTTTATTTAAAAACAATTCTTTTTGTGCTTAGCCACGTTAATGTCACTGTCTTAACCGTCTAAGATCCGTTTCCCGCCGCGGAGCGGGGGCAACATTTCTAGTTCATTCTGAAAGAACAAATCTTTATATATATATATATATATATATATATATATATATAAATACATATATCATCTTCTATCTTCTATATCTAATAAATAAAAATAATGAGGGACACGTGTCAGCTTTGTAGGCCATCTAAAAGTTGGTTTTCCCACCTATGTTTCTCCTATTAAATATTAGATGGCACGTGTCGACTTCTGGTGTAATCTAGATTTTGATTTTTCATCTCTCTCTCTCTATCCTATTAAATAATAATGATTTTCTTTAATTTGGTAAATAATATGATTACACCATAAGTTATATTCTTTAATTTTTTACAAAACGACTTTAAGAAATATATGATATGTTATTTATAATAAATTTAAAAAATATTTATTTAACCTGTGTAATATACAAGTTTCTAATCTAGTACCTAATATTACAAGTAAAATTGGGGGACACATGACAGCACCGGAATCATTCTCACTAACATTTTCCCACCCATTGCCATTTAACCCATATTACATACATGTGTGGGTCACCCAATACACAAAATTCGGATCTAATATAACCATACAGACCCGTTCCTTTCTTTCATTCGTAACCCTAGATTTCACTTTCGCCTCTTTCACCTGTATCTCCTTATCCTTCTCCCTCTTATCGTCTGTAGAGATAAAGACTGATGGCTACAAAATTCTCTAAGTATAAATGCTGCGGACTCTACAATTTTGCTACTAATGAAGTTGTTGCGGATAAGTGCTTATGCTGCGGATAGTTATGCTTTGTTGCTGATCAAAAACTATGTTGTGGATAGGCTTTATCTGCTGAAGTACAAGTTTGCTGCTGATAGGCTTCTCAGCAGTATCAAACAATGATGCTGTTGATAGGCAAATCATCAGCAACTTTGACTTTACTACTGACATCCTCTGCTGCAACACTGACACACCTATCAGTAGAAGGAATGTTATTGGTGCATATGACAAAAGACAATGCTACTACTTCTAAAGTCTCCTGCAAAGATTCCTAAGAAGACTTTTTGTTTTACAGTTGTCTTTTTGCTGCAGTTGTCTTCTTGTTGTCCTCCAATTGTAGTGTAGCTTTTATCCGTAAAAGATCAACGACTTGTGTTTGATCTGATCCTTAGAATCAAGGGTCTGTCTTGATTCTAAGTTCCTTTATATGTATTATTTCTCTTCAGTTGTATGTATGCTTCCTTAGAGTTTTCTATGTAACTTGTAAAATTTGAAGAGTAATACAATTTGCATTTATTAGTATTCTCATTGTTTTTTGTTGCATTGAATAGTTGTTATTGTTTTCGCCAATCTCAACTAAACAGGACCATCTTGTAATACATCGATCCTACAAGTGGTATCAGAGCTTTGACTCTCAGATTAAGCAAACTCACATTTTTTTAATCACTCTTTGGTTCTGTTACTATTATCTTTTTGCTACACATCATCTATCCAAAGTATGACACAAAATACTGGATTTGATGATATTGGAAGCCTTCACAGACTGGTGTCTGGGGAAGATTATGACATGTGGAAAAACATAATGGAAAACTTCTTTTGCTATCAAGAATATGGAATGTGGAGATCTATAATTGATGGTCATTATGTGCCAATGGTGGCCTTTGCTGATTCTGGAGGTCCATCTGTCCCTAAAGAAGCTTCAAAGTATTCTGAGGAAGATATCAAGAAGATGGAGGTAGATTTTAAAGCTCTAGGAGCCATACAAATGTGCCTGCCAAATGAAGTGTTTCACAACTTCAAAGAATACATGACTGCTAAAGAGCTATGGGAAGCTCTTGAGAAGATGTTTGCTGGATCTGGAGAGGTTAAAGAAAACACGAGAGACATTCTGAAGCAACAATATGAAAACTTTATGTACAAGGATGGTGAGTCTCTTACAACCCAGTACAAAAGGTACACTTACCTTGTTGGTGAGCTGCAGTGTGTCAAAGTCAAGCTAGAGAATGAAGATATTCTCAAAAAGTTCATTAGATCTCTTCCAAGCCGCTGGACACTTTATACAATGTCAATTAGAAGAACTGAAAACTTGAAGACTCTCGCCATGACTGAGCTGTTTGGTATGCTAAAGACATATGAGCTGGAAATGATTCAAGCAAAAGAAAGAAAATCAGGTTATTCATCTACACCCTCATCATCTACCACCTCCTATGCATTACACTCTAACCATACATTACCAAGCTCAAGCAACTATTATCCTTCCATTGTCACACATCCTCAAACACCCAACTCACAAGTAAACAACTCTCCATTCCCTCTTGAAGCTCCTCCTTAAAATCCTAACCCTGCTGCCTTTGTTTCTGATACCCCAAGCAACATGTCCTTTATCAAAGAAGATCTGGAGTACTTTCATCCATATGATTTAGAAGAAATGGATATATAACATTCTTATGCTATGTTGTCTCTCAGAGCAAAAAGGTTGTAACATACCAAAACTGGTAATAAATAAATAATGACATGATCAAAATTATAATTTTTAAATGGCGAAAGAAAAACGGATGGGCTTGGGCTCGGCTCCAACGGGCCGAAGGAAGCCCAAGTATATAAGGGCAAGGGCTGCCCCAAACCTTTCATTTCTACCATTCACAAGTTCTAGAGAGAGAGAAGAGAGCTCGGGTCTAGAGAGAGAAAGTGACGGATCGACTCGGGAATTCAGGAGAACGTTGCTGCTGTGCTCGTGATCATCTCCTCCGAATCAGAAATCCAATCCAGGTAAGTGTTCGATCATAATCTGAGTTTTTTATTATTTTTTTAGGATTTTCGGTTTTAGCCTAATAGATGATGATTTTACGGATGAAACTTGAAAATGAGCTTAGGTATAACATCTAGAATGAAAACCGAACGCATTGATCAAAAAAAATTTAGATATCGACACGATCAGATTCGCATGCAGAACCTTCGAGTTTTTGGGGAAGAAGACTGATTCATCGAAACTACTAGTTTCGATGTAGGTGAATCCATCGAAACTACTTAGTTTCGATATATATACAGACCCATCGAAACTACTTAGTTTCGATATATATATACAGACCCATCGAAACTACCATAGTTTCGATATATATATACAGACCCATCGAAACTACCTAGTTTCGATATGCCCACGATCCGAAGCTAAGACAATACGTAAGTTACTTACCGAAACTACCATAGTTTCGATATGAACCCGTGACTCGAAACTACCAAGTTTCGACATAAGCAACCTATCGAAACTACCAAGTTTGGACATAAGCAACCTATCGAAACTACCAAGTTTCGATATAAGCAAATCCATCGAAACTACTAGGTTCAAGCATAGTAATGTCTAGTGTCATCTAGGAGCACTACCTTACGTGTATGACTTTATTATACAGATTGTGAGTGACATTAGTGACGCTCAGTAACCAGCTAAGTGTATCTCAGAAACTACTCATCAGGTGAGTTCTATGTGCCCCCTCTATGTTATGTGCAAACCTTATTAAATGTTTTGGGGCTGAAGTGTATACACTAAATGAATGAATTATAAGAATGCCAATATGATCATACGTGTTACATGAAAGTAATGATGAACAAAGAATGGACCCAATAACTACAAAGAATGAAATGAAAGTATGACATAACTTATAAGAATGAAATCTTGCTTTATATCCATATATATATTGCTTGCTATGAATGAATAAACGTTATGAATGGAACAATGATAACGGCTACCTCGGTAGACGGACGACCACTCGACTATTATGCAGCCAGAAATGAAAGTCTTGAAAGGTAGACTAAACAGGCCACTACGGTGGAGTAAGTCCCGAAATCGATGCACGACTGTATAATTAGTTCGGGTGGGAGACGGATACCTTAGGGCAGTCAGACAAATATGACGGACTACGACGATAGGACAGTTGTAAGTATGACGGACTACTTCGGTAGGACGGTTGTAAGATAATGACGGACTACTTCGGTAGGACGGTTGTAACATAATGATGGACTACTTCGGTAGGAAGGTTGTAAGATAATGACGGACTACTTCGGTAGGACGGTTGTAAGATAATGACGGACTACTTCGGTAGGACGGTTGTAAGATAATGACGGACGGACACTAGTTGTCGGACGGTTGTAAGTATGGTGGACTACGACGGTAGACCGCGACGTTTGTCTTTGTGACTCACGTAATCATTGATGGGCCGATCCCCCTTATGTGTAAGACCAGCAAAGGCACAAATAAATGTAAGAATGTATGTATCTATATATGTACCCACAAAGATTATAAATATGAAGGAAAGAATCGAAACGAAATATATATATATATATACATGAATACTTACGAAAAATTATGACAAGATTTAATGTTTATGCCTACTTGATTTAAACTAGAACTCACCAGCGTTAGCTGACTTTTAGTATACATTTCAGGTGACAAAAGGAAGGGTCGTGCGAAGGCGTGATGGTTACCCGGCATCAAGACTGACATCCCACTTTTATATATGTTAAGACAAATGTTATGTTTAATGTTAAGACTTCCGCTGCTATGTTATGTTATTGAATGATGTATGCTTCCGCTGTGTTTGAATGTTTTTAATTAAAAGTTCAGTGACCAATGACTATGTTTATGAGTAAATCCAACAAGTGAGGCCTCCTGGGTTTGGGGCCTTACAAGTTGGTATCAGAGCAATAGTTTGAGAGATTCAGACATCCCTAAATGTATGGACTCAAGCTGATTATGGGACCAACGCACGGATGTCAGTCTGGGTAGCCAACGCCAACGCTAGCACGGTAAGTAAGTACTAAGGTTAATACACTTGGATAAGAATAGATACTCAAACCTAGAACCGATAGATGTAAATGTCACGACCAATTTGAAGAGTTTGGAACCCGAAAGGTAATGTAAATTTCTAATCACAAACCGGTCACTGTAATTAAAAATTTACCTTGTTCGTACTGTTCTAAGACTATGATCTGAGAAAATGACATTGATGTATTCCCTTGATGACCATCAGGAAACTAAGAACTATGGCTGGAGGAGGAAGAACAGGACGCCGAGGCGGTCGCACTGGTCGAGTCGGTAGGCCTCCACTGAATCCAAGACATCAAGAAGAAGAGGATGTGCACACGGAAAACACAGAAAGCGTGCACCAAACTAATGTCACCCCAACTGGGGGCGACCATCAAGGGTCTCTACAGTTAGAACCCGAGGTCAGAGATGCTATTGCCCGTGAGGTCGTGCTCACTTTAAAGAATGTGTTGCCTGACTTGCTGTCTGAAGCCTTAAAGAAAATCAAGGAAGACGACGAGGGTAACCACGAGGAAAAAGTATATGACAGCGACGGGGATGAAATAAAGATGGGATCAAGCAATAGGGGGTGCACTTATAAAGGTTTCAAGGACGGAGACCCACCCAAATTTGACGGGAACAAGGACTCGGTGGCCACCCTCGAGTGGGTCGAGAGGATGAACGCTGTCATCAACATCAGCGAGTGTCGACCAGACCAAGCTGTTAAGTACGTTGCTCATTCTTTCACCAACGAAGCACTAAGTTGGTGGAGGAACATTCAAAGAACTAAGTCACCCAATGCTATCAACAGGATGACGTGGGAAGACTTGAAAAAGCTCATAATTCAAAAGTTCTGCCCACAGAATGAGATCGATCGTGTGGAGAACGAGTTCCTGAACTTCAAGGCTGGCAACAAGAGTCATCGCCAGTATACATCAAGATTCAATGAACTGGCTCAACTAGTACCACACCTTGTGAAAACTGAAGATCGTTTGATCAAGTACTATGTTAAGGGATTGCCACAACGGGTCCGTGTTCATGTAAAAGCTAACCTACCCTCGACCTTCGAGTCGGTAGTGAATCTGAGCGGAATCGTCTACGACGACTACGCCAATGAGGACCTGGCACCCGAGACACAAAAGAGGAAATGGGAGAACCCGCCTAGGGGCACTGGGAAAGGGAATGTTGTGACACCCAGCATTTCGGGTTAATATCTATATTTCATAAATACACGTTCATAATATATATTTTCTGAAGTTTTATTTTGACTAAGTAAAGTCAAAGAGTCTAGCAAAGGAAATTATATCAAAATAGTAATTTTTAAGAATTACTAGGAAAATAAATAGTGATAACCCACAACGTACGGTCGTTAGTGATTAACAAGAATTTTATTCTAGTAAAAGTCTAGGGAGACGCTTTAACATAAAAACATAAATACTGGTGACTAAACTTTTATAAAAAGATTGACTTATAAATAATTGTTACATGGCTCTATATTATTTAATGTGTATACATGTACTATATAGTTGAAGTGATAACCATGTCGGGTTAAATAGTAAATTTTGGAGACTAGTCAAACAACACAAAAACATATAAGTTAGTTGATCTTTAAAAAGTTTACTTCGGGTATTAGATCACGGGAACACCTACCAAGTATATACTACTAAAAAAGACACCCAACTAGGTACTTTGAACCCAACCAAATGTGGAACAAGACCCAACCCCCACCCTTTTACCCTTGGTTCGGCCGAGAAAGGGGGCCCACCCCACCACATCACCTACACCACACTACCACCATGCCTTGTGTCATTTGCTCCATACCCTTTTGAGTGAAAATCCATCCAAAGTCCAATCCATCATGATCACCATTCTTAGTAATGGTGATAGTGTGACCAACACACCATCTCCATTATTATCCCTACATAAATCGAGCTATACACACACACACACTTTGCATCTTCAATCTAAGAACACAAGTCTAGGAGAGAGTATTGAGTTAGAGTTGGAGATTCAAGGAAGTTGGAGTCTAGGAGTTGGATTTTGTAGCATCACGAGCCTCTACCATCTTGTAGGTCCAGATTTCTCTTGAAATCACTGATTTGATCGATTACGCACACACACAGGCGGAAACTGTGTGTATGGTGGTGAAACAGATAATAGAAACAGTGTTGGTGAATATAACAGGCTAACCACAGTTTGAATCAACACGCAAATAGTATGAAAGTGTAAGAACACAGTGAATAAACAACTGCAAATTGTATTGATTCAGGAAAAATGTGAAAGAGAAGGTTCAGGGTTACAGCCGCTACTCACACCCTAAACATTCTCAAACTAAGCTATTTATAGTAGTGACAGTATCGAAACTATGTTCAATCGAAACTACTAGTTTCGATTGACCATTTACATGTGACACAAAACTGTCGAAACTACCATCTATCGAAACTACTAGTTTCGATTGAACAGACTCAATCGAAACTAAGTAGTTTCGATGGCCCAGACTTAGAAATAAAAACAGTAAATTACATAAAACTGAAATTACATTTAATGAAATGACAGAAAGTAAACTAGTCTAAAAATGTTTAAACAAACAATAAATGACAACAGCTTATATCTCAGATATGACTCTACACATCTTTCTACTCGTTGTTCGTCACCTAGCTTGTCTAGTGGTATGAACCCGACACCACACTTTATTTTCATCTTTATTTTTTGTTTAAGCTCGTTGTTCATCCTAATAATCAAAAAGATTTAAAAAGATTAATGAATATTTATAAAGTTTAACTTTAATGAGTTAAAAACTAAAAGTTTTATAAATATATACATAAAGGGCCGAAATTTGTATATATGGGTGTATATGTTATTGCTTTGATCCTATGATGATAGTTGTAGATATTAAATTAAAAGCATGATTAACACTAGGTAAAAAGGCTTGAACATTGATGCTTGCGTGTAGAAATAATGATCTATATATATATAAATGTGTGTGTTTATAGTTGTTAGTTTGAGAAAAATTGTAAAGTGTATATGCATACATATAAATCGAGAGTTACGCATGTATGTGTAAGATTGTAGTTTAAAACATTATTTTGTGACCTTAATAGATATGCATAATCATTAATTGATAAAAAGAAGTTATAGGTGTATATATATATATATATATAGACACATTAGGAAACCATGATATATGTGGGTGTTTATATATATATATATATATATATATATATATATATATATATATATGTAGTTGTCAAAATTGTTGACTTAGAAACATGATCAAACGTAAAATAATGAAATGTATTCATATCTTGAAAATAGGTTGTGGAAAATATTAGATGATTTGGAACTTGTATGAATATGACACTTGTATGATGAAATGTTTATGAACATTTAGTAAAGACTTGCATTGTGTAACATGCTCAGTGACAGTTAAGACTTGGATAAAAAGTATTAGACGTCAAATAACAAAAAGGGAAATAATATAACTATGCATGAAATCTAAAATGTTTGGGTTAACAAATAAGATGTTCATGATACAAAGAAAAACATAATCAAGCATGTGTTGAAGTATGGAAATATTTGTATGCAAATATTGGTAGGAATAAATGCAGGATAACCATAAGCAAATTAATAAATATCGTTCGGAACAAGTAATTGCATGTGGACGTGCTAACATGGTTTATGTGCTCGTAGAATAAATGACATGCTTAGTACAAACTTGAACGATATTGTGGTTTATATAATTATTGCTAGGAAATAATTATATGATGATACTTGAACTATAATATAAATATATTATAAAATGTTGCAAAAATAATATTTATTTTTGACAAACGTAACAAGTCACCAATATGAAAATATAATATTTTTCTGGAAAATAAGTAAAGCGTCTAGATTGGAATAATAATCACCAACGAGTCGTCACAAGAAAACATTGTTTTAAATAAACAAAGACGTACTTAACACGAATAGTTAAGTAGGGTGAACAACTTGCGTTTAAGATGGGTAGTCTTAACGTGTTTAGTATCCTTATGTAAATAGGAGACGGATAGGCGGGACTGCTATTAATTGAAATATTTGCTAAGCATTTACTCGTGTCGAGGTGAGTTCACGGCCCCCTTTTATCTTTTTACTGTTTTGTAAACGGCGGGGGAGAAACATACTTAATATGCTTTGAAAACATGAACATTTTGGTTTAACTCTTTGTGAGTTTCACAGCCCCCTTTTAACTTTTAAATGTTTTAGAAACACCGGGGGGAAAACATATTTGCTTACAAGTTTGAAAACATGAGACATCATTGTTTACTACCGTTGGGAACATCATTGCCTGATACATTCGGGAAAAACATAAAACGTACTTACAAACATTTTCATATGGTAGCAAGAAAACAAGACCCGACCTTTATGTTTGCATGAGTTAACACATATAGAGTGCTGGAAGTCCCCTGACCATCATATTTATAACCATTAGCTATAAGTTAGCCTGGGATTCTATGGATAGTACTATTAGGATTGACACCCCCGGTGATGGTTAGTCGCGCTAACCATGGGTCCCTCTGGCCAAATGACCGCATAGTGTTCAAACATTGCTCGTGAGGTATGAGCGAGGGGCAAAACACCTGTATCATGGTTTGGTTATGCCTCATGTATGTACATATTACTTGTATTCCTAGCTAGTCTACAAACGAGTCAACATTACTTGTTTTGTTTATCATATTCATTGAAACGTTTTCGTGCAGATGGATCTACCAATCACTTATACACCAATGGTTTTGCCATTCGTTTACGTGGAAATGTTTTTTTACCAATGTTTTCAGGAAAAACGACTTATTTTATGACTATAACGTTATCACATGTTTTCATTGGGAAAACTACTCGTTTTATGACTATGAAGTCATCACATGTTTTCATTGGGAAAACTACTCGTTTTATGACTATGAAGTCATCACATGTTTTCGAGGAAAACAACCTTACATTAAACCCGTGTACATATTTTCAATGTTTTCAAGGAAAACAGTTTTGTATCATGGCCATGTACACAATATCAATGTTTTTAAGGAAAAATCACTTTACATTGCAACAATCAAACCTGTGAACTCACCAACCTTTGTGTTGACATTTTTAAGTATGTTTTTCAGGTATCACTTAGCTAAGGCTCGGTTGGAATAGGCTATCTAACTAGATTAAACCCTAGTGGCTGAAGAGCATAGTTTACCAAGTCTCAAGTCCATCATTGATCTAGAAGGATTTAAATCATTGTATTACTTCACATTTATATTTGTAAAAGTACTCATTACTTTAGAAATCACTATTACAGCTTCCGTCATCGTGTAATGAACCAATCGTTGCAACCTGTATTTATTTATTAAGTAAATAAATTTGGGGGTGTGACAAATGTAAACACTGAAGTTAAGAAGACAAGAACAAATGATTATGAAACCTGCAAGAAGTGTGGAAAGCGACATCTTGGCGAGTGCCGAATCGGCACCACCATCTGCTATAGATGTGGGAAGGCGGGGCACTATTCTCGTGACTACTTAAGAGACACTAAATGCCAAGGATGTAGACTGTTTGGTCACCTGACTAGGGATTGCAGGAAAACCAGACAATCCGGTTCGGGGAAGGAAAAGGAAGCTGAAAAGGAACAGCCAAAGGCTAGGACTCGAGCCTATGCACTGACTGAGGAAGAAGCAAGAGGAAACCATGATGTTGTGTCAGGTACGTTTCTAGTAAATGATGAAAATACTGCTATTTTATTTGACTCTGGTGCTAGTAAAAGCTTCATATCAAATGCATTTAGTCGTAAACTGGATTGCACTATCAACACCATAGTAAAGGCCTTTAGCGTACAAACTGCCGTGGGTAAAAATTCGACAGTGTTTCAAGTAACAGAGGATTGTATCATAGAAATAGAGGGCCATAAGTTTCCTTCTAGATTATTCCTTCTCACCTTAGGAGGATTCGATATAGTATTGGGTATGGATTGGTTAGCTGCCAACGAAGCTCAAATCATATGTAAACGTAAGAGGATACACCTCAAAGCTCCTAGCGGAAGTCCAATTACGGTTTATGGGGATTGGAATTGCACAATGCCAAACGTCATTTCGATGATCAAGGCCGAAAGTTACATGAGGCGCGGTTGCGAAGCTTATCTGGCGTATGTTATTGACGATAGAATGAAAACGAAAGCAATCAAGAATGTACCCGTGGTGTGCAACTTTCTGGAAGTATTCCCTGAGGATCTACCTGGGTTGCCACCCGATCGGGAAATAGAATTTCAGATTGACTTACTGCCAGGAGCTGAGCCCGTTGCCAAAGCCCCCTTCCGATTGGCTCCAACAGAAATGAAAGAATTGATGTCTCAACTACATGAATTAACAGAAAAAGGATTTATTAGACCGAGCATTTCACCATGGGGCGCTCCAGTACTATTCGTAAAGAAGAAAGACTGCAGCATGCACATGTGCATTGACTACCGTGAACTGAACAAGAGGACAGTAAAGAACAAATACCCACTGCCTAGAATAGATGACCTTTTTGATCAACTGCAAGGTGCGAGTTGGTTCTCAAAGATCGATCTTAGGTCGGGTTACCATCAGTTGAAAGTAAGAGAGGAAGACGTACCAAAGACCGCGTTTCGCACGCGTTATGGGCATTATGAGTTTCTCGTGATGTCCTTCGGATTGACTAACGCACCAGCAGCGTTCATGGATTTGATGAATAGAGTATGTCGACCAATGTTGGATCGATCAGTGATAGTTTTTATAGATGACATACTGGTATATTCGAAAAGCGAGGATGATCACCACTGTCACCTAAGAGAAGTTCTAGAGGTGCTAAAGCAGGAAAAGTTGTACGCAAAATTCTCCAAATGCGCGTTTTGGCTTAGGGAAGTCCAATTCCTAGGTTATGTGATACACCCAAACGGCATCATGGTAGATCCTACAAAGATCGAAACAGTAAAGGAATGGAACGTCCCAAAGACACCAACAGAGATACAAAGTTTTCTGGGGTTGGCAGGCTACTATCAGAGGTTCATTCAAGATTTCTCGAAGATAGCCTCGCCACTAACTAAATTGACTCGGAAAGAAGTGAAATATGAATGGGGTCCAACCCAAAACAACGCGTTTGAGGAACTTAAAACGCGATTAACCCAAGCTCCAGTCTTGACACTACCTAAGGGAAATGAAGACTTGGTAGTCTACTCTGACGCTTCGGGTCAAGGTTTAGGCTGTGTACTTATGCAACGAGGAAAGGTAATTGCTTACGCTTCGCGACAACTAAAGATTCACGAGGTTAACTACCCAACTCACGATCTGGAGTTAGCGGCAGTAGTTTTCGCATTAAAAATATGGAGGCACTATCTGTATGGAGTTAAATACACCATCTACTCCGATCATAAAACTCCGATCATAAAAGCTTGAAGTACTTTTTCGAGCAAAAGGAATTAAATATGAGGCAAAGGAGGTGGTTAGAATTATTAAAGGACTACGATTGTGAGATACTGTACCATCCAGGCAAGGCAAACGTAGTAGCTGACGCCTTAAGCAGAAAGGAGCAATCTGATCCTATCCGGATCAAGGCATGTCAGCTGATTATAACGTCAGATTTGATGAATGAAATATCAAAAGCACAAGATGAAGCACTATTAGAAAGAAATATTAAACGGGAAAGAATAGTAGGAAAACAAGGGAATTTGGATGCAAATGTATACGGTGTACGAACTAGGTTTGGCCGGATGTGGATACCTAAGATTGGTGAGCTTAGAGCCAAAATACTCGAGGAGGCCCATAAGTCTCGCTATTCCATCCACCCTGGGATAAACAAAATGTATCAAGACTTGAAGAAAGAGTACTGGTGGCCAGGCATGAAGAATGATGTGACCGAGTACGTGAACAAGTGCCTAACGTGTTCACTAGTTAAGGTCGAGCACTAGAAACCATGCGGTAAAATGCAACCTCTACTAATACCGGAATGGAAGTGGGAGGAGATCACGATGGACTTCATTACCAAGCTACCGCGAACAGCTAAAGGCAATGATACCATTTGGGTGATCGTCGACCGCTTGACAAAGAGTACTCACTTCTTGCCAATACGTGAAACTTCTTCTTCTGAAAAGCTAGCAGAAATATTTATCAAGGAAATTGTGAGCAGACATGGTATGCCGCTGTCGATTGTGTCCGACAGGGACACTAGTTTCACGTCAAGGTTTTGGAAGAAATTCAGTGAATCGATAGGCACTAGACTGAACATCAGCACCGCTTACCACCCTCAAACCGATGGTCAATCTGAAAGGACCATTCAGACCTTGGAGGACATGCTCCGAGCCTGTATCATTGACTTCGGTTGGAGCTGGGACAGCCATCTACCATTGGCAGAATTTTCATATAACAATAGCTATCATTCAACGATTGGCATGCCGCCATTTGAAATGTTGTATGGAAGGAGATGTAGGACCCCGGTGTGTTGGGGGGAAATTGGGCAGAAGGACTTTGCAAGCCTCGAAGTGGTCAAAGCTACTTCTGAGAAATTTGATAAAATCAAAGCTCGAATGAAAGCCGCGAAGGACAGACAGAAATCGTACACGGATAAGAGAATGAGGGAATTGGAGTTTCGAGGGAAGCACAGAAAGGGATCGGAATCTACCTCGGAGAAAGAAGACGAGATGCGGGAACTATACCCTCAGCTGTTTAACGTATAATTGGTTTCGAGGACGAAACCTTTCTAAGGGGGGTAGACTTGTAACATCCTAAAACTGGTAATAAATAAATAATGACACGATCAAAATTATAATTTTTAAATGGCGAATGAAAAACGGATGGGCTTGGGCTCGGCTCCAATGGGCCGAAGGAAGCCCAAGTATATAAGGGCAAGGGCTGCCCCAAACCTTTCATTTCTACCATTCACAAGTTCTAGAGAGAGAGAAGAGAGCTCGGGTCTAGAGAGAGAAAGTGACGGATCAACTCGGGAATTCAGGAGAACGTTGCTGCTGTGCTCGTGATCATCTCCTCCGAATCAGAAATCCAATCCAGGTAAGCGTTCGATCATAATCTAAGTTTTTATGATTTTTGGTTTTAGCCTAATAGATGATGATTTTACGGATGAAACTTGAAAATGAGCTTAGGTATAGCATCTAGAATGAAAACCGAACGCATTGATCAAAGAAAATTTAGATATCGACACGATCAGATTCGCATGCAGAACCTTCGGGTTTTTGGGGAAGAAGACTGATTCATCGAAACTACTAGTTTCGATGTAGGAGAATCCATCGAAACTACTTAGTTTCGATATATATACAGACCCATCGAAACTACTTAGTTTCGATATATATATACAGACCCATCGAAACTACCATAGTTTTGATATATATATACAGACCCATCGAAACTACCTAGTTTCGATATGCCCACGATCCGAAGCTAAGATAATACATAAGTTACTTACCGAAACTACCATAGTTTCGATATGAACCCATGACTCGAAACTACCAAGTTTCGACATAAGCAACCTATCGAAACTACCAAATTTTGACATAAGCAACCTATCGAAACTACATAAGCAACCTATCGAAACTACCAAGTTTCAATATAAGCAAATCCATCGAAACTACTAGGTTCAAGCATAGTAATGTCTAGTGTCATCTAGGAGCACTACCTTACGTGTATGACTTTATTATACAGATTGTGAGTGACATTAGTGACGCTCAGTAACCAGCTAAGTGTATCTCAGAAACTACTCATCAGGTGAGTTCTATGTGCCCCCTCTATGTTATGTGCAAACCTTATTAAATGTTTTGGGGCTGAAGTGTATACACTAAATGAATGAATTATAAGAATGCCAATATGATCATACGTGTTACATGAAAGTAATGATGAACAAAGAATGGACCCAATAACTACAAAGAATGAAATGAAAGTATGACATAACTTATAAGAATGAAATCTTGCTTTATATCCATATATATATTGCTTGCTATGAATGAATAAACGTTATGAATGGAACAATGATAACGGCTACCTCGGTAGACGGACGACCAATCGACTATTATGCAGCCAGAAATGAAAGTCTTGAAAGGTAGACTAAACAGGCCACTACGGTGGAGTAAGTCCCGAAATCGATGCACGACTGTATAATTAGTTCGGGTGGGAGACGGATACCTTAGAGCAGTCAGACAAATATGACGGACTACGACGGTAGGACGGTTGTAAGTATGACGGACTACTTCGGTAGGACGGTTGTAAGATAATGACGGACTACTTCGGTAGGACGGTTGTAAGATAATGACGGACTACTTCGGTAGGACGGTTGTAAGATAATGACGGACTACTTCGGTAGGACGGTTGTAAGATAATGACGGACTACTTCGGTAGGACGGTTGTAAGATAATGACGGACGGACACTAGTTGCCGGACGGTTGTAAGTATGGTTGACTACGACGGTAGACCGCGACATTTGTCTTTGTGACTCACGTAATCATTGATGGGCCGATCCCCCTTATGTGTAAGACTAGCAAAGGCACAAATAAATGTAAGAATGTATGTATCTATATATGTACCCACAAAGATTATAAATATGAAGGAAAGAATCGAAACGGAATATATATATACATGAATACTTACGAAAAATTATGACAATAATTAATGTTTATGCCTACTTGATTTAAACTAGAACTCACCAGCGTTAGCTGACTTTTAGTATACATTTCAGGTGACAAAAGGAAGGGTCGTGCGAAGGCGTGATGGTTACCCGGCATCAAGACTGACATCCCACTTTTATATATGTTAAGACAAATGTTATGTTTAATGTTAAGACTTCCGCTGCTATGTTATGTTATAGAATGATGTATGCTTCCGCTGTGTTTGAATGTTTTTAATTAAAAGTTCAGTAACCAATGACTATGTTTATGAGTAAATCCAACAAGTGAGGCCTCCCGGGTTTGGGGCCTTACAAAGGTTCTACTCTAGAACTGGAAAGCAATAGTTCAAACACCAGAGTTGGCTTGGATAAAAGCAAGTTAAGATGCTACAACAGTAACCAACTTGGTCATTTTGCTAGAGAGTGCAAAGCACCAAAGGCCAATCCAGCTGCTGCACAACTAAGACAGGCTCATCAAGGTCAAGCAGGTCAAAACACTCAACCTAGTCAAACTGTTGCTTGTGCAACTCAACATGTTGGAATAACTGACTTTGACTAGAGCTTTCAATGTGAAGAAATATCTGCCAATAACCAAGCTCTCATGGCAGACACCATAGAGATCCCACCTCACGTATATGAACATATTTGCTCTCAAGATTGCATTGATAAAGTTTTGGGATATAGGAAGCATAACCAAAATCTAATAGATCAAAAAGAAGAGTTTCATCAAATGAAGTCTGAATTCAAAAATGTTGAAAACAGTTATAAAGAAAAAATTAATAGCCTAAAGAAAGAGATTTCATCATTAAAACATGAACAAACTAATCTTGAAACTCATATTGATGATCTATTGGTTAAGTTAAAAGCTAAAAAAGCTGATTTGGCAGATCAAAAGGTTCACATTGATAAGTATGAGTTTGCATCTAAAAAGCTGCAAAGATTATAGGATGCTCAAATCCATGAAAAGGTGACTGCTGGTCTTGGGTACCAAGTTGAACAGTACAAATCTGTACCACTACCCACTGATTATGTAGCCATACATGATGTCACACCCCAACCGACGAAGGAATACGTCGGGGCGGACATGTAGACTGTTCATAAGCACACGATCAAGCTAAAGTTTCATATATTAATTACATCAAGATTTCATTTCATAAGTTCAATTAACATCCAAAATCAAATACATCAACGTGTTCAAATCTTTGTATACTAAGTCTAAATCCGATATGTAGTTTCTTGCATTTGATCTCATACACTAGTACCTGGAACATGATGAAAACAGAGTCAACTAAAAATAGTTGGTGAGCATACATAGGTTTTGACACCACAAGTAATATCAAGAGTTTGTGTACAATTCATATGATACATGTTTTAATAAGGCAATTATGGAGAATCACAATAGTTTAAACTGGGGCGCACAATCAAACCTTGTGACTGATAGGTATAACACCAATGTTATCCTTAAGTGTTTTCGACAACAATCACCCTAACCGGGTGGGTTGGTCAGACTCAACAGATCTATCATTGTATATCGTCGGCTTGTACTGAGTTAATGATTGCACTTGCACTATGCACAATAAATATGTAAATGTTGTTTGCACTAATAGTATTCAAGCATAAGACACAAATTGCACACATGATAATAATGTTTGAATTGTAATAATTGCAAATAGTTTGAATGTAATCATGTTTCACCCCAAAATGTATAAAAATAAAAAAGGGGCTATGTAAACTCACCTTGCAAATGAGTAGCTGAATATCACACAATTTGTTGTTATTGCACAAGTGATTTTGACTAATCTCAAGATTAACCTATGATTTAAATATGAAATCATTGACATACACAAATGACTAAGGCAAAACATATTGCACAAGGGAATGGGTGTGGACTGGGTCAAAATAAATGTATACTTGTTTGAGTCTCAAAGGGCTGTTTATGAAATTTATTGTATAAAGTATATGTGTATTAACATAGGGTTTCTTTTGTTTTGCAACTAAGTGGAATAATGTTTATATAAATAATTTATTTATGTTCTTTTATTTGTAATTAAATGAATACGCAAAAAAAAGAATAAGTAAATAATTGAATAATTAAATAAATAAACGAATAAATAAATCAATCCTTCCATTTGTTTAGTTTGAATTCTATGAAAATGAGTGTTAAAATAATAATTTTATTAATCAATATTTAAATAAAAAATCAAAGTATAAAGTTTATTTTAAATGATTTCATACAAAAATATAATTTATGTGAAAGAATGTATAATTCGTTACGAGGCAAAATGTGTTACACCCTCAAATTCATTTACTTAATGAATAAATAAATAAATTAAGGTTGCAACGATTGGTAACATTACACAACAGCGGAAGCTAAAGTAAAGATCTCTAAAGTATTGAACACCATTACAAATATTAATATAAACTAGTACATTGACCTAAAATCCATATAGGTCAAAATAGGCTTGAGGTTTGACGATCATGCGTTTTCGACTTCTAGGGTTTTAATCTGAAAGGTTAACCTATTCCAACTGTGCCATAGCTATGAATTTCCTAAAAAACATACTTAAAGTGTTAACACGAATGTTGGTGAGTTCATAGGTTTGATTGTTGAAATGTAAAGTTGTTTTCCCTTGAAAACATTGTTAATGCGTACATAGCCATAATATGGAATAGTTTTCCTTGAAATCATTGACAAAAACTTTGCACATGAATGAATGGGAAAACTATTTGTATGTAAATGATTGGTAAAACCAAATTGCACGAAAATGATTGGCAAATACATCTGCACGGAAACGATCTCAAGTTTCAAGTATTCAAGTTTTCCTGTGCACAAAAACGTTTTCAAGTATCAAGTATATGCATGTGCACGAAAACGATTTCAAGTATACGTTAAACGAAACCAAGTAATCTTATCAAGTTTGACCTATCACGTTGACCCATCACAGCTAGCTAGGCATATGAAGTTTATTTTACATGAGTGTTAACCAAACCATGACAAATGTATTTTTGCCCCCAGCTCGTACCTCCCGAGCACACTATTGAACACTATGCAGTCATTCGACCAAAACCGATCGAATCATGACTGGGGGTGTCAATCCCAATAGTACTATCCACAGAGTCCCAGGCTAAAACTATAGCTAATGGTTATAAAAATGTTCACGTATGCGACTTTACGAGCTCTCAACAAATGTCTCATGTAAACATAAATGGTCGGTCATGATTCCTTGTTTCAAACGTGTAAAGCAAATATGTTTCATGTTTTCTCAAATGTATCAAGTAATGTTGTTCCCGAATGTATCAAACGATGATGTTTTATGTTTCCAAACGTGTTATGCACGTATATTTCTCCCCCGATGTTTCTAAAAAATTTAAAAAGGTTAAAAGAGGGCAGTGAACTCACCTGGTGACGTGTCAGGAACACTAATGTCCTTCTGATAGTAATAGAAACCAATGTTCACATGATGTTCACACGTCTACGTCTTACTCGAGTCATACAATACCTGTAGGTGCTTAAGAGCTTTATGAACTAACCCTAATGTTAGAAAGTAAATCTAAACTCACGTCGAGTTATCACGTGTGCGGTTGAGCTCTGTTGATTCTTAACGGTATTATCGATTAAGTATACGATGTTTATTTAACATTCGGTAATAGTAGTTTTCTAATTCGAGTCGGGTTTCTCGACTCGAATATGTTTCAATATTTACATTAAAAAATATCAGTTTGTAATGCACCCAAATGTGTTTAACTGTATGCGTTTATGATAAGAAATAATAATTTATGTTCATGCGACTCTTAACCGAACGTGTGCAACTTTATGTTTTAATAAAACCATTTCAAGATTTATATTATATTTGTACGAGTATTTATATATACGTTTATGTTGTTTCAAATCCTAAAATATGTTTGTATCGTATTGTATTTCGCAACAAACGTTCAGGTTTACGTAAAGTATATATATATATATGTACAATTATGTATGCGACCAAATATTCATTCGAGTTAAAAAAAAAACAATCTATGTTTTCTTATTTAATTAATATGTGATCGTTTAAGTTTCCAATTACACGTATAACACAATCAAAGCTCTTAATGGTATATATTTATATACATTATACATCCTAGTATATGTATATACATGTATGTACTCGACTCTAAATATCGAGTCACCTAAAATCGTTGATTTTATAAAAAATATGAGTATTTATATGGTGTGTTTATATTTAGGAAAAATATAGTGGTATCGTCCGTTGTCAATTATCAAATCTTTAGTTTAGTCAGTATTATCATACGTTTTATATGTATAAACTTGTAACACGTTAAAGGAACATATCCAACACATACCTATATCAAAATATATTTATTTTCCAATTTAACCCGACTATACCAAACCATACGCAAATATCCATACGACAAGGTATCATCTATTATTTTACGAACCGATTGTTGGCCGTATTAAAGTTCTTGCTTTACCAATTACGCGGTCACGTTTATAGTTCTCGTCTAATAACTATCAATATGTGTATATATATCGCCAAAAGAAATTCTCTCGCCGACGACACCTTAATACGACTCGTTATTATTTATCATTAGAATAATATTTATTTCTCGTTAAAGAATCGGTTTAGGGCTCAACGTGTTTAACCGCACACACTCGCTTAAATGTTGTAATAATAAACGTAAAACGTTTAGCATGTGCTTTTACCTTCTCTGTCGTTGGGTTCGTATAGGTGAACTCGTTTACAATCTTTGACCCGTGTTAACCACATTTGGCTTTTCGTTAACCGGGTTTGATTGAGTTCTGGGAGAGTCTAAAACAAGTCTAACAATCCCGATCTAACCACCATAACTTGTAAAAATTCACATTTAATACACGGGAATGAAACTCGGCCACTAAATAACTAGATCTAATACGTATACCCACGGATCTAGGGTTTAGAGGTGTGTATTCACTAGAAATTGAGATAGGGCTTGGTTTCTTACCTACATCCGTCGGAGATTTTGGCTGAACATGACCTAAACCCCCCGAAAAACAGGTTATGGTCGCCGGAAATGTGATTCACCGCTGATTTTCCTAGATCCGAACCATGTAGACTCTAAACCACCATTTTTGTCGTCGTCTCCGTTCCATCCATCACGGGTTGTCGTCGGAAACGGACCTAAATGATCGGAACAGGGCGTCAAGCCCTAGACGACCGTTGTACGCCACCGGAACTCGTCCCCGTCGATGTCTCTGCTCGCCAAAATTTAGCCACCATTGCCACAAAACTGACCTTGAAATCCTTGTCGTCCTCATTTTCGTCTTCTTCTCCGGAACGCCACCACATGGGGGGGTTTCCACACCACCGTCGTTGTTCGTGGTGTTCCAAACCACCGTCGCCGTCGCCTCTTCCCACCACACAACAGTTGTGCCGCCTGAGACCATCGTCACCCCTCCCCTCTTCACCTGTCGCCGGAGGTGGAGCCCGCCGGAGGTGGCATGGCGGCTCCCCTCTCTCTCTACAACCTCTCTCTTTTTCTTGTGTGCTAGGGTTTTCAAATGAGGGGAAAGAGAGATTAAGATGTATATATACCTAGGGTTTATGAGGTGGGTTAATGGGTGTAGGTGGATACCGTGTTTCAAACCCGAAACGTTATCGCGTTCTCTCGTTCTCGTTAATTATTTTTCGTACATAATACTAAAATAAATATTTAAAATATTTATTTTGGCATAACTTATCACTAACGAATATCCGTTATTAAACCGATGTTTGAACTCATTTGTCGGATTTATCGTTTCACGTTCCGATTATTAGTATTATTTTTCTAATAATATAATAATATGTATATTCTAATACTTTCCGTACTAATTTACTGGTTGATAGCATTTATACTATTAAGGTTGTTTGTTTGCACGTTCTAATGCACTAACGTTTCCGTACGCGTACTCCGAGTGTAATTATCTGAATAGACTTCCTAGACAAATATTAATAATTAATATTAATAGTTTGTTGTCTTAAGTAATCGTTCTTGCCGAATGTCCGGTATTAAACCGATGCTTGACGTGTTGCATGTTTTAAAGTACCGACCCGCGTATATGCTTCTATCGTTTCGTAAGTTCTTAGAATCGCGTAACAAGTCATCAAATGAAACTGAGTGGTTAGTACGAAGTTCAGATTATGTAAATTGGATCTCTAACGGGCTTGGATCTTTATTAGGCCCCGAATAGGCTTGGATTTCTATTGGGCCTTACTGGGCCTAGTTGGGCCCTGTCGGTTTAGCTCCACAATTAGGTTTTAGGTTTTGAAATTTTGTAGGTGTCACATTCTCCTATCCTTAAAGAAATTTCGTTCTCTAAATTTGTTAAACTTACATGGTTTAGGGTTTCATATCCTTGCTCCATTTTCAATTCTTAGTGAGAATCCTTAGTCCAAACCACCCAGTAGTCGGTATTCGAAGATAAGGTGGATATCTCGTCAACTAACGATATTGGATATGTAAGGATTTGAGATGTCATCGTATCATGTAAAAGTGTGACGTTATTGTCTAGCATACATTATATCAAATGAGTAGATTTAGGAAATCCTTTGATTATGTCACCATGTGAACGACGTTAGCTATACCATGAGGTGGTAATGTAATTACTAGAGTCCCATAAACAAAAGAGATTACAACCAGTGGGGTGTTTTTCGTATAATGAGTAAGTCATTAAAGGAATGTTTACTCGGTGTTAATTAAAATAGCGAGTTTTCACGAATCAAGTAAACAACTCACATACTAGAGTAAACCATCAAGGTTTAGATGTCGAAGAATTTCTTTACGTGATCATTCTCATCATCGTGGAATTGTATGATTATAATCATTGTAATGAATGATGAAAATGTATCCATGCGCACGGATTTCCGAAAGTATAAGGATATATATACTTTATTCATGCTCGATTTTCTCTCATAAAAATCACATCATGATCGAATCTGAAAGGAAATTATCAGAAGTCCTGTATAGATATGTTAGATAGGTTAATGAAATGTCCATGTGTTAGTCCACAATCAGGTAGTTGTTCATTCATCGTAACGTGTCAATGTCTCGGTGATTTCGATCTTTCTAGAACAAAGGTTCTAATTGACTTTTCATCTGTCTAATCAGCATGTAGGTTAAACTGATTCGATTAAGTTCTAGGAAATAATATCAACGTATGCAATTTCTCATAAGGGAGTTGGAATGGTTTAGGGAAACCGTTAGTAGTTGTCAAGGTAGCGAATTAGACAACTTTGATATGAAGTAAGATTTCTATGAGTACTTGATCCTATGCGATTGATCTTGGTTTTATCCAATTACGTTACTAGTGACACTATCACGCCTGTTATTCGTAAGCTGGTTTAGATAGAGATCTTAACGAAATAGGTATCGAACAATAAGCTCGACGCAATAAAAAAAATCTCCTAGTAATATTGAATCATCCAGATTTCTATGATTCATCTAAAGATGAGGGTGAATCTAGATGAAGAAGGAAGAAATGCTAAAGTATTTGAAATCATCAAATGGCTTTGGCTTAACAGTTACCAAGGGTAAATGAATCTTCATGGGGTTCAAAAATAAGTGTTTGAAAATAGTCAAATTTTCATTTAGAAAGTCGTAGTTCGTCCGGATGATGAAGTAAAAGTCATATCGTGGGAGTAGCCTCATAGAAATAGTGTTTGCCCGAAACTGATTTGGTTGGTGTTAGCCCATTAAATTTGTAGACTGTTATATGATATCAAGGTCAGTTTAGTCAAAGGCTTGACTTCTAGTTAAGCGGATGTCGGAAATGGACGACAATCAAGTAACAATTCCAGAACTTAGTCGTCCTTTGTTCATCTTCCTGGTAGCGTACAGCTTTAGACTGTTGTCAATTGTAGAATACCGAATTAAATCCTCAGATTTCAACTTAGGTATTTGATTTCTCATCAAAGTTGGTCGGAATGGATCATGGAGTTTTTAGAATTTTTCGACAACCGATAATACAGTATGTCCGCAACTTCATTGGCATTCGAATGGTTTATCATGACTTAACATTACATATTTCACTCATATTGGGTATAGCCTTAAATTTCTTAGCATAAGGGTTTAAGCCATAAACTTGAGGTAATGAGTGTTAAATGTCAAACTTTTGTGTTTTCCTTTAGCATGTGTTAAGAAGTCGTTTCCAAACGGTAGGTGCTCCAGAGTTCTCTAACTATAGAAGGCTGAGAGTAAGAGATGTGAACATATATCTCTTGCAGTCTGAAATTAGAGACTCAACCAACAAAATGATCCTTGGAAAGTGCAAGTACAAAAGGATATAAGATTATCCTATTCGGATCCTTATGGACAATGGGTTGTTAGAAGCAACTCACGCTTACACCCCTTATATATAACATGAACTAATGAGATTAGCAGGAAAACACACATTTGGGACACCTTTAAGAACTTTGTATGTCAGTCTCATGCTTATCCGACAACAGCCGACAGTTCACACTTAGGTTTCCTTGGAATTCGCTTGAGCATAAATTATGCCTTATTTATCATCCAAAGAATATTCGGATTTGATGATGTACTGAATGTCAAAGGTTGTGAGAACAACCCCGTTTGGCAACTATTCTGGAAAGTCAGATTATCTGCTTGTCTCAGGTCGGGTTTCCACAATACCCCGTAGGTGTCATGTGTAAGAGGATCAGAATAAATTTCCATCCCATTATAAAAGTTAGTGCAGAGCACTTGCGATGTAAATTTTAAGTAAGTGTGATACTGGATTGTAGGATAAAATCCTGAGATTATGCCGTGATCTCCTATAATAGTTGTATAATCGCTTCAAGTGTTGATCGTTGCAAAGACCATCATGGAGTTTACGTGGCAAGCAAAGTTTCAAAGGACATGCTTTAGAAGGTATAAATGGATGAGGGAAGATCTTCGTTGCTCAAGATTCACTAAGGAGTTGGTTAGATTCAATGATGAAAGAGATGATGTACATTTCCATGTCATCTGTGATAGTCCATCGCATCATCTGATGCCTTTTGGCTCAACCAATAATCGTATGTCTGGAAATTGGAACTAGGGATACAAATTTATCATGGACATTTGCTCGGACAGTAAGACTCACCAGACCTCACATGCGCTTCAAATTATGATTACGTGTGCACCCGTAATGATAATTTACTTCGCATGGTCCCTCTAGTGTTTTCTTTATCTCAAGCTCCCAGTTAAATAGGAAGTTGAAATTATCATTAGATCTTGTCATCGTGTTGCACTCTCGCGTACAATGTATATGTTTTATCGGATTACTTTCAGGCATGTGTTCCGATACTCATCCATCTGCCAACTAAGGCTGTTGCAGGATGGCGTTTAGGGTAGAAAGACACAACATGTGTCTTCTAATATCAGGATGTCTATGGTGGAAATCAGGCACTATTTTAGGGCAGAGATTCTCAAATCAGAGTCGAGCAACTCATGCTCCAAGTTTGTTTGTACGTGTGGATCTACATTATCCTTATGAGTCTATGGGTCTCCTGACCCGTAAAGTTCTCTCCCGTTTAGTCCTGCTTATCCACTTCGGGTTCCCTTTTGCTTGGGCAGTCCCGTCTGCCATATCTCACGGCGAAAGTTTTAGTCATCCAATCTAGCAATTCATGAAGTAGAGTATATATACCGCACCAACTGAAGACAACATATGTCAGAAAGTAAGTTGACTCCATAGTTGGAGTAGATGCAAGTGTGGTGCAGCTTCAGGTACTGTTCAGCATGTTGTACTACCAAGATCGGTAACCGGAGATTAAAATCGTCATTTTTCAGGGTTATAGTGTATTGAGTACCCGTCATTCTTGATTTGTAACCCGAATAGTGATACTCAATTGGGTCACATTATAGGTGTTTATTATATTCACATTGTCGTACATTTTACATACTAGTTACGTAAGCCACGTAATTGTATTTAGTATCTGTACAGCTAATGATACTCTAGTGTAACTACATACACTAATGGTCAACTCAAGTGGTTGTGCAACGATTAAAATTTCTATACTCGGGTCTAGGGTGTTATTAATGTGATGCAAGTCTTAAGAATCTTGGTCCCTAAATAAGTCTGGTTAAAGCTTAGGTGTCACTAAGGAAACCAAATTCGTTAAAACCATTGGCTCTGATAACAATCTGTCACACCCCCAAATTCATTTACTTAATGAATAAATAAATAAATTAAGGTTGTAACGATTGGTAACATTACACAATAATAGAAGCTAAAGTAAAGATCTTTAAAGTATTGAACACCATTACAAATATTAATATAAACTAGTACATTGACCTAAAATCCATATAGGTCAAAATAGGCTTGAGGTTTGACGATCATGCGTTTTCGACTTCTAGGGTTTTAATCTGAAGGGTTAACCTATTTCAATTGTGCCATAGCTATGAATTTTCTGAAAAACATACTTAAAGTGTCAACACGAATGTTGGTGAGTTCACAACTTTGATTGTTGAAATGTAAAGTTGTTTTCCCTTGAAAACATTGTTAATGCGTACATGGCCATAATATGGAATAGTTTTCCTTGAAAACATTGACAAAAACTTTTGCAAATTAATGAATGGGAAAACTATTTGAATGTAAATGATTGGTAAAACCAAATTGCACGAAAATGATTGGCAAATACATCTGCACGGAAACGATCTCAAGTTTCAAGTATTCAAGTTTTCCTGTGCACAAAAAACGTTTTCAAGTATCAAATATATGCATGTGCACGAAAACGATTTCAAGTATACGTTAAACGAAACCAAGTAATCTTATCAAGTTTGACCTATCACGTTGACCCATCACAGCTAGCTAGGCATATGAAGTTTATTTTACATGAGTGTTAACCAAACCATTGACACGTGTATTTTTGCCCTCAACTCGTACCTCCAGAGCACACGATTGAACACTATGCAGTCATTCGACCAAAACCGACCAAACAATGACTGGGGTGTCAATCCCAATAGTACTATCCACAGAGTCCCAGGCTAAAACTATAGCTAATGGTTATAAAAATGTTCACGTAGGGGACTTTACGAGCTCTCAACGAATGTCTCATGTAAACATAAATGGTCGGTCATGATTCCTTGTTTCTAACATGTAAAGCAAATATGTTTTCATGTTTTCTCAAATGTATCAAGTAATGTTGTTCCCGAATGTATCAAACGATGATGTTTCATGTTTCTAAACGTGTTATGCACGTATGTTTCTCCCCCGATGTTTCTAAAACATTTAAAAAGGTTAAAAGGGGGCAGTGAACTCACCTGGTGACGTGTCAGGAACACTAATGTCCTTCTGATAGTAATAGAAATCAATGTTCACATGATGTTCACACGTCTACGTCCTACTCGAGTCCTACGATACCTATAGGTGCTTAAGAGCTTTATGAACTAACTCTAATGTTAGAAAGTAAATCTAAACTCACGTCGAGTTATCACGTGTGCGGTTGAGCTCTGTTGATTCTTAACGGTATTATCGATTAAGTATACGATGTTTATTTAATATTTGGTAATAGTAGTTTTTTAATTCGAGTCGGGTTTCTCGACTTGAATATGTTTCAATAGTTACATTCAAAAATATCAGTTTGTAACGCACCCAAATGTGTTTAACTGTATGCGTTTATGATAAGAAATAATAATTTGTGTTCATGGGACTCTTAACTGAACGTGTGTAACTTTATGTTTTAATAAAACCATTTCAGGATTTATATTATATTTGTACGAGTATTTATATATACGTTTATGTTGTTTCAAATCCTAAAATATGTTTGTATCGTCTTGTATTTCGCAACAAACGTTAAGGTTTACGTAAAGTATGTATATATATATGTACAATTATGTATGCGACCAAATATTCATTCGAGTTAAAAAAAAACAATCTATGTTTTCTTATTTAATTAATATGTGATCGTTTAAGTTTCCAATTACACGTATAACACAATCAAAGCTCTTAATGATATATATTTATATACATTATACATCTTAATATATGTATATACATGTATGTACTCGAATCTAAATATCTAGTCACATAAAATCGTTGATTTTATATAAAATATGAATATTTATATGGTGTGTTTATATTTAGGAAAAATATAATGGTATCGTCCGTTGTCAATTATCAAATCTTTAGTTTAGTCGGTATTATCATACGTTTTATATGTATAAACTTGTAACCCGTTAAAGAAACATATCCAATACATACCTATATCAAAATATATTTATTTTCCAATTTAACTCGACTATATCAAACCATACGCAAATATCCATACGAAAAGGTATCATCTATTATTTTACGAACTGATTGTTGGCCGTATTAAAGTTCTTGCTTTACCAATTACGCGGTCACGTTTATAGTTCTCGTCTAATAACTATCAATATGTGTATATATATGGTCAAAAGAAATTCTCTCGCCGACGACACGTTAATACGACTCGTTATTATTTATCGTTAGAATAATATTTATTTCTCGTTAAAGAATCGGTTTAGGGCTCAACGTGTTTAACCGCACACACTCACTTAAATGTTGTAATAATAAACGTAAAACGTTTAGCGTGTGCGTTTACCTTCTCTGTCGTTGGGTTCGTATAGGTGAACTCGTTTACAATCTTTGACCCGTGTTAACCACATTTGACTTTCGTTGACCGGGTTTGATCGAGTTCCGGGAGAGTTTAAAACAAGTCTAACAATCCCGATCTAACCACCATAACCTGTAAAAATTCACATTTAATACACAGGAATGAAACTCGGCCACTAAATAACTAGATCTAATACGTATACCCACGGATCTGGGGTTTAGAGGTGTGTATTCACTAGAAATTGAGATAGGGCTTGGTTTCTTACCTACATCCGTCGGAGATTTTGGCTGAACATGACCTAAACCCCCCGAAAAACAGGTTATGGTCGCCGGAAATGTGATTCACCGCTGATTTTCCTAGATCCGAACCATGTAGACTCTAAACCACCATTTTTGTCGTCGTCTCAGTTCCATCCATCGCGGGTTGTCGTCGGAAACGGACCCAAATGATCGGAACAGGGCGTCAAGCCCTAGACGACCGTTGTACGCCACCAGAACTCGTCCCCGTCGATGTATCTGCTTGCCGGAATTTAGCCACCATTGCCACAAAACTGACCTTGAAACCCTCGTCGTCCTCATTTTCGCCTTCTTCTCCGGAACGCCACCACATCGGGGGGGTCTCCACACCACCGTCGCTGTTCGTGGTTGTCCAAACCACCGTCGCCGTCGCCTCTTCCCACCACACAGCAGCTGTGCCGCCTGAGACCATCGTCACCCCTCCCCTCTTCACCTGTCGTCGGAGGTGGAGCCCGCTGGATGTGGCATGGCGGCTCCCCTCTCTCTCTCACTGCAGCCTCTCTCTTTTTCTTGTGTGATAGGGTTTTCAAATGAGAGGAAAGAGAGATTAAGATGTATATATACCTAGGGTTTGTGAGGTGGGTTAATGGGTGTAGGTGGATACCGTGTTTCAAACCTGAAACGTTATTGCGTTGTCTCGTTCTCGTTAATTATTTTTTGTACATAATACTCAAAGAAATATTTAAAATATTTATTTCGTCATAATTTATCACTAACGAATATCCGAGGCGATACGAGTTACGACGCGTGTCTAAACTCATTTGTCGGATTTATCGTTTCACGTTCCGATTATTAGTATTATAATATGTATATTATAATACTTTCTGTACTAATTTACGGGTTGATAGCATTTATACTATTAAGGTTGTTTGTTTGACCGTTCTAACACAGTAACGTTTCTGTAATCGTACTGCGAGTGTAATTATCTGAATAGACTTCCTAGACAAATATTAATAATTAATATTAATAGTTCGTTATCTTAAGTAATCGTTCTTGCCGAATGTCCGGTATTAAACCGATGCCTGACGCGTTGTGCGTTTTAAAGTATCGGCCCGCGTATATGCTTCTATCGTTTCGTAAGTTCTTAGAATCGCGTAACAAGTCATCAAATGAAACCGAGTGGTTAGTACGAAGTTCGGATTATGTAAATTGGACCTCTAACAGGCTTGGATCTTTATTGGCCCCGAATGGGCTTGAATTTCTATTAGGCCTTATTGGGCCTAGTTGGGCCCTGTCGGTTTAGTTCCACAATTAGGTTTTAGGTTTTGAAATTTTGCAAGTGTCACAAAATGTTTTATAAAAATAATCATATTTAGATTCCAAACATAATTTATAAGCCCAGAATTTTAAATAATTAATTTGTTAAGGTAAACAAATTAAAGTTTATTAGATGCCCCCCCCCCCCTTTTTGGCCTAAAAGTAATTAATAAAATTGTTTCTCTTGGAAATCCAACAATTAAATTAGTGAAACTATTCTGAGTATTCAAAAGTTTTATAAAATAATTTTTATATAGTGAGGTGAGGCTTAAAAATGAGTTTTAAAAATAAATGAGCGTTGCCCGGATTGAACCCGGGTGGGTTCTGGGGGAATCACACGCGCAAACCACCAGACAAGAACTCACTCAGTGTTATATGGATGGTTTCGCGTGGAGTTAATCAAGAAGCAAAGGGGTCAGGGTTCCGGGAGTATCAGACGCGTAAAAAGCACCGGAAAGGGTGCAGGGCCAAAATAATCAAATTATTAAAAGCTTAAAAGTTATAGAAAAAGAGAACCAAGGAAAACAGGAAGCTAACGACGATATAGATAAAATCACAGAAGCTATAAACAAGTTAAGTTTAGAAGAAATTAAGATAAATGGAAAACCAAAGCCTTATAAACATTGACAACCTAGAAAATGAATAACTAAAAAAGAAGCTTTTTAGGAAAAAGTAGAACGCTACAAGAAGCTAGAAATTCTACAAGTAACACACATGATACTATAACATCAGATACTTTACTAAACAAATTAATTAGACCAGGATCAGGATCCAACAGTACACAACACATAGTACAAATAGAAGAAGAAATAGATTTAGACAAAAATATAAATCTATACAATCAACATCAGTTAGACATCTTAAATCCTAGAATTTTATACCAAACAAGAATATTAAACATAAATACAACATTAATACGAAGTAGTAGAGAAGAAAGTCTAAGGGTTACAGTAACAACAGATTTAATTTAACCAGAGACTATACAAAAAATTAAACAATCTGGAAAAAACTTCGTACATACAAGATTAATAGTTATAGGAATAAAAGCCTTAGGAAGAAAAAACCTAGGTACTAAATTATTAGCTTTAATACTAGATAAAAGTTGGAAAACAGATTTAAAAAAGGCCATAATCTCAGGAATGGAGGTTGACCTTAGTCAAAATACAACTTTATTTTACTGTACACCAGGAATTTTAAAAGATATTAAAGGCCTACAAAATATGAAAATAACTCTACAAACCAAAGGATATGAAGATTATGAAGGTAATAACATGGTCATAAGTATAGGAGTACTAGGAAAAGCTAGTAATAGATCAGGAATGAAGTATAAAGTAAATAAAGAAAGAATCGTACAAACAATGGCATCAAAATCTATACAAATGATTGATCCAGTAACAATTAATCCCGAAGAATTAGCTGGATTAGAATGGAATATACAATATATATATAAGAAAATGAAAATCAAATCCTAATACCAAAAAGAAGTATCATCTATGAAAGATTAGACGGATTACAAAGTATAAGATTTACATATTTTGATCAAAGAGTAAATGAAGAAAATAGCAGTGAAACCATTACAGAACATAATTTTATGAATATAGAAATAGATACGGAAAGTGATAAAGAACCAATATACGATACAGAAACAGAAGAGGACGAAGAAATAAACACAGAATTCTTACGGTTTGAACAAGAAGAAGCAAATTATAGCATAATAGACTATCTAGACGATCTAGAAGAAGATGAATTAACAGCCTTTAAAACAGAAGAAACAAATAAAACTATAGAACAAATCATAGACAGAAAATTCACCGAATTAAACATTCAAGAGAAAGTAGATAATATGATAATAGATTGTATAACAGAGTTAGGAATGACTTATGAGGAAAGTTATAAAAAACTACAAAACTACAAAACTATTACAATCTACCACTAGTTGAAGACATTTTACAAGGTAAAACTGTGATAGCAGAATTCTATAAACAAGAGCAATCTTTTATGGATCTAGATATGAAAAATCCATTAAAAAGAATAAGGTGGAATCAAACAGATGGTGAATCTTAACACGAAACAATAGGAAAAGAACCATGGTTTCCTCCTACCATAAATTACCAACAAGAATCTAACTACAAAGGTAAAGGTAGTAGGTTACCAATAGGACACATACATAGTGAAGTTATGTTGTTACTAGAACAACAAAAACCACATCTTTGGGTAGACGAAATCTTAACATGGGAACAAACTAAAACAAACAAAAAATATAGTATGGAAATGTTTGCCTACTTAGAAACTACATTAGGGCCGATAGCTCTAGGTATTTGGCAAAGTAAAAAAAACACAAGATCAAGACAGCATAAACACATTAAAAGCCTTAGGTGACAACCAATATAATTTTACGTCTCAAATCATGACTCTTATTCTAGGGTAGACCCAGCCAAGAATAATAGCCTAATACAAGATACAACAATTAGAAACTTAGAACAGTTAAGTACAGCCCGACATGAAATACATAAATGAATTCACATTAGATTTCACAAGACTTCTATCACGAACAGGACAAGCAATGGACGATAATTTATGTGATATTTTTTTTATAAAATTACTAGGAGATTTAGGACGAAGTATACATGAATCATGGAAATCAACATACGGTACACAACAGAATTTAGGAATAGGACCTAGAATAACATATACATCCAGAATATTAGAAGATAAATGCAAAGAAGTAGAGAATAGTTAAAACAAAATGTTTATGCATTCTGTAAAACAACAATTTACACTCCACAAGCTTATGGTTTCTTTGATAAAAAGAAAAAAACTAAGAAAAAGTACTAAATATAATAAATTTTTTAAATCTAATTATAAAAATAGACACGTCAGAAAACCACAGACAAGAAAATGTAAATGTTTTATTTGTGGAGATGAGAGCCATCTAGCAAATAGATGCCGAAACAAAAATAAAAATACAGAGAGATCTAATCTAATAGAATAACTAAATGATTACGTGATAGAAACTATAACAACAGACAATTCTGGAAACGAATCTGTTTACACCATTTATAGTGAAGATGAGAAACCAATAACAAAAGTTACATATACCTACATGAATACAGAAGAATGTATACATAATTGGATAAGCTAAAAAGGAAATAATCATATAAAATGTTACAACTGTGGATATTATTCAAGTATAGAAAAAAGATTACAATGTAACAAATGTTTCAAAGAAATCTGTTGTACATGTCTTAAAAAGGTATACAATGAAAATATAGAAGAGGCAATAAAAAAAAGTACAAGTATTAGTATAGAAAAATTAGAATAAAAAATAGAGAAATTAGAATTAACAATAGAACTACATGATCTTAAGCTAAAAAATATGGATAACAAAATTAAAGAATTAGAAGAACACATCAAAGAGAAGAAAGAAGCTCAACACGAAATAATGCAAATGTTTACAGAAGAACAACCGGAGAATGAACCAGTATACGTACAGATACAAGGATCAATGAACATGATAAATATACAGTGTAGATTATGGTTAGACCATAATAAATTTATAGACTTAACACCATTAATGGATACAGGAGCCACTAAAAGTTTAATATCACATAGCATAGCCCCAATACAATACCATAAAAAAATATCTTATCAATTAGTAAGTAGAACAATTGAAGATAGATTAATTTCAATTACACACTATCTAGAACCAGTAGGAATACAATTCTTAGATTTCTCAAAAAACTATAGTATAAAATACGAAATACCACAAATAAACATAAATCCTCAACATATAAAATCCAAAGACTTTGTTTTAGGATTGAATTTCTTACTAGGACAAAATGGAGCCATCACATTAACAAAAAAAATTATAACACTCAGCAAACACATATATACATTCCCAACACTTAGGTATAATAACACAACAGAAGTCATACAAAAACGAGAAAAAAATGGAAGTTTAGAATTCTTAAAACAAAACCACCATTGAAAAAGTTTAATAGAAAATGAAAGCATAAAATTACTAACAGAATTTTTAAGTCATGAACTTGAAAAGGGCAAAGATATAACAAAAAGTATTGTCACACCCTCAAAATCCACCTGCAGGGTTTTACCGCGAGGCGCGTGACAAACCAGGATCTCAGTCATTAGTTACACGGAACGACTCTATATGAATTTAAATAAAATACCATTGATGCTCATAGTCACGAGATAACAATAATTAAGTTTGAAAAATGTTGCGGAAGCGTAAATAAAATCCAAATGCAAGTATAATCAAATGCGCAAACACCGCGCCCAAACCAAAGTAAATAAAACGAGTAAATAAGCTTTAAAATTGTTTATAAAAACCATGCACCGCCATGCATCCTAATCCTGAGTGTACCTTAGCGACCTGAGAAAGACATGCTAAAAGTGTCAACACAATGGTTGGTGAGTTCACGGAGTTGTAAGTAAATAAGAGTTCGATGTTTGCTAGATAATGTAATTAATGTATACCGAGAGTGTCACACCCTCAAAATCCACCTGCGGGGTTTTACCGTGAAGCGCGTGACAAACCAGGATCTCAGTCATTAGTTACACGGAACGGCTCTATATGAATTTGATTAAAATACAATTGCTGCTCATAGTCACGAGATAACAATCTTTAAGTTTGAAAATGTTGCGGAAGCGTAAATAAAATCCAATGCAAGTAAAAATAAATGCGCAAAACACCGCGCACAAACCAAAGTAAATTAGACGAGTAAATAAGTTTTAAAATTGTTTATGAAAACCATGCACCGCCATGCATCCTAATCTTGAGTGTACCTTAGCGACCTGAGAAAGACATGCTAAAAGTGTCAACACAATGGTTGGTGAGTTCACAAGTTTGTATATGTAAGTAAAAGTTTGATGTTTGCAAGATAATGAAATTAATGTATACCGATATATAGCTAGTCTATGTCATGCTACTACAAGTGTTCGAAACTGAAGCTGATTGTTTGTGTTTGTTTGCCTTCCGCCATGTCTACCGAACAATGGCAAATGTCTAGGTCAATATTACACCCGTTCGACCTCCGGTCGTGTTAGCACGACTAACGCGGGTGGGGCTTGTCAAAACCCAGTACTACTACTCAAGATTACCTCGCTATGTTCCAATACTAACGGTTCGAGAATGTAAGGACGTATGTGGTATGTTTGCACTTTAGTAAGCAAGCGATAATACAAGATCCAAAATGTTTGTGTGCATGCTTTCTCCCCCAAAAAGGAAAGTAAGTAAAAGAGAGGGGTAGTGAAACTCACCTTAGTATGCGTGCAGATGAAAGCTAAGTAAAAACAGTTGGACCTCTAACTGCCACCAAAAACCATAGGTCTATAAGTGTGTGTTCTTGTAGGTTGACATGAACCCTTAGTATCCAAACAATACCATTGTTTAAGTGTTTAGAAAAGAATTACAAGTTTGAGTCAAGTTTGACCCGACGACCCGTTGGTGACCCGTTACTGATTTAATGTTTGATTTTAATACTAAAACATAGTACACAAGTAATTCAAGTTTCATGCTACATAATTCATAACTATCTTAGCATGGCAAGTTATGTCTACACAATGCACGATCAACAAAGTTTCTGCTTTTATTAATGCATGAACACAAAGTTTGGTTTCCATATGTTAATCATTTATAACACGTTTGCATGATCAATATGTTCATAACATAAATCTTACTTGCCCTAGCTAGTCATAGCACATAATAATGCCTTGAACTTAACATGCAGATCATACTTCAATTAAAGTTTCCAAGTATAGTAAGTTATGAATATCATGCGTGTTTTGAGATATCTAACACGTTACAACATGTTACTGTATCCTAATTAACAAGTAGCTATCATTAAACCATATTATACATGTCTAAATAGCAGGCTATGAACACTTTTGACAATTAAAGTTTCCTCTTTTAGAAAGTTTGCAAAATCGAGCTAGATATTAGAAATCTAATTTCACAAATCACTTATACATGAATCAAGTAACACACAAACCTCATCATATCATATAGTTCAAGTCTAGGATGCAAGTTTCAAAATCTAAAAAGTTTCCTCCTTTAGTAAGTTATGATTTCTAGCTCGTTTAATGAGATTCAAAGCGCCAAATCAATTGCATACATCCTAACTAGCATAATTATAATAATAATAGTCATCATACACGTCTACCATGTAATATATAACCACTTTTGAAAAATTAAGGTTCCTTATTTGGAAGGTTCACAAAACCGAGCAAGGTTTTCAAAACCTGATTTCACAAATCATCTATACATGCATCAAGTAACACATAAACATCATCATAACATCCTAATCATGTCTAGTATGCAAGATAGGATTCACAAAAAGTTTCCCTTTTTAGTAACTCGTGTTTCTAGAGATCTAGGGTTTCACAAAATCAATAAAACCGACAAACATCATCATAATATAAACTAGTTATCAAAGTTTGCATCTTTATTGTATGGATTCTTGTTTGGATGAAAACTAGGGTTTATCAAAACCATATTTTCGAAAATTATGTATATAAACATAAGAAAAATCCTTACTTGATCCACTAGTAACCAAGATTGATGCTAGATTTGCTTGATTACATCACCAATTGCAAGAAGGAAGATGATTTGTGAATGGTTTGATGGAGATGGAAGCTCACGATCGCAAGGGAGGGATGGGGGGTGGCTTACGGCTTTTTTTTATAAAAAAGAGTTAGGGTTTTAACCTTAACTTTAAATATTAAACCTATGGGTCTAGAATGGGTTTGGATAATTCATGGGATAATTTAAATGGGTTTTTCAATTCATTTAATTAATCCGCTAGATAAAATTGTTTTAAATAAATGTTTTTATAAAATCTCTTTATAAAAAAAAGACTAAAGCAGTAACAGTCACAACGATACGCGTAAACGTACGCGATTTCACAAAAGTTTACATAATTCACGTAGAAGTCACTAAAAACATAAATTCACATAATTTATATTAAAATAATTGTTCGCAATTATTTTATTAGTTCACCAACGTTTCGTGTTAGACTCGTGTGTGTTCCGGTAATTCTACGTGTTTGTGCGAACTGACACATCTAACTAATCCTAATTAAATGTAATGCATGAGTGAATGTTCGAGATAACTGAGTTTGTATAAATAAATGTTCGAGATAACGATGTTTGTGTTAACGGAGTTAACCTGAAAATGTCGGATGTCACAGATAGAAAGCTAGTCTATGTCATGCTACTACAAGTGTTTCGAAACCGAAGCTGACTGTTTGTGTTTGTTTTTCTTCCGCCATGTCTACCGAACAATGGCAAATGACTAGGTCGATATTACACCCGTTCGACCTCCGGTCAAGTTAGCGCGACTAACTCGGGTGGGGCTTGTCAAAACCCAGTAGTACTACTCAAGATTACCTCGCTATGTTCCAATACTAACGGTTCGAGAATGTAAGGACTTATGTGGTATGCTTTCACGTTAGTAAGCAAACGATAATACAATAATACAACATCCATACATGTCTAAATAACAATATATAACCACTTTTGAAAAATAAAGCTTCCTTATTTGGAAAGTTCACAAAACCGTGCAAGGTTTTCAAAATATGATTTCACAAATCATCTATACATGCATCAAGTAACATATAAACATCATCACATCATCCTAACCATGTCTAGTATGCACAATAGAAATCACATAAAGTTTCCCTTTTTAGTAATTCGTGTTTCTAGAGATCTAGGTTTCACAAAAACAATAATCTCAACAAATAAGTGCAATAATAATCAATTAATTAACAAAGTCACCATTTTTTTGTAAAAACTCATGTTTGGATGAACTAGGGTTTAAATCAAAGTTCTTGGAATCATAAAATAACGTAATCGGACGAAATAACTTACGTAGTAGTGTTAGCAATGCCTAGGGAAGACCGATTATAAGTTCAATTGCAAGATTCAAGAGCAAAAGGATGGTGTTTGGGGTGGAAATCGATCTCGGCTCACAAGGGGGGGGAGGTGCTTGGTCGCGACGGCAATAGGGAGCAAGGGAGATTAGGGTTTAATTTTTTTTTTTTATATAAATTCTATATATATAAGCATGCATGGGTTTAAATGGATTATGGATAATCCATGGGTTATCTAGAGATCCATCGGTTATTTTAAAACAAGTTTGCTAATTGAAAATTAAAACCCTTGACTATTATTTTTATAAAAACTCCATATTTATAAAAATAATTAACACAATTAATTTCCGATAAATCTACGCGATTTCATTAAAATTCACATAATTCACGTAAAAGTCACTTAGCATGTAAATTCACATAATTTACATTAAAATAATTGTTCGCAATTATTTTTTATTAGCTCACCAACGTTCCGGGTTATACTCGTGTGTGATTCGGTAATTCTATGAGTTACTGCTATGTGAGTGTTTGTGTAATAAGATGACACATTTAATTAACCTAATTAAATGCAATGTATGGACGACTAATTGAGATGACAAAGTTTGTATAAACAATGCTCGAGAAAACGGTGTTTGTGTTGACGGAGTTAACCTGAAATTGTCGGATGTCACAAGTATAAATAATCCTATAATTTTAAATTTAGAAAAAAATAGGCTTAATAGGGGAAGATATTACAAATTCAAAAGTTAAGTATATATGTAAATTTAAACTCAAAACCCCGATATCACAATTAGAACAACTAACATAGAATACAACCCATTAGACAAAGACGGATTTAAAAGACACATACCAGAAATGATAAGTCAAGAGTTAATAAGAAAATCAGATAGCCCACACAGGTCAGCAACATTTTTAGTAAGAAATCATAGCGAAATTAAAAAAGGAAAAGCGAGAACAGTGTATAACTATATGCGTTTAAATGATAATACAGAAGATGATGGTTATAATATTCCTAATAAAGACAGTCTATTAAATCTAATACAAAAGAAAAAAGTTTTCTCAAAATTCGACCTAAAATCAGGTTATAACCCGTTACATCTAGAAGAAAGCTTTAAACCTTGGACAACTTTTACATGTTTAGAAGGACAATATGAATGAAATGTCCTTAGTTTTAGATTAAAAAACGCTCCATCTATTTTTCAAAAATTCATGGACAGTATATTTTTAAAATACGATTTATGTTTAGTATACATTGATGATATCCTTGTTGCAAGTGTAGGAACACGAAAAACATTTAAAACAAGTATTCGAAGAAATAAAAAAGCATGGTATTGTAATTTTAAAAAGAGAAATGGAATTATTCAAAAGAAAGATATCCTTTCTTGGCTTTGAATTAGGAGATGGAAAGATAGAATTATAGCCACACGTTTCAATAAAAATTTTAGATTTTTTAGAAAAATTTGAAAATTTAAAACAAATACAAGTTTTTTTGAGACTAGTAAACTATGCTAGGAAATTCATCCCAAATCTGTCAAAACTAGTAGGTCCTCTATACAGTAAAACTACAAAAAATGGGCAACTACATTTTAATATAGAAGATATTAAATTAGTCCAAAAAATTAAAAAGGCTGTAAAAACAATAGGTACTTTAGAATTGCCACTAGTTACAGATTATATCATTATTGAAACAGACGGATGAAAGGAGGATGGGGAGACGTTCTTCTCTGCAAAACATACAAATATAGCCTAAAATCTGAAGAATTTTTTTTTGCATATTCTAGTGGAAATTTTCAAAACAAAACAAATTGGACAAGCATAGATTTTGAAATACAAGCTTTGATTAATGCTTTATAAAAATTCAAAATATTTTTACATAAAGATTTTACAGTAAGGACAGACTGTGAAGCAATAGTCAAGTTTATTAAAAACGATCAAAGTAAAAAAGATTAACAGAACAAGATGGGTAAATTTATAAAATATTATCCAAGGATGTGGATATACTATACAGTTTGAACATATAAAAGAAAAGGATAATGGGATAGCTAACATGTTGTCTTGAAAAATTAACAAATTAATGTTTTCAGATGGATAAAAAGCTAAAAGGAAAAGAAAAAATGGTTATAAATCCTTCACATCATAGAAAAAATCCTTCACCAATGAGCATCTCTTCTAATGAAGAAAAAAAGACAGAAAAGTTAATGAGTCAGTCTTTTTCAACCGAAAGAATACACAGTGCTAGACAGCTGCTGCTCAACTATACAATATTAAACAAGCTGAAAACCTACACAGCTTTAAACAGACAACATCGTTCGACATCAGCTCACAAACAGCTCAGCTACATATACTCACCCCATAAATGTGTCGTACAGAAAATCAACATCCTATAAACCTTTATCCTCCTCCGTACACGGTTCTACAATTTCTCTTGGAACATATGCATTACAAATATGCAGTGATTTACATACAAAATTCTGTCCAAATAACGGGATAAAATTAACAGAAAAACAAGAGTGTTTATTAGACAATTTGTGGCATATTCAAACCATGCCATATGCTTCGTCTTTCAAAGTTCAAGTTTTAAATGCCTTAAGCGTTCATTTTAATGAGCAGAGCACAAAAATCCTCGAAAAACATGCCCCAAAGTTTACACGTTATATAATTTTTAGGGGAACAAAAATTGGCATTTTTAATAAATGAGAGACAGTTGCAAATGTCCAGAGCCAATAACTGCCCGAGAACATTTTGGAATAGACAGCTTTATCATCGAACCCGAAGAGGTTCAAACTTTTTCTCAAATTGCAAAATCAAATCCTGAGCAAATAATTAAAGCTCAAGATGAAACAATTGCAAAGTTACAAGAACAACTTATACAACAAGGAAATAACACACAGTCTATACAATGTTATGTTGAGAATAATATTTTAAAACAAAAAATAGGAATTCTCGAAGCAAAAAATATATAGTTGCTACAAAGGCTTGAGAAAAAAGAAGAAAAATCCAGATGCTTTGATGCTTTCAAAGCAAGAATTCTAGACACACCCTAGAGAGTTTGCCTTCAACCCGTTCTTGACAGATTTCAAGAATTCGAACATATGGTTACTCAGAAGGTCTGCACATAATTTCCATTAGTTCTATATGAATTACAACTTAGACTCATGATGATTTCCCTTAATGAAGAAAAATTCAAGGGAGTCAAAGTTGTTGAAAGAACAAATGATAATGGAGATGGGATTTGTCTTCTCCTTCTTCAGATAAACCTCAAACAAACAGATATGCCTAATGATCTAATCATTCAATTTTACTACAATGGTATGATTGATTACATTGAATTAGATCTAAGTACTAAAGCAGAAAATATTATAAATCTTTTCGAAGAAAAGTTTATAATAACCACAGGAAACATCTCTACACACATGTACCCTCCATATATTGGTTGTAAAATTTTTTCATCCTTCCCATTTGCTGATGATTTCACATATAGACCTACAAGAAAAAGGATTTTCATCGGCCATAAGCCTTCGGTAAAAGATTACCTAAAAAATTTAGCCATACAAAATGAGATACAATTCTCAGATCTATACTAGATTGAGAACCTTATCTCACCAAACTTCAAAGTCACCTCAAATTTACAAGGAAAAGACACAAAACATTTTATCACACAAAATCAAAACACTCCAACTCTACCGGATGGTTTTCATTGGGATTGCTATCATCTTTTAGCTGAAGGACACTACATACAAATCTGGTCTCACAAAAACTGGAACATGCTCCTACCATTTACCGGTGAAGGAGAAGCACTAGAACTAAAGCACATTATCAACATAGAAGAAATCTTCACACCAGAGTATGACTCTAATTCGCCACCATCCATTGACAATACTCAAAGAGATTTCTAGGAAAACGTAAGCAATGACGTTTTTCCTTGAATAGAGACAGATATCTACAAAAACCGCAATAACGCTCTCGACAAGTTTCACAAGAATCGATGGCCCACTCACTCTTGAAAGATCAAATAATTGTAAATATAGTTTTGTTGTTTTATTTCTTTAAATCATATCCGTTGCTTTTTCATTTTTAGTGCGCACCAAAATAGAACGCGCTTTGTATAATTTTCTTTTTCATGCCTATATAATGAGGCATTCCGTTCATTTGTAAGGAGACCCAAAATTTTTTGAATATATCGAAGAACTTTCAATATCTATATGGCACACTAAATTCTTTCCGCCCTCTTTAGTTCTTAGCTTTTAAACCTTAGTCCTTTCCCAGTCCTTCATATTATATCCCAATATCCAATATAAAAAAAACCCTCCTCCTCCTCCTCCTCCTCTCCGTTCGTATCTATCTCTCTGCTGTGTTCATATCTATCTCTGTGTTCATACATCATCATTGTAAGTATATTTCCCTCTTATTAATTTATATTTTTACTGGCACCCTTTTAATTAATTTTTTTTATACAAATCTGGTCTCACAAAAACTGGAACATGCTCCTACCATTCAACGGTGAAGGAGAAGCACTAGAACTAAAGCACATTATCAACACAGAAGAAATCTTCACACAAGAGTATGACTCCGATTTGCCACCATCCATTGACAGTACTCACAGAGATTTCTAGGAAAACGTAAGCAATGACGTTTTTTCCTTGAACAAAGACACATATCTACAAAAACAGCAATAATGCTCTCGACAAGTTTCACAGGAATCGATGGCCCACTCACTCTTGAAAGATCAAATAATTGTAAATATAGTTTTGTTGTTTTATTTCTTTAAATCATATCCGTTGCTTTTTCTTTTTTAGTGCGCACCAAAATAAAACGCGCTTTAATTTACCTTTTCATGCCTATATAATGAAGCATTCAGTTCATTTGTAAGGAGATCCAAAATTTTTTGAATATATCGAAGAACTTTCAATATCTCTATGGCACACTAAATTCTTTCCGTCCCTCTTTAGTTTTTAGCTTTTAAACCTTAGTCCCTTCCCAGTCCTTCATATTATATCCCAATATCCAATATAAAAAAAAACCCTCCTCCTCTCCGTTCATATCTATCTCTCCGCTGTGTTTATATCTATCTATGTGTTCATACATCATCGTTGTAAGTATATTTCCCTGATGTGCTTGGAATGGTCTATAAAAACTACAATAAAAATCTAACCTAGACACCCTAGTAATAATTCTAGACTATCCTAATACTAGACCACAGAACAGGCAAGTGTACCTATCGACTGCAGTAAAGTCTAGTGAAAGTCCGGATATCGAACCCACGAGACACTAGTGACAACTAATCTAGACTCTGACTCAACTAACAAACTGATTTGAATGAGGGGTTTTGTGTTGTGATTCTCAATCTAACTAACAAACTAACTAACAAGAACCAACTATCAAGCAAAGTATTTAAACAAACTCAAGAATACGAAAAGCACTACCCAGGTTAATAATCCTACTTGTGAAACGTGGACTTCTCTTGGTGAAGGAAACTAATGATGAAACTAGGATCTATGAATACTACACCCTCAGACCACCTACAGGATCCCTGATCATTCTCAAGGTGTGACCTAGAAGGAAAACCTAAGGTGTGTGACGCTCACCGGGTGGTTGGATCACTTTTCAGTCTCTCCAACGATACTAAAGTACCTGATAAACATATTACTTCTCAGTCTCACTGTTTCAGTACACTCAAAGAATGCAAGGAATAACTCGAAGACTCTCGACTAGACACGGGAATGCAAAGGATACTAAGACACCTACGAGAAATCTCCTTTTAGAGCATTTACACCTAAAACCCTAACACCAGAGACAAACCCACAACTTCTCACCTCTCAGTTATTGAAGTAGGTAGAATATTTAAGCCCTCTAAACTCTCAACTATCGTTCCTATGGATTCGAACGTTCAAAAACCATAAACTAGTCACAAACACACAGTAAGCAACCTAATATGCATCTATACATGAAAGACATTCACAAAGACACATATAGAACAATAATACACATATAGAACAATAATCAATCATAAATCAGATCTGAACACGCATACACATCAGATCAATCATAAACAAGTTCGTTACTTTAATATCAAACCAACAACAAGAATCCAAAAACCGATAAAAATCCCAATATCACAAAGTATTCATAAAAAACCTAAGTAGATAGAGAATCTAGCCAAGGACCATGTTCTAAACAAACAAAACAGAAGCAATCAACAAGTTCATGGTATCAATTCAACAAATCAAAGACAAAGGAATGAATACTGATAACCGAACGATTGTGTTGTAACAAATCCGGCCTCCGAAACTCCAATTCCTTGCTCCAATCGCCTTCTTCCTTCTCAAAATCGCCCAAAGGCTCTGACTTGACAGCTAAAAGTTCAACTCCCCAATTAAAGGCAATCCAAAACATTAAATATTCAACATTAGGGTTTTCTCGGATTTATAGAACTTTCGCGCATCGCAAACGTAGGATGGAAGTTTCTCGCGTGGCGCGAGAAACAAAATAGTTGCGCTGGAATCTCATAGTCTTCACGTGGCACGAACTTTCACTCCTCCATCTTCGCGTGGCGCGAAGATGGAAAATTCCAGATTTTTAATTTCTTTCCCCCCGCGTTTCCTTGTGTGCTCAATTCCTTCAGTATTTAAACTCGGTTTCTGCTTCTTTAGCACACGCTCACCTGCAAACAAGACTCAGACTCGGTATGTACTAAAACGAATACAAAACGAACACGAAACTGACTAAAAACGCTACAAAATACACGAATAAAAGTATGTGTTTTGCAACACATCATTCCCTCTTATTAATTTATATTTTTACTAGTACCCTCTTAAATTTTTTATTTTTTTTATACAAATCTATTCTCACAAAAACTGGAACATGCTCCTACCATTCAGCGGTGAAGGAGAAGCACTAGAACTAAAGCACATTATCAACACAGAAGAAATCTTCACACAAGAGTATGACTCTGATTCGCCACCATCCATTGACAGTACTCACAGAGATTTCTAGGAAAACGTAAGCAATGACGTTTTTTACTTGAATAAAGACAGATATCTACAAAAATAGCAATAATGCTCTCGACAAGTTTCACAGGAATCGATGGCCCACTCACTCTTGAAAGATCAAATAATTGTAAATATAGTTTTGTCGTTTTATTTCTTTAAATCATATCCGTTGCTTTTTCTTTTTTAGTGCGCACCAAAATAGAACGCGCTTTGTATAATTTTCTTTTTCATACCTATATAATGAGGCATTCAGTTCATTTGTAAGGAGACCCAAAAAATTTTGAATATATCAAAGAACTTTCAATATCTCTATGGCACACTACATTTTTTCCGTCCCTCTTTTGTTCTTAGCTTTTAAACCTTAGTCTCTTCTCAGTCCTTCATATTACATCCCAATATCCAATATAAAAAAAAATAGTTGATGAAAATCTTTTTTCTTGCAGGTCTATATGTGAAATCATCAGCAAATGGGAAGGATGAAAAAATTTTACAACCAATATATGGAGGGTAAATGTGTGTAGAGATGTTTCCTGTGGTTATTATAAACTTTTCTCTGAAAAGATTTATAATATTTTCTGTTTTAGTACTTAGATCTAATTCAATGTAATCAATCATACCATTATGGTAAAATTGAATGATTAGATCATCGGTCATATCTGTTTGTTTATATATATAGGGAAGGGTTCAAATACTAAACAACTTTTTATGTGATAACCGTTCTAACTATTATAAAACAATCACATAATTTATAAATTATTTTTTCTTTTAATTGTTAGAATAGTATTTAAGTATCTTCAATAAATATTTTGAACGTAAATACGGAAATGATAAGTCTTACGTATACGTACCAAATAATGTTACATATACGTGACACATAGTGTTTACATATATGTAAAATTAACATAATGATAATTATTACATATACGTAACACTATGTTTGATAGTGGTTATCATGGTTATCACATAAATATTGGTTAGCATTTGAACCTTACCCTATATATATATATATGGGAATGTTTTACTAAAAAGTGGTTTTTCGCAAAGAAACGCTAAGAAATGGGTCAAACGAACTCCGATTGAACTCATTCCAGCGGCGTTGGAACTGTCTCATCAAACCCTAACCCGCGCCCCAAAAATCTAAACCCCCCTCCACCCGCACCCCCAAAAACCTAAACCCCCCCAACCCCACCACGAAAAGCCTAAAACCACCACCCCCCCCCCAAAAAAAAACCTAAACCCCCCACCCCACCCACCATCAAAAACCTAAACCTTCCACCCCCACCCTCCAAAAAAAACCTAAACCTTAAAATCTAAACCTAAAAGCTAAATCCTAAGGCTAAAACCCTAAAATTCAACGCTAAAATCTAAACCCTAAAAGCTAAGATGGTAGAGTTCGACGAGACGTACCAACGCACTAAAATGAGCTCAATCGGAGTTCGTTTGATATCGTTTATTAAGATTTTTGTCATTTATTTGGCTTTTTAACGAAATATCAATTTTTATTTGAACCTCCCCCTATATATATATATTCAATGATCATTATTGTTTCTATAAGTGACGGATCCAGGATTTTTAGTTAGCCGGTGTAAAAATGGACGGGTCAAACACGCGAAAAGTAGACCGGTCAAATAATAATAATTTATTCGAGTAACAATGTTAAAATTAACCAACTCAACCTAAAATGACAAAATTAATGCATTCAAAATATCTATGCTAAGCAACCCAACTAATACAATCAACAAGTTCTTAATTATTTTTTACGGATCAACACAAACCTCTTAAGCCAGAAAATTCTTATAATTTTGATTCCAGAATAAATAAGGAACCAAATTCTTGTTCTTTTGATTCCATAATATATAAGAAATGAAAATAAACTCACCTAAAAACATGTGTATTTTAAATTTGAATAAATCAAAGAGATATAAACATCAAACTAGCAAAATAACAAACAATGATTCAAAACTCAAACTATAAATTAACTTTCATAAACAAACAAATAACTAAATTAAGAAGCTAAAAGAACCTTGTTTTTCGTAGGATTTACTTTAGTGAACGATTTCCCAATCTTGAATGGCAAATAAAAGTTATGAAGCAGCCCGAGGAAAAATGGAACTTGATTTCAAGACCACATGACCAGTGATTTCTATTTTAAATGGAACCGACATTTCAATTTTGAAATGAACCGACTGTCAAATATTTTTTATTTTTTTGATTGGTCTGTTGAAAAATTAAACACTGAGGGGCAGGGCCGCTTAGGGTGTTGGGGGCCATTAACCCCAATACTCATTAACTCACCAAAACTGTCCAATAGAATTCTGTCACCTCAAAACTACTCATTTACTCAGATTTCATTGGAAACACCCTACTCATTTACTCACCAACTTTTTTTTTATAAATAAACATTTAATTTAAAAAAAGACAATTTCATTAAAATAAAAATTAACAAAATACAATTAAAAATAAAAAAACCTACAAAATAAATAAAAGCTAGATAATAAAATTTTAAAATCTAAAAGGTGTATTGCCATCCATACTTTGCGGCAATTTCACGGATGATTTCGTTTGGATCACGATACGGTTGGTTTTGGTATTGGTAGGAAAATTGAGATAAAAAATTAGGATCCATATCAAGCGAAAATTGAGATAAAAAATTAGGATCCATATTTGGATCGGTTGAACTTTGAGGGTAGTAGTTTGGATATTGAGGTTGCGGGAAATAGCTTGAAATTGGTTGAGGAGGTGGTTGGGTTCGTTGGGGAGCGGCTTGGGTTCGTTCGGGTCGCGGTTGAGATTGAACTTTTGGCCTAAATTTTCTATGCTTTGTTGATTTTTTGGATGACCCTTCCATTTTTTGTAGAGTGTAAAATTATATAGATGAGATGAAAGATATATAGATGATAGGTAAAATATATGTGTGTGGAATGTGGTATATATAAGTAAAAAATTAGTATTTTTTTTTAAAGCACCCAACCCACCCCCACCCCCACCAACGGCTACATGCCCAACGGCTAGTAGCACCAAACACCCGAGTATATACACTCGGTCCAACTACTCGATCACCCCTACTCGGCTCTACTCGAGTGATTGGGGGCGGTGTTCCCCTTTACTCGGTTCCCTTTTCCTTTACTCGATTGTATGCGGGTATCCCGCCCCCAACACCCTTAGTGGGTTGTTAAAAAAACATGAAAGGTCCCAAACTTATCTATATAAAAATTAACGTTGATGGCCATATGTCCGGTGGATGCCATCCCCACCGCTCAACATAACGTCCCTCCGCCTTGGTTTCTATCCAAACATATCTATACTATCTAATAAATAAATATTTTTTCATGTCACTGTCGTCTTCATATTTATTATCATCATTTTTTTCGCTTCTCTTATTAAATACATCCCTATCTTTTAATAATAATATATTTTTAAAGAAAATATAATTATACTAAATAAAATACATTTATTTTAAATTATCCCTTATTATATAAGAAACTTTGAAATCTAACTATATAACTTTTATTTTTAATCAAATATCAAATGAAAGTCAAATTACATTAAATAGTAATTAACGTATTTTCGAAACCCAATTGTATATTAATTTTTACATATTTTGAATTTTATTTTCTATTCTTAGTATATGTAATAGATTTTTACACCTGTAAAATATATACACAAAGATTTAAAAATTTTATGTATTGATATTTTTCACTCCATGTGTAGTACACGGTTTCTAAGCTAGTGTAATATAAATTCTTATTAATCCTAATACATTTTTTTTTCTTGAAAAGCTCATTTTTGTTTCTAGTTGGTCTTTATAATTTGTTCTTTTATAAAATTTAATATAATTTAGTACAAAAAATTTACTCTTAAAACAATATAAATAAAAGTGTTAGTTACGACGAAGGTTCCTCTAGTTTGCGCATATTGTAAGTTTGCTTCCCAAGTTTGAAAAACTACATTGTGAGTTCACAAGTTTGCTTTTTTGTAACATTGGTCCCTGACTTGGATGACTGTCTATTTTGGCCGTTAACTCCCATCACGTGTGTTGCACGTGAGATTATATTTTCATTTCATGTTTTCTTTTTCCTTTTCCCCCTCATTTTCTTTCATTTATGACGATCGTCGTCTTCCTCACCTAGCCTCAAGTTTCTTCAATGGCAATCTGCGACTATGGGAGATAGCAATGGCACGCACCTTATGTACGGATCATAACCCCGACCGTCGCCTTTTGTCATGTCCTCAACCGGTAAGCTTTTAGTATGTCAATCTCTGCTAGAAGTTCTAACATGGACCCGTTTTTGTTTTTGCAGCAAGGTCTTTGTAGGCGATTTCTAGGCTGGATTGATCTGCCTATGTGCCCACGTGCTGTAGCCATTATACCTAACCTTTTGAGATAAAAGAAACAAGCTTGAGTGTGAAATTAACCAACTCAAAGCTTAAATAAGAAAGAAGAACACTGTCATCTTTTTTCTATTGTTAGCATTAAGGTATCTAGGTTTTCTTGTACTTTCTAGAAACTAAATTAGCTTAATGTTGTTTAATGTAATGTATTTTGTACAAGTTTTGTTCAGAAAGATTGGGTTTTCATCTGTTCTATGTTAACTACCAAATTGTGACTGTTTGAGTTGTGTAAATGACAAAATTGTGACTGTTTCAATTTGAGAAACCAATTTGATAGAATTTCCAGCCAAACTAATTCAGACCTACCAACTAGCATTTGGCAAACTAATTGCAGCAAAGTAATCTAAATCTAGACAGATTGAGTATGCAAAATATACCCAAATTGAACCAATTTGGGTCTCCAAAATAGCAGCTATATTGAACCAATTTCACCCTATCAGACAGGCGTCCTACACTTCCTACCGTATAGCATTTCATAAGGTGGCATACCAATGGTTGCATGATAGCTGTTGTTTTAAGAGAACTCCGCTAGTGGTAAGTGACTATCCCAGCTACCACCGAAGTCATTGATACATGCTTGGAGCATGTCCTCGAGAGTTTGAATGGTCTTTTCGGACTGACCATCGGTTTGCGGGTGCTAAGCTATGATGATGTTAAGTCTAGTGCCCATTGTCTAATGGAATCTTTTCCAGAACCTCGATATGAATCGTGTGTCCCGGCCTGACACAATAGACAAGGTCATACCGTGTCTGGTCACAATTTCGTTGATAAACAATTCTGCTAGTTTCTCGGATGAAAAGGTCTCACGTATCGACAAGAAATGAGCACTCTTCTGTCACACCCCGCCAAGGCGGAAATGCGAGGCGTAACGTTCATGGTTTCCAAAGCATATGATTACCGCAAACACATACATGATAATTGGATACATAAACAAGTTTAAAGTTTTACATCCCAAAATATCCTTTGAATTCACAAAAAGTAATAATTTCGCAAATATGACTCATATACGATGAGTTATACAAGAGAAATCCCCCAAAAGTCATATCCATCATGCATGCATGTAACCTACACTGCTAACCTTGCGACCACGTCCAATTTCCTGAAAAACATACTTAAAATGTGTCAACACGAGGTTGGTGAGTTCACATGTTTTGTTCAAATGTTCTTATAAATCCAACGTTCACTCAACGTTCATGATGTATAAAGTTATTAGATCAAACAATATATGAATAACCAATGAATTGAACAATGAATGACCGACTGACCCCATTTGTAGACTAGCAAGGAATACAAATAATATGTTAATACATGAGACCGTAACCAAACCATAACCGGTGAATGCCCCTCCCTCGCTTTACCACGAGAATGGAATACGACAATATGCGGCCATTCGACCCTTCAAGTCGCCGGTTAGCGCGACTAACCATGACCGGGGGCGTCACCCCCAATAGTACTATTCATAGAATCATAGGCTAAGTCCATAGCTAATGGTTACAAATGATGGTGATGTTCAGGGGACTTTTAGCGCTCTATATGTTTCCGCATGCAAATATAACAGTCTGGTCTTTGTTCGTTCATTAACTATCCGTACCCTAATCACACAAGGGTACTTATGTGTTAAGACTACCCGTCTTAAATGCAAGTTGTTCACCCGACTTAACGAATCCCGTTAAGTATGTCTTTGTTTAGTAAAAACTGTGTTTTTCCATGTTACGACTCATTGGTGATTATTATTTCAGTCTAGATGTTTACATATTCTCCGAGAAAACATTATGTTTCCATATTGGTGACTGATTATACTTACCAAAAATAAATATTATTTTTGTGACGACCTATAATTTATTCACGTTAGGGTTCACGTATATACATATAATTATTTCTGAAAAATAATTATATACAATCTCAAATATCGTTCAAGTATATCCATGCATGTTAATTATTTTACGTACATACAAATCACGTTACCACGTCCACATGCAAATACTTATGTTCTGAATGACATTTATTAACTTAGTTATGTTCATCATGCATAAGTCTTTATTTATTTTTATCAATTGCATGCATACATGTATTTCTATGTTTCTATATATGCATTAAAGTATTTTTACTATTTCTCGTGCATATGTAAACATATATTTTTAGACAAACTCGTCAACATGTTCCCAAGATTTATGTATCTACACATGCATATACATTCATAATCTTAAGGTTTTTAACATGTTCATTTACACCTTTGTTTCTATAATTTAAAAATATCGATATGTATATAATTTACTATATAACATGAACTTTTTCATAACCCTGTTCCATAAACATGTATATAAATACCTACATATTTCGACCACATGTATCATATTTGCTTCTTATATTTTGTTATTAACTATTATCAAGTTATAAGTATATATATATGTATGATTTCAATCCATCTAGTCATTTCATAACTCATTACAAGTTAACAATTATACCATATATATATATATATATATATATATATATATATATATATATATATATATATATATATCTTCTATCTCTATATATATATGTACAAACATTTAACAATTCCAAATTAACAACTATATCCATGAACATATATATCTATTTTTGATTTATATATATATATATATATATATATATATATACATTTAACAATTCCAAGTTAACAACAACACTATATACATACACATATATATATATATCTCGGTTCTTATACATGTACACATATACTTAATAATTTCCAAATCAACAACACAATCAACATGTATACATATATATATATATATATATATATATATATATATTACGGTATGCATATATATATATACATATATATATATTTTACTTGTTTTAAATCTTGAGTCATTAATATTATTACATGCTAATCTTTATAAAAAAAAATCATAAAACTCCCAAACCCTTTCGTTTTTAAGATGAACAACATGCTTGGACAAGAATAATAATCGAGAATTAGAGATTTGGGATTGGTTTTTCATACCGCTAGACAATCTAGGGAAGAATCTCGTGTAGAAGGCGGTGGTGACTTGATTTACCAGTGGAATCCTTCCTAGACTCCAAGAACTCTTGAAGATCCAAGCTCTAGCTAATCCTCTCTAGTGAGATGTGTTCTTGAAATTTCTAAGTGTGAGTGTGTGTTTGTGTGTGTTTGTGTGTGTAGGCCGTTACATATAGAGGGAGAAAGAGATGAGATTGAGTGTTGGTTCATACAAAATCATTACAAGAGTTGGTGGATTTGATGGACTAGACATTTTACTTGATTCTTTGGTTGAAGTAGTAAGGATCTTATGACATGCATCATGAAGAAGTTGGTGAATTTGCTAAGTGGGTGGCCCTACTAAGGGGTTTCGGCCGTAAGGGGGTATGGGGAGGGTGGGGGGGTTTGGGTCTTGTCCCATCAACTAGTGTATCATTTGATAATTAGTTAGGTAGTTCTAGGGTGGTGTATACCCGGTAGGTGCTCCCGTGATGTAATACCCGGTTTAATAGTTTTAATTATTAACGCGTCCTATAAGTTGTGTAGTTTGACTAGCTTTAATAGTCTTCTAGTGAATCTTGACATAGTTATTATCTTAACTACTTTATGTATGTTCACACATAGATAATATGCTAGGAACCGTGTGAACGCAAGTTTTTGTATCAATCTTTAAAGATTTGGTCACCAATATATATATTTTGTGTAAATTAACATATTTCTAGACTTTATTTGTATAAGATTTATTAATCACCAATGATCGTACATTGCGGGTTATACCCGTTTATGACCTAGTAATTTTCATAATTACTATAATGTGACATGTGTTCCTTTGCTAGACTCCTGACAATACTTTGTAAAAACAATGATTCAGGAAATATGAAATATGAACGTGCAAATATGAATATGGATATTGACCTAGAATACTGGGTGTCACATCTTCGTTAGTCAATCCACAATTAACTATATGGTATCATGACTTTTAGCTGTACGTGGTAGCTTGGTTATGAAATCCATGATAATGTGTTCCCACTTCCATCCGGGAATGAACAGAGGTTGCATCTTTCCACATGGTTTCTAGTGCTCGGCGTTCACTTGAGAACAAGTTAGGCACTTGTTTACATATACGGTTACATCGTTCTTCATGCATGGCCACCAGTATTCTTTCTTTAGATCATGGTACATCTTGTTGGTACTGGGGTGGATAGAGTAGCGAGAATTATGAGCCTCGTCAAGGACCTTGACTCTAAGTTCACTACTCTTAGGTATCCACATTCTCCTGAACCGTGTCCGTACCCCATAAGTATTGATCTCCAATTTCTCTTGCTCACCCACTATTCTCTCTCGCTTAACATTTTCTTCTTTCAGAGCTTCATCCCGGGCACGTTATATTTTTGTCATAAGGTGTGGAGTCACGACCAGTTGGTATGCCTTTACCTTGATAGGAGTTGTTGTCTCATTTCGACTCAAGGCATCGGCCACCACATTCGCTTTCCCGGGGGTGGAAAAAGATTTCACAGTCATAGTCCTTCAACATTTCTAACCACCGTCGGTGTCTCACATTTAACTCTTTTTTGCTTAAAGAAGTATTTCAAACTCTTTATGGTCGGAATAAATGATGCATTTGAATCCGTAAAGGTAAAGCCACCAAATCTTTAATACAAAAACGACCGCCGCAAGTTCAAGATCATGAGTTGCGTAGTTGACTTCATGAGTCTTTAGTTGTCGCGATGCATACGCGGCCGCCTTTCCTCATTGCATTAACACACATCCTAACCCCTAACCTGAAGCGTCGGAATACAACACCAGATCTTCGTTACCATAGGGTAGGGTCAATACTGGTGCTTGTGTCAATCTCTTCTTTAATTCCTCAAAAGCATCGGACTATTCGTACTTTACCTCCTTGCAGGTCAATTTGGTTAACGGTGAGGCTATCTGATGCGTGCCATGTTTAGTTATATATATATATATATATATTTGTTTTTAGAAAAGGTTTCACGAGATCAGGTTTTAAATTTATAAAATGATAAATACTCAAACTTAAAACACACAATAGGAAAATGTACTTATCGCAGCGTAATATAGTTTAGGTAAGAACCAAGTATCGAACCAATGGACACGGTTGAGTTCCAATAATCAACTTTTGTTATCGTTTAGCCGGTTTAAATAGTGAGTAGATTTTATGGTCTTGTGAAGCAAAAAAGTAAATAACAGAAAAGTAAATGACGGTAAAGTAAATAACAGAAAATGAAAAATGCGCGTGAAGTGTGTAACAGAAATGTAAATAACAGAATAGTAAATAACAAGAAAGTAAATAGCTCGAGAATAATCAGATCACGACAAGTATTGCTTTGGGATTCGAATCCGCTTGGTATATGATAATGCTATGTTAACTAATCCGATGGTATGACTAACACAAATGTGTGAACGGTACATCGCTAGAGCTTCATTCTCACAACATTTGGTTCACTAATTATGTTTCTTAATAATAAAATAGTCATACTCCCAGCTAGGGACATCATTACCCTCAACTCTTCAATAGATCCGTGCATTTGTATGCCTAAGATCTATTTCCGAGTTGGTTTAAGACATCAAACTTAAATACCTTTATTGTTATTAAAAGAGTGATTAGACTTTGTTCATCGGGATGCGATGCAGCAATTGGACCATGTATAAAGACGTATCGTTCCCAACGTGAGTTCACCAACTCTTGGTTTCATAACAAGCTCGTATAAAAAAACATACGATCTTATCAATATTAACCGAGCTTTGGCTTATCGATCAAAATCCGCTTGTATAATGACGTAAAAGGTATAACCTTAAACCCCCTATAGTTGATTATTGAATATTTGGTTTGCATCTGGATTCCTGGTCGGGCGATCTAGTGTTTAAACTAGATCGATTCGTGCTTGTTTTTCCGCTGCATGTTTTAAGAGAGTTTTGAAACTCTAGCACGAAACCCCAACAATAATATGTGTTAATTTCTCTGTATTTATGTGATAATGTGAATATTTATGTGATAGATAGAGTAAATGCATAGTTATACTATAGTATAGAAAGTACACGTAGTAGAAGTCTTGCAAGCATAGGGTAGTCTCATTTTATATGAGCATAGAGGAGACTTGCACTCGTAACAAGCACATAGGAGCATTGTTTTCGTAACAAGCATAAAGGAGCATTGTTTTCGTAACAAGCACAGAGGAGCCTCAATTTCGTAACAAGCATAGAGGAGCCTTGTTTCATACAAGCACAGAGGAGCCTTGTTTTCGTAACAAGAACATAGTAGTATAGTTTTGCCTTGTGCAAGCATAGAGGAGACTTGCTTTGTGCAGGAATATAGGAGTCTTGTCTTGTGCAAGCATAGAGGAACCATGTCTTTCGACAATGGCTCAGTTATGTTATAATAGTTTCATACAAGTGCAAGTTCACTTGTTGATAGTATAGAGTTAGAAAGAATGACAAAGACATAGTGGGACACCGTAATTGGTTTCCCTAAAACAGAGTTTTAACAAATGATAGTAAACGAAAAAATTTCATAAATTGTGAAATTACAGATTTTAAAGTACAGAGAATGTTTTTGTTAAAACTTAACATAGAGAAAGCTTATTTTATATTAATAATTAAGTTATATTAAATGACAGACAATGTTTACAGTTAATAAATTGTATAGATAGAACTCACTCTATATAACTGACTTTTAGTATGCACATCATGTTAAACATGGAGAGTTTAGAGAAGTTGTAAGAGCTTGGATGGAATGGCTGAAGGGCTACTCGATCGTTGAAGACTGACATTTCTGATTGCTTGATAGTATTGAACAATCATGATTAAATGTTTTAATACCTTGTGAATTTCGTTATGTTTGAGCAAAGACTTCCTTTGTAATAGATTTTGATTTCCAGATTAAGAACTATGTATTTTATGTTTTTGCTCAAGTATGATTGAGACTACCCGGGTTTAGGGTGTTTCAAGTAAGAATTTGCAGAAAATGAAGAAAAAACTGTGAAAGTGGTATAATATTTAGAGTGTTTTTGGTTTTATGGTCACACCAAATAGACCCTCAAGTCGATTTTATGGTCACAGAAAAGTTTTTGCTTGTTTCTCCATTCTTTTTGTGAATCGAGTGTAATACTCATTTTTTCCATCATACTAAAAAATGACTCTCAAGTCGATTTTATGGTCACACCAAATAGAAACCGACATGTTGCTTTACTATTACAATAAACAACACTAAAATGGTTTAAAGTGGTCAAATAAAAAACTGTTCACTTTATTAATGGCACGAGTTGAAACAGCAGCCGAACCGAGCAGTGAAAACGGCCCCTCAGCAGTCACAACTATTGAGCAGTGGAAGTAGCAACCGAGTCCCGTCAGCAGATATCGCACCAGTAGTCGCAACTGTGCACGGCAGTGGAACCCGCGTCAAATGTACATATTTGTGTTTTATAGTACCATAAAACATTACATTTGGAATTATGTTTTCTTGAAACCATTTATCTGAATAAAAATAAATACATAGTTTGTCCCATTTTATATATATACCAACACAAATACAAATTAATAAATAAATACAAACACAGGAAAGTGGGAGACGCTAAGTAAACGAAAGATCAAAAGCATGTGCAACATCATGAACAAGCGTAATAAACAACGTACGACAATGGAATGAGAACACTATGTGAAATTCGGCAAAGCATATTCTATTTTCCAACTTTTAGACCCAAATCCTATTCTTCTTCTCGAAAAGGACCACAAAAGATAATATTCCCACCGTCTCATTAAATATATATCTATAAAATATTATTACTATCTTGATATATTGACACACACCTATGTGTGTGTGTATAATATCCTTTGATCTTAACTTATATTCTCATCAAATAAAAATCAAATATTGAAACTATCCCCCAAGATAAACATGAAGAAAAAAACATTTGCATATAAACCAAAACGTAACTAATACGTCTTGTGTTCAAACTTTTATTTGCCACAAACTCTTCCGACATATAATTATATAAACCTTTATAAATGACTGCAAATTCACACCACCATAAATTTTTATTTAATCTTGTTAATTACATCGCCTAACAAATTAAGCCATTTTTCTGTTTGAATTTTCCTCAAAACTTTAGATCTTTTATTTTACAACTCCTATGAAATGGATCATGCGTAAATAATTTAAAATATCGAATCATTAATTTTGAAATTTTGCTGAAACGACTCCGTCAAGGTCGTCTAAATATTTTTTTAAAATTAGAGCCCTTTTCATTAAGAAAAAGAAAAAGAAAAAAAAAAGAAAAAGAAAAACAAAAACAAAACAGTTTCAATCCTACATATTATCTGTATGTATTCATAATTATAGACCACAAATACTAACGTCAACAATCACAAAGCCCAAATACATGCATGTGTTTTTTTTTTTAATTTAGGGGCCCAAAGCTTGATTTATTTCATTCACCCTTGAGCCATCTCTAGACTCGATGACCATTATTTTAAAAAGCTATTCGACAATGAAAAAGTTGAAACAAGAATGTATACACCAGTAGTGTTACGATGTCAATCTTGTAGTGTTTTTGGATTTCATCTGACTGTATATCTTTCTGAATCACGTATTTCGTTTTCATAAAGTATTTCGTCTAACACGAAATTAATAATAGGATAAGACAGAAAGTTTCTGAAAGAATGAGAGATTCTTTTCCATGAAATTTGATGATTGAAATCAGACCAAATGATTTATTTATATAGAGTTTTAACAGGTTCAACGAAACATCGCACCCTTTCAGAAACGTTACGTCAGTTGGTATAATTAACTGTCACAACTGTCAACCTTTGTTAGTTTCTTAATTGCTGCTTCAATTGGTATTAGACCAATTTAATCAGAAACTAAAATGATATGGAAGATCAAATTTGGTACGGAAGACCAAATTTGTTGCGAACGACCATAATGATATTTTGATACGGACATCCATATATTTTGGTACGGACGACAAGCGGCCAGGGATGTTGCTTTTAGACCCCACTAAGGGCTACCACCGGGGACGCTGCTCTCAGACACCGTTGTTCAGTGGGCTTCACCCACTTATACTATCAAGGTGTATTAGTATCACAAACTAGAACAATCTTGATCAATTGTGCACCCCGCACCTCCGAACTTAGATTAATCTATATTCTATTTTCACATTTCGTCTTAAGTGGGTCCAATTACACCGAATGACATTTATAAAACTAAAATCATCACAAAACTTTTATCGATATACATTTTAAAGAGAAAAAAAAAACGAGGTAGGTAATAATATTTAATTATTTTATATAAATTATCGAATTAATTGTACATTGATTTCAGGTTGGCCTTTTCGTGAAGCACCCTAAGAAGGAAGTTGACATGTAGAAACCATCTGGTTCACATTTTGCAACTATATAACTACATGTACCCATACATTTATGAGCACACACATACCGCAATGCCCATAAATTCCCCCCTAACTGTCTAATTACTATTTCCATCATGAACCCACCACAATTTTCAATGTGGATTACATTTTTCTTATCTTGTATACTTTCTTGTTTTCATCATGGAACATCTTCTTGGGTTTCTCCTTCATTTCCCACCAATCTATCCGACACCATGGACGGGTTCCAGCACTATACCGCGATATCAGATTTTCGATTGCTAAACAGAAGAAAGCTGGGAGCTTGTTTGAACCCGAACCCGTATATTGCAATCGATGTAAGCCCGAAATCTGCACTTGCTGATGATCAGATGATTAGGGTCACGGTTAGTGGGGTGTTGCTTCCTTCTAAGGGTGATTGGGTTGGTATGATTTCACCTTCACATGCCGAGTAAGTAGAGATGTTATATTATATATGTATGTATTGTTTGTGTGAATAATTAGGTTAATGGAATGGAATGGAATGGAATGGCATGGCAGTGTTGATGTTTGCCCTCAAAACTTCCTTCAATATGAGCAGACTGGTGATTTCAGTGATCTACCGCTCCTCTGCCATTATCCTGTCAAGGTAATTAAACCCTAATAATAACTTTATGTAATCATGTGTGTATATCAGTTAATATTCATTGGTTCAGAGCATTCACATCAGCTCACTCATCCCCATCACTACAATTTAACTAAAAATTATTATTTCTTAAATTTATATCTCACTTTTCAAAAAGCTTCCATATCAGACTCCTCATATCTATCCATTATTTCAATTAAATAATACTTATTTATTTATTATTATTTTTTCTCTTTCTTTCACTCATACACACTTACAAAAAGTATAAAATAATGAATAAGGGGTGAATGATGACCCATAAAAATAAAGGGTGGTTATAGTTTTCTCTAAAATTATAGAGGTTGGAGATGGAGATGGAGATGGGGGAGTTGATGTGATCGTAAAATTGCATGATTTTTAATGTTTTCTTTATAATTTAGAGATTAGGGTAGAGATGGGGGAGCTGATGCAAATTTAAAAATAAGAATAATAATAATAATAATATGCAAAATTTAATAATAATAATAATGATGGGATTAGATGTTCCGTTAAAGTCATAATTTTTTATTAAGCCTTTCAATCTTGTAAAACATTTTATAAATATTGAAATTCATTAAAATTAAGTAATATAAATAAAACATATTTGAAACATTAATTACCAATTAATGATTATTTTTTTTTAAATTTGTTTAAAATAGAACAGTGAAAAAAAATCCATTAAATAATAATCAAGATTTGTAATTTTTAGTTTAAGTCAAATTTAAAGATAATCACTAAATAGTTACTATAATTCATATAATGTTACATTTAGATCACTTAATTTTAAACAAATTTAACATTTATAAAAAAAAATTCATAAAAATGAAACACTAAATGAAAGTTAAAGATAGATGACTTTAATGAAAGACATAAGAAAATTGGTTAGTTTATGTGAAGTTTTCCTAATAATAATAACATATTTACTATTAGCTTAGAAATAGTAAATAATAATAAATATTGTTATTAGCTTAGATTGGAACACTAATAATAATAGCATATTGTTTTGAACAAGGTTGATATATTTACTATTAGCTTTGGAATAGGATTGCTAGTTTTTTTTCTTGTGGTGAGTCAATCAACGAGAAATATGGGATGAGTTTTTTCAAGCCTTTAATCGTGCTCAGTTAGTTGAGCTTTTTTATGTTGGTCGCTTTCCCTTGAAGATATTGGGGTCCAGCATTATAATATATGTCAATAATGCAAGACCAAACGTTGTGGGTTGGAATTCCTAAGACATACACAATGTTAATCAACTTGACGTCGTGTTTGTATTGTTCCTAATTGGACGTCAAAACCAAAAATAGTAACATATGCAAATACTAATACGTTTAGTACAGTTGTAGGAGTTCGTTTGATGATAGAATCAACACCCTTAAACACCTAGATTCCTCTATTATGTAATGTTTCGATATGATCAATAGTTTTTGAGAAATGATATACGACCCTAAATGTGAACATGAGAAGTCGGTAACAACATGATAAAAGAGGGATGCAAAGATATATATATATATATATATATATATATATATATATATATATATATATATATATATATATATATATAGAACTAAGTTACAAAGAGGATACATCAAGAATGAAAGAATTACATAAGTAGTAAATGAAGTAATAAAGACTAAATTAAGGTTGTCTAACATCCCCTTCAAGCGGAACGGTGGCGGACACCGAGACCAAGCATCCTGCGAAAGAATTCAAATTGTGGTCTTGGAAGACTCTTCGTGAAGATATTCGCAACATGAAGCTTGGCCAAAACAAAAGGAGTGTAAAGCTTGCAAGAGGCAACAAGCTCCCGAATGAAATGGTAGTCCAGCTCAATATGTTTTCCCCTCTTGTGTGACACCGGATTTTGTGTAAGGAAGATGGCACTTTGATTGTCACATAATAAAGTTGGGCGATCAGGAGGGAGAGCATGTAGTTCACGAAGAAGTTGAGATATCCAAATAATCTCAGCAGCAGTGTTAGCCATAGCTCGATACTCAGATTCACAGCTTAAGCGGGAGACCATAGGTTTTTCTTAGCACTCCAGGAAACAAGGTTGCCTCCAAGAAATATAGAATACCCATAACTAGAGTGACGAGTGTCGAGACATCTGACCAGTCAGCATTAGAGTATCCAAGTACAGAAGTACGAGATGGTCTGGTGAATGTATGTCCAAAAGCAAGGGTACCCTTAACATGCCGAAGAATTCATTTTACATTCTGAAAGTGGGTGGTAGTAGGGGCTTGAAGGAACTGGCTGACTTGATTGACACCATAGAAGATATCTGGACTGATAATTGTCAGATACTGCAAAGCACCAACAAGCGATCTGTAATGGGTGGGATCTTTGTAGGGTTCATCGGAAACGATAAAGGATTCATTTGCAGCTAAAAGCGTGTGGACCGGTTTTGAATCAAGTAGGGTAGCCTTGGCAAGTATATCCCAAGCATACTTGGATTGACTTAAGAAAACACCATCATTGGTGTAAGTAACTTCAAGCCCGAGAAAGTAATTTAATTTGGCAAGATCCTTGATGAAAAATTCGTTATGGAGCCGACTGATAAAAAAGGTCATGACGGTGTCATGATTTCCTATTAAAATCCAGTCATCAATGTAAACCAAAAGATACATGACACACGAGTCTCATTTGAAAACGAACAGGGACGTGTCTACCCTACTTCAAGAAAAACCATTTTGTAGAAGGAATGTACTTAGCCGTTGGAACCAAGCTCTTGGCGCCTGTTTAAGACCATAGAGAGCCTGTTTAAGACCATAGAGAGCCTTATTTAAGAATATCCCAAGCATACTTGTATTGACTTAAGAAAACACCATCATTGGTGTAAGTAACTTCAAGCCCGAGAAAGTAATTTAATTTGCCAAGATCCTTTATGGCAAATTCATTATGGAGCCGACTGATAAAAAAGGTCATGACGGTGTCATGATTTCCTATTAAAATCCAGTCATCAACGTAAACCAAAAGATACATGACACACGAGTCTCATTTGAAAACAAATAGGGACGTGTCTACCCTACTACAAGAAAAACCATTTTGTAGAAGGAATGTACTTAGTCGTTGGAACCAAGCTCTTACGCCTGTTTAAGACCATAGAGAGCCTTATTTAACCGGCATACATGATCAGGGAACCTCATGTCAACGAACCCCGATGGTTGTTCCATGTACACGAGTTCATTAAGATGTCCGTCTTAAAAAGCGTTGTTAACAACTAGTTAATGTAGGTTCCAGTTGTTTAAAACGGCTAGAGAGAGAAAGATTCGAATAGTCAAGGCTTTTACGACATGGCTAAATGTGTGAGAATAGTCTAGACCGGGAATTTGATTATAGCCTTGGGCCACGAGACGATCCTTGTATCACTCAATCAGCCCATTCGACCAGTATTTAGTTCTAAATAGCCACTTGGACAATGTTGTGAGTTTGGGGTCGGGGTACCAAAGTCCACGTTTTGTTATTACGAAGGGCAGTCAACTCCTTGTTCATAGCTTCTAACCAATGAGGATGCTTAACTGCAGATTTATAACCCATAGGTTTGGCAGTAACGAATAATGCGGAATAGAGGTCGTGGGTTGTGATATGAGCAAGGTTGGCCTGATGTTTCGGTTTAAAGACCCCGGCTTTGGCCCGAGTCACCATGGGGTGAGAAGAAGCAATAGGGGTAGTAGGTGTAAGTGTCACACCCCCAATTTCAACTAACGGAGTTTTACCGCTTGGGAAGTGACAAACCAGGATCTCAGTCATTAGTTACATTGAACGACACTATATGGGACATAAATGTAATATCATAAAAGTTCAAAGTTAAATGCGGAAGCGTATAAAGAAAGTAAATGCGCAAAACAACGCGCCCAAGTCTAACAATAACGGAAACATAATAAATGATCAGTAGATTAACAATTATTGAATACATCATGTTGACACCATGCATGTCCTAATGTGCACCTGTGCCTTAACTTAACGTCCTGAGAAAACATGTAAGAAAAGTGTCAACACGAGGTTGGTGAGTTCACAGGTTTCAGTTTGCAACAAAGTTCAATAGGTTAATGTACATTCAATATATAAATCATTAGGTTGCTAACCCATAAGCATGTTAACTAATTCGCTCGCAACCGACAACTGACTGTTTATGTTTTTGCCTTCCACCAGGCCTATTAACCATGGTGCATGTTTAGGTCAAGAATGCACCCGTTCGACATCCAGTCGGGTTAGCGCGACTAACACGGGTGAGGTTTGTCAAACCCAGTAGTACTACTCAACTTACCTCGCTATGTTCATATTAACGGTCCGATGTGAGGACTTAGTGATAGATGTGTACGCATAGTTAAACAAGTGATAACATATATGAATTACATAACCAAAAATGTTTACGTCATGTTTTCTCCCCCAAATTGTAAAATAGTAAAAGGGGCCGTGAAAACTCACCTGAACGGCTTAGGTAGGTTCACACTAGAATAAGATTGAAACCACGAGTGTTAGCCTGCAACGGTTTACGTATGCCCTAGAATTATACACATAACAATTAGGTATGTAATGGGAACTTGTGACGACAACACGGCAGATTGAACGTCCTAAAGAAACGCTCTAATGATTAAACGGGTAGACGAACGTGTCTACGGGAATACGGATTTCTAGGATAAGCAATTAGAGTGGTTATGATACGCGACGAAAACAATAACTACAATAAATAAATATTTCCAATCGTCTCCGATATTAAGTAATGATTTAGAAAAAAAATATTATTATATTATTTTTAAACTCGCATAGCTACTACGATACTATTGAAGTGATAAAAATAATGACGCATTATTTTTATTCGAGAATATGCTTACTATTAGACGATATAAATAATTTTATTATTTATAAATTTAAAATGTTTCACAATACCAAGAGACGTGTTGAAAATAATATATATAAATATATTATTTTAATAGGAGTTACGGTTTGAAAAATAATATAGTTTTTATTATTTTATTCGAAGTTGAAGGTTAAATAATAATATATAAATATTATTATAAAATACGTAACAACGAGGGTTTATAAAATCAATCCCGAGTCCACGGGTAGTTTTTCCGGTTTAAACATATTAGCGTAATATTATAATAATAGTGGAAAAGGTTTAATATTAAAATAATGCTTAAAAATCATAAAAATCTAAAAATAGGGGAGGGAAGACTCGAACCCGGGTCTCCTCCCCATCAGCACACACACCTAACCAATCGTGATCGCTAGGGAATCACAACAGAAATCGGATTTAAATGATTTTATTATACAAGTCCCTATGATCCCCCATCGAATCCCACAATTTCTATAACAATCGGTGTAAAATACAAAGGGGTTTTGTTAATCAAGCATAGGCGATTCCGTGGTTAGGTTTAATTGAAAAATCATCGCGTTTTGGATAGATTAATTACTCGTTTTAGGAACCAAAAACCCTAGGTTAAACTCGAAATCGATTTGATTAAATTCGATGTTAGAAACTGTTGAAATCATGGGGCTTTTACTAAACGAGGGGTTGCGAATCTACCTATGCGGTTTAATTTCATTGACATTAAGTTAAAGATCAAAACCCCCAAATGTGATATGAACAAACCCTAATTTATAAATCGAGAACAATTCGATGTTATAAGATGAAATTGATAGAGGGTTTTCAATTAGTACGTGATTTCGAAACTGTTGATGTAAATTAATTTGATTGAGATTGGGTTTAGGGTCGAAACCCCCAAATTGTTTTTATGAAGAACCCTAGATTAGGATCATGACAGATTCGATGTTTAAAGGTTGAATTGGTATAGGGCTTTTGATCCAGACACATAAACGAAACTATTGGAGTGATTTGTTACCTTAAACGTTATCGATTTGGTGACGAACGAGTAGAACGAGTGCCGACGGTGACGGGGTTGGCCTCCGGCGATTCCCACAGCTTCTTTGGTCGAATTGTCGTGTGCAACAGCTTCAGAGACTAGCGATTTAGGTGAGAATGAGTTCGATTTGTGAAAACAATACTCAAATTCGCCGATTTTGATAAAGGGGGCGATGGTTTCAACGGTTACAACTTGATTACCCATAACTTGATTTAATTCTTGCGTAGTGATGGTATTAATTGCTCAATGATGGTTGATTAATGTTGTAAACGTGCAAATCGGTTACGAAATCAAGCATAATCTAATTTTGAATTTGAATTTTTGTTGCAAGATTGCGAGTTTGACTTTTTAATGAAATTAATGTCAATGAAATTAAACCCCCTGAGGTCTATTACATTTAAAAGAGAATGTGTTTTCATCAAACCGGACGTGACGGGTAATATATATGCGAGACCTGGTTGGGTCAAGACATTTGTAGCCCATATATTGGGAATAATATCCCAAGAAAATGCATGGGAGGCGACGAGGAGATAGCTTATGGGCCGAATAAACTTGAAGGTAAGGATATACCCGACATGCAAAGGCACGAGGATTACCATAAACGAGTGCTTGGTTAAAGAGTAGTTCAAACAGTGGCTTATCGTTTAAAATTTTGGTGGGGAGGCGGTTAATAATATAGACTATCGAGCTAAAAGCTTCAACCTGGTAGGAAGGAGAAACGTTGCCATTAAACAACATTGCTAAGCCGGTCTGAACCACATGTCGATGTTTGTGTTCAACTCGTCTGTTTTGTTGTGGAGTGTACGGACAAGAGAGACGATGGAACGTGCCATTGTCATCAAAATGTTTCTTAACATGTTGGTTCACAAATTCCGTACCACCATCACTTTGAAACACTTTTATTTTACATGAAAATTTGGTTTGATCGAACGTTAAAAACACCGATAAAATAGAGTAAAACCCGGATTTGGTTTTCAATGGATAAAACCACATAAACCGGGAAAAATCATCCACAAAAAATGATGTAATATCGGTAGTTTTCAACAGATGTAACCGGGGACAGGCCCCATACGTCACAATGAGCTAAGTCTAACAGTTGAAGTGCACATTTTTCATTAAGGTCAAAAGATAGATCGTGACATTTCAAAAGTTCACAAGACGAACATGTAACTGATTTAGTAAGAACTGAAGTAACCGACAAACAACCGGTTTACTTAAAGATAAAATCGTGTCATATGATACATGCCCCAACCGTAAATGCCAAAGTTTAAAAGAAGATTTTAAATGAGAACGAGAGTCCACAACAAGAGCTTTCGGACCGGTGTGCAATACATACAAACCATATTCATACCGACCTTGGGCAAGCACCCGTTTCGTGGTTCGGTCCTGAATAGAAAAGTGAGGGTAGGAAAACAAAACATCCAAAAGGTTGTCAGATGTGAGCTTGCTTATAGATAAAAGATTATTTGTGAGATTAGGGACCACCAAAATGTCCTTTAAATGAATATTATTAGGTAGAATAGTGTGACCAATATGAGAGATAGGGATTTATCATTCCCGAAAGTAACCTTGGTGTCTCTAGTTAAAGGTTTGGCAGTTTGAACATTGTTTGGTGAAGGAGTCATGTGGTTGGTGACCCCGGAATCAACGAACCAGTCTCTCATGATAAAGACTTGAATATATAGAGAACTAAGTTACAAAGAGGATACATCAAGAATGAAAGAATTACATAAGTAGTACATGAAGTAATAAAGACTATATTAAGGTGGTCTAACACTAAAGCAAATCAAGAAAGTAACCATTTTCCTACAGCGGATTCTTAGTCACATATACACTTTCTCTCATGATACAGACTTAGATCCCATCAATTCAGGCTAAGAAGTTCAATGCAACATGTTAACCGTTTATAAACTTTTTGTCCCTGTAACAATACCTAATAATGTATGTTCCACGTACATAATCTATACATATGTGACATGGAGTCGCATGTTATCCGTCTTCTTCATGTATCTAACACGAAAATTACAATACAATGCTTGACTTTGTTATTTAAGACATGAAGTTTAAATAATGAGTATTGCTAATTAATTCATAATTCATTTAAATACATACATAGATAGAGAGATTTTTATGTACTGGTATTTTTTTATCAATGTTGGTACGTCTTTAGAATCATAAGGTTACACTATTGATGATTGGTTCGTATGATCATTCATGCTATTGGTGTTGTGCAATGCTCTCAACTTATCAAAAGGTTAGAGTAAACATGGTGTTACACTATAATTGTACTTATTTATGACACGTGGTAGAAAAAGGTGGGTCTACGTCTAGATTAGTGTTTGTTTTAATAAGGTTGAGTATTCTTGTCCTTTTAATAAATTCAAAACTATGGCATCTTTGTATTATGACATTATAACTTAAAAACCACAAGATATTGGAACATTATACCATTGTAAATGGTTGTGTTCAGTCTATCCATGTTAACACCTTAATAACTACATCATACGAAGAGAATAGAGATGGTGAGGACTAGTGACCAAAAGTTGTTCTTAAATTGCACTATCACCATGATGAAAAATTGGTAACACTCAATACATCCACTATACATTTCTAACAGTTTGTACCTTTTCAACATTTTATGTTAAACAAGTTGTTTGTGTTTATATGTCCTTTTTTATTGCTAATTTATGAATGCCTAGAAGTTATCCTAGCCTTAATAATTCAGAGACTAGTGTAACAATATAATGTAAAAATGGTAGCCTACAATTCTTGTATGTAATAAACTTTTTCCCGATAAAGAGAGTGTTAAAGAATATTTTGGGAATTTTCTATATATTTTCATTGGCAAAACTGTGGGTATATATTCTGTGATACAAAGCAACATATTTGGAAAGTAAATAAAGAAAATAAAGAAAGGGATTTGGTGAATCCATTCTGATTCTATACTCCCCCGCAAGTTGGAACATGGCGATTACGAATGCCCAACTTGTCAAGAAGCAACTACAGCTGTCGAGCACCGAGGGCCTTGGTGAACAAGTCTACAATCTGTTCCTTAGTGTCAATGTGTAGTGGTTTATCTTCCTTTGACTCCACCCGTTCTCTCACGAAGTAGCAATCCATTATATATAAACAATGAATGATCGGCCCGTGACTGTTTAAAACCGACTTCATTCAAAGCGGAGGTGAACTTTTGATACCAATTCCTGGAGGCTTGTTTTAGCCCATAGAGTGACTTCCTTAGTTTACAAACCTTCGTCTCTTTACCCCGTTCAAAACCTTGTGGGATTTTCATGTAAACCTCCTCTTGCAAGTCTCTAGGCAGAAATGCGTTATTGACATTTAGCTAGTGCATTATCCAGTTCTTCTTGACTGCTCTTGCGCAAATGGTTCGGACTGTGACAAGTTTTGCCACTGGGAAAAGGTGTCATGAAAATCAGCCCCTTCCATCTGAGTAAAACCCTTGGCTACTAACCTTGCCTTGTACCTCTCTATCTCCCCGTTTGGCTTGTATTTTATCTTGTACACCCACTTTGAGTCTATTGCTCTCTTTCCCTTGGGTAATTCTTTAAGGGTCCATGTTTCGTTTGCTTTAAGGGCTTTTATCTTTTTGTTCATGGCCTCTCTCCAACCTTTATCCTGCACAGCCTATTTAAAATTCTTTGGCTCATCGTGTGAACCGATGGCAGCCAAGAATGCTTTGTGGAAATCAGTAAAATTTTCATAGGAAATAAAGTTAGCTATAGGGTGTACCGTCGAGGACTCTTGATTGGTGGCGGGTGAAGCTTGATCGATGGATGGTGGGAGCTTGATAACATAATCATCCAAGCGCGCAGGTCGAGTCCTAGTTCTCTGTTCTCTGATGGGTTCTTCATTTTGTATATTCACGTTTTTTGATTGGACCGTGGGTTCGGGCACGATGGGCTCTTCCTCATGTTGACTTGTATTTTGTGTTTCACCTTGCATGGATATTTCATCCACATGCACGTTCTCTGCCACACTATCATTGGGGTCATCAACTTGCATTTCCTTTTCTTCAACTTCTTCACAAGTGTCTTTGATTGGATTTTTGTTCTCCTGGTCATCATAATACCAAGCTGGAAACTCAAAAATTTCGGGCTCATTATCTTTGTCATGGGTTCCTTCCGTGTCATAAGGAAAAACGTTCTCAATGAACCTCACATCCCTTGACACAACCATTTTACTATTTTTCACATCGTAAATTTTGTAACCCTTCGTCCCCTGGGGATAACCTAAAAATACTCCTTGCCTCCCCCTTTCCTCAAACTTATCACCTCCCATGTCAGTGCTACGATAGTAGGCAAAGCAGCCAAAAACCTTCAAGTGGTCATAATGAGGCTTTTCGTCATAAATCATCTCATACGAGGTCTTATTTCCAATGGATTTGGAGGGGAGACGATTTATAATATGGGCCTCCGTGATGATACATTCGCCCCAAAACCTTGGGGGTAATCTTGCACCAAATTTAAGAGCTCTATCTGTTTCGAGGGGGTGACGGTGCTTTCTTTCAACTACAATGTTTTGTTGCGGTGTATGTGGGCAAGTAGTCTCAAGTAAGATTCCATGTTCAGCGTAGAAGCCGTGCATTCGGTTAGAGGTGAATTCCCCTCCGTTACTACATCGAACCCTTTTGACAACTTTATTAAATTGGGTCTTGATCATTTTGTGGAAGGAAACTAGGCAATCACTGGCTTCTGACTTATGTCTTAAAAGAAACACCCATACAGGCCAACTGAAATCATCAACAATGGTAAGAAAATAGTTGGCACGTGTAAGGGTAGGGGTTTGATATTTTCCCCAAATGTCACAATGCAAAATTTCAAAACAATCTTTAGTCTTTATTGAACTATTTGGAAAAGGTAATCTGGAAAATTTTGCCCTAATACATGAATCACAAAAAGTATTTTCTGACTTCGAAGAACTACTCTTAACAAAATCTAAAAACAAAAGTTTTTCGTTTGAAGCATGCCCAAGAAGCTTGTGCCATAAGTCACTAACAACTGCCAAAGCCCTCCTCTTGCCTCCCACCACATCCATTTGATAGAGCCCCTGTCGGCATTCACCCGCTCCAATCAACTTCCCCGAGTGTAAATCCTGTATAACATAGAAATCCGGGAAGAAGGTTACAGCACTCTGAAGGTCTCTTGATAACCTGCTAACTGACAAGAGGTTACACGTGAATTCCGGGACATACAAAACATTTTTAATGCAAGTTCCACCCGACAGAGTGCACGTTCCTTTACCTTCCACGGGTATGGAACCACCATTTGGTATGGTCACAGGCAATTCACGTGAAGTTTGAATATCATTATTAAATAAATCAGACCTGTGGGTTATGTGTTCGGTGCAACTCGAATCAACAAACCACTCGTTACCTTTGTCGAATCTACCTGCCATATTTGCAGTAGGGGGCGCATCCTCCTGTGTAAAAGAACTCTTCTTGGCAAACAAGTTCATAAATTGTTGGTATTGTTCATTGCTCAAACCTGTTATAGGGCTTTGCCCGCTTTCAACAAAATTCTCCCTAGTCTTTCCCTTTTCCTGGCCACCAATCCAGGTATCTTATTCGTTTAAAACACCCGTCTCGGTTATGTCCATCCCTTCCGCAAAAGTCACAATGTTCGTCTTTGTCATTTATAACCCGTTTGTTGCCTTTTGGTCCCATCTTGCCTTGCCAACTCGAGCCACCGTCTCGTTTTGTGAAAGCTTGAAAGGCTGCCGTCTTCATGTAAAACCTACCAATTTACGGGCTCAATATTGCCAGGAACACTTATAAGAAATGAAAGGAGTTAACGGAAACCTGAGAGTTAGAAAATAAATTAAGAAATTAATAATTATAATATATATATATATATATATATTCATACTTTCCTAGAAAATACCATGTAAGGAAGGTAGTAGGAAAGTGCAAATGAAATGTAAGGAAGGTAGTAGGAAGGTGCACCAACATGTGAGGAAGGTGACATATGGTGAACAAAATTCCCTATAAATAGAACTTAAGATTACTCCTAAGTTCTCATTCCAAACCTTCTCCCAAATCAAAGACAAGTTCGTCTTTATATTTCTGAGTTTAAGTATTTATTTTAGTGGGGCTTAGAGTTGTAGTCAGGGTAGGCATTGGGTGACATAACCCTGGTCTAGACATGGACTGATCACCCACGGTTATGACTAGATAATTCACCATCATTCGTTAGGCCTTCGCCTAAGATTTATTTCGGTCTTGAACACGGATAAAGTTCTGACCAGTTATATTAACGCCAAGACTAGGCGTAAGGCATATGACAAGTTTGATTATGGTTCTAAATATGCCAAAGATGAAACCACAAGGGTTAGAATCATAAAAACCCGAAGAACGGGTAATTACGGAATCTTAGAAGATAGAAAAATTTATTAAGGGTGTGACACCCGGATAAAATTCCGTTAACTCAGTTACAAAGCTTAGGGATCAACTCTGTCGATATTTAAACCTATAACTATTGGGACTGATTGTGCAATTAATCGAAACTCAATCTGTTGACCTCTCAAAGTCAAAATTTATTAGATTTGTTCCTGTTGACTTTTATAAGTCAAACCTATCGATTTTGAATTCAAATTCGCAAACCATAATCGATTAAATGTTGAGATTGATAACCGAAATACACTTTAGACCGCATAACCGTCCATTATTGAGCAATTAACACTTCCTTTAATCCGAATTAAACTCAATAATGAGTAGTAAAGCCGTAACATCGATCATCATCCCTATTGCGCGCAAATCCGACCATGTCAATCATTATTCTCTCAAATTGAAGGCATGCACACCTTAGTCGCACCCAGAAGAGGCAATTCCATACGTCAATTCCATCGAAGACGAAACCGTTATAGCCGGAGATCAAACACGCGCAAGTCGGAACCCATTTACTCGATCACCTTCAATTCGACATTCATTCTGGGCATACGTAAGCCGTGCAGGCTAACACCTGAGGTTCTAAATCTCATACTTGTGTGATACTACCTACTACGTAACGCAAGTGAGTTTCACGGCCCCTTTTTTCCTTGTTTTCCTATTGGGGGAGAAACATGCATACACATAAACATTATTTTTACTTGTTTTCCTGTTGGGGAGAAACATGCATACAAACGAATATCATTTTACTTGTTTTCCCGTTGGGGAGAAACATGCGTTCAAACAAATATCATTTTACTTGTTTTCCCGTTGGGGGGAAACACGCATACAAACATGCATCCGTTACTTGTCTCCCAACCAGGGAGAGACATACACATGGACATGGATCACATAGTATTTCATTACTACTTGTGTACCTAAGTGCAAACATAACATGCAAAGTCCTTACACACTCGGGCCGTTAATATATGGAGTATAGCGAGGAAATTTGAGTAGTACTACTGGGTTTGACAAACCCCACCCGGGTTAGTCGCCTAACTTAATTGGAGGTCTAACGGATGTAAATTGTCCTAAACATTTTCCATTGTTGATGTTAGCAATGGCGGAAGGCATCTCAAACATAAACAGTTAACTTCAGTTGCGAACGCTTAGAGTAACTTGTACATTGCCTAGCTAGCAATAGGTGTGACTTACGTATATGGATCCAGCAACACTCAAACAGTTTATTTACATACAAACCTGTGAACTCACCAACCTCGTGTTGACACTTTTTCTTACATGTTTCTTAGGTTGCTTTGGCACAGGTTGCACACTTAGGACATGCATGGAGTCCTACTGTCATACCATTTATTTCAAACAGTTTAACTTACTTACAATAATTGACGCTTTATTACGTGTAAATACTTTTGATTTCCTATTAACGTTTACGCTTCCGCATTAACTCTGAACTTTTATGATATTTCATTTATGTCCCATATAGTGTCGTTTGATGTAACTAATGACTGAGATCCTGGTTTGTCACATGCCAAACGGTAAAACTCCGTTAGTGGAATTTGGGGGTGTGACAAGGAGATGTCGGACCGACATACGCTGAGATATCGGTCCGATATGGGAAGACAATGGATGTCGGACCGACATACGCTTAGATATCGGTCCGATATGGGAGAACCACAGATGTCGGACCGACATGTGCTAGGCCAACGGTCCGAAATGTAAATCCCTACACACCCTCTGCAGCAGACACCTGTCGTGACACGTGTAGGGCATGCGTCAGCATGCTGGACGCATGGACAGATGTCGGACCGCAATGGCAGGCCCACACGGTCCGCTATGGACGTGTGGCGCGTCTGAATTGCATGTCTACCTTATGGCGTGCATGCGAGAGAAGTGGGCGATAGCGGACCGACATCGCCCTGTATAACGGTCCATTATGGGGTCAACTCATGCCTATAAATAGAGAGCTTAAGGTTCTCATTTTCCACACACTCACAACAACCTCTCTCGAATCTCCTCTGCCCTCGAGCATTTCCCGAGCCCTCCGGTTGTCCCGACTCCCGAGTCGCTCCTCCGAGTTTGACTGGCTTTTGCTTATCAACCGGACTCGAGCGTTTAGAGCCAAAGAAACCTGAGGAATGCATAGAAGTGCAAGTTAAGGTGCTAGAGCCATAAGAGCTAAACTCTAAGAGCTACTTAGCACTAAGATTATTATGTTTCGATCTCCCACTTCAAAACAAAGGTGAATACTCGTCTATATCAAAGATACACGTTCTCATGGTGAGAACGAGCTTTTCAATACGATTTATAAGACGTGATTGTGCTATAGGCACCTTCACGCAAAACGATCAAACGATTTACGTTTACAAAAAGGGCAAAACACGATAATTAAATATTTACTCATAATAGTCCCAGAATTAGGGATTGAGTTCAATCCCTGTGGACAAGATTAAATCCCAGAATTAGGGGTTCTACCCCTGGGGATATGATTACCCAAGAAGTGTACGTAAAGTTTGATAAAATATTTATACTCGCTCCGGATCCAGTTGGGCCGGGCGGGGTTGGCTTGTATGTCCGGTGATGCGTAAAACGCAGTTGTGCCAGTTTGGCCGTGTGGCCCCGAGTGCTTGTCCAATGTATACAATTGGATGAAATCCAAGGAAGTGATATGATCACTAGAATCCTCCAATGATGAAATGTTTAATTGTTTAATTAAACTGTTTTGCCATGTTTATGAAAATGATTTGAGGTCATAAAGTATTCACCAGCATGTAGCTGACGTTCAGGAAAGGAATGAATTGACCTCATCGTACCGGGACCAGCTATGGCCTGGGTCCCGATGACAGTTTTTTTGCACAGTCAGATCAGGCCACACACCTAGACCCGGTGCAACCCGAAAATATGTTGTTACAGGTCGTGCATTGCACAGAAAGAACCTGAAGAGTAAACAAGGTTAAGGTGACCGAAGTACTACGTTTTCCTTAGGCATATAACCTCATTGTAAACCTACTAACTTTGTGTCAGAGTTGTGATTTGAAATCAAATGTACAAACGATCGGGTTTTCATACCCAGTTATTTAAATAAAGATAATCTTTTGTCTACACGAAGAGATTTCTATATTTACAAACCAACCCTTAAGGTTGAGTTGAAACGATCCATTTTCAAACGTTATTCCGCTGCATAAAAACAAACTATGAAATCAAAGCAGGTACCGAAGGTGTCAACGGATGTCGCAGCCTGGTAACGTCTCGGGGGTGCCCGGGGCGAGGTGTGACACTTCATGTTCGACTTCTTTTCGATGGATACTGCTCTCTGCTGTTCGTCTTCAGGGACCGGATGATAAGCCTCACCTAAAGTGGGTGTCGGCTTTATTGCCAGAATCTGGGTCCATATCGTTGCAAAGTCTCCATCGAGTCCGAGTAGAAACTCATACAACCTCTCTTTGTCTCTTACATCAGTTAACTTCTTGCTGATCCCACAAACACATCCATTGCAGTAACATCTCGGTACTGATAGCGCTGAACCCATCTCATCCCATAGAACCTTCAGCTTCGTGTAATAAGCAGAAACTGAAGCCCCATCCTGTCTTGTGGTTGTAAGTAATAGCTTCAGTTCATATGCCCTAGGGGCACTTTCCTTCTCGAACCGTTCTTGAAGGTCCTTGCAGATTTCTTCGACTGTGCTAACGTATTTTACGCTGACTCTTATTTCCTTCTCCATTGTTGCGTTCAGCCATTCCTTTATCATAGCATCACATCTCATACATGCCATGTACGTGGGTGAACTCGTCTCTGGTTTCTTTATGGTTCCATCTATGAAACCCGTCTTGTTTTTGGCAAAGAGAAAATTTAACATCTCTTGTGTCCAGTCTACATAGTTGTTATCGTTCAATGCATCATTGACATGCATCTGTCGAGGGTAGTCGGAAGGATGAAGATAGAAAGGGGAGTCGTGATAGATGGTGTTTTGAATTTTTGATGCTTCGGTTTCTTTGTCACTGCCGGCCATGGTGTAAGACCAGGAGGACAGCAATTAGGTTTAGGGTTTTTGGCTCGAGCGGCTGTGATCCTGCTCTGATACCATAAAGAATGTTTTGGGAATTTTCTGTATATTTTCATTGACAAAACTATGGGTGTATATTCTGTGATACAAAGCAACATATTAGGAAAGTAAATTAAGAAAATAAAGAAAGGGATTTGGTGAATCCATTCCGATTATATAAGTGTTGTGGTAGAAGGCCATAAATAATCACTTTAGGAGTTCATACCTTGACCAAATAGGGTGGTATACATACATAGAAAAGTGATTATTTCGAGTTTTCTTCTAACTTTTTCTTACTTTCATTAAAACATGCAATACATTTGAGCGTTGTGTACTAAGAAGTTCTTATTGTTTTGTTAAAATTGATCTCTAAAGTGTTAAGACGGGAACAACTTGTGGACATATTCAACTTAACACAAGGGGGAATGTTTGGTCGCATATATGTTCAACATAAAACATCATTACTGATTGCTTAGAAACATAGGTAACATATAAGTATAATAACAACAAAACTAGCTTATAATGGAAAGAAAATTATTATTTAGTATAGTTCTCATGTCCCCAACAAGGTGAATATATAATCACTAAAATTAAATGTTAAGAGTTATTATCTTTATTTAACTTGAATTGTTGTAATCATTATATGAACAAATAGTTAACTGTTTTACATAAAATTGTCTTATATATCTTCATTGTGTATGTAATTATTAAGTATCTTAACTGATATAGAAAATTTCATACATTTCTAGTTCTTGTGTATAAAGTCGATAATAGTGAATCCATATCTTGTGTTTTATTAAAAAGTTCCTTACATTATGTTTTTGAATTGATTAGTTATTCATTTATATATAAACAATAGGTTATGAAAATTTTATAAATCTGTAGAACAAAAAATATACCAAATTCTAACATCACATAGAAAACATGCATTTTAGCAACGAAAATGCAAAGATGAATCGTTTTTTTATAGTTTATACTAGTAATATACGATACAACAATACTTTTGCGAACCGTTTTAATAATTCAAAATGAGTACATATGGGTAAATATACTAGAGTTTGATAAGTTGTATAATGACTATTACTATATGGAAGATTTCACATACTTTTTTTTTATCAGCAACTTTTTACCCTTAAATACCACCTGAACCTACACTTGCAGGCGGTGGCGGACTTACATGGGTGCCGGCGGGTCGGCCGACACCCATGAAATATTTTTTTGTTTGTTATATATATGGTATATTTTCGAGCGACCCACATAAAATTTTAACACCGACCCACATAAAATTTTGACACCGAACCCCTAGAAATATTTTTTTAGGATTATAGATTTTATAAATAAAAACCAATTAAACCAAACCAATTAAACCAAACCTTTAACCCTATAACAATTGACCCATAACTCATTAAATCTTATAAATCTCTTAAACCAAACTTTTAACAGTTTAACTCAATAATCTTTAAACAAAATATGCTCAAATAACACATAAACCCATAAATAAACCCAATACTCATTTAAAATTTTTAAACCTAATTAACTATTGAAAAAAATAGCGGCATTGATTTGACAAGATTTCTCCGTGAGGGTCGACGGAGTCAACCAAGCGACTGAACATATCCTAATTTATAAGCAATTGAAAACTGAAAGTGAAGTCGGAATCGTGTGGAGGAGTATTTGATTAGTAAGGAGGTTAGTTTCCTCTATCTAAGAAGTAAGAAATTGAATGGAATTTATGTATTAACTGAATTTATGTGTTAATTTAATTTATAGTTTAATTGAATTTATATGTTATGTATGAAACTTGTTTGTTGATTTCGGTTTAATTTTTTAATTTTAGGAATATGAATATTGAAAGATTTCTTAAAATAGTTGTTTAGAAAAGTTTCTATAGATGATGTAATGGTTCGATTACAAAAAATGAAATACCGTAGAGAACAATGAGGGGCGGACCTACCTTACGGGTAGGGGTAGCCCTCGCTACCCCTCAACTTTTACGCGTAGTGCATAATTTTTCTTTTTTTACGGTTTTATGTATCCGGTTACCCCTTACGTTACCCCTGAGAAAAAAATTACGTTACCTCTCAAATTTTTATAAAAGCTCAACACTTCATAAAAGTTCAAAATTTTATAAAAAATCACTTCATAAAAAGTCCAAAATTTTATAAAAAACCCAATACTTTATAAAAAAATCCCCACATTTTATTAAAGGTTTTGAGGTATTGGGTTTTAATAAAACATTTGGGCTTTAGCCAGCCCAAATGTTTTACTAAAACCCAATAACTCAAAGTCTCAATTATCAAACCCAACTTACCCAAGCGGCCGGCCAAAAAGAAAGACAAAGAGCGGGAACTGTGAGAAGAGACCGACCACTCGACCAGCCGCTCGACCTGAGCTGAGACCACCGCCCGGGGCTGCCTCCGCTAAACCCCAGTCCTCCGCCTCGCCAATCGCATGTTACCGTAAAAAAAAATTTGTTTTATGAAAGTACGGTAAAAAAAACGTTTGTTTCATTTACATGAAAGTACGGTCAAAATTTTTTTTTTCGTTACCCCTGAACTTTTGTTCTAGATCCGCCACTGAGAACAATTATAGTGATATTGTTTTTTGATTATTCATTTCTAATGACAAACATCGTATTATTATTGTTCATTTATAATTTCGTATGTTTTTATCATTTTATTGTGTGACCCGATCCGACCCGACTTGGGCCGAAAAAAATATATTTAATTATTGACAATCGACCACAAAATATCTCCGAACCCCATGAAAAAAATTTCTGGGTCCACCATTGCTTCCAGGACTTAAACCCCACACCATTTTTGTGAGAAGGCAATCACCAATGCCACTAGACCACAAGGCCATAAGGAAAGAAGCTCATACAGCTAATGCACATAATGGATTCTTGTAGTGTTTAGATAAACTGCTGAAAGTATAGTAGAACTCAATATATCTTAATTTTGAATAACTTGCATATATCATTTCCTAGCCAAGTAAAGATAAATCTTTTTGTTTCTATGCTGGAGCTCATACATTGCTGAAATAGGGATAGTCATGGGGTTAAATTTTTAATCTACAAAATCCTATATCACTTGAATAAAATTTATATGATGCAAAGTATGATCTAAGCGAAAATAGAAAAACTACTCCCCTGTCCTTTCATAATGAACTGATTTTCTTAGAGTGAGATATATTGAGAATTAAGCTACCAATCTGAACTCATATTCAAATTCAATTGATCACATTTGACGTTTATAAAAAGGAATGTGTGAATGTGATCTTGAGGGGAAAAGGTCATTTGATGCATGCAAATTCCGTGGATGGCCGGTTGGCATACCTGCCTAGTGCGGTTGGTGTAGAAAAGTAGGATAACATGAAATAATTGATAAAGTGCATAAAGTTGTACACCTTAACTTTGAGTTCTATGCATTGATTTCTTTAGATTTATAAAAAAAGTTAGCCAATTATAGCATTTTAACAACTTTTTTGAAATTTGAGGTTTTGTGAAAATGTGTCAAAAAATCAAGATTTCAAGGTTAGAGGAAAAGGTTTTAGATAAGAAAAAAGGGATAAATTACACCCAACATAGAGATCTAAAGTTGAATACTTATCACCCATTGATCCTTAAGAGCTAGACATACAACACAAATGTGCTTGCAGCCTCAGTTATAGCTAAAACTTAAGACGCAACCTTACTCAAAGCACAATTACTCGAGCTGAATATCTCTACTCTTGTTGATATCCTCAAGTATAAGTATTTAGACTTAATACTAGCATTGAGAAAACACGTTCGGTGCATTCCACGATCATTGGCAAATCAGTTATCATAAGCAAATGAGCAGTCAAGTCAAACATAGATAATATCATCCAACAATGTTCTTCATGAATTTGGATCTCTCAAAATCAATGAGAACTACGTTATATGTGTGTTTATAAGATAATACTTTGTGCGTTATGATGGTTGCTGATAACCTGATATAGGAGTTTACGATATTTGTGGTGGTCTAGGATTGTTGTGTTCATGTCGCCGTGGTGTAGTTGGACATTTTCGAGATAATATGAATGATTCCATGATTGTAAAACTGCTTAATTCCGAGAAATACACTTCATATGAGAAGCAGTAATATTTCCCTTAATACGACACCAGTTACACCATAAAAACAATACTAGGAGTGACGCTAACAACATTATGATGCAATGCAGGCACAATATGTTAGCAACGATCCGGGCTATATTGGTTGCAAGAAGAAGGAATGTAAAAAGTTTGATCAGAGGGGCAAATGTTTGGTGACAACATGCAGTGCATCAATCACATTTCATGTTATCAACATTAGAACTAGTATCCAGTTTGTCTTCTTTGGTGCTGGATTTCAGGCACCTTGTGTTTTAGCTAAATCTAGCGTACTCGAGTTTGAAAATCCAAAAAAGCCATTGTATGGCCATCTCTCTAGTGTTGATTCTACAGGGACATCAGTAAGCACCATCTTATCAACAATTTTCCTGTAGTGTTAATTTATTACAAGTTATATTTAAGATCCACATGTGATAAAACTGATATATTTTCTAGCAAATCTAAGGATCTGTACAGAATTAGGTACTAGTAATTGATATTTCAGACAAAGATTTTGTGCTTTTGTAGCGCGAACTGAACCGATAGTTTCATATGTGCAGATGAGATTAACATGGGTCAGCGGAGACAAAAATCCACAGCAAGTTCAATACGCGAATGGGAAATCACAAACATCGCGTGTTACTACATTTTCCCAAGATGACATGTGCAGTATGTTCTAATTTTGAGTTATATCAAGTTCTCTCCCTATGCTCCAATCTTCCATTGATCTTTTATCCACAGATTAGCCTACAAATCATGTTAATTTTTGTTTTCTAACAAGCATATATGGAATATCTTATGTATATATATACATGGTAATAAATTTGAAATAAATTAGTCTAAATTTTTTTTCCTGTTTTTAAAAATCAAGCTTCTGGGCTACAAAGCCCTGCAAAGGACTTCGGCTGGCATGATCCTGGATACATTCATTCTGTGGTGATGACTGGACTCAAGCCTTCAACAAGGTTCTCCTACAGATATGGAAGGTAAACCAATGGCTTCATCAATTATTATATAAAATTACCATAAAAACGCGCAGGAATATTTCAGAGGGAATATACAAAATGTTAAATTTCAAATTATCTGTATTTTCATTTTGTAGCAATTCGGCCGGTTGGAGTGCAAGAATCAACTTTAAGACTCCACCTAGTGGTGGTTCAGATGAACTAACATTTCTAGCATTTGGTGACATGGGCAAGGCCCCACGCGACGCTTCTGTTGAACATTATATTCAGGTAAAATGGCATTGGGCTGTAATAACATCATTTTCTACAGAATTTCATTATGCATGTGACTTTGGGACAACCATTTTTGTGACTTTTTTTATAACCATGTTTATAGCCCGGATCATTAGCTGTCATTCGAGCCATGGCTGGTGAAGTCTCGTCCGGAAATGCAGATTCCATATTCCACATCGGAGATATAAGTTATGCGACAGGTTTTCTAGTGGAATGGGATTTCTTCTTTCACCTCATTGGCCCTGTGGCTTCACAAGTATCTTACATGACTGCAATTGGAAATCATGAAAGGTATGGACCATATAACTGCTATTATGTTTGAATCTAGACATTACATGATTCATTTTTCAATATGCTTGAATATCATTAGCAATATATCTAGAAAAAAATAAAAAAATAAAAAAATAAAATAAGTAATAGAATTCCTAGTCTAAAGATAATGATGTATATGCAAAAACTTTTAGGGATTATGTGAATTCTGGCTCAGTATACATCACACCGGACTCTGGAGGAGAATGTGGCGTACCTTATGAGAGTTATTTCCCAATGCCAACGCCAGGGAAGGATAAGCCATGGTACTCCATGGAACAAGGAAGTGTGCATTTTGTGGTTATTTCAACTGAGCATGACTGGTCTAAAAATTCAGAGCAGGTTCAATACTAATGTTTTATGAATCAAAACAAATAAAACCATTGTTTGCAGTGATTAACATATATGCTACCCTTGATAGTATCAATGGATGAGCAAGGACATGGCGTCTGTCGATCGATCAAGAACTCCATGGGTGATATTTACAGGGTAAATATGACTATATGAGCATATATGTATAAAAGGGATGATATATATTTGGAAATACCATTTCTCATGCAGTATTATCTCAGCTAATTTTTTATAGTTGCTATTTGTTTCAGGCACAGACCAATGTATTCTAGCTGTGGAAGTGTTGACCCTAGATTTGTCCTGTATGTTGAACCCTTGCTATTGGCAAACAAGGTATCATCAAGTGACAGGATTGTGCTTCAACATGCAAATAAAATTTTAAAAATAGTGCCCTTTATCTAAATATCTTCTAAAGTCATAGTCTGCAACTTATGGCCCCATTAACTCCAAACGTAGCCCAAGTTACGCTTTTTTATTTTAAGTTGGGTCCTTTTCTGCCTTGTTTGCCCTTGTCTAGGCTGCTAACTCTTGGATCACCTCCGTATCAAGTTTGAAACATTTATTTTGGTTAACAAGTTAGGATACTCTTTCTTGACCATACCAAAATATGGTCACCAAGATCACCCCTGAGCATCACCAAATCATTTGGTGCGCGTGATGTAGATTGCAATGAACAATTGAATAACCAACACTATTAGAAAAAATCTGATTTTTAGCATCTTTTTTATCTTATCGCGAAATAAGCAAAATTTCTTCGGTAAATGAAATTGTATATATTTGAAGTAATTTTTCATCCCTTGTGCATGAACCAGGTGGACTTGGTTTTATTTGGGCATGTCCATAACTATGAAAGAACGTGTGCCGTGTATAGAAACCAATGTAAAGCAATGCCTAAGAAAGGTGCAGGTGGAGTGGACACATATGACAACAAAAATTATGAAGCACCCGTTCATGCGATTATTGGGATGGCTGGATTCAAACTAGACAGCTTCCCTCCCAAGGTAGATATATATTTTATTGTCTGTGTTTAAAGAAACTTACTGATGTGAGTGTCACTAATTTCAGGCTGGTAGATGGAGCATATCACGAATAAGTGAATTCGGATATGCGAGAGTCCACACAACAAAGAGACAATTAGATTTTGAGGTATTTAACAAAACCATCATCCACATTCATAATATGCATTTCAACTTTAGAAATGTTGCAGTTTATAATCCTGCTATTCATGACTATATGTCTATGCTGTTTTTTGCAGTTTGTAAATGCAAATTCAAAGAAGGTTGAAGATAGGTTTCAGATCATCAAAAGCTGAAATCCATGAATATGTGATGATGTCATGTTTAAAACTAATCAAGAACGATATGAACATCATTCATCACCAACCCTAAACCGTGTAATTTAACATGACCGGTTGAGTTTTGAACATTATATATATTGCCACTGTGTAGAACTATATAAAGCTAAAAACACACAAATTGTTTTTTATATATGTGGAGTACCGTGTTTCTTTTAGCTTTGTGTCCGTGTATTTGAGCATAGATTTGAAATATATATGTGTGTGTGTGTGTGTGTGCATGGGTCACCTTGGAATCAGTAGTTAGGTATTCTAACACCTTATTACTTGAATAACCTTTACTCACACAGGCACACATGCAAATGGGCTATCAACTCAGAAAGAAATCAGGATAGATAAGCTACTCACAGGGAGGAATTAAGGACTTGGAATTGAGGCATTCATAAATTAGCCAGTCCTTATTGTTAAGTCATACACAAAAGTTCAAGGTTTTAGTACTTATCGGTTCGGCTCGGCTAAATTGGTTCTGTAAATGTGTTTAACCAAAACCAAACCCAAAATATAAAAGAAAACCATCCATTAATCGGTTATGGTTCGGTTAGCGAGTAGGAGAAAGATCAAATAAAAATGGTGGAAATTCTAAAAAGTGTGTGAAGAAATCTATAATGCTAAGACGAGGAAGTGGCAATTTCGTAATAAACTGGTTCGCAATTATGGTTGGGAAGGGTAAAAAAAAGAATAGTCACCAACGTTGACTTTTATGTAGTTCCACCATTTTCTAAAAAGTAATTTTCATATATTGCATTATTATTTTTAAATATATATACCATAAAATCAAAAATTTTGTTTTTTTAATTCGAATAGAGTATTGCTATATTTTTAAAACAAATTAAAAGAGTTGAAAAACCAGTGCGTACAATGGTACATCAGGATTGGTAGGCACATTTACAACATGGTGCCTCGTCGTTGATTCTCACACTTTTTAATATATACAGAATCATAAATAATAGGAGAACTATGATGTTCATTTATTTGTGTTTTCATTTAAGATTCTAACATGATTATTAAAATGCAACATTGTTCTGTAAATATTATATGCATAGTATAAACATGTGCACATGTGTAGAGATATAATTCTCTGATCTATACATGTGCATCAAACTTGTTACGAGGAAGAGAGAAGCGAAAGTAGGGAAATCAATCATTTTCAATAGCCTTCAAATAAGATATAAAGGGTACATAATAGCATAAATGTTCTCTTTAGTATTTTGAATGTGTGCCATCCTTTGTTTTGATCAGACCATATTAAGCACTTTGAAAGCTTAAGACAATTCATTAATGAACAACACAAAAGATTCTGCTTGTTGAATATTAATATAGATTTCAAAGATTAGCGAATTACTCTAAAAAGGCAGACGTGTTTGTATAGCCGAATAGCAAAATTCATGTAGATAAAGACGGGAGGAAACTCAGACACCACAATACGAGCATATCAGTACACGGGTTAAATTTTTCACCTGTACTGATTGCAGGGTGTTATAATCTCTGGCAGATTTGACTGTGTGCAGGAAGCAGCCATGGGGCGGTGGCGTGAAAATGTGATCGCAAATGTGTAATTTGGGATAACGTGACCCCTTAGGTTAGTCACACGTTTGTCTACAAAAAAGATTCAAAATTAAGTGTGTTAGGCTAGGAGAAATTTCAGGACAGGCTACCTCCCACTCCCAGAAAGTTCAACAAATTCTCAGTACCTTTGATGACATTATTGACATCTTCCTCACAAGATGCATCCACTAGTGATCATGTAAGTGATTGGAATTTTGTTGCAGCCAATTTATACAAATTCCTTGAAGGTCCCGTATGACGTGTTGTAGCCTTATCATGCAGCAACTTCCAAGCATATATCCACTTGCAAAGCTGTAACACCTTTATTTCTTTACGTCGTGTGACCAAAACTTTGATGAACACATACTCAGTACTGCAGGGCTTTTAATCATGTGGCGCAAGATGAATTTGGGTGTTGAAATGTACCTGAGATGCACGATCAACTGTCACACTTCTTTTTGGAGAAAGCTTTAAAGGGCACTCTGTCTTCTGGTGAAAAGAAAAAAAGAAAAAAAAAGTTATATGGTAATTATTATTGTAGCATATTACATCAGGAATAAGTTGTGGTTTTAACAACCTATGAATGTTATCTGAGGTTTAGGGTTCAGGTTTAAATAAAAACGACATCTACCTTTATAACTGGTGACATCATTAGTGAAAGGAGGATAACGTGAATATGATCCACTGTTATACCGCGTATATTGCAAGTTATCTAGGATGTATTATCCTATGGTTAATTGAAAACCAGAGAGATCTCCACCAATGATGTGATTCCATGACTTGTAATAACCCAACACATCTTCATCAATGTTTCCATCATCATACACAAGCCTCAACCCGCAATTCTTTGTACGTTGACCATAATATCTATTTGTTCTTTGTGCTACAGTAATAGCAATCTTGTCACCACCTTTCATCTCATTCGGCCCAAACATCCAATGGCTTAAGAAAGTTAAACACCTTCCACCTACCTTGACTCTTTCAATATAATGATCATAAATCCATGTGTGGTTTTTTGTAATATTACTAATTTTGATCATTGGCAACACAAAAAAGGTATGTGGAGACCGAGTCCAATATGAAAATTGGCGTGTCTCCACAAAGAAGAAATTCAAACCTCGGAGCTTCTTAGTAGATGATGGGATTGTAAATGATATTGATGGGCCCTTGCTTCTCTGCCTAATCCAATTCGGCATTCCTTTCCCCACATAAATTGTGCTGAATATTCCAAATTCATAATACATCTACCAAATACAAGATTAATCAGCTCAAAACCCTATCAAACAATCAAAAATTTATTTATTTATTATTATTATTATTATATATAAGGTGGTTCAAAAAGGAATGGCACAAAAAGGGGGAACAATGGGGAAACAGAGGGGAACCGGCTGTCCAGCTCAAACGAACTCCGATTTAGGGTTTAGGTTTTTGGGGGTATGTATGTGTGTTTGTGTGGGGGGGGGGGTTAAGTTTTTTGAGGGGGCATTCCCCAGTTCCCCGTTTTTTATGGTTCCCCAAAGAACCTTCCCCTATGTATATACTAGGTTAGATTCCCGTGTATTACACGGGCTGAATCATGAAAAGAATACAATAAATAAATCTTTATTATCATAAATGATTCACTTTATCTACCACGTGTCAACTTCTGGTGAAATCCAAATTTTTGTAACAATTATAATGAATTAGTTAAATATGTGTCTGTGTAAGCGTATAGAATTGTTTTTAACATAAATAAAACACTTATATAGTAACAATTCATAATATTCCAAAAAATAAAAAATTAACTCTTCTAAACCTTATGAATTATAATGAATTAGTTAAATTTAATTATAAATAATGTATTTAAAAAATGAAGTTATTGGTAAACCAAAAGTTATTCTACATTTAATGTTAAAAATTTAAAATCATAAAAATATGGAAACTTTTAAATGATATTTAATCAATTTAGGAGTTTTAAAAAAAATTAAAATAGATAATTGGAAAATGTTTATGCGGGAAAACAAAGATCTAGAAGCTCTAAAATGATGACACGTGGCACTGCCACCTTAAAATCTTTATTTATTATAATTGATATATATAGGGGAGATATATTCTAAAAAAACTAAAAAGTGTAGGAAGCCACCATGGAGTGACATGTGTCCAAGGGGGAAGGGCAAAATTTTAAAAGAAAACATGCGCTTGATTTTTCAAATGCTCAAAATATGCACATTCAAGTCACATGCATATTCCCCCATATTTTTTAAATGTTCATAACTTTTTAATTCGTTATTTTAAAAAAAAATTACACCATAATATCGAGCGTTTTTTTTTATCTTTAATATGAGTACAATATTGTTAAATAAAATTTTTAAAAAAATTTACATGTTAAGTGGGGTTTTTTATTAATGGTGTTTTTGTACTAGGTTGTACAAACTCTATAAAACGACGTACAAATACCATAAAAAACGTCATAAATTAAATAAAAATCATAAAAAAAAACATTTAAACTGGACATTTTATGGTGTTTTTGAAGTGAGCGTGTTATGGTGTTTTTAGAACTGGACAAGTTTTTGATGTTTTTGAACCAGAGGAGTTTATGATATTTTTAAAAGAGTTTGTTTCATCTAAAAAAACACCATAAATAAAACACCTAAAACCATTATGGTAATGGCGTCTAGAAATGTGTTTTATGTTTTCTGCTTGATCGCGTACGATCTCCTGCAACTCTCGTGTTCATAGAGCTGAACACCAAAGATAAAGATTCTACGGAGGTGTTGGAGAATCTGAAAAGCGCATTTTCTGTTTTCTGCACAATCACAGTATAAAACACACCATAGTTTAAAAACACCATAATACGCCCGGTTCAAAACACTATAAAAGAAGACGCCATAAAGAAAACGCCTAAAACCATAATGGTAATTGCAACAAAAAACACCATAAAGCGCATTTTCTATTTTCTGCACAATCACAGTTCAAAACACACCATAAAGTTGCCTAGTTTAAAAACACCATAACACGTCCAGTTTCACATGCGTTTTTCTGTTTTTCGCATGATCGGTGATCAAAAACACCAGAAAACTCAATGAAAAAGACACCATGAAAAAAACGTCATGAAAAACGCATTTTCTGTTTTCTGCACAATCACAGTTCAAAACACACCATAAAATTGCCCAGTTTAAAAACACCATAATACGTCCAGTTCAAAAACACTATAAAAGAAGACAACATAAAGAAAACACCTAAAACCATAATGGTAATTGCATCAAAAAACACCATAAAAAACATTTTCTGTTTTCTGCACAATCACAGTTCAAAACACACTATAAAGTTGTCTAGTTTAAAAATACCATAACACGCCTAGTTTCACATGCGTTTTTCTTTTTTTCGCACGATCGGTGATCAAAAACACTAGAAAACTCCATGAAAAAGACACCATGAAAAAACGCAATGAAAAAACACAGTGAAAAACGTTCATGAAAAACGTAGTGAAAAAAGTCATAAAAAAACGCCATGAAAAAACGCAGTGAAAAAATGTCATAAAAAACGCCATAAAAAAACGTTATGAAAAAACACAATGAAAAACGTATTGAAAAAAACGCAATGAAAAAACACGGTGAAAAAAAGTCCATGAAAAACGCAGTGAAAAAAGTAATAAAAACGCCATTAAAAAACACAATGAAAAAAACGTTATGAAAAAACACAATGAAAAACGCCATAAAAACGTTGTTAAAAACATAAAAACCCAGTTCAGCGATTTTTTTTTTAAATATATCAAGATCATACTCGTTTTAAAGATAAAAAAAAACGCCTCGATTTTATGGTATAATTTTTTATTAAAATAATGACGTATAAAAAAGATATAAACGTTTAAAAAATAGGGGTGGAAAATGCATGTGACTTGAATGTGTATGTTATTTCTCTCTCTTGGAAGCAATTACTATTATACCCTTTTAGCCTTAAAATTTCTTCCTTTTTACGTGGCCTTCTTAGAAACCTTCCATCTCCAAGATCAAGGGCTAAAAATCCTTCATACACTTCTCACACTTTTTTGCCTTCCTAGCATAACCTCATACTATATATATATATATATATATATGGTGAGGTTCAAATGCTAACCAATATTTATGTGATAACCATGATAACCACTATCAAACCTAGTGTTGCGTATATGTAACAATTATCATTATGTTAATGTTACATATATGTAAACATTATGTGTCACGTATATGTAACATTATTTGGTACGTATACGTAAGACTCATCATTTCTGTATTTACGTTCAAAATTTTTATTCAAGATACTTAAATACTCTTTTAACAATTAAAATAAAAAATAATTTATAAATTATGTGATTGTTTTATAGTGGTTAGCACGGTTATCACATAAAAAATTGGTTAGTATTTGAACCTTCCCTATATATATATATAATTTATATATATATAGGGGATGCTTCCCCTAAGAAGTGCAATTTGGCTAAAAGCCTAAGAAGCAATCTCATTCATTCAATTAGGTGATCAAGGGTAGAGATTTAAGTGTAGGAAAAATAAAGGGTGGAGGGGCATTCTTGGAAAAACCACAATTGTTGACTTTTTCAAATTCCCCACTTTTTTTAAACGTGCATTAATTTTTCATACGACCTTATTTTTAAAAAAAATTACACCATAAAATCAAGCTTTTTTTATCTTTAATTCGAGTATAGTATTGCTATATTTAAAAAAAAATAAAATCGACACTTAATGAAATTGTGCTAGTTTACGTAAATGTGCTGGTTTCTGGTAAAACAGCACAATTTACTGTGCTGAATTGTAAATTAGCACAATTAACTGTGTTGCTTTATCATAAAACAACACCAAACATAACAATTAGTTATGTTGTTTCACTATAAAACAACACCAAAACAACACAGTTAATTGTGTAACTTGTTTTTTTTAGCCAACCAAGCACAAACAAAACCAGCACAACAAAACCAGTATATCAAACCAGCACAAAACAAACCGGCACAAAACAACATTTTGATGCATAAGTTTTTTGTTGCCTACCACTGAACCGTTTTATTGATGTAAGGATGCTTTAAATATTTATTTTTAAAGAATGCTACCAAATAAGGCACATAATAATTGACTAAAAGTAACACAAATTAAAGAAGCCAGCACATTTACGTAAATTGTGTTGTTTTACCAGAAACCAGTTAATGTGCTAAATTATGTTGTTTTACCAGAAACCAGCACATTTACGTAAAGTAGCACAATTTCATTAAGTGTCGATTTTGTTTATACAAAAAAATATAGAAATATTATACTCAAATTAAAGATAAAAAAACGCTCGATTTTATGATGTAATTTTTTTTTAAAATAATGTCCTATGAAAAAGTAATGAACGTTTAAAAAAAGTGAGGGAAGTTTAAAAAGTCAACAAAATTGGCTATTACTTAAATACCCTTCCACCCCTTATTTTTCATACACTTAAATCTCTACCCTTGATCATCCAATTGAATGGATGTGATTGTTTCTTAGGCTTTTTAACCAAATTGCACTTCTTATTTGAACTTCCCCATATATATATATATATATATATATATATATATATATATATATATATATATATATATATATATATATAAAGAATGGATCATTTGAGAACTCATAAATATTTTGAGAACTCGTCAAAAATCCAATCAAAACCATTTTTTTTTACTATTTTTATTGTTAGAATACAAAATAAAAAAAATGAATTTATATATGTAAATTTACATGCCTTCATATATTAAAAAAAAATATATACACTTGTGTAAGTTTACCACTTACACATGTGTAAGTGTTCACCATTTACACATATATATAAATTTTTTAAGGATAATTTAGAGAGAAAGGATGAATTAATTAAAGATATAAAATTATTTTTTATGTTATATTTTAATAATAACGATAGTGAAAACAAAAAAAATGGTTTTAATTGGTTTTTTAACGAGTTCTCGCGAGTTCTCAAGTATTTATGAGTTCTCATTTGAACCTAACCCTATATATATATAGGGGAAGGATCATAAGAAAACTTATTATTCATGAGAAAACTAAAAAACTATTTATTAAAGGTAAAAGAAGTAATAAAAAAATCATAACTCAAAATATAAATCAAAAACTAAAAAACCGGTTCAGAGACCTTGTTCCCCACGTCGTCCTCTTTCACACAAAAAAAGCGCCTACTACATATGTGTAGTAGGGTTAGCTTTTGGGTTTAGTTTTTTGGGTTTAGTTTAGCTTTTAGGTTAGGTTTTTTAGGGGGGGGGGTGGGGGTGGGGTGGGGGGGGGGTTTAGGTTTTTGGGTGGGGGTTAGGCTTTTGGGTGTACTACACATATGCAGCACCTTTAATGAGAAGTTTTTTTGTTTTCTCATGAAAATAAGTTTTCTAGTGAACTCACCCCTATATATATATATATATATATATATATATATATATATATATATATATATATATATATATATATGGAAGGGTTCAAATACTAACCAACTTTTTATTTGATAACCGTGCTAACCACTATAAAACAATCACATAATTTATAAATTATTTTTTTCTTTTAATTGTTAAAATAGTATTTAAGTATTTTGAACGTAAATACGAAAATGATGAGTTTTATGTTACGTATACGTACCAAGTAATGTTACATATACGTGACACATAGTGTTTACATATATGTAACATTAACATAACGATAATTGTTACATATACGTTACACTATGTTTGATAGTGGTTATCATGGTTACAACATAAATATTGGTTAGCATTTGAACCTCACCCTATATATATATATATATATATATATATATATATATATATAGGGGAGGGTTCCAGAGAAAACCACAAGTTAGGCGAAAACCGAGAAAACCAATAAAAAAACCAATTTTACCCAATCATATAATAATATATTTTTTTTGTTTTATTTTATTTTTATTTATTTATAAGAGTATCAATGTAATATTAAACATTTTTACTAAAAAATATTTTTACACATAGTGTTACGTATACGTAAACATAAAACAAAAAAATTGTGGTTACGTAAACGTAAATCAAAAAAATTGTTTTTGAATACGTATACGTAAATAAAAAAAATTGCCTAAAATGATGTGGTTTTCTCAGTTTTCGCCTAACTTTGTGGTTTTCTCTTGATCCCTCCCCTATATATATATATATATATATATATATGATAGAGATCATTTCCAAACTCACTTTTCATATAAAAACCTTATGTTAGCCATTGAGTTATTATAAAATAATCAAGATTCTAAATCAAAGGCTAAGATGAGATCAAGAGTAATAATGTAATTTTACTTTTTTTTCCTTTTTGACTTGTCTTTTTTACTGTCCTTTTTCTTAGACTTGTCTCATCTCACTACACATATCTCTCCGTTTTTTTTATTTGCAAATCTATCTTTCTCTCATCTCTCTCTATAGAACCCAACCCCAAATCTTTCCAAGCAACGATCGTGGAAAAAAAATGGTTGATTACATTCAAGAATTCGATGAGGGAAGCATCACCGATTGTACCAGGTACTCTTTCTCTGATTTCCTTCATCTTCGTATCAAAATCCCCAATTTCCAAACCCTAAAAACTCGTTCTATCTTCTCATTACAAATTGATGCGTTTCATCTGATTCATCAGCCATGTTTGCATTTTCTAGGAATGGGAAGAAGCTTGGAAGGTTAGGGTTTCTCTGATTACTTGCGTCCTCATCTTCATCCAACCATGGTTGTCGGGTACTTTCAAGCACTTTCCCTGTATGAATCATTAATTCACTTAGAAGAATCGTGTTTGATAATTTGTTCAATTGTAGAAAGAACAAGCGGATTTCCAAGGGGAAGAAGGGTGGAAAGAAGAAAGCGTGAGTCCATTTCATTGTTTTTGATGTTGTTTGGATCTCTTTTAAAACAATATGATGTTATTTCTGTACAGAGCTGATCCATTCTCAAAAGATGGGGTTTGAAATCTTAAAAGTTTTATTTTCTTTGGTATTTTTATTCCAACAAGCTTTATTACACTTAAAACTTAATTTCTTCACAACAATTGATTTGAACATTTGATAGAAAAGATTTTAGTTACATCCTGTAGATAAAAGATGGGGTTTTGAAACCATCAGCCATCCTTTTACAAGAATAACGTTTCTCTGGCATCAGTTGTAGCAATTTCTAAATGCTACTCAAATCTAGAATTACTTGACCTCAGTGAGTAAGTTATACATGTTTTGCATTTTTTATCACGGTTATCTTTTGGATTTTATGTTTGTGATGTTTTTACATCATGTTTAATCACTCTACATTCATTAATGGTGTTCATTAATTGCAGGTCCTAGCATAAGTGACAGTGGTCTTGGGATGATATGCAATGCATTCCCTGAGACTCTAACAAGGCTCCTTGTTGCTCTATGTCCCAACATCACATCAAGTAATTTTTAAATCCATCATTTAAGAGATAGCGTATGATATATATTAATTTGATAACAATTAATATATGCTCATGTTATTTATCATCAGGTGGTATCCAGCAAATTGTTTTCTCCTTTTGTTTTTTTTTAAATACAATCAGGTATTTTTTTAAATACAATCAGATATTGTTCTTGACTGTAGCTTTTGTATCTTCAAATGATTCCCCCTGATTTAAGTCTTGAGAGTAGGCCCAACATATTTTATTCACCTTTTGTTGATGTATTTAGATAATTTTTTAGATGTATTTGGATAGCTGGATATTTTGGACTACTTAGTTATACCAATGTAATTGCATTACACTAATGTAATTGTTTACTATAAATGTCAACAATTGTTCGTTACATCAATGTAAACGTTGGAAGGCCTGAATTTTTTTATCATGCGAATGCTATTTTTTATTAATTTTGTTCGTGACACTAATGTAACAATAGTATTAAACCAATGTAACAAATGTATTACACCTATGTAACAATTTGTTACATAGAAAATGTTTCATTACATTGATGTAAATACTGTCCTTCGTAAATTTTGTTTTGATATTATAACCAAATTAAAGATAAAAATGTGATCTATTTAATGGTATAAATTTTATAAAAAAATAACATAGTATAAAAAATTTATAAATTTTTTAAAAACTTTGGGGTGAATCTTTTTTATAAAGAAGAGAGAGAATGAGGGTGGATAAGAAGGTGACACTTGTCACCTTCTTATTAAATATAAATTTTGATAGTAAGTAAAAATAGCCTTATTGCCCTTTTCATTAAAAGAAATTCAATGACACATGACAAAATCATGTGTGTACTAGTTTAGATCAACTATTGGATGAGGGTTTTAAGGTTTTTATAATAAATGTCGGTTTTGAATGGAACACAACCCTATATATATATATATATATATATATATATATATAATTTGGTAATAGTAATCAAAAAATAACAAATAGAAAAGAATAATGGTTTGAGCTGTGTATCTACGTCAATCTACGGTAGAAGAGAAGGTTCCATCAGAACAATTATTTATTTCAGTGTACCTCTTCGCTTTTTTTCAAAAGGGGGAGGCAGTGTGGGGAGAAATGACAAAAAGATATTGGAACATTAATTTAGAAGAGATGATGGAAGCATGAGTTCATTTTAGCCATGGTACTAGGAAATAGAATCCTAAAATGACACCTTATATCTCTGCAAAACGTAAAGGTATTCATATATATTCACATGGAAAACAATAAATTAGAAGAAACCTGGGTTTGAGATTCTTCTGATCCTTTAGCGGCGTAAGTTACCAAGAGCCTTTCTTTAGTAAACTCTAAATTTTTCCACCCCAACCTATGTAATACCTTTTCCTCAACATGAGCCATAGGTTGGATTTTGACCATGCCATCAATTTCAAGTGACGAAGGTGATAATAATTTCGAAGCTCCTAATAAGTTGAGTGGAGACATTTCTAGATCAAATATGATTTTCCTTAATGAAGTCTTATAATCTTGTAACAAACTGCTATAAGATTTGATTGATAATACTCTTAGCGTAGGTGGAGGACGCTCGATTGATATCACCATTTCACAGTTTTCCATACTAAGTTGCTCAAGCCTAGGAAGGGTTCTCACACAATTGGGCATTGAAACAATTGGATTATTATCTAAACATAATTCCTCTAACATGGATAGGCAGCTGAAGTCCATGGGAAAGGAATCGTTAGACAAATTATTATTTGCAAGTGACAAGATTATTAATGAGCTCGGTAAAGAAGTTTCAAAGAACATCAAATCACTTGGTATAGCTTCCATAATGACAGGAGAAGATATTTGTGAGTTTGTCCTAATATCTGATGAATTCATATCCCACATCAAGAGTTGAGATTCATGGGAATTACAACCATCTAACAATAGTGTTTTAACCTTCTTTAAATTGCCTAGGGATATTGGAAGCTTTTTAAGCTTGTAGCAAGATCAACATGGACAAGTTCAACACATTGCTCAATTGATTCACATACCTCAATCAAACTTGTGCAGTTTCTAACTATTAACTTCTCAAGTGCAGTGAGTTCAAAAAAACCACCCAGGCTATGAAGCTGTTCGCAGTAACTCAGGTTAAGAATCTTCAATGATCTAAGCGCTCGTTTGTCTTTTGAGCATGATTCCACCAACTCCTGAAATGGAGAAAATTAAAAAAGGTAAGAAATTGCATTTACTCAAGATAAATGAAAAATAAAAGTAGTCTTATGTTGGTGATTTCAGTGACATCATTTTATGTAATTGAGATTTACATGAAACTAAGGGATTCCAAGCTAAGCTCTAATACGGTTAGGAGTTACCGTATGAGCTAATCTGATCTGGATTCTGGACACGACAAGTGGAGAGGGTAAAGGGGCCACACCCTCAAAACCTAAACATTATGCATGGTGTTTATTTGACAATACTTGTTTTCTCACCAACCAAACTAACAACCAAAATCAAATGGACTTTTTGGTCTTACAGGATTAAAAGAAAAACTAAATAATTCTATGTGTTTGGATTTGTGCCTAAACCCAAGTGTGACTTTGAATTATCCAGTTGTAGTTTTCGTGTAACGCAATAGTCAACACAATTAAAAGTTATCCCAAGTCGATTATTGATTATTGCCAATACCATGCGTGAATATATAACATGTTACCTTTTGCCTACTTTCAAGTTGTTGTGGGTTACTATAATGCATGCCAAATGATTCCATATTGCTGTATGACATGTTGAGAACAACCAGATTCTCCATCGGCAAGTCTGAAGGTATAGACTTTAAAGGAAACCCATGCATGCACAACCATCTTAATTCTTCTGGAAACACCCATTTAACTGGGCATAAAGTAGCATTAGATTATCCATCTTACTTAACGAGTCTGTTTTCAACTCAAATGATCCACGTAGCTTCTTTTTTTCAACCCTTCTCATGTCAAGGGCAAGGCCTAGAAGATTTACCCTAAGAAAAAAGGGAATGCAAACAAAATTATAAAGGTTATATACATGTATATAGACAATAAATGTGTACTTAGAACCTGAATAACTACTAACGCATGACCTCTTACTTTTTTTTGTTTTAACACTTTGAATGAGTCCTCATGACAACATAATCGACTACGCTTCCATGGCTTGTTAGGTGATTCTTGACGTACTAAATCTCTTCCCATGTCTTGAACCAATTGATTCATCGTCAATCTGTTATTTGATCCGATACTAAGAAGGCATCTGTCAATGAGATTTGTGATCCCAGATCTTGCGTTTATATTACATGCATTTAATATTGTTTCAGTCAAATCTCTATTTGTTCCCACAAAAAAACAAGCAATATGCTTAAACAACTCCTTATCATTTTTGAATGGCAAAGAATCAATGCTCATCTGCAATGCCTTATTTATACGGGAATGAGGTTCTTTCTTTAGCCCTTTTATGTAATACTCCCATTCATCTAAGGTGTCACGTTTACAAAGAGACTTGCCCAAAACTTCAAGAGCCAATGGATGTCCTTCACAAGCTTTCTGAAACCTCTTTATAACCTTCTTTGGGTTTTTGGCTCTTGAATGCATGAATGCATAAAAGCTCTAGTGATTCAGTCTCACATAAGCCTTTAAGTAAGACCTTTGAGTGCTTGGTTTTAACTTTTGGGTTAAACAATGAACACCTCTCTGTTAAAGATGCATCCTTGGTTGTAATTATGATTTTGCTTCCAGGATGTAAGCCTTTTTTTCCAAGCAAAGCATCCAACTGGTCAAGACTATCAATATCATCAAGCACTATAAATACCATTTTATGGCCTAGCACATTCTCAATCTTAGAGGTATACACAGAAACATCATTAACTTGTAACCAATCATTTTTTGAAATGTCTTTGTAAAGTTGCTTTTGTAAATCAAGCAATCCATTAAACTGTTCATTACATCTTGTATTGATACCTTCAATAAAGCTGCTTTTGTGAAATTTACCAGAGTGTAACTTGAAAACATATTTAGCCAACGATGTCTTTCCAATCCCACCCATGCCTACAACTGTGAGAATGTCAGTAGCATGATCAGATCCATCTTTCAACCATGAACTAATGAACTTAATGTAATGGTCCATCCCAATAAGTAGTGGTAGGGTATTACTTAAGGGTACCCCTAATCTACGGTGGATGTCGGTAACGATTTCTTCAATAAACTCCGTCTCTTTCATGAAAAACGATTTCAATGAGATATGACCATTCAAAGATCCAAACCAAATATATCATATTATGCTAAGTTTTATAATGATAACTTTTTGTCAATGCTAAATGATGCTCCATTTGCAAAATTAGTTGTGTAAGTCATTACCTATCCTTTGCATCTTTCCCTTTTAGATCAGCAACTTGTGTTTTTTAGTTATAAGAGAGAAATAAATTTAAAGATAAAGTGATTTTTAGTGCCTATGATGCGGATAGTTATACTTTGCTGTTGATCAACAACTATGCTGCTGATAGGCTTTATCTGCTGAAGTTTAAGATTGCTGCTGATAGGCTTCTCAGCAGCATCATACATTGATGTTGTTGATTGGCAAATCATCAGCAGCTTTGACTTTACTACTGACATCTCTTCTGCAACACTGACACACCTATCAATAGAAGGAATGTTATTGATGCAGATGACAAAAGACAATGCTCCTATTCTGACAAAGGAATGAAGTTGCCACGACTCGGTTCTGGAGATCGAAAAATAGATAAATTGCGGCGAGAATAGGAGTTAACATTGAAACGACAAATTCGTTAAAATGTTACTAACAAAGTAAAAACAAAATAAAAATAGGAAAAAGTAATTTTTATAAACGAATATAAAAAAAAGAAACGAGGTAAACTTGAGAGTTTAGAAATTTAAGGGGTAGAGTTGAGAATTTTGTCCAGTGATAAACTTGAAACTTTAGAAACTGAAGAGGTATATTTGAAAATTTAGAAAATTGAGGGGTAGTATTTAAAATTGGAGAAAGTTGAGGGCTGTTTTTGGAACCTAGGTCGATAGCTTTGGATTGGCCACCGACACTTCAAAATTGTTTTAGTCAATGTTTTAAGAACCGGTTCAAACCGGCCGGTAATACCGGTTGAACCGGATCTCAGTCACTAGCCCGGTAAGTTTGAGCCAGGTAAATTGAAAGAACGGTTTGTAACTTGAACCGTTGTATTACCGGTAATACCGGGTTAGACCGTTGTACCATTTTTAGGCCAAAGTAAAATTTTAGGTTTAAACAAAAAAAAATAAGTTTTATCGGTCCGAGTAAAAACTTTTAACCTAGCAAGTGTTAACATTTGGGTAATGTTTTTCTATACTCAAATATAATCAGAGATCCTATGATCCGGTTGATTATGAAAGTATTAGTCATACGGAATTTTGGGTGATTGAAGAAAAGCCGGAAGTAGTACTTTATAACGATGATATAGATAGCATGTTTGGTGAGGAAGAGCATGAACCATTTTCTCAAACACAAGGTTACTTGCTATATATGTTACTTATCTTACGTAATTTTAATATATTATGATTATTGGTAACTAAAACTTCTTATTTAATACAGTAGGAAACGAAAATAGTTATGCTATTTTTGATAAGGATGGTGATGATAGTGAATTTCATATTTTAAGCGATCGTCAACTTGATTTATTCAACACTACAAAGACATAAAGCAATTGTATACTTTTATTTAAAAAAACTTTGTTGAAAAATTAAGTACTTTTGGGTTATTTTTTATTATGGATTAACTTTTGTATTATTTTTTGTTATGAAATCATGTACTTTTGGATTATTTTTTGAGTTGAAGTTGTATTTTTATGGAATTATAGAGTTAACTAGTCAACCTGGTTAACCACCCTGTACAACCCGGTATAACCGGTTAAACCATTTCTGAGCCCAACCCGATACGGTTTAAAAATCGGTTTTTAAAACATTTTTTTAGTATAATTCCCAATTTTTATTTATATTTTATTTTTTTATTATTATTTTTTTTTTATTTACAATCTTAATTACTAACTATTCTATTTTGTATCTTTTTCTTTTAAAATTGATTTTTAATATTTTTTTATAAAAATAAAAAAAACAAAAGCAGCAAAAACCGATTACTTTTAGCATATTTGTATATTTCTATCTTTTAGTGTCAGAAGCCATTTATTAGGACTTGTGGGTCATGGAAATGAAAGACATCGGAGAGTAAAAAAATAAACAACAAATTTATTAGGATTTGTGGGTCATGGAAATGAAAGACATCGGAGAGTAAAAAAATAAACAACAAATTCCTAAAGTTAATCTAAATCACCATCAACAGATGCATATGTCTAAATCACCATCTACAGATGCAGTGGAATGATATGTTAAACAATGGTATTCATAAACAAAGATTGTATCAAGAACCTAAATATTCATTACAGTTTCCTAGTGACCAAGTATGTTAATGATCAAGTAATGTTTTTGTATATATCAAATGTAAGAATATATATTTTATATATATATATATATATAGAGAGAGAGAGAGAGATGGGATGGCTAGAATAAAAACTTATATGAGTTGTGAAAACCCATAAAAACTCTATGTAACAATTTTTTTTTAAATAGGGTAGGTTTGTTACATATTTTCGTCATTTTTTATAAAAAATAAAATAAAAAAACGCCGAAAAATTAAAAAAAAAAAATGTAACAATTGTAAAAAATTTCCGTTTTTGTGTTGTTACGTATGTAACACGTGCTGTTACATATAAAAACGAGATTTTTTTTGCAATTGTTACATATTTTTTAAAAAAATATATCTTCGGCGCTTTTTGTGTTTTTTTTTAAAGTGACGAAAATATGTAACAAAACTATCATATTTAAAAAAAATAATAATAATAAAGTTGTTACATAGAGTTTTCATGGGTTTTCACAACTCATATGAGTTTTCGCACTATACTTCCCCTCTCTCTCTCTCTCTCTCTATATATATATATAGGGAAAAGATCAAGAGAAAACCACAAAGTTAGACGAAAACCGAGAAAACCACTACAAGCCAATCAAATAATTTATAGGTTTTTTTTATTTTTTTATTTATTTCAAAGTGTATTAATATAATATTACACAAGTTACCAAAAAACCAGGTGTGTTAAAAAAGATTAAGATGTTTTAACAAATACACTCAATACCAGGTGTGTTAAAAAAGATCTGAATATGAGCATCCAAATAAAAACCTGAAATCCCGAACCCGAATTATTCAAAAATTCAGATTCAGATTCATATAGTAATTTTAAGAAAATTCAGATATCCGAAATATTTCATTTATTTTTCATAAAATATATTTATTAGGCATATCGTCTTTTATAAAATATATTTCGGATAATTTTATAAAAAAATCAGATATTTTTTTTATAAATGAGTTAGGAATATTATCACACTTAAGTCCCCATATTTACACAATCAGTTAACTTGGAACTAAGACGTGGAATATATATGAATAGTATTATATGGGTTGGCACCCCCTTTCATGGTTGATCGTGCCAACTTTGACTCTTATGTCAAATGAATGCATATTACCCATTATATTTGATGTTTCGTGATAAAACATTTGTTTGGAACGTCTAAAGAAGTCATGGTTTGGTTGTAAGCTCATTATAAATACACGTGTGTGTAACAAAATGAATTGTTTACTTGAGTCTTTAAACCTATGAACTCACCAACTACTTTAGTTGACGTTTTTAAGCATGTTTTCCAGAAATATGGTAATTGAGCTAGCATGAGGGCATCATGATTAGGAATGCATGTGAAAATGTCTTGATAATGTCTTTTGTTTATGTAGTTGGTCTACATTTTGTGAACATTGTAATCGTACTTAAGAACCTTAGATCATATTTGTCCGTTAGTTTTTTTAATGGAACGAAAGTTTAGTATTCTCATATAAATGATGCTGTTTTGAGACCATATTTCATACACCCTGTTTTTTCGCTTTAGCGGGGTGTGATAAAAGGTATTGATTGGGCAAGAAGCTTTTATACTCCATAGGATATTTCAAACAAAAGAAAAAATGGTTTGGAAACTAAGAAGGAAGCGCCTATATGTTTGAGATTACAAATGGTGGAGCATAATGTCTCTAATCTGAATGATTCAGAGCTCTTCATAGTTGGTGTGAAAAATGGCATTGATTTGTATTACTTGCTTTATAAGACTTTAGCAGAGATGCAATTACTTTGTCTGACTTGATGTTGGATAAGCAAAATTGACATGTCAAATAAGTAGAGGGGTCTTTTGTAAATGTAGCATACTATGAGGGTAGCCGATGTAAGTTGTAATAATCGTTTACTTAAACGGTGGGAGTAACTGAACGAACTCCGATTGAGCTCATTCCAGCGGCGTTGGAACCGTCTCATCGAACCCTAACCCGGACCCAAAAACCTAAACCCGCCTCCACCCGCACCCCAAAAAACCTAATCCCCCCCCCCAACCCTACCCCGAAAAGCCTAAAACCACCACCCCCACCCCTCAAAAACCTAAACCCCCCACCCCACCCCCCCTAAAAACCTAAACCCACCCCTACCCACCCCCAAAAACCTAAACCCCCCACCCTCACCCAAAAAAAAAACCTAAACCATAAAATCTAAACTCTAAGGCTAAACCATAATGCTAAAACCCTAAAATTCAAACATAAAATATAAGCCTTAAAAGCTAAACCCTAAAAGCTATGATGGTAGAGTTCGATAAGACTCGGAGTTCGTTTGATATCGTTTCTTAAGGTTTTTGTCATTTCTTAGATTTCATAACGAAAAACTATTTCTTATTTGATCATCCCCTATATATATATATTTTTTAAATGGCCTTTATTAGTTTATTATTATTTAACTAATAAATGATCATTGACCTTAATACCCCTATATTATTAATTGGTAATTATTCAATGGAGGCAATTACCCTTACTAGATAAAATAGGGTTTCCCCTTGTGTGTGTATATATATAGAGATTATTAGAAGAGAGATAACACCTTTCAATCACCTTAAACGAATTAAATGAATTTCTCTTTCTCTCTCTAAATTCGTGGCGTATCATTCCACATTAACCATGCTAACCGTACACCCTAAATGAGAACCCGATCATCCTCCAGAACATGACGTCTTCCCTTATTGCGGTTACAGGCTTATCAGGTACACACGTTTACTATTTTTGTTTTCCATTACCATGTTTAAAGAATTGATCAACATGTGGTATCGGAGGAGAAATTGATTAAGTAATTCTTTTTCGTTTCCCCTATACTGGAATTAAAATCGGAAAACAAGTTCTTGATTAAACCTGATAAAAAAAATCGTTTTAACTTTCACGGTTTTCTGTTTTAAAACAATTTTGAAATCATGTCAAAATAAATTGTTTTGATCTCCTTAATTGAGATCTATGTATTTCAAAATCTGTAATTATAACCGTTTAAAGATTTCGATTCTAGAAAGGTTGATATTAATCGTTGTTTTTTTGAAGATGTTCTTGATGTTCATCAGAATTTTCGAAAGGATTCCCTTATTTTGGAATAATATCAAGATTATAGCATGTTTTTCCTAATTTAGGGTAACTTTATCTCCAAGTTTTTTTTCCGAAATCTGAATAGATAAATAAAATATTTTCGAAATCTAATAAAATCTTGGACATACTTAAAACCCTAAAAACGAAATCAGATAAATCAAAATCCCCTTATTTTTTTGATAAAGTAGGATTTTGATTATGTTTCCTAAAAACGTGTATCTTTATCTCCAAGTTTCGCATTAAATTTATTATTTTTATTATTTAAAAATCTGCGGACTAATTAAACTTGGATATATGTTGAAACACTTTAAATTTCAAAATCAAAATATAATAACAAAATCCCTTAATTTTCGCATATAAACCTTAATTGGGTCCCCAAAACTGTTTTCGGAATTAAACCAGTTCACGGGCTGTAATAAACCCGAGAACCTTAATTATCCTGAGAACCTAAATTTATCCGAGAACCTAAATTGTTTCCCGAGAACCTTACTTTCTCAAGAACTAGCATTTTTCCCGCGACCTTATAACAAGTTCTCGGCTCACATTGTTCTCGGCCCACCATATTCTCGGGTCGCCACCCTGTTCTCGGCTCTTCAGGTTATGGGCTCACCTAAACTAAGATTGCTTAACTTGAATAACACTTCAAAGGTTTCGCTTCTGCCCAAAGATGATGTGTTACATTCGTAAAGTTATTTGAGTCTAATTAAGCATCGTCACTTAATTCACCTAAATTACATGAATCTTTCACTTCTGTCCAAAGATGATGTGTTACTTTTTATGTACATGCGAACTTGATTTATGCATTAAACTTGAATGTCTCACTTTTACCCAAAGATGATGTGTTACATTCATTTTGTAAACTTAACTTGTGCCTCAAACTTAATTGTCTCACTTCTGCCCAAACATGATGTGTTTCTTTTTAAGTAGAACTTTACTTAGTCTGTTATATTTTGGTATTATAATAGACATTATCACATCTTCATTAAATATAATAATCCTAATTCAATTTGCCTTATTAGAATACCCTCTAACTTAAATCATTCTAACATTCTTCTCTAAGTTCAAATCTGTCACACCCCGGTCCAGGCACCGGTTAGACGTGACACATAGTACAGAACACACAGCGGATACTAAACCATAAAACTTCTTTTATTAATAACTAAATTATTTTAAATCATGAACCAAACTTCTATTACAAACTAACCAAACCAACAAACATCAGTTCCTTTCAAGGAACTCATAACACCGCAGGCCTTATAGCTCTTCCAAGCATGCCTCCATCCATTACACGATCTTCTGACCATCCAAACAACTATTCACATATATTATCTACCTGGAATGCCATCTAACAATCCACCTGCAATAATCTTAAAAATAATAAAAGCAACTAGGTCAACATAAGTTGGTGAGTTCATGAACCTTTACCACATGGTTGTTATTCGATCATCAGCAATCACATATCCCACCCATTAGTACACAACTAATAAGATTTTGTTATATATAACTGGCCAACCGTTCCCAGCCACTGGTGCACACCACCAGTATAAAATGGACAAACCATCTGATCCTACTGTCCTACCTTTCACTAGTATAAATAAGATAATCATTCCACCTGAAGGTCCCAGCCTCTCTCGGAACGTATAAAGCACTTAATACGCATTATATATACTTGGAATAGAGAGTTACTTATCAGACATATTTCAAATAACAACTGTGTTAACAATTACACATTTCAATTCAGAGGAACTCACCTGGACAGTATTTCAGCTTATTGTATCAGTAATATGACAAACACCTTGGACAGAGCTCCTAGATATAAAACGACATTACTTAATTACACAAAGCTAGCTTAATGGTATATAACCAAAGCTTAAAAAGTAGTCGGAACCTTACCTCAGTACTATCTACGGCAATTTGGGGTCGAAATACTAGAAACCGAACTAGAACCGGGGCTCGCGATTTGGAACACAAGACTTTGTGTGTATGTTTTATGATATAGTAGTTGTGAGAAAAGGTCTGAGCTCGACCATCTATGTATACGGCAAGTTTTGAGGTCTTGACGGACCGTTACCAGGCGTGACGGTCCATCACGCCTTTGCTTGGCAGCTACGCACTTCCGGACCACGTAACGGACCGTTATGGTTTCAATATGGTCCGTCACGGAGCTGAGTCATTGGACATGTGTCAGAAACCCTACAACCACCTCCGGTAGTGTGGCACAGACCGTTATGGCCTGATGACGGTCTGTCAGGGCGTGTAACGGACCGTTATGAACGGTGACGGTCCGTTATGGGCTGTTTTCTACAAATCTTCACTTTTAGTCCTTGAGGTTTGATTTTTTTCGCACCTTGGGTCCTTTGTACTTGGTATTTCCTTTGAGAAATTTTCGAGGTGTTACAAATCTCCCCTCATTTAGAAAATTTCATCCTCGAAATTTGGAAATACTTCTTCAACCGAATGATTTATACTTAGGGTATACTTTGTAAACTAGGGTGATTATCTTTCCATAGTAGTATCTCCAACTAAAATGTACCCAGGAACGAATGATGGGTCTACGAGGGATTTATACACCACTTTTTCCTTAAATAGAACATTCAGTTTTCCAAATAACTACATACCGGTTGGATTACATTGACGTGATATCAAAACATATAGCGGAAAGGAATTCTCTCTCTCTTTCAACTTAATTTTTATCTAAATTTTCTCTCATGGATAACTACGTGGTTTATAATATTATTCTATATTATCCTGTAAGAAACATACCTATTCTTTTTCTTCTTGTCTTCCTCCCAAGAAATATACACGTCCTTTGGCTCCACCACCAACCTTGGCTATCTTGGGACAATTATACTTATAATTTCCTATTTCGTTACAATTATGACACTTGTTGTTTGGGCAGTATTTTGCAATATTCCCTTCTTGTTGACATTTATGACATATGATTCCTTGGGTACCTCTTCCCAAGTTATCTCATTCTCTTCTTGGGATTTTGTTATCAGTGGGTTCATGTGCTATGTTCACCAAACTTCTCTTGTTATCCATCTCTTGAGCTTCTATCTCATCATACATTACTAAGTTGTACTGCCGAATCTATGGTTTCAGGAGCGGTAGTCTTTACTAAGGTTCGAACTTTTGGTTGTAAACCTTGCACATAAGACTTAATTCTCCTAGATTCAGGAGTCACCAGATGTGGCACTAGCTTGGCCAATTCATTGAATTTGCTAGTATATTCCTGATGGCTAAGGTTTCCGGCTTAGAATCGGTGAAACTCAGTTTCAATCTTGTCCACTACATTCTATGGACAGTGTCTAGTGACTATCAATGCCTTCAGATCATCCCATTTAATCTTATCCGCATATTCCTCTCCTTTGGTTTGCTTGACTAACTCCCACCAGTCAAGTGCATCTTCCTCGAAAGAATATGCAGTAAGTTTGACGGCTTGATCGGGTCTGCACTCACTCATTTTGATTACGGTATCCATAGAAGTTATCTACTTCATGGCTGCAATGGCATTCTTCTTGCCATTGAAAGGTTTGGGGTGACAATCACTAAAGTTTTTGTAAGTGCGTCCTTGGTTATTTCCTCCCATGCTCTATTTTGTAATCACAACGGTTTCGGGGGTTCGGGTAGCCCCACTATTATTTCCTACATGGTTGGCATGAATAGTATCCTCCGCTCGTGGGTTTGCACCACTAGCTCTTTCGTTTCTATTTCCTTGATTGTTGGAGCCCATCCTGCCCTGGAATGCATCATCAATGATTCCTTGCAAGGTTGATTGGAGGACTTTGGTGACCTCAGATGCCACCGCTCCTTGGAATTATGCTTCTGTCATGATAACCTCCTATGTATGTTGCTCAGGTTCATCATTGGTATTCTCCTCTACGTTCGGGTCAACATTTGTCGTGTCACGGGTATGAGACCTAGTATTGGGTGTCCTATCTCTACCACCTCCTCGCCCTTTACGTCTTCCTGCCATTTGTACCTACACACAGATATAAGACATCAGAATTCGTATTACTAGTAATAATCCAGAAAATTAGAAATTAATAACATTTGGCCAATAATGTAATTAATTATCTGTTTTCATGGCATTGCCTATTATATTTACAATGAAACTCAACAGCTCAACCTATGGAATATCTTATGGCATTCCAGTTACCTCACAGAACCCTATTTTAAGTCTAGATACTAAACGTTAGTACCTAAATCCCTTAAACTGAGGCTCTGATATCAACTTGTCACACCTCGGTCCCAGGCACTGGTTAGACGTGACGCATGGTACAGAACACACAGCGGAAGCTAAAACATAAAACTTCTTTTATTAATAACTAAATTATTTTACATAACGAACCAAACTTCTATTACAAACTAACCAAACCAACAAACATTAATTCTTTCAAGGAACTCAAAACACCGCAGGCCTTATAGCTCTTCCAAGCATGCCTCCATCCATTACACGATCTTCTGACCATCCAAACAACTATTCACATCTATTATCTACCTAGAATGCCATCTACCAATCCACCTGTAATAACCTTTAAAATAATAAAAGCAACTAGGTTAATATAAGTTGGTGAGTTCATGAACCTTTACCACATGGTTGTTATTCGATCATCAGCAACCCTATGTCCCACCCATTAGTACACAAGTAATAAGCTTTTGTTATATATAAAACTGGCCAACCGTTCCCAGCCACTGGTGCACACCACCAGTATAAAATGGACAAACCATCCCATCCTACTGCTCTACCTTTCACCAGTATAAATAAGATAACCGTTCCACCTGAAGGTCCTAGCCTCTCTCGGAACATATAAAGTACTTAATACGCATTATATATACTTGGAATAGGGATTTACTTATCAGACATATTTCAAATAACAATTGTGTAAACAATTACACATTTCAATTCAAAGGAACTGACATGGACAGTATTTCAGCTTATTGTATTAGTAATATGACAAACACCTTGGATATACCACGTAACGGACCGTTATGGTCTTGTGACAGTCCGTCACGGAGCTGAGTCATCAGACACGTGTTAGAAACCCTAAAACCACCTCCGGTATTGCGGCACAGACCGTTATGGCCTGATGACGGTCCGTTAGGGCGTGTAACGGATCGTTATGAACGGTGACGGTTTGTTATGGGTTGTTTCCTCCAAATTTTCACTTTTAGTCCTTGAGGTTTGATTTGTTCGCACCTTGGGTCCTTTGTATTTGGTATTTCCTTTGAGAAAATTTCGAGGTGTTACAATATCTCAACTAAAGCATCCACTCTTATTCCAAAACCTAAGATGAGTTTTGCCTCGTGAAAGGTTTCTATGTATTTTGCTCTTATTGGGTCTTAATTATCTCTTAAGACATGACACTCCTACTATTTTTTATAATAAAAGTACTACTAAATAAAACTATTTTATGAGAAGTGGGATAAGTCAAACTATAATGTCTCTTATGGTAATCAAGAACTCCTTTAAGCTTTTCCAGAGTCTGAAATTCTTAAGATAAATATGTTTTTCTATGGAAGAATCAAAAGAGTTCCTAAAATGCATGCAACAATCCAATTCTAAATAAAATGTTAAGTGACATTCGTGAACACATCCTAATATAGACTGACATGACCCATAAAATAAGGGCTTATACATGTAAACTAGTAAAGGTTTTTGGTGCGTGACATAATAACTTTTCCACCAATACGATTAGATGCCTTAAGAATCAACTACAACACTCAGAAGTACCAAAGGAAAATGAGTGTGTTGGTAGCAACATACGTACAGGAAGAGGAAAGCCTGAAACTGAAAAAACCAGATGTTATTCACCTTACCACTATTAAACCTAAAAAGAGGAAGAAAAGTTCCAATAGAGAGGATAGTTCTAAGGTCCTCGAGCAAAATACAAGTACTGCTTCCAGCTCTAAGTTCTCCAAGGTGAAGTCTCACTGCAAAACTATGTCATCAGACTAGGCACAAGCAATGAGACTATCCATAAGCCAAGGGAGCAGCTGGCTAAGATAGGCAGTCACCAATTACTGATATTTGAGCCCATTAATATTAATATTCCGATTAACATATGATAGGTTGAGTCTAGTTCTATACGTTTCCTTACAAGAAATCAATAAATAATTAAGATGAGAGTTAGTGGCGCATTTAATGTTAAGGTTGTAAGAACCATAAAAACTGATCTTTGTATTAAGCTTTATGATACCTTAAATATTCTAGAGATTACTCGGAATTTAGTATCAATACTAAAAGCTACATTTTGAAAGTTATGAGGTTTTCATGACCAAAACAAAGTCACTATTAACTTAAACTCTCATATTATTGGTTATCCCTATCTGGATAGAAACCTTTATGAGATAGAACTAGCTGATACAATAAACTTTCACAACTTTTGTTATCATGAAAATGAAAATTTAACAAAAGATAAATGAGACCTATACACTTCATCCATTAAGACCAAATTTCATGAGAAATCATAACCCGATTGATAAAGGATGAATTGTTATCAAATCTCATTCTTAGTGATTTTTTAAAAGCATGTTTTAAATGCCCTAAAAATCTAATGGCTAAGGAAATAAATGAGGTTCCACCAGAATATATAATTCACTGACATTATTGGCGCTTAGACGAATATCTACTTGTATATAAATCCGTCTCATACGGGTCAAAGCCTTAAAGATATCAATTCATATATACTTCATAGGATTCCTTCTAAATATGTCTTTGCAATTTCTTCTAAAATCTGGACGATAAGGAAATCATGTCTAAAATATATGAAAGGTTCCCACATCACTTGCATCATTGAAACTTGTCATATGGAGTTCTTAGAGACCTAACAGATCAGTGGGAGCACTGAGTGTCCTTATTATAACTTGAAAACATTGCAAGAGGTGGGGGAGCGACAACTTAATCTTACCTCAAATTACACCTCTTGTAAAGGACACTGATCCATCACAACTTGTCTCCTTAGAATCTAATGATGCTCCTAACAAAGTCTCGTTGATGCCTAAATGTCACACCCCCAAAATCCACTAACGGAGTTTTACCGTTAGGAGCGTGACATACCAGGATCTCAGTCATTAGTTACTTTGAACGACTCTTTATATGATTTTAAGAAAACCACTAGTATTGCTCATAGTCACGATGCAACACTAGTAATGAAAACACTGATTTAATGTAAGACTGCGAAAGCGAAAAGTTAAATGAAAAGCATGCGCCAAAACAGTCGCGCCAAAATAAAATAATCCAACAATAAATAAAATAAAAAGTTCTTGAGTTTGAAAATGATGGACTTCGAATGCATGCATGCCTTAGCTTGTGCTTGTACCATAATGACCTGAGAAAACATGCTAAAACGTATCAACACTAGGTTGGTGAGTTCACAGGTTTCAATGCTTGTAAAGAATACTAGATAAAACCATTTACAATTTATATCATAGGTAGCTAACCTAGTTACATGTTACTAAAGCGTTTCGATACCGAAGCTGACTGTTTATGTTTGAACTGCCTCCTACCATGACTATCATGATCAATGGTAAATGTTTAGGTCAATATTACACCCGTTCGACTACCTGTCGTGTTAGCGCGACTAACGCGGGTGGGGCTTGTCAATGCCCAGTAGTACTACTCAAGATTACCTCGCTATCCCATATATTAAACGTTCGATATGTAAGGACTTGCATGATATGTTTGCGCTTAGTACAACAAGTGATATAAATGAAATGTAAGATCTAAATGTTTGTACCCATGTTTTCTCCCCCAAGTTTAAACCATAAGAAAAAGGGGCCGTGAAACTCACCTTAGAGTATGTGCGAAAGAAAGCGAACTTAGAATGCTTGACGACTAACTGCCACCTAGAAACACCGGTTTATAAGTGTGTGTTTGTGCAAGTTGATACGAACCCTTAGTATCCAAACAATACTATTGTTTACGTGTTTAGAAAAGGTTTGCAAGTTTGACCAAGTTTGACTAAGTTTGACCAAGTTTGACAGACCGAGTTTGACCAAGTTTGACTCGACGGCCCGTTGGTGACTCAATGTATGAAATATTGTTTGATTAATATAATACTTCCATATTACACACATAAGATCATGCAGGTAACACTTAGCAACAATTACTTATTGTTCTAGTATGCTAGCACCGTTACCACATATAGTAAGTTTCTATATTTAGCAGCTTTCCATAATTAGCATGTTTCCATAAATAGTAAGTTTCTATAAATGGCATTTATGTTCGAGACTCGTGTTTTCTAGAAACTATCGTTACTAATTATGTTCATAATATGAATCTAATATGTCTTAGATGGTTAAACATGTAACACACACTTTGATCTTTAACATGTTGATCACATTTCAATTTAGGGTTTCCTTTTATAGTCGGCTAAAGATAGCATGCATGGTTTCTGAGATTTAACATGTTACAACACGTTATTTCATCATTGTTAACATATAACTATCATAATATACTAACATGCATATCAAACTAGCAAGTTATGACTACTTTAGTCGATTAAAGTTTCCTTATTTAGCAAGTTTGTAAAATCGGACTAGGTATTCAAAATCTAACTTCACAATTCACTTAAACATGCATCAAGTAACGTATAAATATCATCATATCATCCTAATCATGTCTAACATGCAAGATAGAAAACACAAAAATTTTCCTTATATAGTAACTCTCGGTTCTAGACATCTAGGGTTTCACCAAATCAACAAAACTAACAACTACCATCATAATACACAATTAATTATCAAAGTTTGCATCTTTATTGAATGGATTCTTGTTTGGATGAAAAGTAGGGTTTATCAAAACCATATTTTCGAAAAATATATAAATAAATATACATAAAATCTTACTTGATCCGATAGAAACGAAGATTGATGCTAGGATTGCTCAAGAACACCAACGATTGCAAGAAGGAGATCGATCTAAGAATGGTTTGAAGATGAAGAGAGGATTTTCGATTTCAAGGGAGGTGGGGGCTGAATAATTTCGAAATTTTAGAGTTATGGGAGTTAGAGTTTTATAATTTCTTTATATATGCACTCCATGGGCCCCTCCATGGACTTAAAAATTGATTTATGTGGCCCATGGACTAATTAAATGAATTTAAAACACCTTTAATTAAATGTAACTAATTAAAATAGTTTCTAATAAATATTTTTATAAAACTTCTTTATAAAAATCAATAAAGCAATAAAAGTCACAACGTTCCTCGTAAACGTACGCGATTTCACGAAAGTCTACAGTTTACGCATAAAATCACATAACACGTAAAAGCACAAAATTTATATTAATTATAAATTATTTATTGTTCAAAATATTATTTTTTTTATTATTATCACCAACGTTCGGGGATCGACTTGTGCGATTCGGTAATTCTTCGAATTGCCGTTACGTGAGTGTTTGTGCAATAACTGACACAATTAATTAACTTAATTAAATGCAATGCACGTGTGACTAACTGAGATAACTGAGTTTGCAATGAATAATGTTTGAACTAACGTAGGAATGTTAACGGAGTTAAACTGAAATTGTCGGATGTCACACTAAATGTGGGTAAAACTAGATTTCTTACCGAAGCTAACATAATCTTCAACAAGAGAAACTAACATAAATATCATTAAGTTGTTTCTCTATTAGAATCTATTGGTCTTCCAATATTAGATATAGCGTTGACCCTAAGAATGCTGAATTCCTAAAGACTTCTAAGGTCAGTGGGAGCAGTAAAAAGTCCTTATCATGACTTGCCAGAAGTACAAGAGGCGGGGGGAGAACACTCGTCAAAAATAAACTCCGAATTTAACTCAGATTACACCTCTTGTACACCGTACTGCACCAACTCTTACATACTTAGAAACTAATGTTGCTCCTAATATACCTGAAAATGAAAGCACCTAACCAAGAGCTAATCCATAAAATTGAAACTCCTTATAAACCCAATAATCAACTCAGGAGGTCATCTAGGTCTAAAAAGCCTACTAACTTTGATGATTATGTATCCTACCTGACTAAAGTTGAAATGGATGCTGAAAAGTTTACTGATCCTACCTCTTCTAATTAAGCCTTTAGCATCGATCAATATTCTAAATGGAATAAAACTATTATTAGCAAACTTGATTCCATGAATTAGAATAACGTTTGAGATTTGGTTGAATTACCTAAAAGGTGTTCATAACTAAACTAAATCCAAATGAAAACATTAATACACTAAAAAGCATGATTGATTACTAAAGATTATACTCAAAAGGGAATAAATTATTAAAGAACCTTCTTGCCTGTCTTACTAAAGGTTTCTTTAAGAATATGAACCAAATAAATGGTAAACGAAGTTTAGAACAAGGACATACCAAAAAGCGAGTTAGTGGCCATTAGGTGTAGAACAAGAAAATAGAAACAACAAACCGGCAATTGGAGAGGGGGGGGGGGATCGAACCCGCACCACGCGGGTGAGGGAGTGTTGCGCTTACCACTAGGGCCGGAGCCCAATTGTGTCTAAACATTGATTCACAACATATGTGTATATACACACGAAATATCAAAAAACTAAAAAAAACAAATGGACGCGTGGGAGAAGAAAACAGCAACCAACTGGCAATGGGGAAGGGGGCTTGGGGCTCAAATCCGCGCCGCGCGAGTGTGCTTGTGATGCGCAAACTACCAGCTTAAAGGGCACCTTTTGTTTCAAACCGGATTCAATACTTATATATATAATAAAAATAAAAACAAATAAAAAACACTTTTCATACCGACATTTAATTTTAATATATATGACATGCGCGCTGCAGCGATGGTGTTAAAAACTATAATGTCCGGTTCGACGACCTGCACACTGGGATTTACTTCGCGAAAAAAATTCACGTCGAAACGGTGATAAAAATAAGCACGTCGAAACAAAAAATCCGGAATTTTATAAAACATCATAATTTAAAGGTTTTAAGTGGAAAACAAAAAAAAACTGTAAACAAATGAAACATTGAAGCAGCTTCGACGGCTTATACGTTCGTGCTTCGATTGATTGTATATTATCACGAAAACTCGGTTTTGGATGAAATTATATCGAAACATATATAAAAATAAAAAAAAAACGTCGCAACTGTACATTCAGAATTGATCTAAAAATAATACAAACATAAATCAATTTCAATATATTATAATATACTTATATTAAATTTTATTTATATATTATTTATATAATTATATAGATTTTTTATTTTATCTTTTAGCTTATTGCTAATGTGGGGCTACCCCACTTGGTAGAGACACATGTTTCTTAGAGGAGATGTCACAGGTTTTCAAACATGAGCAATGAAATAGTTTAAAATTATTGATGTAAAGTATATTAGCATTTGCAGTTAAAAAAAAAAGCTTTTAGCTTATTAACTTTACTACTAATTTTAACCTCAATAGTTTGATCTATTATATTAGTAGGTTAGAAAAACCCATGTATTATACGAGTTCAATAAAAAAAATAAATAAATAATAATTAGTAATGATAATTTAGAAATTATAAAACGATTGAACAATTTAATTGATAGTGAACATAATTTTGAATTAAAAAATTTATAAATAAAAGTTGAAAGGAATTATTAATTTAGTTGTTTAAAATAATAAAGTTGATTAAAATGTAAAAAAATCTTGATGATATATTAACTATCTATAATACAAATTTAAGAGAAAGCGAGAAAATAAGGGTGAGTAAGCGCTAGAGAGTGACACGTATCCCCTCATTTAATGTGAGAAAGATGCGGTAAAACAAGAGTGAGGAGACTCTAGATAATGACACGTGTCCTCCTAGTTGTTATAATAAGGATTATGTTATAGTTTTATACACATTTTAAAATTGAAGTGTAAGAGCATTCCCAGTAGGTTTCTTATCCTTATAATTACACTAAAAATCACTATATTTTCTCTTTCTTTTTCAATTAAATAATAATACTTTTTTATAACTTTATTATTACATTTTCTCTCTCCTCCACTCACAACCACTTTAAAAAAATATTAAAAAATTTATACAGGTGAACAGTGTTTTCACAAATATACAAATAAACAGTAACATTTTCTCTGTTCTCCAATCACAACTACTTTAAACCACTCTTTAAAATATACAGAATTCATTCACAAAGATATATAGAACCTGCTGTGAATGCTCTAAGTGAGTGGTATGTGTGTAAGTGGTAAGCAAAAAAAAAATAGATCCCCCTTCACTTGAGAAACATGGGTGAAAAGAGGAGTACCTGACCATTTAGGCAAACCATATTTTGATTATTGGTTTGTTTATCAAGATATTTAACATAGAAAAAAAAAGTTAAGATGATAAAAAAAACCTATTGTGTAATAATCGACATGCAACTTTAGTGTGTATAATACAACTATTGGCTTAGCCTAGTGACAAAGGTATATACCCAAGACTTCATTAAAAATATGGAGTTCTTGGGTTCAAGTCCCACTTGTGACAAAAAATGGTTCAGGTTGGGCTATGGGGTTTTCTCACCTATGATAGGTTTTCTCCTAAGAGAGGTGAAGATGATCGGTTGGGTTAGTGGCCCGTCAGTTATCCAAATTGCCGTTCAAAATAAAAAAAAAATTAGTGTGTATAATTGTGTATATAAATAATGTATCGTAAAAGCAAAAAGAAACCATCATTATGATTAAACCCATCTCCAAGAATTCACATGCAACAAGATGGTCAAAACCCAAAAGTCTAAAATCTTAAATTCCCAACAACATATTTATTTTCCAATTCTACCCTCTCAAATCTCCTATAAATACCACCATATCTTACCTTCTCTTACACCATCAAACCCTTTGAAAAACCCTAACCAGTTTCATTTCCATACCACCTTGCAATGACAATCTCCATGACTCGTTTCATGTTCTTCGCCCTTGTTGTCTGTTCTTTTGCTGGCAACAAGATGGCATCAGCCCAGTGTGTAGGTGACATGCAAGGACTCATGGAGCAGTGTGCACGGTATGTGCAGAAGTCCGGCCCTATGATCCAACCGTCTACTGGTTGTTGTGATGTGGTCAAGAGTGTAGACTTACCTTGTGTCTGCAGCCATATCACAACGGCGGTCGAGGGTGTTATCAGCATGGAGAAGGCGGCATTCATTTCTCAAGCTTGTGGTAAACCGCTTGCCCGTGGAACCCATTGTGGAAGTAAGATTGATTTTCTATATGACTCCTTTGATATTTTCATAACTGGTCATTGAACCGGCTGCCTTACCTGTCTACTGGTTCAAAAATTGGACTAACTAATAAATAATTTAAAAATTAAAACTATATAGATGTATCTAGTTTAAAACAAAATATGAAACTATTTTCTATTTTGTTATGGAGCTATAATTTTAATAAAATACGAATGCTTAATTAAATACATAAATATGAATCCTAAAGTAGTAAACCAACAAGTAACATTGGTTAGTATTAACTTGGGCTGTTTTTTTTTTCTTTTCAGGCTATGTTGTTCAAGGAAACTAGAAGAAGAAGAGGGGTTAAGGTGGTATGGTGGAAGAGATTAATGTTGTACTCTTCTCTTAGTTTTACCGAATAAATAAAGTTTTAATTATGGTTGATGCATGTTGTTTTGATTATATCATTTTATCATAACCTGAAGGTTAATTTTAAGTAGTCAATGTTTTTAAATTTAGTTTTGTTTATTTGCTTAAAAATTGGTTAAAACTTACATAACTTTAATTTAATTACTTTAAACTAATGTCGTCCAGCCTTTCAAAAGAAAAAAAAACTAATGTCGTCCAATATTTTGCAGTCTTTTATATATCACCAACAAATGAATTATATAACCTTGAAAATCAAGAAAAATATATATAGAAATACCAAAGAAATAATATTTACTTGACTAAATTACTTATTATATTAAAGTAGTTTTCACCTTACATTACTATTTATATTAAAATGTAAATTCGTAAATAATAGTATTTATAAAAGAATTTAGCCATGTAATTAAACGTTTTTCTACATTAATATATTATGAACGATTATTATAATACAACATTTTATCACAATGTTTACATTTTTATTTAATTTACAAAATAATATACATGCATCATTTACAAGTGAACAAATTGGTTCTCATAAGAACTGAGTTGTAATTTTATGATATTTGGTTGAAGTTGAACAAATCGGTTCTCATTACCCGAATATTTACATTTGGTTGAACTAAACATGTGTAGATCAACACATAATCTTAAGGCTTTCGCGTGATTGTGTATAATACAATATAACTGCTTTGATCAACTATTGGTGGAGTATTATATTAAAAACAGGGAAACACTAGAATGGATGTATTATATTAAAAACAGGGAAAATGAAAATTTAACAAAAGATAAATGAGACTTATGCACTTCATCCATTAAGACCAAATTTCATGAGAAATCATGACCCGATTGATAAAGGATGAATTGTTATCAAATCTCATTCTTAGTGATTTTTTAAAAGCATGTTTTAAATGCCCTAAAAATATAATGGCTAAGGAAATAAATGAGGTTCCACCAGAAATTATAATTCACTGACATTATTGGCGCTTAGACGAATATCTACTTGTATATAAATCTGTCTCATATGGGTCAAAGCCTTAAAGATATCAATTCATATATACTTCATAGGATTCCTTCTAAATATGTCTTTGCAATTTCTTCTGAAATCTGGACGATAAGGAAATCATGTCTAAAATATATGAAAGGTTCCCACATCACTCGCATCATTGAAACTTGTCATATAGAGTTCTTAGAGACCTAACAGATCAGTGAGAGCACTGAGTGTCCTTATTATAACTTGAAAACATTGCAAGAGGTGGGGGAGCGACAACTTAATCTTATCTCAAATTACACCTCTTGTAAAGGACACTACTCCATCACAACTTGTCTCCTTTGAATCTAATGCTTCTCCTAACAAAGTCTCGTCGATGCCTAAATGTGGGTAAACTTAGATTTCTTACCAAAGCTAACATAATCTTCAACAAGAGAAACTAACATAAATATCATTAAGTTGTTTCTCTATTAGAATCTATTGGTTTCCAATATTCGATATAGCGTTGACCCTAAGAATGCTAAATTCCTAAAGACTTCTAAAGTCAGTGGGAGCAGTAAAAATTCTTTATCATGACTTGCCAGAAGTACAAGAGGCGGGGGGGAGAACACTCGTCAAAATTTTACTCCGAATTTAACTCAGATTACACCTCTTGTACACCGTACTGCACCAACTCTTACATACTTAGAAACTAATGTTGCTCCTAATATACCTGAAAATGAAAGCACCTAACCAAGAGCTAATCCATACAATTGAAACTCCTTATAAACCCAATAATCAACTCAGGAGGTCATCTAGGTCTAAAAAGCCTACTAACTTTGATGATTATGTATCCTACCTGACTAAAGCTGAAATGGATGTTGGAAAGTTTACTGATCCTACCTCTTCTAATTAAGCCTTTAGCATCGATCAATATTCTAAATGGAATAAAGCTATTATTAGCAAACTTGATTCCATGAATTAGAATAACGTTTGAGATTTGGTTGAATTACCTAAAAGGTAATCATAACTAAACTAAATCCAAATGGAAACATTAATACACTAAAAAGCATGATTGATTACTAAAGGTTATACTCAAGAGGGAATAAATTATCAAAGAACCTTCTTGCCTGTCTTACAAAAGGTTTCTTTGAGGATCATTATCGTTCTAGTAGCTTATAATAATTTAGAGCTACATTAGAAGGACATTAAAACAATTTTCTCCAACAGTGACCTACATGTTCATAAAACAACCTGAAAGTTCTAAATTGAAGGTCAAGAACACATAGTATGCAAGTCAATGAAATCCATGTATGGGTTGATTCAAGGATCAAAATGTGATGAAATCATAATGCAACTCTCTTCATCAAGAACAAAGTGGATTAATGCACCTACCTCAAGATGAGTATGAGCAACTAATGCGAACTTGTCCTTATATAGATGACATTCTTTTAACAAGTATATGTTACATGATTCAAAGCATTGTCACATATTTTGACATGATGAATCTCGGATATACCTCTTACGTGAAAGGTATCAAAATACACCGAGATATGCTTATGGATCCAATAACTAAAGGTCTACCACTAATAAGTCTTATGTAAGCACTTATAATAAAGACGAGTTTTATTAATGATAATGTATAATCACATATCGTACTATGAATGATTAATTATTAATTTTCCTCACTCGTTTAGAATTTGTTTGCTCTGAATACGTTTATGCATGTCTAAGGACGTATAGACACTAATTATACAAATCAACGTTAAGGGCTTATTTGTCAATTTAATCCTAAATTTACTTAAGTTTTAAATTTGGGTTGTAGTATGATTAACGAGGGTTTTGTTTCGAATATTGATTCAATGACTGTATTTCTCTGCTACACTTTCGGTTTAAGACTAAAATGAGTATTAAAATCTGATCAGACTTAGCTAATGCTCATCATAAATGATAACTTGGGCAAGTGGGAGAATGTAAGAATATTATATATATATATATTAAATGACCTTTATCATTATTTATCTAGTAAATGATCATTGACCTTAATACCCCTATATCATTAATTGGTAATAATTCGATAGACGTAATTACCCTTACTAGATAAAATAGGGTTTTTCTTTGGGTGTATATATAGAGAGATTATTAGAAGAGAGATAACACCTTTCAATCACCTTAAACGAATTAGTCCCCTCTCTTTCTCTCTCTAAATTCGTGGCTTATCATTCCACCTTAACCATCCTAACCGTACACCCTACACGGGAACCCGATCATCCTCAAGTACATGACGTTTTCCCTCATTGTGGTTACATGCTTATCAGGTACACACGTTTACTATTCTTGTTTTCTATTACCATGTTTAAAGAATTGATCAACATCAAATGCATAATGAAACAAAAATACTCTAACTTTTGGTATTTTTAGAAGAATATGAACCAAATAAATGGTAAACGAAGTTTAGAACAAGGACATACCAAAAAGCGAGTCAGTGGCCATTAGGTGTAGAACAAGAACATGGCAACAACAAACCGACAATTGGAGAGGGGGGGGCGATCGAACCCGCACCACGCCGGTGAGGGAGTGTTGCGCTTACCACCAGGGCCGGAGCCCAATCGTGTCTAAACTTCGATTCACAACATGTGTGTATATACACACGAAAATCAAAAAACTAAAAAAAAACAAATGTACACAGCAACCAACTGGCAATAGGGAAGGGGGCTTGGGGCTCAAATCCGCGCCGCACGAGTGTGCTTGTGATGCGCAAACTACCAGATTAAAGGGCACCTTTTGTTTCAAACGGAATTCAATACTTATATATATAATAAAAATAAAAACAAATAAAAAACACTTTTCATACCGACATTTAATTTTAATTTATAAGACATGCGCGCTGCAGCGGGGTGTTAAAAACTATAATGTCCGGTTCGACGACCTGCACACTGGGATTTACCTCGCGAAAAAAATTCATGAAAACTCGATTTTAAGTGGAAAACAAAAAAAACTGTAAACAAATGAAACATTGAAGCGGATTCGACGGCTTATACGTTCGTGTTTCGATGGATTGTATATATTCACGAAAACTCGGTTTTGGATGAAATTATATCGAAACATATATAAAAATAAAAAGCATCGCAACTGTACATTCGGAATTTATCTAAAAATAATACAAACATAAATCAATTTCAATATATTATAATATACTTATATTAAATTGTATTTATATATTATTTATATAATTATATAGATTTTTTATTTTATCTTTTAGCTTATTGCTAATGTGGGGCTACCCCACTTGGTAGACATATGCTTCTTAGAGAAGATGTCACAAATGAGCAATGGAATAGTTTAAAATTATTGGTGTAAAGTATAATAGCATTTGTAGTTAAAAAAAAACTTTTAGCTTATTAACTTTACTAATAATTTTAACCTCAATAGTTTGATTTATTATATTAGTAGGTTAGAAAAACCCGTGTATTACACAAGTTCAATAAAGAAAAAAAATAAATAGTAATTAGTAATGATAATTTAGAAATTATAAAACGATTGAACAATTTAATTGATAGTGAACACAATTTTGAATTAAAAAAATTATAGATAAAAGTTGAAACGAATTATTAATTTAGTTGTTTAAAATAATAAAGTTGATTAAAATGTAAAAAAATCTTGATGATATATTAACTATCTATAATACAAATTTAAGAGAAAGCGGGAAAATAAGGGTGAGTAGGCACTAGAAAGTGACACGTGTCTCCTCATTTAATATGAAAATGATGTGGGAAAATAAGGGTGAGGAGACTATAGAGAGTGACACGTGTTCTACTAGTTGTTATAATAAGGATTATGTTACAATTTTATACACATTTTAAAATTGAAGTGTAAGAGCATTCCCAGTAGGTTCCTTATCCTTATAATTACACTAAAAACCACTACATTTTCTCTCTTTTTTAATTAAATAATAATATTTTTTATACCTTTTCTCTCTTCTCCACTCACAACCACTTTAAAAAATATTAAAAAATTTATACAGGTGAACAGTGTTTTTACAAATATACAGATGAATAGTAACATTTTATCTGTTCTTCACTCACAACTACTTTAAACCAATCCTTAAAATATACAGAATTCACTCACAAACATATATAAAACCTGTTGTGAATGCTTCAAGTGAGTGGTATGTGTGTAAGTGGTAAGCGAAAAAAAAAATAGACCCCCCTTCACTTGAGAAACATGGGCGAAAAGAGGAGTACATGACCATTTAGGCAAACCATATTTTGATTATTGGTTTGTTATAATAAGGACTAGGTTACACACCCGTGTATTACACGGGGTTTGACTAATGAAATATTAAAAATTTATTAATAAGTGAAAAAAAGGAAATAATTGAGAAAATAAATATTAAATAAATGAAATATTTATAAAGTAAATATTAATAAATAAGATAATAAATAATTGAGAAACAATAGGTGAAAAAAATTTCAACCAGTTACTTATTTATTTGGTATAGCTTGGTCTCACAAGAAAATAAGCAGGAAAATTTTCAAAGGTTTACAAGAATCTTGAGCTCACTGAATTGTGACACGTGACTAATTACTTATTTATTAGGTATAGTTTAGTGTGGAATATAACTAAAAATTTATATTATTCTCATTATAATATAACAATCTAAATATATTTATTTGCATAAATTTAAACTAAGTAAGACTTTCAATCGATATGTCTTATCATTTTATACTACTTTTATTTTATTTTAATCGTTTGACCCGTTAGAGAAAAAACATAACTCAAATCGACTCGCTCATAAGAAAATAGTTCGAAGTTGCCACATATATAAAACATATATAAACATATACAAATAGCTAAAATAAGTAATGATGTAAATCGAAATAGGAAAAAAAAGAAAATAATAACTTAAATAATTTCGGTTATAATAATATGACAAAAAACACAGTGACATTTAACAAATCATAACAAATATTAGATCTCTGAATATGAAAATATATGATTGAATGTTTTTTAATTGGATCTTAAATGACTATAAAATCGTTTACAGTTTGTAAAATTTATAAAAATGTGATTGATGATAAACAAAATTTTGAATTCAAAAATCTGTAGGTAAAAATTCAAACGAAAATTGATATAGTTGTCTAAAATAATGGAGTTTATTAAAATATAAAAACAGTCTGATAATATAATAACTTTTCATAATACAAATTTATTTTTCAAAAATGATAAATAATATCATTAACTATAATATCCATGATTAATTTCATATTAAGCTTATTTAGTTAATATAATATAACTATCAATAATTATTTAATAGAAGAGAGAAACTAAAAAATTAGTATTTAATAGGAGAGAAAGACAGGAAAATAAAAATGAGAAGGAACCAGAAAGTGACATGTGTCATATCAAACCTTTATTTATTAGTATAGATTATGTTATAGTTTTATACACATTTTAAAATTGAAGTTTAAGAGCATTCCCAGTAGGTTCTTTATCCTTATAATTACACTAAAAATCATTACATTTTCTCCCTTTTTTAATTAAATAATAATACTTTTTATACAATTATTATTATATTTTCTCTCTCCTCCACTCACAACCACTTTAAAAAAATATTAAAAAATTTATACAGATGAACAATGTTTTCACAAATATACAGATGAACAGTAACATTTTCTCTGTTCTCCACTCACAACTATTTTAAACCAATCCTTAAAATATACAGAATTTACTCACAAACATATATAGAACATACTTTGAATGCTCTAAGTGAGTAGTATGTGTGTAAGTGGTAAGCGGGAAAAAAAATAGATACCCTTTCACTTGAGAAACATGGGTGAAAAGAGGAGCACATGACCATTTAGGCAAACCATATTTTGATTATTGGTTTGTTTATCAAGATATTTAAAATAGAAAAAAAGTTAAGATAATAAAAAAAACCTATTGTGTAAAAATCGACATGCAACTTTAGTGTGTATAATACAACTATTGGCTTAGCCTAGTGCCAAGGTATATACCCAAGACTTCACTAAAAATGTGTTGGTCTTGGGTTCAAGTCCCACTCGTGATAAAAAAAAAAATTTCTCACCAATGATGGGTTTCCTCCTGAGAGAGGTGGAGATGATCAGTTAGGTTAGTGGCCCGTCAGTAATTCAAATTGCCGTTCAAAACAAAAAAATTTAGTGTGTATAATTGTGTATATAAATAATGTATCGTAAAAGCAAAAAGAAACCATCATTATGATTAAACCCATCTCCAAGAATTCACATGCAACAAGATGGTCAAACCCCAAAAGTCTAAAATCTTAAATTCCCAACAATATATTTATTTTCCAATTCTACCCTCTCAAATCTCCTATAAATACCACCATATCTTACCTTCTCTTACACCATCAAACCCTTTGAAAAACCCTAACCAGTTTCATTTCCATACCACCTTGCAATGACAATCTCCATGACTCGTTTCATGTTCTTCGCCCTTGTTGTCTGTTCTTTTGCTGGCAACAAGATGGCATCAGCCCAGTGTGCAGGTGACATGCAAGGACTCATGGAGCATTGTGCACGGTATGTGCAGAAGTCCGGCCCAATGATCCAACCGTCTACTGGTTGTTGTGATGTGGTCAAGAGTGTAGACTTACCTTGTGTCTGCAGCCATATCACAACGGCGGTCGAGGGTGTTATCAGCATGGAGAAGGCGGCATTCATTTCTCAAGCTTGTGGTAAACCGCTTGCCCGTGGAACCCATTGTGGAAGTAAGATTGATTTTCTATATGACTCCTTTGATATTTTCATAACTGGTCATTACTGGTTCAAAAAATGGACTAACTAATAAATAATTTAAAAATTAAAACTATATAGATGTATCTAGTTTAAAACAAAATATGAAACTATTTTCTATTTTGTTATGGAGCTATAATTTTAATAAAATACGAATGCTTAATTAAATACATAAATATGAATCCTAAAGTAGTAAACCAACAAGTAACATTGGTTAGTATTAACTTGGGCGGTTTTTTTTTCTTTTCAGGCTATGTTGTTCAAGGAAACTAGAAGAAGAAGAGGGGTTAAGGTGGCATGGTGGAAGAGATTAATGTTGTACTCTTCTCTTAGTTTTACCGAATAAATAAAGTTTTAATTATGTTTGATGCATGTTGTTTTGATTATATCATTTTATCATAACCTGAAGGTTAATTTTAAGTAGTCAATGTTTTTAAATTTAGTTTTGTTTATTTGCTTAAAAATTGGTTAAAACTTACATAACTTTAATTTAATTACTTTAAACTAATGTCGTCCAGCCTTTCAAAAGAAAAAAAACTAATGTCGTCCAATATTTTGCAGTCTTTTTTATATTACCAACAAATGAATTATATAACCTTGAAAATCAAGAAAAATATATATAGAAATACAAAGAAATAATATTTACTTGACTAAATTACTTATTATATTAGAGTAGTTTTCACCTTACATTACTATTTATATTAAAATGTAAATTCGTAAATAATAGTATTTATAAAAGAATTTAGCCATGTAATTAAACGTTTTTTTACATTAATATATTATGAACGATTGATATTTAATACAACATTTTATCACAATATTTACATTTTTATTTAATTTACAAAATAATATACATGCATCATTTACAAGTGAACAAATTGGTTCTCATAAGAAATGAGTTGTAATTTTATGATATTTGGTTGAAGTTGAACAAATCGGTTGAACTAAACATGTATTATACAATATAACACATAATCTTAAGGCTTTCGCGTGATTGTGTATAATACAATATAACTGCTTTGATCAACTATTGGTGGAGTATTATATTAAAAACAGGGAAACACTAGAATGGATGTTTACACCATTTGAACGACTATCTAAAAATACAATTATTTAATCGAGACATGTTCAATTAAAAACCATAATTTTGGCGAGAAATAAAAACCCATGCATTTCTACACAAATGTAAAGATGCATGTATGCATTTGTGCATATATAAAGTAAGGATACATGTATGCATTTTTGTAGAAATGCATGTTCTTTTGGTTATAGCCAAAATTATGGTTTTTAATTGAATATGTCCCTTATTTAATCATTACAAATAATTACATGAAAATATAACTATATAATTCAATCACAAGCTATATAAAACAGAAAATGGTGCTAGTATCTTGTTTAACAAATGAGGTTTGACCGGTTGTTTTTAAAAAAATATATATTTTTTCGATTCACGTCCACCCAGTCACATTTTTTTAAAAGTTGATCAAAATAATTATTTATGTAGAAAAACCTAAGTAAGAATGATGATTTTCTATTCTGAAACCATTGGGATGAATAAGACTATGTGTAACGGTTTTACTAAAACTAAGACTATGCGTAATGGTTTACTAAAAAGTGAAAAATGTCTTGTTACGTAACTGTCACATCTGCAGGATAATCACGAAACACAATCACTAAGGTGTTTAAGTTTCACTCTCACGTAATTAAAGAATTTTACCTTTAAAAAAAAACAAACTTGGTGGCCATTGAATCTTATAAACAGTATCTGGTTTATAGAAAGAAGAAACATTAAATTTAGTCCATTAATGTTACAACCGTTTATTTTACGTAACCAAGAAACATTAAATTATAATTGTTTGTTTACGAGAACAAATTACTACCTACGAGTTGATCTAATTGGTTGGTGGTGTTTGCTTTCATTTCCTATATATAACACACATTTTCCCTTCTTTGCCTATTTTTAAATAAGAATATTAAGTTTAGAATAACGAGCCGAGCCACAGCTAATTTACGCTCTTAGTTCAAGCCGAAAACTAAGTTTGTATTCAACCCCAGCTAGTTAATTGCTCGGTGAGCTGACCTTTTTAAATTTTGATTTAGTATTTATGTTTTTTATAAAACAATCTAAAATTGTTAAAATATTAAATAAGGGTATTTTAACTAATCCAATTTCAAGTTACTTATGGTGGTGAGGGCGCACACGGCTTGCCTGCCACGTTGCGGGGCGGCTTCCACGGCAACACCGCTGCCACCCCACTTCCATTTCACGGCTTGCCAACGTAGTGCATGGTGAGACAAAATATGAACGTTAGATTTAGATGACCATTTGAGCCTAACGGCTCTTTTGATTAAAAAAAAAACCCACTATAAATATTTAATATACAATTTTCACACAATAAAAATTATACTCTGAAACTGTACTCCAATACACTCTTATTCTACTCAAAAACACTTTTATTTTCAAAAAGTGAAGCGTAATCTCATTATTCCCTCCTTTTCATCGAGTAGTTCCGAATCTGACGGGCTAGAATTTTTTACTTTCCTCCAACAAGCCGAAAACGAGAATGAAGATACATAAAGTTCATCAACAAGGATTGTGCAACGTGATCGTTTAGAGGCTCAAATGGTTCTTATGAATGATTATTTAGTCGAGAGCCCAAAATACAAAAGAGAGATTTTTAGAAATAGGTTTCGGATGTCTCGCGATTTATTTATTAGGATTGTTGAAGATATACGCAACAATTTTGAATGGTTTCAAAAAGGGTTTGATGCGAGGATAAAAGAAACTATCACGAATATCTAACAGTCATTCTCGAAGAGGTGGCGTCACAAGATTTATGGTTTTGGCATGCATACTTTGGTGTTGCCGATTTTGACTACGACATTAATGTTCTTAATCTATCTCCATTCTTCACTATCGAGATGAATGGAACTGCTTCAAGGTGCCCATTTCAGGTTAACAGTCGACAATATAAGCGTGGTTATTACCTCGCCGATGGGATATATCCTTCTTGGTCAACTTTTGTGAAATCTTATACTTATCCAAAAAAAATAATGGAATTTTTTTTAAAGTGCAAGACCCGGCAAGAAAAGATGTCGAACGAGCTTTTGGTGTTTTAAAAGCAAAATGGAAAATACTTGTAAGACCGGTCAGGGCGATGAGGAAAGAAAATATGTGAAGTCAAATGTACGCATCCATTATAATGCACAATATGATTCTAAAACATGACGGAAATGCCATTTCATCGGTGCACATTCGGGATCCTCCGACCGATTCGATTGTTGACGGAAATATCATTTCGGAGTTGCGCGATAATGTCACACATTTTAGGCTTAGATGTGATATTGTGGAACACGTTGCAACAAATTTGGACATCGCGGTTTCGGACCACGACGAGTAGTTTATTATTTTAATATTTTTGATTATTTATGTATTTTTACTTTTAGTTTATTTTATTTTTATAAAGTAAATGAATTAGTTAATTAAATTGTGTTTTTTAATTTTTAATTAAAAAAATTATGTTTGTGGCTTCATGACTTGGGTACCGCCACCTCCGTGGCTTCGTGAGGCCTTATGAGGCTTCAAATGACGTGTCAGATTGTCATTGAAGGGTGTGAGGCTTCATAGGGCTTAAAGGTTTGAGTGCCCCCTTCACCCTTAAGTTAATCGAATCTGGTTTTTCGAGTTTCAATTTTTGAAACTGAATTTAGTATAGATTCAAAATAAACGATTCGAATTCGGTTTGAACTCAAAAGCCGATTCGGTTTGAATTAAAACGTTGATTCAGTTTGAATTCGGGTGATTATATTGGAATTAATAAAAAATATAATTCAAGTGAAGAAACCTATTTGTTTTAAGTTATATATATAATTAAAAATAATCATAGATGCAATTCGAATTTGAGTGTCGAATCCAATCAAATAAAAAATCATAAATTCGAGTTCAGTTTGAAAATCGAAACCGAAAATTCGATATGGTTGATAATTAGAATTCAAAGTTTGAGTCTAATTTAAATATTGAACACTCTATCGAGCACATACCAAACTAGAGGTGCACAAACCAGATTTTTTTCGGATCCGGACCGGATCGGTCAAAGTTGGTCAACGACCGGATCCAATGGAATCGGATCCGGTTAAGGGAGTGGAGAGTTGGAACCTATTGGGACCGGACCGGATATATGGAATCGGACCGGACAAAAAAAACCGGTTCCACCATAAATATAATTCAAGTGAAGAATTTTTTTTTTTTTAAATTAACAAAGATACACTATAAAATACATGTTTTATTTATTTTTTATATTTTTTTAAGTGATTTAACAATAGTTCGTACAAAAAAATTACAAAAAACACAATTGAATCACAAAATATATATTATTTATTATGACTCGTTATTCGTCGTCTACTCGTCTTAGTCTTCGTAACATCGGTTTTCAATCTTCTTCGCTTGAGATACGTTGAGCTTCATCATAAGCTTGTTTTTCGTCAGAAAGTGGATTCGCCGCCCCTTGTTCTACTTCGAATTCGTGTATTTCTTGTTCAATGTCAAGCTCGCCTTCTAGTTTTGCAACATGTTGTACACGTTTGGCGGCATCCAAATGGTCCTTCAAGCAAATACACATCTCCATAGATTCCGGTGTAAGCCTCGTTCTTCGAATAGATAAAACTCTGACACTAAGAGAAAAAGCAGATTCCGAAGCTAGCGTGGAAGCTTGGACGGTTAGTAGGTCACGGGCCATTGCGGCTAGAATGGGATATTGGGATTCCCTTCCTTGCCACCAACTAAAGATATCAAAGTTTTCAAACTCTTCGGATCTTAAAGTTGAAATAAAGTCGTTGCTTGATATCTTCCAACCTCGCTACTTGGTATGCTTCCACGAGCTCGTTTAATATTTTCGTTTCTTAAAGTGTTAAATAAATTTAGTATCGGGTTCCTTGAACTACTAGAACTTGAACCCGAACCCATTGATTCACGTATGTTTGATGGATCACCACTTGCACCATATTTGCGTAAATAATAATCAAACATATTATTAAAAGCCGAATTGAAATCCCTTATTGCATTTGATTCAAAATTTGGGTCTTCCTCGAACATATTTAAATCGTCCGATATTGATCCAATTAATGTTTCAACACCGGTTATATTAATCGTTGGGTTTAACAACGGCCGAAAATATTTTTGGTTGAATTTTATAAGTTTAAATTTTCAAAACCTAAAATTAATTTTTTTTAGCTCTTTTCCACATTTTTAAACAATCTCTTCTCAAAGTAGAACGACTTACATTTGTGTAACTCGGTTGAAGCGTCTCTTGTATCATCCTCGTCAAGCGCGGATTATCAAAGTGATCAAAAGGAAAGCCTTCTTGAATGACGAAATATATCATTCTCTCACGAACCCTCTCGACATTGTATTGCCAAACTCCTTCATCCCTACCAATTTGAGTTTGATCTTCACTTTGAGTGTGTTTTGCGTGACTACCAATATGTTTCCTCAAAGTGCTATTTCCCGCAGCACCCAAAATTTTACCACAACGTTTGCAACGAGCCTTTTGCGGACCGTTCGACATTTCGCATAAATCGAAATAAGCCCATATCTCTTGGTTTCGGGAGCAAGGAAGTACCGTCACCACCGTGGCATCACTAGTAGAACTACCAACCGAATTTTGAGTGCTTGCGGAAGCCATGAGAGCGTTTTTTTTGCGTAAAAGTGAGCGTTTTTTACGTTTTGAGAGCGTTTTTGAGTTTTGAGAGATACAATGTTGTGGTGAACTAGCCCATACCCCCAATACCTATTTATACTAAGTTTCAAGTCTCAAAAACCTCAAAAAACCAAAAAAAACGGCTAGTTAACGGCTACATAGCCGTTTTTTTCAGCCCAACGGCTAGAACTGGTTTTTTTTGTCCAATTTTTGTCCGGACCTTTTTTGTCCGGTTTTTGTCCGATTTTTGTCCGGTCCACTGAAGACCACGAAACCGGTTCTGGATCCGGCGGTTCCAAAAAGATCCGGTCCGTTTCTTTTTTGTCCGGTTCCTGCCGGATCCGATTCCGGATTATCCGCCGGATCAGATTTGGATCCGGTTCTATTGAGCACCTCTATACCAAACTACAATATACAATAAAATTAAGGATGTAATTTATTTGAGCACACTACGTTAACTCTGAACTAGACTTAAGCTTTTATGAGAAAAATAGCATGAGCCAAATTAGGTCGAGCTAAAATACGAACAAGTTCTTTTCAAACTAATTACAAACAATTAGACATCTCTGGTTTTAGATACCAAGTTTTATATGAACACACCAAATAAAGATTCATAAAAAATCAGTTAATATGACTAATAGTTAAATTTTAAAATATTGTAAACTAGTTTTTTCCCTCGTGCTACGCTACGGGGGTTTGGTAGTTATCGGTTCGGCTCGTCCACAAGGATAAGACTTACGTCTAAACACAGACTCGATACAGCGTACGATAAAAAAATATACTCGGATCGCTGACAAAAAACAAAAAACCTGTGCATCCCGTTTAAAAAAAAATAACGAACGTAAGTTATTACAGAAAAACGATATTATTACTAATACCCATTAAACTTTTATTGCAATTGTATAAAAATCCAAACTTAGGGAAAAAAAACTAAACTTTACTCTATTAAAGTTTTTTGCGGCAATTCTATAAAAGAACAAATTTTAGGGTAAAAAAAAGAAAAGTGTACTAATCCTTCGCACGATTGTGGCAATTCTTGATTGTGGCAATTCTATAAAAGAACAAACTTTAGGGTAAAAAAAAGAAGAAAAGTATACTATTCCTTCCCACGACCAATAATATGTTAATAACTAATAATTTTACCCGCCGCGCGTTGCGGCGGTGTCGAAACATAGCCTAACTCGAATTCCCGCGATCCGCGGCGTGAAGCGGATTTTAAACGGTTGAGACCGTTAAAAAAGAAACATAGTTAGGTACATAAAAAAAACATATGAGTTTATGGCTACTCGTTTAACCCTGAAAGAAAATGTAAATAAAAAAAAAGAAAAAAACCAAGGGAAAAAAATGTTTTGTAAAGTATTTAAGTACATAAAAATAACGTATAAATTTGAGGCGGACCGGTTTTGAAGATTTAACCATAGATATAAAAATGTATTATGCCTCTCACATTGCGCCTAATAATTAAAAAAAATAAGCAAAAGAAAAAAAAGGAATAAAAAAACAAAAAAAAAGTTTATTAGCCATATGTTTCGAACCCATGACCTGAACAATAAGGAAAGGACAAAGAGCATCCGCGCCAAACCACTACACCAACACCAATCTTTGATTAAATTTTACCCGCGCGATGGGCGCGTTTGCGAACCTAGGAATGTGTGTTGCGGCGGTGACATTGACGTGGTTAAGTAAATAAAAGAAACCTACGAAGCTGTGACGGTTCAATATAAATAGAAAAGAGTATCGCGTAAAAAATACGTAAAATCGTTCAAGAAAAAAAAACTATCGGGAAAAAAATTAAAAAAAAGTAAAGAAAAAGTTAAAAAAAAAATAGAACAAAAAATGTCATCCATGACAACAAACTCAAAGAGTATGAGTCTACCACTCTAACCAAACCAACTTTAGTGTATTACATTGAAAACATGACATTTAAGCATTACATTTGAGGTGAGGTGATGGCTCCCTATTAGACACCGACCTTACATTTTAAGAGAGTTAGTAATTTATAGAAAAAAAAACCTAACCTAAACTTTACTCCAATAAACTGTGGCAGGTTTAAAAAAAACTTATATTAAACTTTAGGGGTGAAACTATAAAATAAAGAAAGGTTGTGGCAAAAGTGAAAGTTGTAAATTTATAGAAAAAAAAAACCTAACCTAAACTTTACTCCAAAAAACTTTTATGGCAGGTTTTAAAAAAACGTATACTAAACTTTAGGGGTGAAATTATAAAATAAAGAAAAGTTGTGGCAAAAGTGAAACTTAACATAAAGTCACTATTCAATCACACGGAAAATAGTATACCTATTAATAATAACTAGCAATTTTACCCATCGCGCGTTGCGGCGGCGTCGAAACGTAGCCTAAGTTGAACCCTCGCGCTTCGCGGCGTGAAGCGGATTTTAAAATTTAAACGGTTGAGGCAGTTACAAAAGAAATATACTTAGGTACATAAAAAAACATATGAGGTTATGACTACTCGTTTAACCCTGAAAAAAATTTAAAAAAACCAAAGAAATTTTTTTTTGTGTTGACACTAACGTACCTAAGTACATAAAAGTAGCGTACAAATTTGAGGCAGATCGGTTTTAGAAATCGAACCATAAATATAAAATGTATCATGTTTCTCACACCGCGTCTAATAATTAAAAAAAAGTAATGAAAAGAAAAAAAAAATCAAAAAAGAACAAAAGAAAAAAAAGTAATAAAAGGAAAAAAAATATTCAAAAAAGAACAAAGGAAAGAAAAAAATAATTCAAATATTCTAATGCTACGATGGCTTAATACTCTGCTGTTGATGTGTTCGTTGTTGGAATCGAGTAGTTTCAATAAGGGGAAGAAAGAGGTTATTGAAGCTCTTATTTTTACGACTTGGTGGGTTCTTTGGAGAGCTCGGAATGAAGCAGTTTTTGGCAAAACCGGTGCCAAGTCAGAGTATTTTCGATTCCATTGTAAACGTTTCTTTTTATGGTTTTCTAGTCGGAACCGAAATGTGAGCTTTGGTTGGGTCGAGTGGCTTAAAAATCCGCTCCTCGTCATGTTACTGTTTTTTGTCTCGGCTAGTCGTTTTTCTAGTTGGGTTCGATTTTACTTTATATAATTTGGTCGTTAAAATAACCATGTAAGTTGTGTTCGGGTGACGTGTCTATTAAATTTTAACCAACAATTAAAATCGGACAACACGTCATGATTTTAAGCACACCCCTTAAAAAAATTGAAGACATGTTTTATTAGAAAAGCCAACCCAAACGTATAGGGATGGACTAAAGAATACAACAATACAAGCAACTAGTTAAAGCTATCAAAATTGAAATTACACCTGTTGGACCAATCTAAATTTTTTAGATTAGACCTATTTTTCGTACAAAGGAACCCTATTATCTTGATTTCTTCGAGAATCTTGGTAATCGAGATCGGTTTATCTCTAAAGACTTTCTGATTACTTGCATTCCAAATACTCTCTCATGTAGTAAAGATTACCAATCGGAGCCTCTTCATTGTTGTGTACCCATGCTTTGACAACTTGTGTCGTATTAACAAATCTTTCACCAAGAAAGCATATCTTGGCGGAACCCTATACCAAGTATAGATGTTTTTCCAGATAATGGTTGCTATAAAACAGGAGGTGAATAAATGTTCCGATGTTTATTGTCCCTCCTCGTAACGTGGACATATTTGGGAGCCTACTTCCACCTTCCTTTTAAGTAATACCATTCGCGTGGGAAGACGTCCAATCTCCCCTCTCCAAGCTAATAGATTTTCTTTGTTTGGAATCCATCTATTCTAGCCAAGAACGAAGTTTCCATCGGGAATGTCATGGTTGCATATAATCTGTTTCAAGGAACTAACAGTGAATAACCCATCAGGATCCGCTTGCCAAGTCCAAGAGTCCACTTTGTCATGGAAGAGGACTTGATTGAGTAAATCACATCAGTTTTCCAACTCAGTTCTTTCTACCCCTCCCCTAGTTCTCTTTTCCAGTTCCAATTGTTTAGGATGTAACCCTCATTCTTTATTAACCGATCTCTAATCACACAGTTTTTTCTTGATTCAAGTTGGAATAGAGCCGGGAATAAGTGTTGTATTGGACTCTAGTCACCCATGTATCATTCCAAAATCTTATCTTCTGTCCATTCCCTTCTACTCCTTTAATCAAATTGTTAATAAAAATGTTGGATTGACTAAGTCGCTGGTAAAGCTTTGATATGATTACCCATGCCGTGAAGGCCCCCGCTTTGGCAGGAATCAACGTGCATTTTTGGGGGTTGTAATGTAAGGCCGATATCACTCTTCTTCATAAGTTGTGTTCTTCATTCTTTCATCTCCACCACCATTTGGAGAGTAGTGCAACGTTGGCATCTTTTAGTCATCCAACTCATAGTTGTTCGGCTGCCTTTGGGATGACGACAAGTTCACAAGCCACCCAATGGATTTTTTGTTTTTCACCCCTTCCTCCCCATATGAATCTCTTCCTTATCTTTTCCAAATAGTCAAGAACACATACCGGTGCTTTGAATAATAAGAAATAATAAGTCGGTAGGCAATCCAAAGCTGCTCTAAGAAGAGTTAGTCTACCAGCCATGGAAGGGGTTTGTGCCTTCCATGTTTAGAGTTTAGATTCAGAAGCGTCAATGACCGGTCTCCAGCTATTCAGTATGTTTATGTCTGCACCTACGGGTAGCCCAAGATAAATGAATGGGAGGCAACCCGGTTTGCAATTTAACATCCCGTGAATGATTCCCAAAATAGTAGCCATGTCTAGAAAACTGGAGAAAGCTTCCATTTAAATAATGAATAAGAAGAGGGAAAGGGATCACCTTGTTGTACTCCCTTGAAAGACCGAAATTCAAAAGTCGGGGATCCTACTTGTACCGACGATCTAGCACAAGAGAGAATCCATGTAATCCGTTTTCGCCAAAGAGGTGGAAACTGCATTTGTTTGTAATCCCCAGGAAATTTCAACCTATATTTTTACTTTTCCGGCCTTATTTTTTTTCTATTTTATTTTCATTATTATTATTCTAGTAATAACAATCCATTTCAATCCCGTGTTTGTTCAATGCATTAAATTACAACTATAACATTTATCAATTCAAAGTTTCAACTTTTGCAATTAACATATCACTTACTATTAAATATGTAACATAGGTATGTACATAAGTATACCCTGTTATAATGTATAAAACAAAGATAAAATTTTGTTTACTATGCGAATCAATCTTTTTATATATATAGATACATGTGTATATATATATACACACATGTATATGTATTTAACTATAAATATATATATATATATAGGTGTAAGTGTATATAATGATTATATTAAATAAATCAATTATACGACCTTTAATACTATATAAAGTTTATACATATCTAAACATGTTTTTACATCCTCTTTGTATAAATATACGTAGTTATTAATATATATATATATATATATATATATTTGTGAATATATGTATTTGATACTATTAAACAAACAATTATACTATAGATGTGAGTTATAAAGTTTTGGAACTTCTTTTTATAAAATAATTATAAGGAAATAAATGTCCAAGTTTATAAAATTTATAAAAACAATTTTTTTTTATATAAACAAATAAATTGAACTTAAAACCAAATAAATGAGCCTTGGACCCCCTCAATCCAGTCTTGAACCCCCTGAACTCATTTGAACCCCCCCTCACCTTGCTATTTGATCCCTCCTTCTCTATTTTGAACCCTCCTTCTTTATTTGAACCCTGGAACAAGAACTAGCTTCAATTTTGACCTAGAAAAAGTCAAACACCATGAAAAAAATCTCTAATATCCTTGTAATTTTGGGATGTAGTTCTCCCCAATTAAGTTCCATTCATTTACAATCGTTTGGAACCTGAATCATTGTTATTAATTGGAGGAATCAAATGTGTTTAAGACCCATTAAGGAATTTTCGGTTATGTCATTCAAACTCCAACTTCAACGATCGAACCCCTCAAATCCCACTCCTATTCGACTGTTACGGATTACTTTCCCCTTTCTAATGCCCCCTGATCAATTGCAATCATTTGGAAACACGAAGTCAGGTGAATTCAGCCCCCCTTCTCCCTCCTGTCGTGACCAGAAACGAACAACGCAGGAACTCGATTTCATGCCAAGTCAATCCAATCTTTCAAGTAATTCCGCCTATTTCCTACTCGTTTTCACATCCTAAATCGAAGCCCTAAAGTTCTAGTTTCGATCAGTGGATACCCCCTTGTTGATTTGGGAGCTAGGGTTTTGGGTGCTTGAATTGGGAAGAAGGACGTTTGGAACTTTATGATTAAAACTTAATCAATCTCATTCCCTATAGATACCACCTAAAGTCTTTTTATAAATAAAACCCATAAAAACATTATTTCATTATCACATTAGTTAATGTTAAGATTCGTATCTTTTCTTTCGTTCATTCATTCCAAAACCCTAAGATCCTAACCATCGCATTCTTACACTCCTTATTTACTTCTATTTTAAACATGAATAAACTGTTGATCCATATACTTCATCAAACCTAGGTTAACCTGGAGGTTAGCTTGAAAATTTGTGCAACGGAAAATATACTTATGTGACACACAAAGCTTCATATTGCAATGTGAGTTTACATAGCCCATTTTTACTTTTTTTACTTTTTGGGGTGAAACATGCCATTAACTATATTTCATACACAATTCAATACCTTTGTTCCTATGCTGTGATCTTTATACTTTATGTCTTAAACTGCCTGGTGACCATTACATGTGTTCATGTCAGTACATTCATTAACTTGTGTGTCAAGCCTAAGGTAGTACCTTTTAGGATCATTTATAGGGGAATCCAAAACTATAACTTAACACAAGACCTTGGCGGGTTTTGTTGAGTATCATCTTACTCCTTGGGTATCATCTTACCCTTTTTTCAAAAAGGCAATCAGTTAGATTGCATATCTAGTTTTTTATTACCAGGCTTGAATTGTATGCTTGGAATCTTGTGTGTTTTCACATAAATGCTTTAGACATGCTTTGAACATATTAAATTGTAAACTATAACTTTGTTTAGTGTCAAAACCTATGTTACTTACCAACTACTTGTAGTTGACATTTACTCACATGTTTCAGGTGTACCCGTTTGAGGACAAGCCTTGATCATATAGGACTATGGACCTAGTTAAATTTAATCCAAACTTTGATTATGTTATGCTTCTTTTGTACAATGTATATTTTATTTCCTTGTGATGAATACTTAATATGATGGAATAAATATTGAAACTTACTAAATAGTTGATCATGAGCTTTGAACAACCGCGTCAGCCCCACCGTATAATCCGCCGCCGGTCGGGGTGTGACAGATTGGTATCAGAGCCATGGTTATAGGGAATTAGGTTATTAGACACACATGACTTAGACTATAACTATGAGTCCCAAACATGAGTTTAACTCATGTATTTTACTAGGAACTCCACTCTATACGCATTATACACATACTTACATCCACTTACCTATCTACATCTACCTATTTCTATCTACGTAGTGCAAATACATGAACTGCAGCATTCAAGGGACTACATGAAACTATTTGAAAGTACATGGATTACTTGAAACATATTTCTAGACTATAGTCTATAACCTTAGGATGCCCTTGTGTAATTATCCTACATATTATCTGGTGTATTACATTACATGATACAATACGAATTATCTTATGTGCTATGTTACTTGATAACCTACATGTTCACAAAAACTACTACTTTGTGATACCTTATTTGCTACACTATTTGAATTGTCTGCACAATACCTATTTGATATCACTAAATGATATCCTAAGTTTTGTCATACCAAACTTTATACACTTTCATCTTTTACACCTCATCACTAATCACTTATGGAAAAATTCAAACTCTTAGGCCCAATGCCTATTAAAATTTTAAAATCCCGCCAAAGTTTTGGGATATGAAAATTAGTAGAGAACATGTGCAATCCGGAAGGGTGAATACCTGTACCTTGGGTCTTCTGTCTAGGAAAGCATTTCATATAAATCCAAATCAACCAAAGGATCCGTATGCTTCATGGGAATTCCAGAAGTGAGTGTTCACCTATAGACTAAAGCATGTATTCTTGAAAGTATACGAACTTGAATCACTTTGATTTATCACAGCATCCATTAGGTCATATGTCAAATGAATGCAATCTAAACACCATTCGCTAAATTATTATAAATTGGTACACAAGTCTAAACCTCCTATTTGATCCTTACACTTAATCATATTTAAGTCAACTATACCCTTTCATCCTTATGCCTTGGAGATTTTATCACCCTTATTATCATTTGTAAGAGATTTAAACCCTTAGACCTTACCTCTTAAGGGAGGGAAGCTGCTTGAATAGGTGAAGCACACACTGGAGCTACAAGTCACAATCCCTAACGATTCTCACCGTAACCATGAGTTCAAATAATAATGTTAATGGTACATGATGGTTGGAAGAGTAACTGTAAGTCCATGGAAGATTCTGACTAAGGAAAGGCGGGGTACTTAAAGTGTGTCATTTATGACCCACCTCTCTTTCCGGGAGATTCTCTTCATGGGCACACTACTTATAGGTCAAGTGTTACTCCTAACATATGAGGACTCGGTGTTATGATTAGTCAAACCCTAAACTCATGAAAACATTTGAACTTTAGCACTTACGACCTTTTCGTGCTAGACATGGCCTCTTACCCTCCGCACTCCCCTAAGAATCACCCCGAAGCGGAGTCAACACAAGAGGAAGACTTTGGGTCCCCATTACCAGACAACCGGTCATCGGCATAACTAGCTGCCTGATCCGTGTTTGACCACAGAGCATATTGGCTTAGGAGCGGGCATGAGACTCCGAGCTGCTGAACCACCCCCTCCGAGAGACCCTTATCTAAAACCTAACCTATATCACCCAGACCCATGTGTAGGACAAGCCAAGGAACCTACCAGTTCCTTAGGAGTTCTAACTGATACCGCTCACCAACATGTGAGGACCGCAGAGTTTCTGAGACAAGGAATGGCGCAGGGAATAAGGCACGACCTGCTGGGTTAACGAATAGATAGCCTATTGGATCAAGTACGGTACCAGGAGGACTTGATTGTAAATCTTGGTACCGACATAGACATAATGGAAGAAGACCGAGCTTGCAATACGAATAACCTTAACGGTGTTCATCTTGGTGCACATCTCCTTCCTGATGGATAACTACCTGAGATGTTGGTCGGATATTCTATTTCTCATTTTTCTTAAAATTGAAATTGAAATTCATATCCTGTACCCAAAATATAAGTGTTATTATTTTTGGCTCGCATTAATGGTTGACATCTAAACCTTCCTTGTTAACTAATTATTTTGTTATTTCCTGATCTGACTAATATAGTTATTTTGTTCAAACAAAACTTTTATCAAACCCTTGGTTTATAGATTTTATGTGCATTATAAATTATTTACAAACCATTTTACCTTGTAAAGAAACTTAATGCAATTTGTTTTATAAAAACATTAACAAATATCTCATTATCTTAGTTAATAATTAATTGTGACTTGACTCATTATTTCATTATGACCTCTTAATTCGTTAAATTAATTACTTTTAAAATCTTGGCCTGATTACTGAATAATTTGGCCATTATTTTCTTTTGAAACAATCTCTTTATGATAACTAAACAAATAAAAAAGGTTTTATTTACCTAATTACCTAGTTATTCAAACTGTTACCTTTACTTATTAATTTACAAACAAGGATAAATTTGAATTACTTGCCATTTACAAACAAAAAGCTCAAATCAGTTATTCGTGTGCGTATTATTCTAAATGCTTGTAAAACTCTCTCATCACCTTGCACCTTCGAAAATGTATGAACTTACTTGCCACTTCGAAAAGTTGAATCATCTCGCATAGGCGTTAACCATCCATCGACAAAGTTGAAAACTTGAAACCCAACTACCTACATTAAACAACACGCTTGTCCGCGACACTCGATCACCAACAAGATTCGATAGTTTACGTTACTCATGAGGTTCAATTATTTACATTTGAACGTCCACAATGTACCTCAGACTAAATTTTTTACATTATACACACAACTTGATTGGTCACGTTAAACATGAAACTTTGTTGTATACAATATACATGATTATTTACATTATACAGAAAACTTGATTAATTACAATACACATGATACTAGATTGATCACACTATATACGGAACTTGATTACTTGCAATATACATGATACCAGATACATGATACTTGTATGTTTGCAATATGCATGATACTAGATTATTTACATTGGTGTCTTGGAAGAGCAAGAAGCAACACACAATATCTAGATCAAGTGCCGAATCAGAATATAGAGCAATGGAAGAGGTTACATCAGAAATGATATGGACTCGTCGTCTTCTCAGAGAACTCAGGGTTGTTGCTGATAACTTGATGAGGTTATATTGTGACAGTCATCGGCTATACACATAGCCAAGAATCAAGTATTTCATGAGAGGAAGAAACATATAGAAGTCGATTGTCACCTTATCAGGGATCGTGTGGTGGGCACTAGCACTGATCCTCCATCCATTCAGCCGGTTCATGTCAAGATAGAATTTCAACTTGCAGACATCTTCACGAAACCACTCCGAAAGGCACAGATGGATTTTATATGTAGCAGGTTGGGCATGATTAATATCTATGCTCCAACTTGAGGAGGAGTGTAAAGTGTAAATAGTAATTAGTATAGGGATCTACTCATGTAAATAGTTATTTCATTTTAGTCTCTGTCTCTCCCTATATATAGAGAGGCTTGTCCTTGTATTTATCACACTTCAGATTTATACAATCAGTTTAATACCAGTTGTAAAAATCAAGAACACTCACAAGTGTAAAGACAGATTTAGATAATAATAAAAAGCCCACCTAATAGGTGGTTTTAAGAACGCATAATTAAATACATAAACATACCACTAGATTAATACGTCATACATTAACATACACCAAACTTCACCCTAGCCATACAAAGAGTTTAGCTACGAATGGTCATACTAACTAGCGTAACGCTGAGTTTTGTAGGCTCCCCTATTGTGGACAAAGATGAGGAGCCTCTGTACTCTCTACTCTAACTACGAAGTTCTCTCTATCTAGATAGTGTATTAATTGTTCTTGAGGTGTGTGGAATGAAGAACTCAAGCCTCCTATTTATATGCCTCAGAATGAGCAATGCACGACCGTGCATTAGATTGCACGGGCGTGCAAACACCTAGGGAATCATAGGGTACGAGTGGCAGTGTATTGGGAGCCATGGGGAGCAAGGAGGGGGAATGCGCGCCCTTGCATTGGGATCTACGGCCATGCATCCCCTTCATGCTGCCTAGTTTAGTCTTTTAGCTGCTTGTTGACTTTTGTTGACCTTGGTTGACTTCTTGGGTGTCAAAGCTCGGGAATGATTCTTCTAGAAGCTTGATTTCTTGTTGTTCTTGATAGGTTTTATCTTTGTTTATCTTAAAACACCGAATAACCTGCAAAATTTAAAATATAACCATTTTGAGTATCGATTGCAAGGTTATTATTCAATTAGTACCATAATATAAGGATTATTATGCATGCAAAACATGTATAAATGATGACACATCAACACTGTTTAGGCGACACTAGTTTAAATGACAGAATTCGCGTGTTGACTTATATGCAGATCGGTTAGCACGTTAGCATTATCTAGACGTCTAACTCAGGTTTACATAAATACAACCAAGTGAGTCAAGAATCCCTATTTCCTTATTTCTAGGGTGACGTGCATACTTGAAATGAAATGTTTATGAAATGACGAACGTATGAAATGAAATGATAATGAAAGAACGATTTATGAAAGAAATGATTTATGAAACAAGAACGTCAATGAAATGAAAGGTTTATGAAAGAAATGTTTACGAAATTGAATGCTTATAAAGGAATTGTTTTTAAATGAAAGAAAGGGTTTACGAGTAAATGAAATGTTTTATGAAAAGAAAACGGGCAAATGTTTTAAAGAAGTCATTACACATCTAATTTGTTAAATGAAGGAATTGAAGAAAGAAGTCTGGGGATGTACATCCCCAGCCTTATAGCAACATTTGGGAGAGGCATAGTGCCGTAAGCATAACAAGGTTAATGTCTATGTGGCCTATAAATGGTGATTACGGTTGTACAGCTGGTGACGGTAGTGGCGACAGTCACTCGGGGTTAACGTGACCCGTAAAGGTTAAATGAATGTTCCGAAGGTGTTGTGTACATAAGTGCCACACTCTTCGAAGAACCTTATGGACTTACGAGTCCTAAGAGCAATGAATGAAAGGGGAAAGTATTGTTGGCCTTTGTGCGTGAAGCCTTAGAGATAATGAATAGCAAACGAAATGACGGAAGGAATGATAACACATATTTAGATTATCAAATGTATGACTTAAATGAATGTTAAATGTTGAATGAATGTTCCGTTAAATTATGTTTTAACGATGATTGAATGGTTAATGTTGAATGTGAATGATAAGCCATGTTTTCTTATGAATGATTTAAACCCCAAAGATCACGAAACCATTTTACTAAAACGATTGAAAGACTTAAACTCACCGGCGTTAGCTAACTTTTAGCAAGCATGTCATGTTAAGGATAGAAGGATGAGATATGGATGCTCGCTTGGCTATTTTGAAGAGTTACCCGACATTAGAGATCTAGCATCCATTGTGAGTATTTGAGAATGTTGAATGTATTAAACACTTTTTTAATTAGTTGTTAATTTGAGACATTGTAATGACGTTTATTTACGCTGCTGTAATTGTATTTGAAGTTTAAGAACTGCTTGTGAATGAGTAAATCCAACATGTGAGGTCTCCCGGGTTCGGGGCCTTACAGTGTTATAAAAAATTTTATTCATGGATTTGCATATTGTGCATGTATTTTGTGGCATTTAACTAGGAATGATAAATGAAGGTTGATTATTTAGCAAGATTGGACAAATGTGTATCGTTATGCTAATGCTTGAGAAAAACGTGGTGTATGTTACGAATTTATAATGTCATTGGTTATGAAATTCTTTGTTTTATTAGCATGAACTCTTAGGTTTTGTAAGTGTGGTATGATGTTCATGAGTTGAAGATTAGTAATATTAGCGGTTTCAAGATGATCATTGCACTCCTTCAAATGTTTCAACTCGCCCTGAAACTGGAGAAGACTACAATAACAAAAAAAGAAATAAAAAGAGAGGGGGGAACAAAAACATAAAAGGATAACTAGGCAACCAGTGAGCTCAAGCGCTTAACGATCACAATCAGCTTGCTGGGCAGCCAACTTAGTAGCGTACCCCTCAGACTCTCCCTTGGCAACCTCCAAAGCCTTTTCTAGGTCCTAGAGGCGAGTGTCCAAGAAAGACAGCTTAGAGTTCAATCTCACAACTTAACTCTTATCATAAATCGAGGTCATGCTCCATAACAATCTCCTAAGACGAGGATCTGGAACGCTTATCTTCTAGCTCAGACAACTCCTTAAACAAGCGAAACTTATATGCCGTCACCTGAATAACCTCATCTTTCAACGGACGAACATGACGAACACACTTCAAAAATATTTCTCATACCAGATCATGCGGTGGTACACCTCATCATCCTTTACAAAACCATCACAGAGGGATACACAGTAACAATCACCCGAACTCTAGAATCCAAGGGCACTATGGTAAAAATGATCCTCGTCAAGGATAGCATGATGCATGAAGTCACGAGCAGTGGAGGGATGGTCAAGCATTGAACCACGAGCAAGCCCCATCGGGGAACAAAAATTTGTTTTTTCTCTTCTGCAGACAGGGAAAGTAAATCATCAGAATCAGATAAAGGTTCCTCGTCGGAATCCATAGTCAGTGAAGCCTTTCTAGAACCCTCCCAGCAATTCTTAGGAGGCAAAATAGGGGAATCCCTCAAAGAATGATCTCCATTCTCCTTAGGAAAAGAGGGGTAAGTAGGCTCCTCGGTAGCCTGCTTAACATGACTAACTTCAAGGGAAAGGTCATTGAAACCAGAAAATTGATGATCTCCAAAAAAACAATACAGGGGGAAGATTGGACTGGGTCTCCACGACAGCCTTGCCAAGTTCTAGGATAACAGACCCGAAGGAACAATCAGGGCCCATAGGAACGTCAGAGCTTACATCGGTCACCCGAGACGACAGGGATGGCAAAGAAACAGGCACAGGTGAACCAAATTAAGCCGAATAAACAGAATTAAAAAAAAATTTATAAACCGAATTCAACATATATAGTTATCACTTATTCGGTTAAACGAATAAACTGAATTAAAAAAATGTATATCAGTTAACCGAACCAAAAACTGAATACACAATTCGGTTCAGTTTTCCGGTTACGGATACGTTTCGGTTTTCAGTTTATTTGCACACCCTTAAGCTGTGAGTAGCGTCCGTTGGTAGGTTGAACTTGGTAGTGAAGGACTTACGATGATTTTAGGTCGAACTTGGTAGTAGGGCTTTTAAAAAAAAACATTTTTATCGTTTTTACAAAAACGTTATATGATTATTTTTCAAAGACGTTTTTGTAAGAGAATAAAACACTAGTTAAAAATATTTTTAAAATACATCTTAATATATTTTACTAGATTGTTTATTTTAAATGCATAATTTTTTTTAAAAATAATGATTTTTCAAAAGAAGTAAAATGACTAGTTTTAAAGTCATTTTTTCAGGGAGGTAAAATAACAATTAAGAGAGTGGATACGTATGACCTAACACATATATAAATCGTTATAATCAAGAAGATATAATATATTTCTTTTATTTTATAAGATATATAATACTCTTAAAATAGAGTAAACTTTGTTTTTGCCCTATGTGGTTTGACCATTTTAATCATTTGGCTTTAATAGTTTGAAAATGGCCAAAACACTATTTGAGGTTACCATTTTGTTGACATTTTGCTTCCTGACATTAACTTCATTAAATATTTCAGTTAAAATTAAGGGTATTTTGATAATTTCACGATAATAAATAGTTAAATACTTATCTGAAAAATTACCAAAATGTGCTTAATTTAAACTTAAATATTTAATGGAGTTAGTGACATGGAGCAAAATGGCAACAAAATGGTAACCTCAATGAGTGTTTTGGCCATTTTCAAACTATTGGAATGGTCAAACCACATAGAGCAAAAACGAAGTTTACTAAGTTTTATAAATATTAGAGTAAATTACCGTTTGCGCCCCTGTGGTTTATATGATTTAACACAATGCGTCCCTAACACAAATTTTTAACGCTTTGAGTACCTGTGGTATACAATCTGTAACACTCTGAGCCCCTGGGTCTAACTTCGTTAATTTTTTTCCGTTAAGTTTAGTTTCGACTGGGGTATCTGCGGATAGCCTTAACTAGATCAGCAACAAAACTTAACTATCTGCAACATGTCGAAACTAAAATTAGTAGTTTCGGGTGAATTTCAGTAACCATCTTACCCCTGTCGAAACTAAACTTGACGAAATTTTTTAACGAAGTTAGGCCCAGGGGCTCAGAGTGTTACAGATTGTATACCACAAGTACTCAAAGCGTTAAAAATTCATGTTAGGGACGCATTGTGTTAAATCGTGTAAACCACAGGGACGCAAACGGTAATTTACTCTAAATATTAAATATAGGGGCATTTACATATATCCCCTTTCTAAATTCCTTTATTAAATATTTACCCAACCCTAAAATTTAATTACATATTTCCCCTTCTTAAAACCTATATATTACATATTTATCCAATTCATTTAAAATAACTGATTTTATTACCATTTTACCCTTAATGAACCAATTAAAGTACTATTTACATATATCTCATTCCTAAATATTTGTGAGGGACAATCGGGTAATTTTAAGTTAATTGGAAAAATATGTAATTAAAGTTATTGATTAGGTATATATATAATTTATAAGTTTAATATAAGAAAATATGTAAAAAAACCTTAAATATATTAATCGGAAAACACCACTTGCATATATTTGGAGGTAGGAGCGCACCGCCAGTCATGACGCCTCCCGGCCTCATGATTTTTCCAACGGCCAAATGTGAGAAAAAAGAAACCAAGCAAATTAGCCCCACAACCCGGTCCACTGGGCCCCATTTAAAAGGGTTGTCCACAGTTGTCAAAAGTAGCCGTTGTCCCTAAATATAACATTAAAATAGGCTAACCTTTTCTTTTTCAACCCCCAAGAATCCTATCTTCTACTTTATTCCCCTTCTCTTAAATTTTGCTTATATTCCATGCCTCCCACTAGTGGTGCACAAAAAAACCGTTTTTTTTTAACCCGGTCTAAACCGGCAAACCGGTTTGGGTTAAACCGGTTTGGACCAAACCGGTTCGGGTTGTCCAAAAACCGCCGGTTTGAAACCGGTTTGAGGATTTCTGAAGAAAATCGGGTTGGGACCGGTTTTGGCTAAACCGGGTTAGAAAACCGGTTTGAACCGGTTTTTTTTAAATGAATTAAATAGCATTAAATATCATTAAATATCATTTATTAAATGAATTAAATAGCATTAAATAGCATAAGATATCATTAATAGCATTAAATAACATTTATTAAATGAATTAAATAGCATTAAATATAATTAAATATCATTTATTAAATGAATTAAATAACATTAAATAGCATTAAATATCATTAAATAGCATTAAATAGCATTTATTAAATAATTTTTAAAAAACATAGTAATTAGCATTTATTAAATGATTTATTTAATTAAATCAAAAATTAAAAATATAAATTTTTTTTTTAAATAAAAACCGGTTTAAACCGGTTTTTTAACCCAAACCGGTTTAAACCTACCCGAACCGGTTTGACCGGTTTACATATTTCCACCTCCAAAACCGGTTTAACCCGAACCGGTTTGGGCTCAAACCGGTTTTGACTTTTCGTTGACCAAACCGGTTCGGGTCGGTTTGAACCGGTTTGGGTTAAAAAACCGATTTGTGCACCACTACCTCCCACATAGGTTTCTTAAACTTTGCACTTACGGTATTCTTGTTGGTTATATAGCATATTCTTTATTTCATCAACACTCTAAACCAAAAATCGAATATTTTGTAAAATCATAAATCATGTTTCAAAGCGCCTACAATACGAGAGTCAAGGATGAAGGTGACGTTGTCCAAAGACACCTAACGACGGATCACGTATCCCTATAGTTTGTTAGACGTTATAAATCTTTACCAACTAATTGAGTAGGTTGAAATGATTAAAAAAAAAGACTCCTCTTTGTGTTGTTGTTCTTCAAATAATTATAAATTTCCCACAAATAGTGTTACTCTTAAGAAAATGAACTTTGGGGTCTAAATAAGCATGTTATCAAACACTAGGGACTAAACGGAAACTACACACCAACTTTAAAATTCTGTAACCTTTTGCTTTATATATCTAATTTCTTGTTTCCACTTTCAACTTCTAAACCTCTTCTCTCTCTCTCTAACGGTAAACACCAACCCACAAAATGAATCCACCATATTCAATCGAATTACCATCAACCCCCCTCCTATCAACTATCACCACCAGCAGCAGCGACGCCGACCAAAGTCCGGTAACCTCTAACCATTTCCCTCACTATACCATCCCCAAAACACCCTCCTCCACCTCCTCATACCGCTCACTCTCTGTCCTCACTGGCCACGACGGATCCGTTTCATGTCTAGCAATTTGTGGAGAATTTGTTCTAAGTGCTTCCCATGGCAAAGACATCATTGTATGGCAACAGCCGGACCTCCGCCAATTCACCAAATTCGGACAAGGCGAAGGCTCCGTTAAAGCGGTTGTGACCGTTGGAAACAAAGTGTTCACAGCCCACCAAGATTCCAGGATTAGGGTTTGGAAAGTTTCTAGAAGCTCTGAAAACATCTTCAAACTTGTCAACACTCTTCCCACCACCAAGGATTACTTGGGGAAGTTCATGAAACAAAGCAATTACGTCCAAACAAGACGCCATCATAAGCGGTTATGGATAGAACACGCGGATAGTATCTCGTGCTTATCGGTCTCCAACGGGTTGATCTACTCGGGTTCTTGGGACAAAACTTTGAAGGTGTGGAGGATCTCCGACTTGAAGTGTTTGGAGTCTATAAAAGCCCATGACGACGCAATAAACGCGCTGATTGCGAGCCGAGGGATCGTGTACTCGGCTTCCGCGGATGGGAAGATTAAAGCGTGGGGGAGGAGTGGAACCGAGAACGATAGTTCGCATTCGTTAAAGGGTATTTTGGAGGGTCGTAAAGACGTATCGATGAACTCGGTGGTGGTTTCGGATGATGGGAGGGTGGTTTATGGTGGTGGGTCGGATGGGTATGTGATGGGGTGGTTGGGTAGTACAGATTTGGATAGTTGGAAGTTTGTTTGTGAGGTTAAAGCACATGAAATGGCGGTTTTGTGTATGTGTATAAGGGGTGGGATCTTGTGTAGTGGTTCAACGGATCAGAGTATATGTATATGGAAGAGAGAAGTCAAAGGGTTGACCAAGATTGGTGTGGTCAAAGGGCATGGAGGTCCGGTCAAATGTTTACAAGTATCGTTGAATAGTGTTGGAGGGGGGTTTCTGCTCTATAGTGGGAGTCTTGACAAGAGTATTAGGGTTTGGTGGGTTCCATATTATTATGATGAGGATAACACAGAGGATCAAAGTACGAGGATGATTAAGTCAGTTTGATGATGTGGTAACAGTTGAAGCACTGATTCCGTTTTTGAGTGTTTGCGGTGCCAATTCTTTATATGGTGTGTTTTGTTTGTCTTTTGATGTTGCACTTGTGTTTCTTCGTGAGAATTTAGATGTTGTTTATGGGTTTTGGTCATACGGGTATATAAATTTGTAAAAGTATAGCAAATGATTCATCAAGATTTTATTTTTTCTTAGCAATGTATTAATTTGTGCTTAAATTATAATCATATAGTTGCTTCCCTCTTGTGTGAATCCTTAAGAGTTTCTTAGAGTATCTCCATGCTTACTCGGATTTCAATCTTTTTCTCTTTCCAAAGAACAAATGTTTATGAAATGAATTTAGAGCACCTTTAGAGGGCGTCCATGAGGGTGTCCATGGCCCTTGTGAAGTCTGTGGGGGTGTTCATGACCCTTGTGACACTCTCGTGGTAATGCTTTCCTACAGACTTTTCAAGGATTCCACGACATATGTCTATTGTTACGGACGCCCACAAACGGAGAATTAGATTGAAGATAGAGGAAACGTCCGTAGGTATCTCATATCCGTGAGAGAGACCATTGCAAATGGTCTTAAGTCATGCTCCGCTATATTAGAAAAGAAAAATCAATTTATATAAATATGAACTAAATGTTTGGTTGATGACTATAGAAATGAGAAAATCAATAGAATTGACACCTTTAAACGCTAATAACTTATGAATAATATATAGTTTTAAACAAAACTTAGGAAGAATGTTTAATTTAACTATTAAGAAATAAAACATCAGTATCTTTCTAGATTAGTTGGTGTATGAAAGATTTCTAGTTAAAATCTCATTAAAAGTTTAGAATCTACCAAAAACATATATGAAAAATTACTTAAAAACTATCATAAGTATTTCAAGATTTAAAATAAACGCCAAATAATATACTATAATGTAAATATTGAAATTTGAAAAGCATAAAGATTCCTAATTTGCTATGTAAAATAATATAATATTCATCTTTAGTGGACTGTGTTTGTGTTATTGTGTGAACAAGTAGACTCCCAAGAACATGGAGTTGTTGTGCATCAATATATGAATATGTTAATGTTGTATTTAACCCCATAATTATGCAGCTAAGACTACTTTTAGGGTAGGTTTTGTCGATATCTCAATTAAGTAATCTCCCACTTGGTTATTTTCTTTGTAAGCTATTCCGTCGCGACCTATATCGCTATTGCGTCTTTGTCTTGGACCAAAAGTTCAATAATTTACCTAAATTATATTTATGTTTTCCATGCAACATAGCTTTGGGTCAAACCAAGCTCTAATGTCTATTGTGTGAGGTTTGGAGTACCGCCGGCCTAAAATTTTGGGACTTTTTTTTATGCTTAACATTATACCGGCTCAATTGTTTTATTTAAGATTAGGACATAATTGTCATATTATTGCTGAATTGAACCCAAATTCGTCGTTCCATGTGAGATCTATAAAAATTCGTAGTTCCATGTGAGATCTATAAACTTTTTAGCATGCTCTGGTCATAAGACCGATAGTTTTTGGGGATTTTGAGTTTAGGACTGGTTTTAGATTTGGTTGAGTTGTTGTAAGCTAATGTGGCTGATTTGCAGGACGCAATTCATCATAGAAGTAACTTCTTCTTAGTTAAATCATTATTTTGTTTGTGTATAATTAAGTTTTTTAAAGTTTTACGTTTTATGATCTCAGACAGCTATTTTACAAGTTTAAATTGATAATCACTCGTGTAACAGTTCTCATTTTTGTTAATTCCCATATATAGAGTCACCTATTCAAAGATTGTATCATGATGTTGAATGGTGATGGTGGACAATGTGTCCTTGTTTTGTTTAGGGGAACTTTAGATATTTAAAAATAATTCAATTGAAAATTTGGTGAGAAGACATCTTAACCTTTAATTAAGTTTTGCAAACTGCTTTTAACTCTATTTAAAAATATATCCATTGAAAATTTAATGATCTTTATCAACAAGAAATTAAGTCATTAAAACTTGGTAATCATTTTCACATTTTTCTTGGATTTCTCAAAATATTTGTTTCCAAGCCAGTTATCTTGCATTCACTTCCTGGTTCTATTCTGAAATGTTGTGAATCATATACACCTTTGGATTGTGTACTTCCATTACTAAATTAACATGCTTCTCTAATTTGTAACAAACATATGTTGGACTAGTATGTCCGAGTAACGGCATTTGACAATACTTCTAACAAGGTAAGATTCAAAGAGTTACACTTTCAGCAACGATTACGATCAATTGATATATTAAAAGTTAATATAGTCCATTACACGAATACATAAAGAGGCAAGATAAGTATTTAAGAAATAAGTTATTTGAACGAACCAACGGTTGAAACAACTATCATCATTATTAACAGGATTAATAATGAACCGATAGAAATATGTTTGGAACATATTTAATAATTACGAGTTATTTTAATTGCAATTATAATTATATTAGATATAATTATATAATTAACTAACTGTTAGTTAATTAACAATTAAAATAGATTCAATCAAAAAAATGTAATTATATGATAATTACATGGATTAAATTGCAATTACTAAATCCTTAAAACCCTAATCTTGTAGAACAAGTTAAAGGGGCTTATAAATAGGGATTAAAAGGAGGCTACCGAGAAAGAGAAGCAAGAAAAGGAATATCTTCCATGGTGGTCCCATCAGAGCCTTCTCTATCATGTACTCCTTTTGATTGCCAGTATACCCAGTGGATACAAATGTCTTCATGTAGTCAGCCTGGAGGTAAGAGTTGGCACTCCCTTCATCCTGAAGCTTGAGATGTTTTCTGAGTGTTGCTTCAATGACAATGATGTCTTTGCCATTCACTTTGGCTTTGATTTGGGGAATCCCCTGTTCAGTGGAGTAGGAGGCGGAGTTCCAGAAATCCTCATGTGGGATATGTAGATGGTGGGGTTGACTGAAGGGCAAAGTGTATCTTCGATCAACACAGGAAGTCGATCATGTCATCAAATTCTTCTGATTTCTTCTCCTTTACTAGGTATGCCACAAGATTGTGGTAGGTAGAAACTTATCATCATTGTTTTCGATATCAGGGTTGGCCATGTTGATGATGAATGGAAGGAAGATTTGAAAGTTGGTTATAGGTACATGGAGCTTTGAATGCTTGAGTGCGGGAGAGAAAAGATGGAGCGTTAGGTCAAGAATGGAATGTGGTGAAGTGAGGGAGGGAATTTGATTTTGTTTTAACGGAAGGGTTTGAAGGGTTTGAGCAACGGTCACTTGTACCGTACAAAGGAGAGCAAAGTAGGTAAGGCATCTACAATAGCACTTTCTTTTTTACTGTTTTACAGCTGTACTACATTGTAGCAGTCATGGTAAATACTGACATTGATTTTTTACAGCGGGTAAAAGTTAATTTGGACCATTTTTATCGATCCGCATGAAACACCCTACTTATCTCTTATTTTATCAGAGTATTATATTGCGAAAAACGGTCCCAGATTCATAAAACCTTGCCATAAAATGGCTAAGGTATATTTTTCATTATAATATTCATTTACAAAAGATGATATATTTACATCATACTACATAGGGATTCTTCAATTCCGACCGCTCCGTGCTTAGGAAGCTCTATTGCACATGCTTCTTTCCTGCAATGTTTGGAAAACGTTTTTGAATTAGCTTACGCTAAGTAAGTACACTGAATCGTTCATTTTATTATGACTCCGTTAGGTTCTTATTATTGTTCAAGTTTTCCGGACTCTCGGCGCCCCCGTGACCATCTCCGGACGTACCTCCGGTCACGTTATTCGTGTAGGATCGTGAGAATACAAGATGGTTCTGTTCTTAGTTGAGGTTGGCGGAAACAAAATCAACTACACAATTTATAATCAAGTAAACACAAAGAATACTGATAAACACTGTTGTATTAAGCTTTTGTGAATGCAAAGATTACAAGTGAGAAACTCAATGAATAAGTATGACAAGCACTACAAGCACCCTTACAATGAAGTGGCAACTCAGTATTTATAGTAACTTAGAATCAAGACAGACCCTTGATTCTAAGGATCAGATCGAACACAAGCCGTTGATCTTATTTGTTAATTTACATTACACGTAAAGGCTAATCTAGTTAACTTTACTGAAACGTTTTCTTTATTCATGATTGTTTGCATGCTTGGAGAAGTGTATTGTTGTCCGTCATTGGTTGACCATAGCGGTTCCTTCTGCTTTGAGTCTGTCAGTTGCTTTTGCAGAAAGGTGTCAGAGACGCTTGGCCTGGATAGTCAGCTGCAACGTTTGGTTTTTCAGTGAATAGAGCTATCAGCTGCAAAGAGTGAATGTTGCTGCTGGTAAGCCTATCAGCAGCAAACATGGAAGACCGCTGCTGATAAGCCTATCAGCAGCAACTTGTGCAGAATGCTGCTGATAAGCCTATCAGCAGCAACAAGTGTTGAATGCTGCTGATAAGCCTATCAGCAGCATTTGTACTTAGAATAATTTGGTAGCAATCAGTCTTTGGTTCTACAAACTCCCCCTAGACTGATGCAACCAAAAATTCTTCTAATCACTTTGCTGCTGAAGCTTTTGCATGTGGCTGACTATCCTTTCAACCTCATAGCCTCTTGGATCCTTGCTGGGATTGTTCAGTGGAAGTTCAGACAGAGTCTTGATGTCTTTGTGTTGCATTTTGTAGATTGCTTTGCTTGAACATCTCATCTGCTGCTTCTTTACATCAGTCAGTGTGAACTCATCCAAATCAGCATTGTAGGTCCAAGATACAAATGGAGAGTGGGACTTGAGTGGTTTGATGTTTATGATCACATCTTTGCTAGGGTTGAAGTAGTGTTTGATTGCTAGCACAAGACGTTTCCCACTCTCATTAGCTTCACTCAGCTCTAAAATTCTTTGAAGATCGGAATCAGGTAGTTGCAGAACCTCATCAACAGACCTGTAAGTGGATCTTCTTCTCTCAGTTCTCCCCCTGAAGATCTCAAACACTTGATCTTGTGAATTGTGGAACCAGTTAACTATATTTCTTGAGTCTTCTGGTTTAGGAGTGGGTTTGGGTATCTTCAAGGGAGGCTGTTGATGAGTGGGAGCTGGGTGGGATGACTTGGACTTTTTGGGTGGAGGAGTGGAAGGTTTGGGGAGGAGAGTGGAAGGATGATGGACTGAGGAAGAGGTAGGTGAGGGAGAAGGCTTGGGTTTCTTTGTCTTTGGTTCTTCATCTTCTTTGATAAGTACCCTTTTCTTGGAGCCCTTCTTCCCTAGTCTTTCTTCCTCATCCTTTTTAACTTTAAAGTAGAGGGCTTGCAGGTTCATGAAATTCATAGGACCTAGCCTCTTTCAACTATCTCCTCTGGCCTTAAGGAAGTCAATCATGACCTTCCTTTCTTCATGGGTCCTTTTATTGAAGGCAATGGTCTTTTTGGACTGTTGTTTGGCTTTTTCTTCTTCTTCAGCCTTTTTCTTCTTTGCCAACTGACCTTGCTGACCCATGAAGGCTCTGTAGATCTCTTTGTTTGAAAGTTTTTCAAGGTAGTCTGCATCCTCACCTTGAGAGATCAGAGCTTCAGTCCACTCCTCCCTTAATTCTTTTGCTAATTTAGAATCAGTGATTCTAAACTTAGCATCCTCCTTCTTCTTCTTTTCATTTTCTTCTTCTTCTTCCTTGGCAAGCTGTTCCTGCAGCTGTCTGGCCAGTTGTTCATCTTTCTCAATTTGGTCGACTGCAGGAATCTTTCTTTTTAGTTCATCCAGCTGTTTAGCATACAGCTGGATGGTTTGTTCTCTTAGGAGAATGGCTGTTTTTCTTTCTTGAACCCTTTTTATGTCAGCCATCTCCTCTTCTTCTCTTCTTCTTCTTTTCTCTTCCCTTTCTCTTTTCTCTTTTAGCAACCTCTCTTCATCTTCATCAGTCATGATTCCCTTTCCTTTGTTTACATTGGATGCCTCTGCTTCAGCTTCATTGATCACAACAGCAGATGGTGATGCTGCTATTGGGATCTCTGCCTCAGCTTCATTGGCAATTTGAGATGTGAATAAGGGAAGGTCATCGTCTTCATCAAGTTGATACTCAGGACCTTCTATTTCTCTCAGTTTTTCTTTGATAGTTGATCTTGACTCATAAGCTGCAGTGCAGATGTTAACTCGAGGGGAAGCTGAGTCAGTGTCAGTGTCAGAGTTTGACACATATACTGCCTCAGTAATTCTTCCTTCTTGTTCAAGTTTGGCTCTGACAGTATCTATCATTGCCTGGCTTTCAAGTGAGTTGACATTGCAGATGTTGGTTCTGAGCTGATAGATCTTGAAGAGGAAGTCTGAGGGCAGATGAAGGATGTTTCTGGTGTTGATGATGAGAGAGGAGCCGTTGTTGAGCAGAAAAGTGTGGTCAAGAGACTTAGTGCTCACCCAACCTAGCACATCCAAGTCCTTGACCAGAAAGGCATACAGGAACCTTCGAAGGCCCAGAACTTCTTCTTCAGTGAGAAGACTGCTCCTTGTTATTTCAAGATTGCTAGGAGTCAGTCTTCTTTCTGCGGCCGCCGAGGATTCAGGATAAGCTACCCGATGTGCTGCTTGTAGGAATCTTTGGAACCTGGGTAGATTATCCTCCATCAGGTCATGGAACCTGCCAATGGCAAGTTCAGCTGAGAGATCTGCTGAAGTGTTGATGCAGTCAGTTAGATGCAGTTCTAGGACTTGGAGGGCATTGAGAGAGTTCCAGTTCAGTTCTTCTACTCCGCTGAACTCCCATCTAATCCAAAACCTCTCAGCTGATCCATCATACCCCCAAGCTAGGATGGAGTCAAATTCTAGCTTCCTTGATGTTCTGAATAGTTGGGGGGTTGATGATTGACCAATGATGGCTGCTGCTTGTGGAAGGATGCTGAATGATGCATTTGTTTGTTCTGTATCTTCAGCATCATTCAACATTTCATCGACAGCCCTGACGACCAACTGCCAGTCTTCAGATATCTCTTCGTCTTCGTTATCTGGGGCTGGCAAGTCATGAACTTGGACAAAAGCTGGCTTGTATTGTGAGCTTTGAAGTACAAACTGCTCTTGAATCCAGTCGTCAAGACTGTCTGTATCATCTTCCATAGAAACCATCTCCCCCTTTTTGGTTGCATCAGCAGACAGGTAAGCATCAGTTTGGGTGCCTACTGATACAAGAGAGGGAGAGGCTAAAGTTGGGCATTGATGGGCTTCATGCATAGCGACTTGGTGTCTTAGTTTGGACATTTCAGCCTCTAGCATAGCCACCCTGGCCGTCAATTCCATGTTATGAAGTTTCAGTCTGTCCTCATCCACAGTTGTGGAATCCTTGGACCCAGATGGGGCCGTAGGCCTAGCCTCAGCATCCCCATCACCCGCGGTTTCTTGGCGCCTGGGATTCCTCTCAGTGAAGGGAGTTTCCAAGGAAACACCCTCACCGTGAGTTGCCGTGGTTGAGGTCTTAAAGATGTTGTCACTGTCCTCCTGGTCAGTTGATGGACCAGCAGTAGTGACAGCCTCGTCCACATCCACTCTTTCAATACTCCCAGAGTGGACCTTCAAGGGTGAGGAACTTGGGTTGGGTGTTTCGGAAGCAAGACCAATCAGTACCTCCTTGATAGTGGTAGTTGGAGAAGGTACATCACTTTGGTCAGGTTCCTCTACACTTAAGTTCAAAGAAGAGAGGAATGGCTCGAAGGGCTGTTCTATGGATCCGGGAAGTGATCCTAATCCTAATAGAGAGACTTCCGAAGGAGTCTCCCTAGCAATGTGGCTTTCCCTTATGATATTCTAACTAGAATGTTGTGATTATGAGTGAGGGATGTTGGCTTGGGTTTGGGCCTTGGAGGCAAGAGAAGAAGAAGTTCTCTTGCCCCTCTTCCTTGTATACTTGGCTGCAACCGGGGCCCTGTGGTCCAAGCTACAACCCCCATAGTCACTGTCAGTGTAGGCATAGAGATTGACATTTTCATTCTTTGGATACCATAGCCCAAGCTTTGGAGCTCCCTTTAGGTATCTAAGGATCCTTTTAACAGCTTGAAGATGAGACACTTTTGGAGCTGCTTGAAATCTTGCGCAGAGACAAACTGCAAACATGATATCTGGTCTTGAGGCAGTGAGGTACATGAGAGACCCTATCATTGCTCGGTACTGATGTTGATCAGTGTCTTGTCCTTCTTTATCCGGAGATAATTGATGGTGCACTTGCATAGGAGTTCTTGCAGCAGAGCAGTCAGTCATTTTGAACCTCTCCAAGATGCTTTTGACATACTTGGATTGACTTATGAAGATTCCAGTTGGTACCTGTTTGACTTGAAGTCCTAAAAAGAAATTTAGTTCACCCATTGAACTCATTTCAAATTTGGAATGCATCAGAACTTCAAAGTCTTTGCAGAGCTTCTTTCTTGTAGATCCAAAGATAATGTCATCGACATAAATCTGGACCAACAAAATTTCGCCCCCTTCATCTTTGATGAAAAGTGTCTGATCAATGGCCCCCCTTCTGAAGTTGTTACTAAGTAGATATCCAGATAAAGTTTCATACCAGGCTCTTGGGGCTTGGTGTAAGCCATAGAGAGCTTTGTCCAGTTTTAAGACCTTATTTGGATGTGTAGGATCTACAAAGCCTGGAGGCTGTTTGACATAGACCTCTTCATCAATCGTGCCATACAGAAAGGCACTCTTCACATCCATTTGATAGACCATAAAGTTTTTGGATGCTGCATAAGCCAGAAAAATTCTAATGGCTTCCAGACGGGCAACAGGAGCAAAAACTTCATCATAGTCAATGCCTTCTTCTTGAGTGTAACCTTGAGTTACCAGTCTGGCTTTGTTCTTGACTACGATGCCCCTCTCATCTTGCTTGTTTCTGAAAACCCATCTTGTTCCAATGGCTGTTTGACCAGGTGGAAGATCAACAAGCTTCCAAACATCTTGTCTTTTGAATTGCAGCAATTCTTTCTGCATTGCTTCAATCCAGCTGTTGTGCTTGAGAGCTTCTTCAATCCTTTTGGGTTCCACCTGTGATAGAAAGCAGGAGAACAAACAAATGTTGGCTTCATGAGACTTACTTCTTGTCTGGATGCCTGTGTGGACTTGGCCAATGATGTTTTCCAGAGGATGCTCTTTGTTTATTCTCTTAGCATGTATCACATCCAGCCGTATTCCCTCTTCAAGATTACAATGGTTTAGATCAGTATTGTCTTCAGATGTGAGGAGAGGAGCTTGGAGGATCTGATCATTGTGTTCTACATAGTCAGCAGCATTAGCATCAGAGGCCTCTTCATCATGAATTGAGGAGGCTTCATTTAGGATTTCATTGTCAGAGAGATTGCTGCTTGTGGTGTTGGATGTACCGGCTTCACCTGCACTGGCTTCAATAGCTTCTGCCACTGATGGAGGATCAATGGATGGCCTTTTCATCCTGATGTAGGGACTGGGAAACTCCAGTCTGTAGTCAGAAGAAGAGGTTGAGGTAGAAGGTGTTGAGTTTGAAGAAGGAGGCTCCATATTTGAGAATATGAGAGGCTCAAATATCTGGGTGAAGGAGTCTATATCAAAAAGCCAGTTGGGACCTTTGCCTTGTTCACAGACAACGTGTTCCCTGCATTCCACATTAGCAGATTCTTCCACAATCCGAGTCCTAGAATTGAACACTCGGTAGGCCTTCGATTGAGAGGAGTAACCCACAAAGTAACCTTCATCAGAGTTTGCACCGAATTTAGGAAGAACTCCATGTGTGATGAGGATGGTACATGGACATCCAAAGGGCTTCAGGAAGCCAATGTAGGGAACTCTTTTGAGCCAGAGTTCATAGGGAGTTTTCTGGAGAGGCTTAACAATAAGGACTCTATTCTGCACATAACAAGCTGTGCTTACTGCTTCAGCCCAAAAAGTAAGGGGCAGCTTTGAGTCAGCCAGCATAGATCTTGCTGATTCAATCAGAGTCCTGTTTCTTCTTTCAGCAACCCCATTTTGTTGAGGAGTTCTTGGAGCACTGTACTGCCTTTCAATGCCCTTGCTCTCACAGAAACTGTTCAAAGTGTGATTTTTGAACTCTGTTCCCTGATCACACCTTATGATCTTTACCTTCAGATTGCTTTGATTCTCTACCCTGAGAATATAGGATTTGAGAATCTCAGCAGTTTCATCTTTTGTTCTTAGGAAGAATACCCAAGAGAATCTGGAGAAGTCATCAGTGATCACCAGACAGTAGGAATTTTTGCCCATTGACATGACATTTGTAGGACCAAAGAGATCCATATGAAGTAGCTGGAGAGGAGTGTCATTTGTGTTCAATGTCTTGGGCTTATGGGAACTTTTGTGTTGTTTTCCCTTCAAGCAGGCAATGCAATGATCGTCTAGCTGGAATTCTTTGTCAGGAAGCCCTCTGACAAGATTGTCCTTCACTAATTTATTGATTGTTTTGATGTTAACATGGCTTAACCTCCTGTGCCAGAGAGCGAATTCATCAACTGATGCCTTTGACAGAAAGCATGAAACACTACCAGATGGAGTGACTTCATTCATGTCAAGCACATATAAGTTGTCCTTTCTATTAGCAGTTAGGAGAATCTTCTCTGGGGGAGGTTTAGATAGGCCAGGAGCTAACACGAAACATTCTTTGTCAGTGAAGAGCATCCAATGCTTTTGATCACATATTTGAGAAACACTCATGAGATTGAAGTCAAGTTCTTTAACATAGTTGACTCTTTCAATACTCATCCTTTCATTGGACACAGTGCCTTGTCCAGTGATAGATCCACCTTTTGAGTCACTCCCAAAGGCAACATATCCTCCATTGAAATGTCTGAAGTTGAAGAGGATGGACCTGTTGCCTGTTATGTGCCTGGAACAGCCGCTATCTACCACCCAGGTGTTATTCTTGTTACCTGGCTGTCCCTGCACATGAAAGAGATTTAGTTAGTGGGAGTGGTCCAAGAGCTCTCCTTTTTGAAGAAAAGAGTTCTTGGACATTCTGATTCATCATGCGTGCATTCAACAGCACCGATGATGATTTTGCTGACAGAAGCAGAGATTTTGGCTTTCCATTGCTTAAGTAGTGGTTTTCCAGTTCTCTTTTCTTTATCGGCTGCGGATTTGGCTTTGGCAGCTGATGAATTTGCTCTATCAGCAGCTGATTTTCCTGCTTGAGGTTTTGGCCTGTTAGCAGGGGCAGGTTTTGCTGCTGATGGCTTCAGCCTATCAGCTGCAGATGTTGCTGCTGATGACCTTGGCCTTTCAGCAGCAGATTTTGCTTTTGCTGAGGGCTTATTTGGAGCAGCAGCAGATTTAGTTTTTGCTGCTGACTGCTTTGTTTGAGCAGCAGCAGATTTGGTGGCTGCTGAAGGCTTTGCCTTTTGCTGCTGCTTGTATTTTTCTGTAGTTTCAACTTTTCTACTGGCTGCAGATGGCCTATCAACTGAAGTATGCTGATCCTTCTTTTGTTTATGCGCTGATTGAAGAAGGATCTGGTTGAAGGGGTTAAACTGACATTTTGCAGCAAAGTGGTTTGATTCCCCACATATGATGCAGGACTGCTGAACTTTGGGCTGCTGCTTCCTTGGTGGAGAAGAAGAGTTTCTGAACTGAGTTTTCTTGGTCGTAACTCTTCTAACCTGTTGCTGATTCTTCTGATTTGGCATGAACTGAGACTTGGAGTTTGTGGGTCCTGATGTTTGTCCCTTTTCAGTGTTTAGCTTTCTTCCACCTGGAGGATAGCTGATCCTTATCTGTTTGAATGGTACAGGGGCTGGAACAGCTGGGAGAACAGTAGGGACTGGGACTCTATTCAGAACAGCTTCAGATGAGGCTGTACTTGTTTCATCATGGTCTGAGAAGGTTAACTCAGATTCTGATGAGGTAGTGCAGTCTTTAACAAGGGGTTCATCCATTGGAGGATCAAGATTTCTGTTTGCAGTGTCGAGTTTTACAACATCGAAGCTTGGTTCATAGATGGCAACATAGTCAGCTGGATGAGGAACAGTATTGTACTGTTCCTTGCCATATCCAAGTCCTCCAAGCTTTACCTTTTCATGGACTTGAATATCTAGAAGTCTCTGTAGCTTTTTAGAAGAAAATTCATATTTTTCAACATGAACTTTCTGTTCTGCCAGATCAGCTCTGGTTGATTTAAGTTTTACTAATAGATCATCAATCTGAGTTTCAAGATTGGTTTGTTCATGTTTTAGAGATGAAATCTCTTTCTTAAGGCATTCAATTTTTTCTTTGTAAGTGATTTCAACCTTTTTGAACTCAGATTTCATTTGAAGAAACTCTTCATTTTGATCTATAAGGTTTTGGTTATGTTTTCTATAACCTAAAACTTTATCAATGCAAGCTTGAGAGCATAGATGTTCAAATACCTGAGGTGGTATCTCTGCAGTGTCTGCCATAAGTGCTTGGTTGGAGGCAGGAACATCTTCATATTGAAAACTCCAGTCAAAGTCTGAAGTTCCAACATTTGCACAGGCTGCAGTCTGTGCTGGGGGAGTTTGTTGCTGCTGCTGTTGTCTGGGCTGACTTTGGTAGGCTTGTCTTTGATGGCCGGCACCCTGATTGGCTTTAGGTGCCTTGCACTCCCTAGCAAAGTGACCCATTTGGTTACAGTTGTAACAACGGATCTTGCTTTTATCAAGCCCAACTCTGCTGTTTGAGTTGTTGCTTGGAAATGATCTTTCGGTTCTAGAATAGAACCTTTTTGCTCTGAGGGAGAGCATGGCATATGAGTGCTGAATATCCATTTCTTCAAGATCATCTGGATGAAAGCATTCCAGATCCTCTTTTATGAAATACATGCTGCTTGAGTTGTCAGAGACAAAAGCAGTAGAGGTTGGCTGTTGAGGAGGTGCCTCAAGAAGAAATGGTGATGAGTTAGATTGTGAAGCGGTTGGGGTCTGAGGGTGAGTAACAATGGGAGGATAGTAGCTGCTTGCACTAGGACCGGAATAATCAGAGTGAAGCGCTGAGGAGGTAGTGGAGGAAGTGGTAGCTGATTGATAACTGGAGCTCCTTTCTTTAGCTTGAATCATTTCTAATTCATAGGTTTTGAGCATGCCAAAGAGCTCAGTCATCTGAAGAGTCTTCAGATTCTCTGTTCTTCTGATGGACACAGTGTATAATGTCCAACAACTAGGAAGAGATCTTATGAATTTCTTGAGAATGTCTTCATTCTCCAGCTTTACCTTGGAGCACTGCAGTTCACCTACAAGATAGGTAAATCTGTTATATAAAATAGTTAAGGACTCACCTTCCCTCCAGACGAAGTTCTCATACTGCTGCTTCAGTATGTCCCTTCTGTTCTCTTTGACTTCTTCAGAGCCAGCAAACATCTTCTCCAGCGCCTCCCAGAGCTCCTTGGCAGTTTTGTAGCTTCTGAAGTTGTGAAAAACTTCATTCGGAAGGTACATTTGGATGGCTCCTAGTGCCTTGAAGTCCACCTCCATTTTCTTGATGTCCTCTTCAGAGTACTTGGAGGTTTCCTTCGGGACTTGTATCCCTCCACCATCAGCAGAGGCCACCATGGGAATATATGGACCCTCCTTGATGGATCTCCACATTCCGTATTCCTGGTAACAGAAGAAGCTTTCCATGCGATTTTTCCACATGTCATAGTCTTCTCCAGATACCAACCTTGGTGGTCGGTTGATGCTGCCAATATCTTCAAAGCCATTGCTCTGTGCCATTTTGGTTTTGATTTTGGGTGACTTGTTCAAAGAGAGAGTTTAGAATAGAACCAGAGATGATTAAACAAATGTTAGTTTGTTTAATCTGAGCCAAAGCTCTGATACCACTTGTAGGATCGTGAGAATACAAGATGGTTCTGTTCTTAGTTGAGGTTGGCGGAAACAAAATCAACTACACAATTTATAATCAAGTAAACACAAAGAATACTGATAAACACTGTTGTATTAAGCTTTTGTGAATGCAAAGATTACAAGTGAGAAACTCAATGAATAAGTATGACAAGCACTACAAGCACCCTTACAATGAAGTGGCAACTCAGTATTTATAGTAACTTAGAATCAAGACAGACCCTTGATTCTAAGGATCAGATCGAACACAAGCCGTTGATCTTATTTGTTAATTTACATTACACGTAAAGGCTAATCTAGTTAACTTTACTGAAACGTTTTCTTTATTCATGATTGTTTGCATGCTTGGAGAAGTGTATTGTTGTCCGTCATTGGTTGACCATAGCGGTTCCTTCTGCTTTGAGTCTGTCAGTTGCTTTTGCAGAAAGGTGTCAGAGACGCTTGGCCTGGATAGTCAGCTGCAACGTTTGGTTTTTCAGTGAATAGAGCTATCAGCTGCAAAGAGTGAAGGTTGCTGCTGGTAAGCCTATCAGCAGCAAACATGGAAGACCGCTGCTGATAAGCCTATCAGCAGCAACTTGTGCAGAATGCTGCTGATAAGCCTATCAGCAGCAACAAGTGTTGAATGCTGCTGATAAGCCTATCAGCAGCATTTGTACTTAGAATAATTTGGTAGCAATCAGTCTTTGGTTCTACAATTCGTATATTTTATGGGTGTTCTAACCCCCTCGCAACCATCTTAGGCCGTACCTCCGGTCCGAGTTTTGGCAAGGTTCTTATACTCGTCAGTATAGACCTCTTGCATTTGCCACGAATACTCATTCATTTCCTCAACCCCGTAGGCTTGGAATTACTTTTTCCTCAGCCCCGAAGGCTTGGAATCTTTTCCTCCTCAACCCCGTAGGCTTGGAGTCCCTTTTTTAGTTTTCTTCTTTATTATTGAGATCCACCTTACAATCCGGGTATCTCATTTCATTTGGGACCATGAGTATCTTAGACTCACAGCCTCCCAAATATATCAAGCATTTGTTTTCGTTTCATGTATATGCTTGACTTTATTTTCCAACCAGTACTCACATTGAAACTTCGTAACGGTTTCTCCACGATGCATTAAAAGGGTTTATATATAGGAAGTACCAGCGGCGTATCCACCACCCCTTTAACACATCGTGAGTACTCCGTTATTCCATTTTAGGGTTTAGAATCGTTCCATCATACTCATTCATACTTGCACGTATTATCATGCATTCACATATTCATATTTATCATGCATCACATGTTCATGTATTCATCACATATTCATATTTGTCATATATTGTAAACTGAGCTGATTATCTGTAACATCCATGATTTTTCCGGCTTAATTTTTTTAGTTCATTTCACAATCCATTTCAATTCCATACCTTTTTCACGCAATATGTCACGTTAATGACCATCTTGACACATCTCAATTTAAGTTTTCCACTTTGCACATTACACATATTTCTTTCTATTAAATATATAACATAGGATGAATATTTGTATAGATGGATATATATATATACATATTTTTATTAAAATCAAATAAAACTTGTAAAGCCTAAATTATGTAAGTACATTTTTTATATAAATGTATTATGAATAAATATATGTGTATATATTTGGTTTTTAAATAACTCATTTACACGATTTATTATTTTATAAAAATAGAAAAAAAAACTTTCCTTTATAAAATATATATAATTAAATAAATATTAAATTAGACTTTTACAAGTGATATAAATAAAGAAAATAAAAGCTAGTCATGAACCCTATGGAATCAAGATTGAACCCCTATTGTAATTGAACCCCCCTTTAGCCTAAATTTTGACCCCACCCAATACCCTTAACCAAATTTTAACTCGAGTTGACTTTTCAAAGTCAAACAAGCCAAATTCTTATGAATTGGATGCTTAACTCGATTAGATCCGACTGATTTGGACTTTCTCAAGATCCTAGACCCAATATCGACCAGTCTCAGACCCAAATTATCAACCCAATTCAGTTCATGAGCGGCAAACTTTGAATTTAAAACAGGTTTGACTTTTTAGAGTGAAACTGAATCCTAATCCTTTCCAAATCGGACAAATTCAACGCGTTCAATCCCGTAATTCATGCACTGATTGATTCCGCATGTACCTAACACTAGAACACGACTCAATTCATCGATCACACGTCGAATTAACGCACATTTAGGCCCGACAGCCGTTACCTTCGAATCAAAAATCAAATCACGTATTCGGGTTGAAATCGATTTAATTCAACCACACACACATTTTCGCACATCATATTTCAAACTCCCTGGACTTTCTATCGACTAGCAATACTCCCCCGTATACCAATCGAGCATCAAGAACAGCGGACTGTTTGACTTAGCCGTCTGCGTTCATTACCTCACCAAAACAGGTATGATTTATGTCATTTAATTCGTTTTTACTCGAGGATCAAAAGCCCTCTGTCAATTTTATATGACAGAGGGCATCAAACCCAATTCTGTTTTGAATAAAGGCTTGTTCATACGAGTGAAAAATTTGGATTTCTGAATCGAATCGGTTAGCGTATTTAAAGTGTTAACATCCATACTTAACCAGAGAAACCATCTGGCCCGACTGGCCAAGCCTTTGCACCATCAAACTAGATGGCGTTGGTTCAAAACCCTCACATCCGGTCTTTTTACGCGAATCTGAAACCCAGACCCGGCTACACTGTAACATAATGTTTAAGCATTTCGGGCCTAAATTATGTTCGGGTTGTGGCCCTGGTCTAGTGGTAACTCGCAGCACCCACACAGGAGCCACCCGGGTTCGAGCCAGGTGGCCTGTGTTCATTTTTTTGAAATAGTTTTCTTTATGTTTTAGATTCCATACAAATTTTGTTATAAACCTAATGCTATTTAAAATGGTTTAATACAATAATCCGAAACTCTAACATAAGACCGCTATTTTACAAATTTAATTGTTAGAATTTCATTTTTTTACAATTAACAATTTATCTTGAATCAAATTATTTTACCTAATTATTATGACAAATTTTTATAAAAGAAATACGTTTCCATGAAACAAAGGTTATAAATCATTCTATAAAACTATATATATACATATATTAAGGTCTAAATCTATATAAAACTTTTCCTAAAATATATTATTAAACATGTATACAATCCGTATTTCTTTTACATACTACTTTAATATTAAATGAATAAATAAATTTATTCATGAATTATCTTTTTACGTTTACAAATTTATTTAGGGTTTTAATATGCATATATATTTACCCTATATTTTGACGCATTGTTATAAATAAATAAATAAATAAAATAGATTTAATTATATTAATACATACAATATCACATTTCTTTTACACATTATTTTTAATTAAATAAATAAAAGAAATTTATTTATTTAAAACTTAAACCCTAACTCAAGTATTATTTTCCAAGCATACTTTGAATCTACATTTTCATACCAAACGTTTTTTTCCTAAATGACTAAACTCTAGTACAAATCCACACATCAAAACCCGTTGAACCCTAGATCTCGCCTTAGAACTCTTTGCATGTTTCTAATTCAAATTCATACATGTTCACTCTAGGTTAATTTGTGGTTTTGAGAATCACTTGTGCTTCATACTTGCTAGTGTTATCTGCACAGTTTATTCAGGTGATTATTACATATCCCTTTTTCACACTTTTACACTTTTTGGGGTGAAACATGAACTCTATACCTACAATTGTTTACATTTACACAAACTACACAAACACAAATCCTCTTTACATTCATGTGTGCAAATTTGAGCTTTATGTTTGAGTACTAGGTGTGTTAATTGTTTGTGTGCAATTTATGTGCAATCATTACCTATTTAAGCCGACGGTTAACAATGATAGATCTATTGAGTCCGACAAACCCACCCAGATTGGGGTGATTGTTACCGACAACACAGTTTGCATTTTAGTTACAAATGTTTGATTGTACTTTTGGTTACACAATAGTGGCTCCTCATAAATGTCTTATTTTATCATGTTATGTAAGAATTTGTTAATTCACATCTATATAATATCTATGTACAAACCTGTGTATGCTCACCAACTTTTTAGTTGACCTTATTTTATTAATGTTTCAGGTGCTAATGTGTGATTTTGATCAAGGCTTGCTACACATAGGTTTTGGGACTTAGATAATTTTAATTCAAGAACAATTTTTATTTCATTTACGTACTTTGGAATTGGTTTATGTTTGTTTGAATTGAAATGGATTTAATATATTATAATTTAGTCAACCTTGAGCTCATGAACAATCTACATGTCCCGCCCTGACGTATTCCGCCGTCGGTTGGGGTGTGACAGATTGGTATCAGAGCCTTGGTTATATGGAACTAGGTTATTAGACACTCTTGACCTAGACTATAAACTTAGGACACCCATACAATGCCATGCTACTACAATGTTATATGATTAATTCTTGTGTGAATGTTCTACATGCTACCCTAAGTAGTTACAATACTTAATAGTCTATGTGTCACACTACTTGATAACTCTTGTGCTTATATTCATTACTATATAAATGCTACATATTCGATTTAATTATTGCTATCCTAAGTTCAACACACACTTATACACACATAACTCTTCATGCACCCTTAAATCTCACACACATGTCACCATCATCTCTCGTGAACAAAAATTTAAACTACTAGGCCTAAAGTCCATCAATAATAATCTAAGAAGCCCATCTATCTTCCAAGAAGAAAAAGCCCACTGAAATGCATAAACCTTACTTTAGGGCCTCGAGGCCCAGTCCACAACAATTCGCATCATGACCATGATCGCAACAATAGTGTTATTAATACATGATGGCTGGAAGAGTGTGTAGACCCATGAGGGATTCTAGCTTAGGAAATACAGGGTACTTAAGTGTGTCCTAGTGACCCACCCCTCTTTCTTGGGAATTCTCCTCAGGGATGCATTGCTTATATGTCAAGTGTATTTCTAAAATACTATTTCGAAGACTCGGTGTCATGACTAGTCAAACTCTAAACCTATGAGAACTCCCATATTTAACACTCAGTATTTTATTATCTTTTACAACCTTTTCATTGTTTTTCTGCTAGACATGGACTCCTACTCTCCTTCCTCCCCGGTATACCGTCCTGGAGCAGAATCTGATTGGGAAGAAGACACTGGGTCACCCGTGTATCGGTCACCAACACCCCCAGCTGCCAGGCCAAGGATTGATGTAAGGACAGATTGGACTAGGAACACAGGCCCAAGACTTCGAACATCTGGAACACCCCCACCCAGAAACCAGTATCCGACACCCCACCTACGCACTCAGTTACCACCCCCACTAAGAGACCCGTATCTGGTGCCCGACCCATATCATTCTAACTTTTGGGTAGGGCATACCATGGCACCCACTAGTGCCATGGGAATTCCAATCAATGACATTAACCAATATGTGAGGGCCTCCGAGTTTGAGAGGCAAAGAAAAGAGCATGAGATAAGGCACGACTTGCAGGGACAGAGAATGGATAGCATAGCGAATCAATTAGAGTACCAAAAGGAGTTAATTTCCATCCTCGAAAAAGAAATGCTTGAAAATCGCACGGAAACAGCTAGAGCTGAAGCCAGACCGATTACCCGAATGACCATAGCGGTGCTCGCCTTGGTGATTATCTTCCTTATAGTGGGAAGCTACCAGAGACGTTAACAGAAATTTATATTTATTGTCTTTAATTTTTCGGTTTGAGAACCATTTCCCTATGTTTTGAATAATGTTTAACATTTCAGCATTTAATAAATCTTATACATTCCAACTCTAAAGTTATTATTCATTGATTTGACACGTTGAGTGTGAATTACACCCATCATATTTTCATAAAAAATTTTCCAAGTACCACCTTCTTCATTCAACACGATTTAGTACATTGCCGGAAGTCTCCTTCGTAAACAAATCATCCTATTAGATTTAAACAACCTTGTTATTTTCAAACCAAACGTTTATCAAACTTTTAGAGAGTATCAGATTTATAGATTTTTCCATAAACATTTTCACTTTGTAAGGGAACTTAATACAACGTGTGTTATAAAATATATATATATATATATATATATATATATATATATATATTATTTCAATTGACGAATAATTATGATTTTCCTCATTAAAGTAATTATTTCTAGACCCTGGCTAAATTAATATACGACTACTTGTTTAGCCAATAATTCCTCAAAAAAAAAAAATTTTCTTTATAATAATTGAAAATTTAATAAAAAGATTTTTCCTATAAATTGCCTATTTATTTAGATTATTTGACTCAATAGTTTCACTACATTATATATCTACAACCAAGAACAATTTACAATTTCCTATTTTCAAACAAAGATCAGTTATTTGTAAACACATTTCCCTGAGTGTTTTCAGAACCTTCTCGTTATCTTTCACTTGCCGCTTCAAGAGACGATCCATACCGCGTAGACGTTAACCATCCCCATCCACCTCAACGAGATTTAAAGAGCTAGAACCTAACTTCCACATTATACATGAACGCCAAACAACACGCTTCTCAGCAACCCTCGATCACATACAAAACTCGTTCGTATATGTCACACTCGAAATTCAATAAATTACGTATGCACGTTCACAATATACACAACACGATCACATAATACATGAACCTTAGTTAGTTTCAATATACTCAATGCTACACTGACTACATAATACATGAAACCTTATTATTTGCAATACACGTTCTACTGGATTGATTACGTAATACATGAAACTTAGTTGTATGTAATATACATATACTAAATTGATCACATGGTACATAACAATCGTTTGGTTGGTACACAATACTTGATTGACCACATGGAACATGAAACTTATTTGGTTACAAAGTGTATGATACTACATTGTTTACATTACACGTGAAAGCTTATTGATTTAAAAAATACATGATGTTCACGTTACACATGAAACCACTTGATTACAAACTGCATGACACTAGAACATACATGAGACTTGAGTACTACATTATACACAAAACTAAATTGCTTACAGTTGTTGCAATTGATTGATCACAATATACATGAAGCATGGTCATACACTTTGTTCTCCAAACTTGAAAACCATAACACATTGAATCTACTCGGGGTTTGACGTATACTTGTTCAAACACGAGGAAGCTGTAACACTTTAAAACAACTCGGTGTTTGACGTATTCTTGTTCAAACACGAGCAGACTATGAAACTTTAAGTTATCTACCATATTTCTCTTTAGTTGCTAACTGTCCTACCTACTTAAGGACATGGTTAGTTATTAGCAACTCATATGTGCAAGCAATATACGTGAACTAAGTGAATATGTGCCATTTTATTTTTTTGACCCACACACAACGGAAGCATCTATACAGACCATGTGATGATACGAGTAATTACGGGTGCACACGTAATTATAAGATCAGCGCATGGAAAACATGGTAAATTTTGTCGTGTGTTGTGACCTAAAACCTATCGTGACATAACAACAAAACTAATGTGATATGACAAGGGCATGGTGGATACGCCAATGGTACTTCCTATATATAGGTGCCCTATCCAATTATCAGGAGTAGCGTTGTTCGTGTCACGTGAAGTTTTTTTACCTAAACCAATGTTTGCTCTTGTCCACTAACAGTTTTGAGCATATCCGACAACATCTTAAACAAACTCAGATCGTCAAGTTCCCATCAAATTCGTTCCAAGTAACGCATTTCATCTTTAGATTCTTCGACATATCTCTCCTTAACTCACTTGAAACTAAAACCCATTGATATCATTCATACTTAACATGAGCTTTAGACCTAAATCTTGTTATCTAGCATACTCCTCATGCCGACAATCAAAACTCCAAACTCATTTCCTTCCGGATTCAGTAGTCTCCACTAGTTAAATTTCGGGACAAAATTCCCTTAACATGGTGAGACTGTAACATCGATGATTTTTCCAGCTTAATTTTTTTAGTTCATTTCACAATCCATTTCAATTCCATACCGTTTCCACGCAATATGTCACGTTAATCACCATCTTGACACATCTCAATTTAAGTTTTCAACTTTGCACAATATACATATTTCTTTCTATTAAATATATAACATAGCATGAATATTTGTATATATGGATATATATATATATATATATATATACATATTTTTACTCAAATCAGATAAAACTTGTAAAGCCTAAATTATGTAAGTACATTTTTTATATAAATGTATTATGAATAAATATATGTGTATATATTTGGTTATTAAATAATTCATTTACACGATTTATTATTTTATAAAAAAGAAAAAAAACTTTCCTTTATAAAATATTTATAATTAAATAAATATTAAATTAGACTTTTACAAATGATATAAATAAAGAAAATAAAAGCTAGTCATGAACCCTATGGAATCAAGATTGAACCCCTATTGTAATTAAACCCCCCTTAGCCTAAATTTTGACACCACCCAATACCCTTGACCAAATTTTGACTCGAGTTGATTTTCAAATTCAAACAAGCCAAATTCTAGCGAATTAGATGCTTAACTCGATTAGATCCGACTGATTTGGACTTGCTCAAGATCCTAAACCCAATATCGACCGGTCTCAGACCCAAATTATCAACCCAATTCAGTTCATGGGCGGTAAACTTTGAATTTAAAACAGGCTTGACTCTTTAGAGTCAAACCGAATCCTAATCCTTTCCAAATCGGACAAATTCAACGCCTTCAATCCCTGAATTCATGCACTGATTGATTCCGCAAGTACCTAACACTAGAACACGACTCAATTCATCTATCACACGTCGAATTAACGCACATTTAGGCCCGACAGTCGTTTCCTTCGAATCAAAAATCAAATCGCGTATTAGGGATGAAATCGATTCAATTCAACCACACACACACTTTCGCACATCACATTACAAACTCCCTGGACCTTCTATCGACTAGCAATACTCCCCTGTATACCAATCAAGCATCAAGAACATCAGACTGTTTGACCTAGCCGTCTGCGTTCATTACCTCACCAAAACAGGTATGATTTATCTTATTTAATTCGTTTTCATTTGAGGATCAAAAGCCCTCTGTCAATTTCATATGACAGAGGGCATTAAACCCAATTCCGTTTGGAATCAAGGCTTGTTCATACGAGTGAAAAATTGGGATTTCTGAATCGAATCGGTTAGCGTATTTAAAGTGTTAACATCCATACTTAACTAGCGAAACCATCTGGTCCGACTAGCCAAGCCTTTGCACCATCGGACCAGATGGTGTGGGTTCGAAACCCTCACATCTGGTCTTTTTGCAAGAATCTGAAACCCAAACCCGGCTCCACTATAACATCATGTTTAAGCATTTCGGGCCTGAATTATGTTCAGGTTGTGGCCCTGGTCTGGTGGTAACTCGCAGCACCAACACAGGAGCCACCCGGGTTCGAGCCGGGTGGCCTGTGTTCATTTTTTTGAAAAGTTTTCGTTATGTTTTAGATTCCATAAAAATTTTGTTATAAACCTAATGCTATTTAAAATGGTTTAATACAATAATCCAAAACTCTAACATAAGACCTCTATTTTATAAATTTAATTGTTAGAATTTCATTTTTTTACAATTAACAATTTATCTTGAATGAAATTATTTTACCTAATTATTATGACAAATTTTTATAAAAGAAATACGTTTCCATGAAACAAAGGTTATAAATCATTCTATAAAACTATATATATACATATATTAAGGTCTAAATCTATATAAAACTTTTCCTAAAATATATTATTAAACATGTATACAATCCGTATTTCTTTTACATACTACTTTAATATGAAATGAATAAATTTATTCATGAATTATCTTTTTACGTTTACAAATTTATTTAGGGTTTTAATATGCATATATATTTACCCTATATTTTGACGCATTGTTATAAATAAATAAATAAATAAAATAGATTTAATTATATTAATACATACAATATCACATTTCTTTTACATATTATTTTTAATTAAATAAATAAAAGAAATTTATTTATTTAAAACTTAAACCCTAACTCAAATTTTATTTTCCAAGCATACTTTGAATCTACATTTTCATACCAAACTTTTTTTTTTCTAAATGACTAAACTCTATTACAAATCCACACATCAAAACCCGTTGAACCCTAGATCTCGTCTTAGAACTCTTTGCATGTTTCTAATTCAAATTCATACACGTTCACTTAGGTTAATTTGTGGTTTTGTGAATCACTTGTGCTTCATACTTGCTAGTGTTATGTGCACAGTTTATTCAGGTGAGTATTACATAGCCACTTTTCACACTTTTAGACTTTTTGGGGTGAAACATGAACTCTATACATACAATTGTTTATATTTACACAAACTACATAAACATAAATCCTTTTTACATTTATGTTTGAGTAATAGGTGTGTTAACTGTTTGTGTGCAATTTATATGCAATAATTAACTATTCAAGCTGACGGTTAACAATGATAGATCTATTGAGTCTGACAAACCCACCCAGATTGGGGTGATTGTTACCGACAACACAGTTTGCATGCTAGTTACAAAGGTTTGATTGTACTTTTGGTTACACAATAGTGGCTCCCCATAAATGCCTTATTTTATCATGTTATGTAAGGATTTGTTAATTCACATCTATATACTATCTATGTACAAACCTGTGTATGCTCACCAATTTTTTAGTTGACCTTATTTTATTCATGTTTCAGGTACTAATGTGTGATTTTGATCAAGGCTTGCTACACATAGGTTTTGGGACTTAGATAATTTTAATTCAAGAACAATTTGTATTTCATTTACGTACTTTGGAATTGGTTTACGTTTGTTTGAATTGAAATGGATTTAATATATTATAATTTAGTCAACCTTGAGCTCATGAACAGTCTACATTTCCCGCCACGACGTATTCCGCCGTCGGTTGGGGTGTTACATTATCCTTCCAGGGCAGTACCTCCAAAGAGATGTTCTGAAACACCCTACTTTTTTTATAATAATTTATCAGAGTTTAATGCGGAAATCGGTACAGATTTTTCAAAACCTTATCACTATAATGACAAAGGTATATTTTATTATAATTTTTTTTACATAAAATATTACATCATGTAACATAGAGATTCATCAACTCCGATCAGCCACGTCCTCAAGAAGCCTCATTCCACGTGCTCTTAACCTGCAGTGTTTGGAAAACGTTTAGGTAAGTAAGTACACTGCATCGTTCATTTTATTAGGAACCCCTTTAGGTTCTTATTGTTCAAGTTTCCCGGGCTCTCGGCGCCCCTGTGACCATCTCCGGACGTACCTCCGGTCACGTCATTCGTATATTTTATTATCATTCATTTTAGGTCCTTTCGCCTTATAGACTAGGCACCTCTACCGGGTCCTCCGCCTATAGACTTGGCACCTTTCTATTCTCATATTTAAGACCCTTCCGTCCCGTAGACTCGGCACATTTTTCCATTCATTATAGAGATCCGCCCCGTAGGCTAGACATGTCTTTTCATTGGGATCTTGAGTATCATAGACTCACAGCCTCCCAATTTATTTCTAACTACTCCTTACCTTAAAACTCCGTAACGGTTTCCCCACGATGCACTAAAGAGGCTTATATATAGGAAGTATCAGCGGCGTATCCACCACCCCTTTAACACTTCGTGAGTACTCCGTTATTCCATTTTAAGACTTAGACTCGTTCCCATCATACATTTATATTTACACATATAGCATGATCATTTATCATGCATTCGCATATTCTCATTTAACACACATTGCATATTTTCACATATAGCATGATCTCTTGTCATATTTTCATATTTATCCATGCTCTAATTCCCTATAAAGGTTTCTCCATGTTACGTTAAAGAGGTTTATATATAGGAAGTATCAGCGGCGTATCCACCACCCCTTTAATGCTCCATGAATAATCATTTACTTAGAATTCAGCATTCTCGTCTATTTCTCATTTAGTAGCATGATCTCTTTATGCTTTTATCTTAACTCTTGCTTTCATCCCTTACAAAGGTTTCGTCATGTTATGTTAAAGAGGTTTATATATAGGAAGTACCAGCGGCGTATCCACCACCCCTTTAACATCTTATGAATACTCCTTTGCTTAAGATTAAGCGTTTCTTATCATTTATTTGATAGCATGACTTTCTCATGCTTTTATCCAATCCTTGCTTTAATTCCTCTTAAAGGCGTCTCTATGATGCATTAAAGAAGTTTATATATAGGGTGTACCAGCAGCGTACCCACCACCCCTATAATACATCACATATATTCCTATATTTGGAATTAAGTCTTCCCATATTCATATTTATCATATATTGTAAACTGGGGTGATTATCCTTACAGAGTAGTACCTCTAACAGAGATGTTCCCAGGAAAGAGTGATGGGTCTAGGAGAGATTTATACACCACTCTTTCCTTAGACAGAACATTCTGTTTGTCAGATAACTACATACCGGTTGGAAGTTCTCACGTACGTTTACTATACATTCATTACTGTCTTTTAGTCTATACCCCTAAACATTCATAATAGTTTCACCACGAAGTACCAAGATATTTATATATAGGAAGTACCAGCGGCGTATCCACCACCCCTTGAATATGTCGTGGATACTCCATTATTTCCGTTTAGTGTTTAGACTAATCCCCATTACCTTCTTTTATTTTCCCCGTACCTTAGTTCCACATATAACACATAACACATAATCACATAATTCACATAAACATTTATCTAAGGTACGGGTCCAGTGTACTTACTATAGTCTTAGGTCGTTTTCTACGCCCGTTCCTCGCTTAAACGTCTCTCCGGATCCGAACCGCACTTGCACTCAAACGCGCTGCACCGGGTCTTCAAATCTTTCTCAGAGTGTTTGTGTGTGTATGATTCTCCATTTGAACAGCCTTAAGAATCTATTTATGGGCTGATTTGGGACCCATGTCGGACCGACATGTCATCCCAAGTCGGTCCGACTTCGGCTGAAGTCGGTGACACGCGTCAAAACCTCTTTTTTTTGCTTCTGCAGCACACGTCGGACCGAAGTGTAATCCATATCGGTCCGACTTCCCCACTTTGGACCGACGTGTAAATCATATTGGTCCGAATTCGAGACGTCGGACCGACGTGTAAAGCATATCGGTCCGACGTGAGTGCTGAGTCATCAAAACACCTGTCAAAGCTTCCCGAAATGCTTCAGCAACACAAGTCAGACCGTTATGCTTAGGATATCTGTCTGACATACCTTATTTTCATATTCTCCTCGTCGAAACACTCCATTTTCATACATTATGGCTTCCGTAACTCTTTTTCTAGCTCGAGATATGCTTATGCGAAGTTTTGGGCTATTTCCAGGCGAATAGTCTTTCCGTTTTGCATCCGGTTAAGTTCTTAGGTCACGTTTCTTAACCAAAATTCATCCCAACTTATTATTATTCAATTCCAACTCCCCCGTTAATCTTTTGGTATCGCGTTTCGTTATCGATACCATTCGTAGCTTTACGTTTGACGTCCCTGTGACCGTTAACCGTTTACGGCTGGATTTTTGGAATGTTACATGTTCCTAGGAAAGAGTGACGGGTCTAGGAGAGATTTACACACCACTCTTTCCTTAGATAGAAAATTTCATTTATCAGATAACTACATACCGGTTGGAAGTTCTCCCGTACGTTTACTATAATTTCATTACTGTCTTTAAGTCTATACCCCTAAACATTCATAATGGTTTCACCATGAAGCATCAAAGAGAATTATATGCAGGAAGTACCAGCGGCGTATCCACCACCCCTTTGATACGTCGTGACTACTCCATTATTCCCGTTTATTGTTTAGACTAATCTGTCATTACCCCGTACCCTTATCTTACACATAGCATATAACACATATCATTTAGTCATGTAATTCACATAATCATATCTAGGGTACGGGTCCAGTGTACTTACTAAAGTCTAGGGTCGTTTTCCTATGCTCGTTCCTTGCTTAAATGCTTCTCCGAACTCGAACCGCACTCACAGCGTATCGTACTCGTATTCAAACGCACCACACCGGGTCCCTTGCTTCTTCACAATTTCGTTTGTGTGTAAGATTGTGTGTTTTGTTGTGAGAAAAGTTCATGGCCAACTTCATCTATTTATAGGCTAGCTCCTGGGTCCGTGACGGACCGTTACCAATGATGACGGTTCGTCGCCGTTTGTTCCTTAGCCGCCAAGTCCTTCGCTAATACGTAATGGACCGTTATCCTTTCGTGATGGTCCGTCTTGACCCGTAACGGACCGTCATAGGGTTTACACACATCACTTCACCAAGATGAGTCACAGGACACGTGTCATTCTCCGGTTCAAACCCTTGCTCAACCCGTAACGGACCGTTACCGTTCTATGATGGTCCGTCATAGCTCGTAACGGACCGTTACCGTCCATGATGGTCCGTTATGGCTCGAAACTTCAAATTTTCATTATAAACCTTGGAATTTGCTTTGCTTGTTTTATTTGTCGTTCTTTTTTCTCGAGCCGTTAAATTTTGGGATGTTACAATTCTCCCCCCCCCCTTAAATTAGGTTTCGTCCTTAAAACCTGCTAGTCATTAAATCGTTGAGGACAAGTTCTCCTCATTTCTTCCTCACTTTCCCAGGTCATCTCTGACCCTTTTCGGTGTTTCCATTGAACTAACACTTGCTTGATCGTTTTGTGGCGTAACTACTTTTCTTTTGTGTCTAGAATCTTTATAGGTTCTTCAACATAGGTTAGTTTGTCATCAACTTCTATCTCTTCAAAAGGAACGTGTGCAACTTCATCCGCTAAACATTTCCTTAAATAAGATACATGGAATGTGTTGTGTATCTTATTCAATTCTTCATGTGGCTCTAACTTGTAGGCTACCTTTCTGACTCTTTTGATGATTCTGAAATGACCAATGAATCGTGGACTTAGTTTCCACGTTTCTTGAATCGGATTAGACCTTTCTAAGGAGATACTTTCAATAAGACATAATCTCCTTCTTGGAATTCTATTCATCTACGTCTCTTATCTGCGTATGACTTCTGTCTATCTTGTGCAGCTTTTAAACGTGCTTTGATTAAGTCAAGATTTTATGACGTGGCTTGAACTATTTCTTTGTTGCCTAACTCTTTCTGAACAACTTCTCCCCAACATACGGGAGTCCTACACCTTCTACCATATAGCATCTCATATGGTTGCATACCAATGCTAGAATGGTAGCTGTTATTGTATGAGAATTTTGCTAACGACATATGATTATCCCAACTTCCACCGAAAACGATTATACAAGCACGTAGCATATCTTTGAGTGTTTGTATCATCCTCTCACTTTGACCGTCAGTTTGAGGATGATATGCTGTGCTCATTAATAATCTAGTTCCCATCTCATCACAGAACTTTTTCCAAAAACGTGAAGTGAAACGAGTATCTCGATCAGAGACAATCGAGACTGGCACTCCATATCTTGAAACAATCTCTTTAATGAACTGATCATCTAACTTTTCTGAAGAGTATGTCTCACATATTGCTAGAAAATGAGCACTCTTAGTTAGCCGATATACAACCACCCAAGTGGTATCATAACCTCTAGTTGTTTTGGTAACTTTGTTATGAAATTCATAGTGAGATGTTCCCACTTCCATTATGGGATTTCTAATGGTTGTAATCTCTCGTAAGGTTTCTGATGTTCTGCTTTAACTTGAAGGCAAGTTAAGCATTTAGCCACATATTTCATAATATCAAATTTCATTCCGGGCCACCAATAATCTTTGCGCAGATCTTGGTACATTTTTGTAGTACTCGGATGAATAGAATATCGTGTTTTATGAGCTTCATCGAGAATCTTAAGTCTAAACTCACCTGATCGTGGTATCCACATACGACCAAATCGAGTCTTGACTTTATACTCACTCTCTTCTAGAAACTTCTCCTTACCAGCCATTCTTTCCTTCTTAACATTCTCACCTTTTAATACTTCGATTTGTGCATCTCGAAGCTGGCTCATGAAATCAGGAGTTATCACTAACTTATATGCTTTCACCCGAATAGGATGATGCTCTTCCTTGCGGCTTAGAGCATCGGCTACCATGTTAGCCTTTCTGGGATGATACAAGATCTCACAATCATAATCCTTGACAAGTTCTAACCATCGTCGTTGCCTCATGTTTAATTCCTTCTGGTAAAAGAAATACTTAAGACTTTTGTGTTCGGTGTAAATCGTACACTTCGTTCCGTATAGGTAATGCCTCCAGATCTTTGGTGCGAACACCACTGCAGCTAATTCCAGATCATGGGTTGGATAGTTTGCTTCATGTGTCTTTAGCTATCGAGAGGCATAGGCTATCACCTTTCCTCTTTGCATCAGAACACATCCTAACCCAAGTTTCGAGGTATCAGAGTCTACCACAAAGTCTTCTACTCCTTCTGGCAATGTCAGAACCAGAGCTTGAGTCAACCTTTCTTTCAAAGTATGGAATTCCTTCTCTTGTGTCGCATTCCATTCGTATTTCAAGTTCTTTCGAGTTAGCTTAGTTAATAGGGTGGCTATCTTGGAAAAATCCTGGATGAATCTTCTATAATAGCCAGTTAACCCCAAGAAATTCTAACTTCTGATGGGTTCTTAGGTGGAGACCATTTCATTACAGCCTCTACCTTTGCTGGGTCTACTGAGATGCCTTCTGTATTTACAACATGGCCAGAAATTGAACTTCTCTCAACCAGAATGCACATTTTGAGAACTTTGCGTAAAATTTCTCTCTTCGAAAACTACTAAGTACTTCATGAGGATGTTGTGCATGTTCTTCTTCACTTTTTGAGTAAATCAAAATGTCATCATTGAAGACAATAACGAATTTGTCTAACATTGGCTGGCATACTCTATTCATGAGGTCCATGAAGACCGTCGGAGCATTCGTCACTACAAAAGGCATCACTACAAGTTTATAGTGTCCATAACAAGTTCTGAATGTTGTCTTAGGGACATCCTCCTCCCATACCTTGACTTGATGATAACCGGATCTCAAGTCGATTTTGGGAAACCAACTTGATCCTTGTAATTGATCAAACGGATTATCAATTCTAGGTAAAGGATACCTATTCTTAAGAGTCAGTTTGTTCAATTCAAAGTAGTCTATACACATTCTCATACTACCGTCTTTCTTCTTTACGAATATGTAACATCCCGGATTCTCGTTTAGAGAACGGGTTTGTAATCATTGTACATAATTGTCCGTGGGTATAGAAGATTCGACGGGTGAAGTACGTTATCGTTTGTATAAATAATTAGACGGGGGTTTAAGTATAACTACCGAGACCTTAGGGTAAGTTTTGTAAAAGCTTCAAGACGGGCCAAGCCCGAGTGAGGGTAGGCTAGCGTGTCGGGGCCGAGCCCGGTCCAAGAAACACACCCATTAGGGTGTTACGCAAAGGGAGGAAACCCCATTTGGGTTTCTTGCGGCTGCCAAGAAGAAAGAGAGAGGAGGAGGAGCCGTTCCTCGAGTTCCTTGTTCGAATCAAGGTATAATCGTGATCCTCTAATCATTGTTTACGTGTTCTAAGTGCCGGATAATCATAATAATCGTTTTTATGATTCTAGGGTTTCGAAAAGAGACGAGCTTTTGAGAGAGACGAGTTTCTTGGTGATTCGATTTACACGAGTCACACGGATCGGAGGTATATTATCGAAAACCTTTATGTATAATCATAGGGTATCATTTAGATTGAGAGTTTGATGAGTTTGGGGATTGGCCGAACCCGGTAGGGTGGCCGATGGGTGGACGTAAGACCCCAACACGACGGGGAAAGGCTTCCACGTCGGGTCACGCGGCTGTGGTGGCTTCAAAAGACCAAGGCAGGAGTAGGGAGGGGCTGTGACGACTCAAAAGGGACAACGGCGACGCGGTGGAGTCGTAGAAAGCACGTGGAAGTTGTGGCAGAAGGCCGTTGGGGCTGCAGGTGGCAGCCGGAGACGGCGGGAACCGGTTTGGTGTGACCGGTAGCTATAGGAGGAGTCGAGGGTAACTGATACGTGTTCGGTGGCCGTCTTGATCGTATACGGGCGCGTATACATGCATGGGGGTTGCATGGGGAATTAGGGTTTTGCATGGCGTCATGCACATGTATGTGACCATGTGTGATGCCGAGTTAGTCGAGTAGGCTAAGGTTTAGCATTGGGTCATATATCGACTCGCGTATTATGTTTATTATAGGTGCGAGGTTGAAAGGCGAGCACGAGGCGTTAGCGAGTTCTAGAGAACGAGGTGTGTCGAGCAAAGGTGAGTTTCTATCACCCACTTTTAAGTGTTTTATTGTTTTGGGCATGAATACATGTGAAACGTGATTTCAGTAAGTTGCAGGCATAGACGACGTTTTTGGTAAAGATAAATATATATTTTTAAGTAGTCGTTATGCTTGCATGTGTTTTTGAGTTTGTGTCACGTACTTAAACGTCGTGGCGGGAGATTAAGCGTATTAGTCAACGAGGTATTGAGTCTGGCATTAGTCAGGCGGGAGATCGAGCGTAAGCTTGATATTGTGTTGACGTTTGTCAACGGGATATTGTGTCTGACTTAAGTTAGGTGGGAGATCGTGTTTGCTTGTGTCTTCGGACCAGACAACATGGTGTATTTGTTTGTCGATAAAATATATTTTGTTTGAACTGTTGAGAAACTATTATGAATAAACCATTGAGATGGAAACCATTTTATAACGTTTTGGGATTTAATATTCCCTAAGGAACTACTATAGAACTCACTCAGCGTAGCTGACTTTTAAGCATGTATTTCAGGTAAAGAGAAGGTGTGAGCTGGCGGCTTCTGGAAGACATTTGGTTACCGTGGGTGTTTGTGATGACATTAATTATTAGTTATTTCGGTGAGACATTTTGATATTAGTACTTTATTTGAATTATGAATTGGGTCGGGTAATTAACCTTTGTTGACTATTTGTTTTTCCGCTGCAATAAATTGTGTTTAGTTTGATGTCTATGACTACTTAACTTGCGTTGAGCCAACAAGTAAGGTTCCCGGTTTTGGGGACTTACAGAATAGAACTGGTGCACCCCAAGGGGACACAATAGGGCGTATAAACCCCTTGTCGAATAATTCTTGCAACTGTGACATCAACTCTTTCATTTCTGTTGTTGCTAACCGGTATGGAGCCTTAGCTACCGGTTTAGCTTCAGGAATTAATCGATTTTGAATTCGATCTCTCTCTCAGGTGAAGCACCTGGAAGATCATCTAGAAATACCTCGGGTAATTCATTCACCACCGAAACTTGATTTAGTTCCATCTCTTTCATCTTCGTCTCAGCTACATAAGCTAAGAACACTTGGTGACCTTGCTTCACGTAGCTACTTATCTTACCCATCGTACATAACGTGATCTGGTTTTGTCGTTCGCCAATGATGCTAACTTCCTTTCCTGTAGGCGTCGTGAATTGCACGATCTTTTGGTTGCATATAATTGTTGCAACATGCGAAGATAACCAGTCCATTCCAATGATCACGTCGAATTCTTGCATTGTCATCGGGATTAAGTTGACGAGATATTCTTCTCCTTCTATCAGTAGTCGGCAATCTCGACATATTTCAGTTACTACGCAGTTTCGATCACTCGTAATTTTAACCTCTAATGCCTTAGCCAACTTACTTCTATTGAAGTTTCTAGTGTTTGCATATTTTAATGAAATAAATGATCAACTAGCTGCCGTATCGAACAAAATACAAACAGGTAGGGTATTCAAGAGGAATGTACCTTATACAACGTCAGGAACATCTTTCACTTCCTTAGTAGTGATCTGAAAAGCCCTACCTCTTGGCTTTGGAGCTTCGATCCGTTTGACTTCATTTTCTGCTACCCTCGATCCTTCTCTAGTCTTTTCTGTTTGAGATCGTCGCGCAGGACATTCCCTGCTAAAGTGTCCTGGCTGATAAAAGTTGTAGCACAATCTGGTTCCACTCATACACTGCAATGCAGTGTGTCCTGCCTTTCCACACTTGTTACAAGTAGTAGACCTGAACCGACACTCTCCCGGGTGCCTCCTTCCATAAATTTTACAATCGTGTACACCTCTCTTTTGGGAGGAACCGCCTCCCGGTTTATTGAACTTAAATCTTTTAAGAGGCATAGGAGAAGGATAACTTTCTCCTTTCCTCTTCCCATTTCTTTCAGCCTGCGTTTTGAGCTTCGTCTCGCGCTCTCGAGCCCAATCAATCATTTCCTCCAAGTTCGCGCACTTGGATGGATGGATGAAATCTCGAATCTCTGTTTTCAAAACAAGATGGTATCTTGTCATCCATATTTCTGGGGTTGTTAACAAAGCTGGAAAGAACCTAGCCTTGTCAAAGAAAATCCCCGTGATCTCATCTATAGACTCCGTTGTTTGACGGAGTTGAAGGAATTCCTCCGTGATTCTTTCAATTGCCGCTCAAGGGCAATAATGTTTCAGGAACAGATCCTTGAAGTCTTCCCATTTCATCTCCTTGATTGTATCTCTATCTTTCTCTCTCTTCACTACTCCCCACCAATCATCAGCTCGTTCTTTTAATTGGTCGGTAGCAAAGGTGACCTCATCTTCCTTCTCAAAGTGACATGTATCGAACGTCGTTTCTATTGAAGCGATCCATCTCTAACTTTCTAAGGGATTAACAGCTCTAAAGGCTTACAGGTCTTGAAATCCTTATACGTGCAACGAGTTGATTTCGTATCAACTTTCGGATTCCTTCCTTCTCCATTATGAGTAACATCTTTATGGCTTTCAAACTAGCTTTCTAATGAGTTCTGTAGATCTGCTTGTAAGATTGGGAAATTTGCATCGAATACCTTTCCTACTTCTATTGCAATTTGCCTCCGGATATTTTTCGGGACTTGCTCGACTTCGTTCTCATCATGAAGTGGAGAATCAGCTCTCCTGTGGCTTCCCTCGTCACGTATTTTGTCGTTCTGATGTTCAGCCATCGTTTGCTGATACATGAATTCCGTTTAATCTCTCATTTAATTACCCTAATCATAGTCTAGGGTTTTATACTAAAGGTCTTTTATTAGTTTAACCATATCAAGTATTCTAGGGTTTCACATAAGGCCCTATCTATGCATGTTACACATATGCACATTCATTCATGCATTTTAATCATGCATAATCACACTTCCGGCTTACTATCTGTTGACATAAGTAATCATATGATGTTTGCGATATCATGATGGTCCCATACATTAGCTCCAATACTGGCAATGTATAAGGCAATGTATGTTACATTTCATGATACTCCAAACTGTCACATGGAGCTTATCTCATACAAATTTCTTCCCACGTATACTCATACATTTCTGTTCTAGCACTGGAATTTAAACATACCTGCTTCCTTGGACGGTCTCAGATTAAATCCCTATTTATATCACGAGCACTTATGGTTTGAGTTTAAGTACCCCTTCTGATACTTAAATCCCTCAAACCGTGCTCTGATACCAACCTGAAACACCCTACTTATCTCTTATTTTATCAGAGTATTATATTGCAGAAAACGGTCTCAGTTTCATAAAACCTTGCAATAAAATGGCTAAGGTATATTTTCACTATAATATTCATTTATAAAAGATGATATATTTACATTATACAACATAGAGATTCTTCAATTCCGACCGCTCCATCCTTAGGAAGCTCTACTTCACATGCTTCTTTCCTGCAGTGTTTGGAAAACATTTTTGAATTAGCATACGCTAAGTAAGTACACTGCATCGTTCATTTTATTATGACCCCGTTAGGTTCTTATTATTGTTCAAGTTTCCCGCGCTCTCGGCGCCCCCGTGACCATCTCCGGACGTACCTCCGGTCACGTCATTCATATATTTTATGGGTATGCTAACCCCCTTGCAACCATCTTAGGTCGTACCTTCGGTCCGAGTTTTGGCAAGGTTCTTATACTCGTCAGTATAGACCCCTTGCATTTTTCATGAAGACTCATTCATTTCCTCAGCCCCGTAGGCTTGGAATTACTTTTTCCTCGGCCCCGGAGGCTTTGAATCTTTTCCTCCTCAGCCCCGTAGACTTGGAGTCCCTTTTTAGTTTTCTTCTTTATTATTGAGATCCACCTTACAGGCCGGGTATCTCATTTCATTTGGGACCTTGAGTATCTTAGATTTACAGCCTCCCAAATGTATCAAGCATTTGTTTTCATTTCATGTATATGCTTGACTTTATTTCCCAACCAGTTCTCACCTTAAAACTTCGTAACGGTTTCTCCACGATGCATTAAAAGGGTTTATATATAGGATATACCAGCGGCGTATCCACCACCCCTTTAACACTTTGTTAGTACTCCGTTATTCCATTTTAGGGTTTAGACTCTTTCTATTATACTCATTCATACTTGCACGTATTATCATGCATTAACGTATTCATATTTATCATGCATCACTCTTTCCTTAGACATAGTGATTTACACACCACTCTTTCCTTAGACAGAAAATTTCGTTTGTCAGATAACTATATACCGGTTGGAAGTTCTCCCGTACGTTTACTATAATTTCATTACTCTCTTTTAGTCTATACCCATAAACATTTATAATGGTTTCACCATGAAGCATCAAAGAGATTTATATATAGGAAGTACCAGTGGCGTATCCACCACCCCTTTGATACGCCGTGACTACTCCATTTTTCCCGTTTAGTGTTTAGACTAATCCGTCATTACCCCGTACCCTTGTCTTACACATAGCATATAACACATATCATTCAGTCACGTAATTCACATAATCATGTCTAGGGTACGGGTCCAGTGTACCTACTATAGGCTCGGGTCATTTTCCTATGCTCGTTCCTTGCTTAAATGCTTCTTCGAACTCGAACCACACTCACAGCGTATCGTACTCGTACTCAAACGCATGCACCGGGTCCCTTGCTTCTTCACAATTTCATGTGTGTGTAAGATTGTGTGTTTTGTTATGAGAAAAGTACATGGCCAACTTCATCTATTTATAGGCTGGCTCCTGGTCCGTGACGGACCGTTACCAACAATGACGGTCCATAACCGTTTGTTCCTTAGCCGCCAAGTCCTTCGCCAATATGTAACAGACCGTTATCCTTTTGTGATGGTCCGTCATGACCCGTAACGGACCGTTACCCTTCATGACGGTCCGTCATAGGGTTTACACGCGTCACTTCACCAAGATGAGTCACATGACATGTGTCATTCTCCGGTTCAAACCCTTGCTCAACCCGTAACGGACCGTTACCATTCTGTGACGGTCCGTCACGGCTCGTAACGGACCATTACCGTCGATGACGGTCCGTTATGGCTCGAAACTTCAAATTTTCGTTTTAAACCTTGGACTTTTCTTTGCTTGTTTTATTTGCCCTCCTTGAGTCACACCCCCAAATTTCAACTAACGGAGTTTTACCGTTTGGGAAGTGACGAACCAGGATCTCAGACATTAGTTACTTTGAACGAGTCTACATGGGACTCAAATGATAATATCATATCAATCAGAGTTTCAATGCGGAAGCGTAAAGGAAAGTAAATGCGCAAAACACACGCGCCCAAACCAACAATCCAAAAGTCCAAACGTCCAACCAAACCAAGTATAATACAAAATAATCCAAACAAACATAAATAAGCATCAATCAAAATAGATGAATCCCATGCATGCCCTAATGTGCACCTGTGCCTTATCTTAGCGACCTGAGAAAACATGTAAGAAGATATGTCAACACGAGGTTGGTGAGTTCATAGGTTTTCAATATATAAATAAGCGTTTACCAGATTTATGATCATTCAATATGTATCTATAGGTAGCTAACCTATGTTCTTGTTTAACTCAAGTGCTTGCAACCAAAGCTGACTGTTTGTTTATTTGCCTCCTACCAGGTCTATCAACACTGGCGGTGTGAGTAGGCTAACATTTCACCCATTCGATCTCAAATCGAGTTAGCGTGACTAACGCGAGTGGGATTTGTCAAACCCAGTAGTACTACTAAACATTACCTCGCTAAGATCCATATTGACGGTCTATCAACACTGGCGGTGTGAGTAGGCTAACATTTCACCCATTCGATCTCAAATTGAGTTAGCGTGACTAACGCGAGTGGGATTTGTCAAACCCAGTAGTACTACTAAACATTACCTCGCTAAGATCTATATTGACGGTCCGATAGAAGATGAGGACTTTCTGTGATAGCGTGTCACGCTTAGCTTTAACATCGATAACATACGAATTACAAAATCTCAAAATAGTTTAATCATGTTTTCTCCCCCAAGTTAAAACAGTAAAAAGGGGCCGTGAAAACTCACATGCGTTGCGTTGTAGGTAGTATCACACAAGAGACAAGTTGGAACCACGAGTGTAAGTCTCAAAAGACTTACGAATGCCCTAAAATTATTAACACATAAATTAGGGATAATAATGGGAATTGTGACAGTGACACGGAATGTTAGAATGTCCTAACACATTCTAAGGATTTAGGAATAAACGAACGTGTCGACGGAGCTTTATATTTATATAAATATATACATATCTTATCATAACGATATTACGGAATTTGCGTCACGAGCCGATTGTTGATAACGGATAATAATTACATAATTATTTTCATACGCTTGAGTTGTTTACAAAGGTTAGGGAAATAATATAATTTGTACATTGTTTTACTAATACCGGTCACGGGTTGAAAATAATATAATTATATTATTTTATACGAGACCACTGTTTGAAAAGTACATAATTACATTATTTTTTAAAAGTGGAATAAATAATAAAAATTGTTACAAAATTCAAACCCGAGCCTACGGGTTGTTTCCCGGGCTAAAACTCATTTATATATTATTATAATAATATAGGGTTTGATTTTTATTAATTAAGTATTACCAAAAAAATGCTCAAAAATTATTTGTGGGAGCCCGGTCTCGAACCCGGGTCTCTCCCAGACACGCACAAGTCTCTAACCAGTCCCTCCCGCTAGGGTGTCGCGTTAGATACCCGGATTGAATTGGTTTTATGCTACTAGTACCTTTGGTATCCCTCCCCAAATACACCCGCGATCGAGACTGTCCTAATACTCATGATTTCGACTTCGATTTAACATAGGAATATCGGGGTTTTGTTCATTGATCTAAGGCGAGTCTGTGAGTGAAGCTAATTGCAAAATGGTTAGGTTTAAGATCGTTAAATTTATGAAAAATAGGCTGAAACCCTAGGTATGAATGCCAATTTGATTAGATCGATTCTGATGTTAGAAACTTTTGGATTTATGGGGTTTTTGATAACAAGATGATTGCGAATCCAACCATGAGGTTTAATTTGATTGAGATAGCCGTTAAGGTCAAAACCCCCAAATTGATTCAAGAACAAACCCTAATTACTGGATCAAGATTAAATCGATGATAGAAGCCATAGGTTTCATGGGGCTTTCGATCTACAGAAGATCACGAGTCTAACGGTGTAATTTAATTGGATTTAAACGTGGTTTGTAGTTGAATTTGATAAATTGGTTTTATATGAACCCTAGATTACGGTTCACAACAATTTCTATAATAAAACGTTGAATTGACACGAGGTTTTCAAGAAGATGATATTGCGAATCGAACTGTATAGGTTAGTTGAATTTTGTTTGAGTCTAGACTAGGGTTCGATTAAACTGGAAATGATAAGAACCCTAGAATTCGATCTTGATTGGGTTAATGTTATAAACCCCAATTAGCATAGGGTTTTCAATCCATGAATAAAAACGAAAGTGTGGATGCAAACAATTAACAGAAACGTTTCCGGATTGATGGTGATCGACCAAATGTAGGCCCGACTTCGAATTGCATAATCCCGAGGTTCTGGTTGCGTCTCTGGTGAATGTGGTATGTGCAAAAGCTTCGCAGGGTCTTGCTTGTCGTGTGCAGGAGTTCAATTTGTGTGAGTAATACATGAATTTGTTCAATTTGATGATCGATGATGACAGGGGCGACGGTTACGGGTTTAATGGACATAATTGGGTTTAATTCGAATCAATAACAGGTTTTAATGCTCTAATGATGAGAGTAAATGACATATACGTATAATTCAGTTAATAATTCGAATAGAAATTGGTTATGGAATTCGAATTTAGATCAAAGGTCACGATTTTGACTTTACAAAGTCAAATAGGATTTATTTGAATTGATTTTGACTTTGGGAGTCAACAATTCAAGTTTTGGGACTAGGCAAAACTAGTCCCTGCAGTTTAAGATCAGAAATTGGCAGAAATAGCCCTTGGGATTTAATATCGAGTTAACTGGGTTAGGTTTTAACAAGAAACTTATCGGAATTTCTAACAGTACTAACTGAAAAAGTCCGGATTGTCACATCATCCCCTAGTTGAAAGAAAATTTTCGTCCTGAAAATTAAATAATAATAATAAAAAAAATTTCCCGAGATATCACACCTTGTTTCTCGAGCCGTTAAATTTTGGGATGTTACACCGCAACAATATAAGTTATTGTTGATGGTTAAGTCTATCAGCAGCAAACTTAGTTACTGCTGATGGATATAGTGGTCTGCAGCAAAGTTGTTGCTGCTGATTGCCTTAAAGCTATTCGCAGCAAATATGTTCCTGCGGATGGCCGAAAGTAATCAGCAGCAAAAACTTTTGCTGCTGATGACTAAAACTTTCAGCAGCAAAACTATTTGCAGCTGACAAATGAAGTTATAAAAAATGACTCAAAATATTTTTGAATTTTCAGAATGATCTTATTAACAATAAAATAAAGATAAACACATTTATTATTGAAACTTTTAGAAAATAATTTTAATCAAAGTTCATCGTTCCAATGGACTCAACTACATATCTAAATCTAGCTTTATCAAAAGCTTTAGTGAACAAGTCAGCATATTGCTCATTGATATGAACTTTGGTTAAAATAATTCTCCTTTTCTCAGCTTGATCTCTAATAAATGATACCTGATGTCAATGTGTTTTGTTTTAGAGAGCTACACAAGATTGTTGGTAATTGATATAGCACTCTTGTTATCAATATGAATGGGAGTTGCCGTGAATGTCACTCAATAGTCCAGCATTTGACTTTGAATCCAAATCACTTGAGCACAACAATTGGAAATTGCAATGTACTCTGCTTCTATTGTTGATGTTGACACACATGTCTGCTTCTTGCATTGCCAAGAGATAAGTCTTCCTCCTAGAAATTGACATCCTCCTAAAGTGGATTTCTTGTCCAAATTTCAGCCTCCATAAGCACTGTCAGTGTATGCATACAGATTGAATTTGTCATTTTTAGAGTACCAAAGCCCCAGTCTTGGAGCTCCCTTCAGGTACCTAAAAATTATCTTGACAGTTTGGAGATGTGAAGTCTTTGGAGCTGCTTGAAATCTTGCATATAGGCATAATACAAAAATGATATCTGGTCTGGAAGCAGTCATATACATGAGTGATCCAATCATTTCCATGTACTGATGTTGATCAGTGTCTTGACTATTTTTGTCTGGGGACAGTTGATGGTGCACTTAAATTAGAGTTCTTGCAGCAGTACAGTTAGCCAGCTTGAATCTTTCCAAAATGATTTTGAAATATTTTGATTGGCTGATGAAGATTCCATTTGGAACTTGTTTGACTTGTAGAACCAAGAAGAATTTTAGTTCACCCATTGAACTCATTTCAAACTTTGAATACATTAGGGTCTCAAAGTCTTTGCACAGTTTCTTCTTTGTTGATCCAAAGATGATGTCATCTACATAGATTTGCACCAGTAGAATCTCTCCCCCTTCATCTTTGATAAACAAAGTCTAATCAATAGCACTTCTTCTGAAATTGTTGCTGAGTAGATATCCTGACAGTGTTTCATACCAGGCTCTTGGGGCTTGATGTAACCCATATAGAGCTTTGTCTAGTTAGAACACTTTGTCAGGATGTGAAGGATCTACAAAGCCAGGAGGCTGTCTAACATAGACTTCCTCACCAATATTCCCATATAGAAAAGCAATCTTAACATCCATCTAATAGACAGTAAAGCTCTTGGATGCAGCATATGCTAGGAAGATTATGATTTCCTCCAGCCTGGCAACAGGTAATAAATACCTCACCATAATCAATTCATTCTTCCTGAGTGTAGTCTTGAGCTACAAGTCTGGCTTTGTTCTTGATTACAATCCCTCTCTCATCTTGTTTGTTCCTAAAGACCCACCTTGTGCCTATAGCAGTTTGCCCAGGTGGCAGATCAACTAGGGTCCACACTTCTTGTCTCTTGAATTGCAGCAGCTCTTCCTGCATTGCTTCAATCCAGCTGCTGTGTTGCAGAGCTTCATCTATCTTCTTTGGTTCAACTTGAGACAGAAAGCAGGAGTACAAACATATATTGGCTTCATGTGACTTTCTTCTTGTCTAAACTCCTTGTTGAACTGGACCAATGACATTCTCTAGAGGATGTTCTTTATTATTCTTTGGGCTGGAAAAACATCCAGCTGAATTCCTTGGTCAAGATTGCTGTGGTTTTGATTAGGAACTTCATCAAGAGAGTTGTTTGTTATGTCATCCAGACGGTCTATATAAACTATAACAAAAACCTAACCTAGACTCCTAAGTAATAATAGGAATACCTATGAACTAAACCACACTGACAGGCAAGTGTAGCACAGCTTAACGGTATACCGAGTTATCGAACCCTAGAGACACTATGTAACAAAACTAGACTCTGACTCGGACTAAAGATTAATTGGTTTGGGGGGTTTACTACACTACTATTTAAACTAATAAATGTAGAAAGCAAAGATCGACTAAACTATCGAGAACAAGATCTAAGGTAAAATCAGAAGATGGGAAGAATACTACCTAGGTCGGAATCCTACTCGCAAAGTACAACTTCTTCCGGTTCTGGAAACTGTGATGGATCTGGGTTTCTAAAGATGAAAACTAAAGACTACCTAGTGGATCCCTAATCACTCTCAGTGTGTCACCAGCTAAGCTACCTAAAGATGTACTCAACTCACCAGATTGTTAGATCACTTCTCAGGTATTTCCAACTATGATAAAGTACCCTCAGGACAGATTACCTCTCAGTCTCATTGTCCACGATACATTCGAAGAATGCACGGGGTAATCTCAAGATAACAATTATGAATTGAATAGAAACAATCACTAGACACCTAATACCGACTTACTCTCAGACAGCTGACACTCGGATTCCTAATGACGAAGACTAAACGACTAATTCTCATCTCTCGGGTATTGAACTAGGATACACACTCAATTCAAATCAGCAATCAATCACAATCCTTATGGTCACTACGTCTAGCAAACCACTCACAATCACAAACCCTAAGATCTAAGACATAGACACGTAGATCAAACTGGCAGACAACCACAATCAATGCAAGGAATTGAAATCAAACACAATCAGACATGAGCATACATATTCATCACAATTATTAACTCTAAGATTGCTTACAAAATCATTAGTCCATTCAAAATAACCAAAACCGATAAAAATCAATACTTTAACATGTATTCATCATGTGACTTAGGCAGTATAAAAGTTTTAGCCAAAGATCATACTCAAAACAACTGAAACAGAAGTATTAAGCAAGAACATGGTATCAAACATTCAAATCAAAATCAAACGAAAGAGAATTGGAACCTGAAAATCTATCTCTAACCACCTCGGATCCTATAGCTCCAAACTTTGACTCCAATTAGCTTCGTTTCTTCGAAAATCGTCCCAGAACTCTCTCTGGATGGCTAAGATACGAACCCCTTGAATAATGGCATAAGAATTCTATTTAATTTCAAATTCTAGGGTTTTACGAAAATCAGGTCTCTCGCGTACCGCGAGACATTTGGGTTGGGTTCCTCGCGGAACAAAATAGTCACTGCCTCATCTGGCTTTCCTTGTGTACCGCGAGAGTTGTCCTTCTGGTCTTCGCGTACCGCGAGGACATGAAACTTCAACTTTTTCTCTTTTGATCTTTCGACTTCACTCTCGTGCTCGGTTTCTTCATGATTTGACTTGTAATCATCACGAGCACCTGTAAATATATCATAGACTCAAATGTACATCAAAACGACTCAAAACTAAGTAAAAACGCACAAAACACTAGGAATAAAGATGTGTGCTTTGCACTACATCAAACATCCCCACGCTTAACCTATTTAGTCGTCGAAAAAGTTGCAAATGGAATCATAACTCAGATCTAACTTAACAAACATCAATTACTAATCAACAAAACATACTCACGCGTTAAAAAGCAATAATCATTACTTCTGTCTGATTAAACCCAAACACCAACTTTCAAACCCTCGTTACGTGTTCTAATATTATATTACCAAGCATATCAATCCATCTATGTGACTCACACTTAATAGTTACAGATCTACCTAATCTCGTCTCACGGTCATGTTTAGGCACAGATCAAACCATATAGATTTACCCTACCACGTTAAACTAAAATTTACAGGTTTTTAGAAATCAGATGAAATATGAATGAATGGATGAAATATGAGCATTATTAAGCAAATTAAACTTCATCTAGAGGCGTTTCAACTAAGTCACTATTCCGGAAGGTAACACATAGACTAAGTCCGTTTCAACCAAGTCACTATCCCGGAAGGTAACACATAGACTAAGTCATAATTAATGAATCACATAAGAATCAACCCAGTGGTGTTTCAATCAGGCTGGAACCCGACGTGTGACACGTAGGCGAAACTTAGATTTCAATTAAATAAGCTCAAGAATTATGGAATTTATGGATGTGAGCGCCACCTAAACTCGGATTTATTCTCATAAAAAGAGAGTGATGTGCCATGAAATTTCAAAAACCTCTAAATTTTAACTTAACGTGGTACCTATAACCATTTGTTGACAGTTTCAGTATTACCGACACCCTAAGATTAGTACCCACAAGATATCATGATTTTAAATCAATTAATTCCTAAACAACACAAACAGGATATTTAAGCTATTCTAGTTAGCTGGGTCTAACAAAACATCACTAATTAGACGCGTTTTCTATTATTTAACCATTTAAACTCACAAGTAGATCAGGTTGTCCTTCATTTTCCATGTATATGCAATTATTTCCATGGACATTTTTCAAAAAAAAATTTAGTTTTTTTTGTATTTTTGAATTTTTATAAACAAGACAAACTAGACTCAACTAGACACTCACATCCCCACACTTGAAAGACACATTGTCATCAATGTGAAGCAAAACACAACTAAAAATAAAAATGCAAAAATAAACAAAACAAATAGGAAGCGACTTAGCTGGTAATGTAACATGAATGGTCCAGCATTACTCTTCCACGTGTGCACCGTATAGCATTTCGGTCGTGGTTGCACAGACTGTCGGGTTGCCTTTACAAACTTTGTATAAGTGATGATCAATCCTGCCCGAATGGAGATTGAGTACGGGCGGAATGATAAATCCTACAAAATAAACCTCACAACAAACCTGCAACATTAAACTAACTCAAATTAAAAATAAAGACTCGATTGACTCAAACTGACTCACTAAGAATTAAAGACTCAAGATAGATAGATGCAGAAAAACATATTCGATGGGTGACAAACACATAGACATGAATGCCACAGCAAGGTAGGTCATCGGTCACGAACGGTTTCAAGTTTCACATGGTAGTGGTGTGGTAGTGGTGGTGGGATGGTATGAATGGTAATGGATGGTAGATGATCCATGGTAGATGAAGAATGGTGGTGTAGTGGATGATGGGCGGTGGTGGATGGTTAGTAGTGGTGAATGACGGTGTGCGGTGAGGGATACCATGGAAAACAAGGAGGAAAGGCACTTCCAGGGGTGCCCCGCTTACCGCGAAGAATAGGCGGCCACTCCTCGCGTACCGCGAGGGAGTGGCATTTAAGCCGGCAATATCTTTTGTCTCCCGCGTACCGCGAGAAACCTCAAACACACCCACGCATACCGCGAGGGACCCGTGGTGACAGAAAGTTAAGGGGGTTTTTAGAAAATTTTTCACCCCTTAACTTCTTCTCACCCAATTTCCAATAGAAACTTATTCCAAGCATAAAAACCAATGTAAAAATACCTGGAACTTCATTCCTGATGATTTCCTTTGCCGAATCGAACATGAATCCCTACATAAACTGACACAAACAAAACACATACCGAAAAAGACACGGACTCAGACAAAGTAAAGCAAACAAACTCTACATCTCGGGCACGTGCCCAAGACTCAAGCAAGCCTATCAGGAGGCTTCTCCTTGATCCTAACCGGCACCGCCTTCATCCTATGCGGTCTCCCGGTCCTCCACAACCTCAACACTTTTAAACTCCTATCAAACACTGAACTCATATTACATGTAGCACTAAAATCCTTCCACCACAGCTTATACTTACCCGGTCCAAAGATAATATGATTCAAATAACCAAGTAGCTTATCACCCATAAACCTCCCCACACTTGGGGTTTTCAGCAGCCTAAAATCAGATGACTCTATGACGGGGCGAGTTCTTTTACGGGGTGGCCTAGACCTAGGAACACTAGAACTAAGGGTCGGATCAACGGTTCTCCCCTAAGAATGAATAACAAGGATGGATAAGGGATAGGGTACTGGTATTTCTAACAGTGTGACCCCTACACCTTCACCAGGATCATCGAGATCCTCAACACTCTCCTCTAACTTCCCCACACTTGGGGTTTTTCCTATGATCTTATCAAATTCAGCTATCATCTCGAGCAGATCATCAGGAACCTCTTCGCCGTATTCATCCGGCCCATCTAACAATCTCTCCAACTCTACCGCCCAATCAGATGATTCTTCTAAATTTGGGACGGGTTCACCTACTTCTATCTCTGGATCAGAGTCCCAATGGTTGTCCGTGAAGGCCTCAAGCACGCACACGGAGTGGCTATGCTTGCCAATATCCCTCTCGGGCTTAGCAGTATCAAATGTGATCATCTCATCCCCCACACGGAGTGTGAGTTTCCCGTCAAAGACATCGATCATCACCTTGGCGGTACGTAGGAACGTGCGTCCTAGGATGAGTGGAACTCTATCATCCACTTCCATGTCCAGAATGATGAAATCCATGGGGAAGACAAACTTCCCTACTTTCACTAACAGATTTTCCACAATTCCCCGTGGATACTTGATTGAGCGGTCAGCCAAGGAAATACTCATGCTCGTCGGCTGCAGTTCACCTAGGTCCAACTGTTTATACATAGAATATGGCATCAAATTGATGCTAGCACCTAGGTCGGCCAACGCATAGTGCGAGGGCAAACTGCCTAGGAGACACGGGTTCGTGAAATGACCCGAATATCCTAATTTCTCGGGTAGCTTGTTCTGCACCACAGCAGAACATTGCTCACTAAGTGAGACTTCAGAGATCCCTCCTAGTTCTTTTTGTTAGAAAAAAAGATCTTTGAGGAACTTGTCATACTTAGGCATATGCTGGAGGACCTCTATGAATGGGATATTGACCTTGAGTTGTCTAAACATATAAAGGAAAGTACCATATTCCCTAGCGTTCTTATATGGCAGTACGCGCGCTGGGTAAGGCATACGACTCAAGTCAACCCCGGGAGACTTCATCTCCACCCCCTTCTTCTTCTCCACTGCCCTCTCGGCAGGCTTCTCCATCTCTATCTCTTCATCCACCAGCTCTTCTTCTTCTACAACCGGTGGGATCTCTTTCTCTTCTGCCCTATGACTTCTTGTCAACACAGCTTTCAACTCGGGCTCCTCTACCATCCTAGCTTCGATCTCAGCAAATCGAGCTCTCCAGTCTACCTTGTTCACTTCCTCTACCGAAGGTATGCCATACTTAATGGAGTGGGAGTCATCCTCTTCAACCTCTCTCATCTCCACACTCCTAACTGACACGGCCATCACTGAAGCATTTGGGCCTGAAGATGGGCCTCCTTGTCTACCCTTCAGGCTTTGAACGATGTCTCCTACCGTACGTTGCAAATCCTGGAATGACGACTGTTGATTCTTCAATAGAGTGTCGTAGCTATCCAGTCTTTGCCTCGTATCCCTGTCTTGCTGGACTAGGTGGGCAAGCAGTTGTGTTTGATTCTCGAGCATCTCTTTGATCTTCCTTGTATTGACACTGCTTCCTAAGCTCGCTCCTCCTTCTCCTCCTTGTTGATGCTGGCGGCCATTAAGCCCAGGCGGGTTATTTCCAGATCTCCATCTCGAGCCAAATGAATTATTGTAGTTGTATCCTCGGTTCTGGTATTAGTTGCCAGCATAGCTCACATGCTCCTGATTATTTACGGGGCAATCTCGGGTGTCGTGGCCTCCCCTACAAACTTGACACCGCTCAGCACTAAGCTTCAGGTCCTTAATCTCGTTAGCCATTGAGGCGAGTGCAGCAGCCACGCTAGTCTCAGGAGTGACCTGATGCACACCTCTAGGAGAAGAGGCGGGTGCTCTAGCAGTAGGAATGGAATTCCTAACACAATGTGGATGCTGCTGTTCGGCTTGAGCGAAGCTTTCGAACATTTCCTCGCACTCATCAGGCTCGAGTCTCTCCATGATATGACCTCCCGCAGCTGTGTTGAACATTTGCTTCTTCTCGAAAGTGAGGCGATTAGAGAACTTCTCCACCAGCGCCTGGTCTGAAAGACCGTGCTGAGGGAATCGGCTCAACAGCGCGTTGAACCGCCCCCCATGCCATGTGATAGGGCTCGTCGGGGTCCATCCAGAACGAATGGATTTGGTCCCTAAGGCAAGTGGCCGTGGAAGGTAGATAGTACTTCTTGAAGAACTTGGCTTCGAGATCCTTCCGTGTGGTGATATAATTGTCTGGGAGAGTGTCGAGCCAAGTAGATGCACGCCCAGAGAGGGAGAATGGGAAGAGACACAAGTAGAGAGCGTCCTTAGATACACCCGTGATATTGAATGTATCACATATCCGCGCGAAGCGCGACAAATGCCCGGGTGCATCCTCATCCTCGAGGCCATGGAATTGAGTGGCATGAATGATCGTATTCATGACATGTGATGGGATCTGCCAAGAATTGGTGTTCGATATAGTGGGGCGTGTGATCGAAGATCTCGCGCCCGTGACCCTGTCACTGGCCCTCTGGTGTACTGTACGCCTCGCAGGTGGGTCAGCGTCGCCCATTTGTGGAAAGGGGATTGGGCTAGTAGGACGTACCTAGGTGCTGCACAATGCTTTTAAACGCTCCCGGAAGTCACGGGTGCGCTCGTGTAGCTCTCGCTCGGGCTCTAGGAAAGCTGAATAAGATGGGGATCCCTGCAAGCGAGTATGGTGCATAAACAGAAAGACTCTAGAAAGAAACAGAACAAAGACTCAAAGACACACAGAAAGACTCGATTCTATATTAGACACTCAGATAAGACTCACTAGTAGCACAGAAGACAAGTAGCATACAAGACTCAACATAAAACAAAACAAACCAAACCAAAAATCACTAAAAGAACTAGTCAAAGCTAATATTGCTATTGCCAAGTGTCCCAGGCAACGACGCCAAAAACTTGATGTCGTCCAGACGGTCTATATAAACTATAATAAAAACCAAACCTAGACTCCTAAGTAATAATAGGAATACCTATGAACTAAACCGCACTGACAGGCAAGTGTACCTATCGAGTGTAGCACATCTTAAAGGTAAACCGAGTTATCGAACCCTAGAGACACTATGTAACAAAACTAGACCCTGACTCGGACTAAAGATTGATTTGGTTTGGGGGGTTTACTACACTACTATTTAAATTAATGAATGCAGAAAGCAAAGATCGACTCAACTATCGAGAACAAGATCTAAGGTAAAATCAGAAGATGGGAAGAATACTACCTAGGTCGGAATCCTGCTTGCAAAGTACAACTTCTACCGGTTCTGGAAACTGTGATGGATCTGGGTTTCTAAAGATGATAACTAAAGACTACCTAGTGGATCCCTAATCACTCTCAGGGTGTCACCAACTAAGCTACCTAAAGATGTACTCAACTCACCAGATTGTTGGATCACTTCTTAAGTATTTCCAACTATGATAAAATACCCTCAGGACAGATTACCTCTCTGTCTCACTGTCCACGATACATTCGAAGAATGCACGGGGTAATCTCAAGATAACAATTATGATTTGAATAGAAACAATCACTAGACACCTAATACCGGCTTCCTCTCAGACATCTGACACTCGGATTCCTAATGACGAAGAATAAACGACTAATTCTCACCTCTCGGGTATTGAACTAGGATGCACACTCAATTCAAATCAGTAATCAATCACAATCCCTATGGTCACTACGTCTAGCAAACCACTCACAATCACAAACCCTAAGATCTATGATATAGGCACGCAGATCAAACTGTCAGACAACCACAATCAATGCAGGGAATTGAAAGCAAACACAGTCAGACATGAGCATACATATTCATCACAATTATTAACTCAAAGATTGCTTACAAAATCATTAGTCCATTCAAAATAACCAAAACCGATAAAAATCAATACTTTAACATGTCTTCATCATGTGACCTAGGTAGTATAAGAGTTTTAGCCAAAGATCATACTCAAAACAACTAAAACAGAAGTATTAAGCAAGAACATGGTATCAAACATTCAAATCAAAATCAAACGAAAGAGAATTGGAACCTGAAAATCTATCTCTAACCACCTCGGATCCTATAGCTCCAAACTTTGACTCCAATTAGCTTCTTTTCTCCCAAAATCGTCCTAGAACTCGCTTTGGACGGCTATGATACGAACCCCTTGAATAATGGCATAAGAATTCTATTTAATTTCAAATTCTAGGGTTTAGCCGAAATCAGGTCTCTCGCGTACCGCGAGACATTTGGGTTGGGTTCCTCGCGTACCGCTAGGAACAAAATAGTTGAGGCGTCATCTGGCTTTCCTCGCGTACCGCTAGAGTTGTCCTTCTGGTCTTCGCGTACCGCGAGGACATGAAACTTTAACTTTTTCTCTTTTGATCTTCCGACTTCACTCTCGTGCTCGGTTTCTTCATGATTTGACTTGTAATCATCACGAGCACCTGTAAATATATCATAGACTCAAATGTACATCAAAACGACTCAAAACAAACACAAAACTAAGTAAAAATGCACAAAACACTAGGAATAAAGATATGTGCTTTGCACTACATCAGTTTTCATAAGTATCTTCCACAACCTCAGATATAATACGATCATCTGTAGGAGGTGCTTCTATGCTAGCTGCAGGGTGATTGATGGTGTCATCTTGACCTTAATGTTCAGAGAGACTGCTGCTGGTGACATTAGAGCTGCTTGTTCTGGCTTCACTAGCTTCAATAGCATTGACAACATATGGAGGATCAATGGATGGTCTTTTGATTCTTATTTATGGACCATTGAAACCTAATATGTAGTCATCATTTGATGAAGTGGCTTGTTCTTGTGAAGCTGAAGACTCCATATTTGAGAAGATGAGAGGCTCAAATATTTGAGAGAAGGAATCTGTATCAAACAGCTAGTTTGGCTCTTTTCCCTTTTCACATGGAATGTGTTCCCTACATTCCACATTTGCAGATTCTTCAACTATTCTTGTTCTAGAGTTGAATACTCTGTAGGCTTTGAATTTAGAGGGATAGCTCACAAAGTATCCTTCATCAGATTTGGCACCAAACTTTGGAAGAACACCACTGGTAATAAGAATAGTACATAGGCATCCAAAAGGTTTTAGGAAACCAATGTAGGGAACTCTATTGAACCATAATTCATAAGGTTTTTTGTTGAGAGGCTTGATAATGTGAACTCTATTTTGTACATAGCAAGTTGTACTAACTGCTTCAGCCCAGAATGTGAGAGGTAGCTTTGAGTCAGCCAACATGGATCTAGCAGACTCAATTAGAGTTCTGTTTCTTTTTTCAGCAACCCCATTTTGTTGAGGGGTTCTTGGAGCACTGTATTGTCTCTAGATGCCTTTGTTCTCACAAAAACAGTTTAAGGTTTGATTTTTGAACTCTGTACCTTGATCACACCTTATTGTCTTGACTTTATGATTGCTTTGTTTCACAACCCTTAGAATGAAGGATTTGAGAATCTCAGCAGTTTCATCTTTTGTTCTCAAGAAGTATACCCATGAGAATCTGGTATAGTCATAAGTTATCACCAGACAATATGAATTCTTGCCCATAGACATGACATTTGTAGGACCAAAAAGATCCATATGCAGCAGCTGTAGTGGAGCGTCATTAGAATTTAGTGTCTTGGGCTTGTGAGAACTCTTGTGTTGCTTCCCTTTCAAGCAGGCTATGCAATGATCTTCAAGTTGGAATTCTTTACCAGATAGTCCTCTGACTAGATTTCCTTTAACCAACCTGTTGATGGTTTTGACATTTACATGACTCAATCTCCTATGCCATAGAGCAGATTCATCAACTGATGCCTTGGATAGAAAGCACGACACACTGCCAGATGGTGTAATCTTGTTCATATCAAGCACATATGGATTGTATTTTCTTTGAGCAGTTAAAAAATTTTCTCTGGAGGAGGTTTGCTTAGCCCAGGGGATAGCACAAAACATTCTTCATATGTGAAAAGCATCCAATGCTTTTGATCACAGATTTGTGATATACTCATGACATTAAACTTCAATTCTTTCACATAATTCATCCTTTTAATGATCATCCTTTCATTGGACACGGTTCCTTGTCCAGTGATAGATCATCCCTTTGAATTACTCCCAAAGGCAACATATCCACCATAAAAGTTTCTGAAGTTTGAGAGGATGGACTTATTGCTAGTCATGTGTCTGGAACAACCACTGTCTCACCTTTGCAATTCTTTTCACACTATCAGCAGCAGATGTAGTTTTCGATATTGCTGGGCTTAGACTGAACAGCAGCAAACTTGGTTGCTGCTGATGGCTTTGACTGATCAGCAGCAGATTTGGTTGCTGCTGAGGGCTTGGATTTGTTCTTGGTCTTCTTTGATTTGAACTAATCAGCAGTAGTCTTGATTGCTGCTGATGGTTTAGCTTGTTCAATGATCACTGACTTCTCATTCTTCATCTTCGTGTTGAAGATGGCTTTTTCTGTGGGGATTCTTCTATAGACAGGTTTTTTGTATATCAGGAATGATTTTGACTGTTGTTGCTAATGATTGAGAAAGCTGGTTGAAAAGATTAAACTTACAATTTGCAGCAAAGTGGTTTGATTCACCACAGATGATGCAAGATTGTTGAGCTCTTGAGGTTTTTGTAATAGAAGCATTTCTTGGTGGAGACATGGACTTCCTGAATTGATTGGATCTTGTTTCATAGATTCTTACCTTTTTGTTCTTATTGGTCTTTTCAAATGTTTGTTGCTTGAGATTTCTTTACTGCTGAAGGTAGTAGAAGCAGGTACTTGCTGTATGATTATATTTTCCATATACAAAACATGATTTTGCAATCTTGTCCCTTTGAAAGTACACATAGTCCTTTCTATTGAAAAGATCTTTGAAATTCCAGGGATGATTTTTGTTGTGTTCAAAGGTAGCTTCTTCCAATGTCTTCTGAGCATATGGCATTCTTTCTCCAGGTGAATGATAGATGTCAAATACTTTCATTGCAAGGTTGGAGTTGGTGGATGTTGAGGATTGTCCTTTTTCAATGATCAGCTTTCTTCCTTGAGGGGGATAGCTGATTTTGATCTGTTTGGTGGGTTGTGTCACTAGTATGGATGGAATGAAAAGACTTGGAAAGTTAGTTTGAATCACTTTCCCAGATTTGGTGGTTTTCAGAATTACTTCATTTGTGGGAAGTAAAGGAGCATCACAGTTTTCAGAGATAACCTTTTTGTTACATAATGCAGATGGATAACCTTTTTGTTAAGTAATGCAACTTTTTTTTTACCAAATGCAACCTTTTTAATATGCAACTTTTTGGAAAAAAAAAAGTTGCATTATGTTATAAAAAGTTGCATTAGGTCTAATGCAACTTCACCTAATGCAACGTTTTTCTGACAAAAAAGGTTGTATTAGGCTCATTTTTTGGTAGTGCACGGATTTGAGCATCCAACAACCTTTGCGGCTTTTTGGATGCAAACTCATACTTATCAACATTAAACTTTTGATCTGCCAGCTCAGCTTTTGTAGCTTTTAACTTAACCAATAGATCATCAATCTGAGTTTCAAGATTAGTTTGTTCATGTTTTAATGATGAAATCTCTTTCTTTAGCCAGTTAATCTTTTCTTTATAATTGTTTTCAACTTTTTTTAATTCAGATTTCATTTGATGAAACTCTTCATTTTGATCTATTAGGTTTTGGTTATGCTTTCTATATCCCAAAACTTTATCAATGCAAGTTTGAGAGCAAAGATGTTCATATACCCGAGGTGAGATCTCTGTGGTGTCTTCCATGAGAGCTTGGTTATTTACAGATATCTCTTCACATTGAAAGCTCCAGTCAAAGTTAGTTGATCCAGCCTGTTGAGTTGCACATGCAGCAGTTTGAGCAGGTTGAGTGTTTTGACATGCTTGACCTTGATGGGTCTGTATTGGTTGTGAAGCAGCTGGGTTGGCCTTTGGTGCTTTGCATTCTCTAGCAAAATGACTAAGTTGGTTACAGTTGTAGCATCTTAGCTTGCTTTTGTCTAACCCAACTCTGGTGTTTGAACTGTTGCTTGGAATAGGTCTTCCGGTTCTAGAGTAGAACCTTTTTGCTCTGAGAGACAACATGGCATAAGAATGTTGTATATCCATCTCTTCTAAGTCATCTGGATAAAAGTACTCCAGATCTTCCTTGATAAAAGACATGTTGCTTGGGGTATCAGAAACAAAGGAAGCATGGTTAGAGTTTTGAGGATGAGCTTCAAGAAGGAAGGGAGAATTGTTCACTTGAGAATTTGGTGTTTGAGGATGAGTAACAATGCGAGGATAATAGTTGCTTGTACTTGGTGGTGTATGGTCAGAGTGTAGTGCAGAGGAGGTGGTAGATGTAGAGGGTGCAGATGGATAACCTGATTTTCTTGCTCTTGCTTGAATCATTTCCTTCTCATATGTCTTTAACACACCAAACAGCTCTGTCATGGTGAGAGTCTTCAAGTTTTCAGTTCTTCTAATTGACACTGTATAAAGTGTCCAACAGTTTGGAAGAGATTTGATGAACTTTTTGAGAATATCTTCATTCTCTAGCTTGACTTTGGAGCACTGCAGCTCACCCACAAGATAAGTGTACCGGTTATACTAGGTTGTAAGAGACTCACCTTCCTTGTACACGAAATTTTCATATTGTTGCTTCAGAATGTCTCTCCTGTTTTCCTTAACCTCTTCAGATCCAACAAATTTTCATAGGCACATAAGGACCATCAATTATGGATCTCCACATTCCATATTCTTGATAGCAGAAGAAGCTTTCCATTATGTTCTTCCACGTGTCATAATCTTCCCCAGACACCAGTCTTGGTGGTCTGTGAATGCTTCCAATATCATCAAATCTAGTATTTTGTGCCATACTTTGGATAGATGTTGTGCAGCAAAGAGATAATAGTAACAGAACCAGAGAGTGATTAAACAAATGTGAGTTTGCTTAATCTGAGATCAAAAGCTCTGATACCACTTGTAGTATCGATGAATTACAAGATGGTTTTGTTTAGTTGAGATTGGCGGAAATAATAACAACTATGCAATGTAACAAGAAACAATGAGAATACTAATAAATGTAAATTGTATTACTCTTCAAAGTTAACAAGTTACAGAGAAAACTCTCAGGAAGCACACATACAAGTGAAGAGTAACAATATATATAATGGAACTTAGAATCAAGACAGACCCTTTATTCTATGGATCAGATCAAACGCAGACCATTGATCTTGTACAGAGAAAAGCTACACTACAATTGGAAGACAACAAAAAGACAATTGCAACAAAAAGACAACTGCAAAACAAAAGTCTTCTTAGGAATCTTTGTAGGAGACTTCAGAGGTAGGAGCATTGTCTTTTACCACCTGCACCAATAACATTCCTTCTGCTGATAGGTGTGTCAGTGTTGCAGCAAAAGGTGTCAATAGTAAAGTCAAAGCTACTAATGATTTGCCAATGTTTGATGCTCAGCAGATAAGGCTATCCGCAACATAGTTCTAGATCAACAGCAAAGTTTTACTATCCGCAGCTTAAGCACTTATCCACAACAGCTTCATCAGTGGCAACTTTGTAGAGTCCACAGCTTCCATACTTAGGGAATTTTGTAGCCATCAGTCTTTTTCTCTAAAGCTTTGGTTATATACCATTAAGCTAGGATTATGTAATTAGGTAATTTCATTATACATCTAGGAGATTAGTCCAAAGTGTTTGCCATATTGCTAATACAATAAGCCGAAATACTGCCGAGATGAGTTCTTAACCTGTCATGCATTTGAACTAACCATGGTTATGTTATACTCCATTTTAAATCATGGTTGATTTATGAAAACATTTTGAGTCTTGAAACGATTACACCGATTATATATATATATGTATATCACACATTCTAAGCGCTTATTCTGTTTCACTTGACCCGTGGAAAGGCATGATAGACAGGACCGTGGAACGGTCTTTGGTTATATATATACTGACCGATTATTCATAGTTGTCTATGAAATGGGGGTGGAACCCTATGAATGTATTCAAGATACTTTGGCGGGTCATTTTAGTAAACTATTTTAGTTTATGAATTCATCAACTTTGTGAGGACCCATGTTTTATCAAATGTTTTTTGAGCGCATCACATGTAGTCAATAGAGAGGGCAGTCTAGGACTAGAATGAACAGATGAATGATCCAAATGATGGGCATGCCTGAAACTATAAGCCCCAAATGATGTGTTCCTTGTTAGGAACATATGATGAAACAATGTAACTTTTGTCAAACATGATGTAAACGATGTTTTAATGTTAATAGAAGTTAGGATTTAGCCTTCCGCTATGTGTTTTGATATCAACGTCACTAGAGGGAAATTTCTAACCGGTATGTAGTTATCTGACAAACATAATTTTCTGTCTAAGGAAAGAATGGTGTATAAATCCCTCCTGGACCCGTCATTCTTTCCTGGGAACATCTCTGTTGGAGGTACTACTCTAGGAAGATAATTACCCTAGTTGCGTGGTGTGACAAGTTGTTATCAGAGCCTCATTTTAAGGGATTTAGATACTAAAGGAATAATATCTAGACTTAAACTAGGACTCTGAGATCAGTCTGGAATGCCTCGGGATAAGTTAGGTGTACACATTAAGTACGACCTGTAACGGGAAAAACCTAGAAATCATATAATTAAAGGCATTTTTGGCCAAATGTTACTAATTTCTGAATTTCTGGATTATGACCGGTTATACGAATTCTGATGTTATACATCTGTGTGTAGGTACAAATGGTAGGACAAGGCAGAGGTAGGGGTAGGAGGCCTAATACTAGGTCCCACAACCGTGACACGACAAATGTGAACACTAACTCAATTGAAAACGTCAATACGAATACTGAACCCGAACAACATAGGGAAGAAGTTGTTATGACCGAGGCTCAATTCTAAGGAGCGGTGGCATCTGAAGTCACCTGAGTACTCCTGACTACTCTACCTGGATTCCTTGATGATGTTGTTAGAAGAAGAGTAAATCCCAGCGGTCTAGGAAACCAGAATGAAGGAACAAGTGTGTTGTTCCCAGAACAGAAGACACACTTCATACTCGTCCGATAGGAAAAAATATCAACACAAATCGAACCAATGAAATGGTGGGAATGACAAACCAGAGCATGGGAGTTCATTGCCAAAGCTGTAAATACAAAAACTTTAGCCACTGTCACCTGAAACCGATTAATGGGTAAAAGAATGTCATTGTAGCCTTGCAGTGGATTACATCTATGGAAGTCATGATAAAGATGAGTGAGTGCAGGACAAATCAAGCTATGAAGTTTGCCGCACATTCATTCGAAGAGGAAGCTCTTGACCGGTGGGAATTAGTCAAACAAATGAAGGGAGAAGCTTACACTGACATGATGACTTGGGAGGATCTCAAGTCTTTGATCATTAAGAGATACTGTCCACAAAATACTGTGGATAAGATTGAGTCCGAATTTCTTCAGTTCGAGGCAGGGACCATGACTCATCAAGAGTACACAACTAAATTTAATGAGATGGCTAAGCTAGTGCCACATCTGGTAACTCCTGAGTTAAGGAGAGTTAAATGTTATGTACAAGGTCTTCCTCCTAAGGTCCGTACCTTAGTAAAATCTATCGCACCTGAGACAATAGATTTGACAGTTGAAAAGAGTGCAGTAATGTACGATGAGGTGGCAGTTCAAAAGCCACCAAAGATCGATCACAAGAGGAAACCCAAAGAGGTTGTTTATAAGTTTAAACCAGGGAATAGTAAATTTCCCAGAAAATGAGGGTTCAACCCTGATAGAAACATTCATGGAAAGAAATGCCAAACTTGTCAGAAGTTTGGCCATTATGCAACCCAATGCCCGAATATTAAGTGTTTTAACTATGAAGAGATAAGACACTATAGGTCTTCTTGTCCTAAACCACCTAATCAAGGAACGAGTGGTCAGAATAAGGGCACAGGACGAGTGTTCATCCTAGGAAGCGGAAGTTGTTGGGAATCATGGTACCAGTTTTTAACTTTTAAAACAATAGATTATTTAAACCTTTAAATAAATAAATCAAATATATATTTAACGGAAGTGATTGATGGTACAACAAACAGATCTGATCTGGATTCATTTCAATGATCCGATTACACGCGTATAAATAATATTACATAAACCAACCATAGGGTGTTCTAGGAATATACCTTCGACGATAACTAGATCAGAACACAAGTACACGAAACCTGCAGCAAATCTTCACACGGTTGAGCAAGGGGGAGCCGATCATAGTGGCCGTGTGGTGCGACGGTGGTCTGCGACATTGGTGGTGGTGACACGGCGGTGGTGGTGGTGTCGGCCGATAATCGAGAGAGAACGGGAGACGGTTTTCGAAAATCCTTGGTGGCTAAGCAATCTTAATTAGGTTTTAGGGTTTAAGTTAAGGTTATATTTATAAACCTGTAACTTACAGACTGGCCCCTGAGGTAATAACAGTTAATACCCAACTAATAATTAACTGTTTAATTATTAACCTTTGTATTTTACTAATTACTAATAATCAGTAAACGCTTTAAATTTCTTCTTTTTCTAGCACATGTTCCATATTAGTTGTTATAGTCGTTCCTACTGAATTTAACTTTATCTCAACCTCGTCTTTATGGTGATGCATATTTTCTTAACAGAATAAAAGGTACAAAAACAAGTAGGATTTAGCTTCTGTCCAATTGTCCAAAGACGATGAAATATTATTAACTCACCGACGTTATAATCATCTTGTAATTATTGTATATTTAGTAGTTGATTAATTCTTGTAACTCTTCATTGATTGTAACCCTTCATATATTTTCTTTCATCTATATAATTGCATCTCCTCCTCATTGAGGAGCATGGTCTTGAATATCCACATGGTATAGCGCCTTTTCTTGTTCCCCTACCTCTATCCTTAATCCTTCCCGCTATCCCTCCCTCTTCCTCCTTACCGGCCCTCTAATGGCCACCTCCTCTACCATGAATGATGGAACCATCTCTTTGACTACCCTTATGCATATGATCACCATCAAACTATCCTCCACCAATTACCTACTATGGAAAAAATCAAATGACCCCCATCCTATCCTACCAAGATCTTCTTCTGCATGTTGATGGGTCTCAACCCGCTCCGGCTCCTACTCTCACCCTTGCTGAAAAATATGTCCCTAACCCGGCATTTTCTTCATGGTTAGCAGCCGACCAAAAGACCATCATTATCCTACATGCCTCACTATCCGAAGAAGTCGTCACCATCATCGTTGGCTTGTCCACCGCTCTTGACATTTGGTCCACTTTGTAGGTCGCCTATGGAAACTCTTTCGTAGAACGTGTTCACACTCTCCAGGATCAAATTCATCTCATCCTCAAAGGATCTAAAACCGTCGCTGAATATAACCGCTCCTTTAAAAACTTGTGGGACCAACTTTCGGCAATTGGTCATCTCATTGATACTAATGACAGCCTACATTGGTTTTTATGTGGCTTAGGTCCTGCGTTTGAAACATTCTCGAGTGTTGTTAGATCCACGCGCCGAAACCCGTTGTTCGCGGATCTCCTTGCTCGGGCTGAGGGACATGAACTTTTTATGTAGGCCCTCCATTGATCATCCCCTCCCACTGTTTCTTTCACTGCCATCAGCCACATCACCGACACTGTTACTTCAGGCCGTGGTGGTCGGAGCCCTCGCTCTACCGGATTTGTTAGGGATCGTGGTCGTGGACGCCGCCCTCCGCATTGCCACCTCTTCCGTACCAATGGGCACTATGCCAACGCGTGTCTCCAACTATCTACCTATGTGTCTCAGACCTGTCCTCCTGATGATGACCTTGCCAAAGCTTTCGCTGCCCACTGCCATGTTACCACTTCTGGAGCCGATTGGTTCATTGAATCGGGTGCCACGGACCACATGTCTTCTTCATCTGAAACTGTGACAAACCCGACTCCCACCACATGTATTGAATCCGTTGTATTCAGTAATGGTGAATCCGTCCCTATCACTCACAAAGGTCACTCCTTTCTTTCCAATAGCCTTCTCTTAAAAGATGTCTTAATCGTTCCCCATCTTACCAAAAATCTATTGTCAATAAGAAAATTAACTCATGAAAATGATGTGGATGTCTTACTATCTTATCCTCATTTTTTAATTCAGGATCGACAAACAAAACAGGAACTAGCCCACGAAAGACGTGAAAGTGATCTCTATGTCTTGCACCTGAGTCATCAAGACTTAGTTGCTTCAAATAAAAGTCCTAAAGCCTCATTTGATACTTAGCATTCCCGTTTGGGACATGTTGCTTTTGATACAATTGTTTATTTACAAAAACATGGACATGTGACTATTAATACTTTGTTACCAAAACCCGGACTTTGCACTTCTTGTCAAATGGCCAAGAGCCATAAGTTAACTTTTGAAAACAATTATAAACGTGCATCACCTCCTCTTGACCTTATTCATTGTGATATTTGGGGACCCTCACCGGTTGTCTCTAATGACGCTTACTAGTACTTTGTTATCTTTATTGACGATCACTCTAGATTCACTTGGCTATACCCTCTAAAACTCAAGTCAGATGTGTAAAATGCCTTGGATGTATTTATGACATTTGCTCAAACTCAATTTTCAAGGAAAATAAAAGTTTCCAAAGTGATAGGGGGATAGAATTTATAAACAACAGAGTTAGAACTCTATTTGAAACAAATGGCACCTTTCACCGTCTATCATGTCCTTACACGCCCCAAACAAAATGCTAGGGCGGGTGTAAGCAACATCATATTGTCAAAACAGGATTAGAAATGATGTTCAATGCACATCTACCTTCTCCATTTTGGTTTGATGCCTTTTCTTCCGTTATCTACATCATAAATCGGCTACCAACCCCTACCCTAAATGGCAAATCTCCATTTGAGTTACTTTACTCCCATACACCACACTATGACACTTTTAGAACCTTTGGTTATTGTGTGTTCCCATATCTTCGAGATTACTCTGCACATAAAATTGCACCACGAAGCTTACCATACATCCTTCTTGGTTATAGCCCCAAGTATAAAGGTTTGTGCTATCTTGACCCAACCACATCACGTGTTTATATATCATGGCATGCTCGTTTTGATGAAAACACATTTTCTTATGGATGCACATCTACCAATTCCTAAAACCCGTCACTTCCCATAATTACCTTCCTTAATTACCACAATCCACCAGACCCACTTCTCATTACCCCAATCACAACTCCTATCCCGAGCCCCCTATCATCCAAACTACTCCATGCACCCTGCCCTGGACATTCCCCACCCATAACTCCAAACACCTCACAACCCATCCCTCCTGATCATGCACCCACCACTGCCTCCTAGTCACATGAACCTGATGCACATTCCGCCGAACAACCCCACAACTAACCTGCAAAGCAAAAACCTTCTGCTCCTATCACCTTAGTTCTAGAAAACCCTCCTACACCCATTGACCCAGTTCCAGAACCCGCTCCAGCACCCGTTGCCCCAGTTCAAGAAACCAATACTACACCAGCCGCACCCATTCCCACCCATTCTATGACTACCCCGTGCCAAAAGTGGAATCTTTAACTCACCAACCACCCCCTACATACAACATTATTTACATCCATTGATCCTAAGACTTTTACCACAACCTCTAAGGACCCTAATTGGGTCTCAGCCATGCACTCTGAATTGCAAGCCTTGTATAAAAACAATACGTGGTCACTAGCTCCCCGACATCCACATCGCCAGATTGTTGGCTCTAAATGGCTTTATAGAACCAGGTTACACTCTGATGGGTCCACTGAACGTTACTAAGCATGTCTTATGGCTCAGAGATATAGTCAAACTTTTGTACTTGGTTATTCATACACATCCAGTCCCGTTGTTAAAGCATCAAATGTTTGGGTCATTCTATCGCTCGATGTCTTTAACAACTGGAAGCCTCACCAACTTGATATCAATAATGCCTTCCTACATTGCAAACTTGATGAATGCGTTTATAAGGAACAACCTCCAGGGTTTTCTCACCCGAAGTTTCCTAATCACGTACGTAAACTAAACAAAGCTCTCCATGGGCTTAAACAAGCCCTCATGCGTGGTTTCAAAGGTTAAGCACCTTTCTTTTGGAAAATGGTTTTATTGGCAGTCGGGCAGACATATATCTTTTTTTGTTCAAACAGGATACCTGCATTATGTACCTATTGACCATCAATGACTCGAATTGAGCATCGATGGCCCAAATTGGCCATCAATGGCCCGAATTGACCATCGATGACCAGAATTGACCAACGATGGTCCTAATTGGCCATCAATTACCCAAATTGACCATTGTTGAACCTAAAAAGGAATCAAACATTTTTTTTTGGGAAGGACTTACTCATTCCTTCAACAAAAAAAATCTAACATAGTTAATTTTTTTTAACGGGGGTCTAATGTAAGAAAATAATTTGAAAGTCGGGACTGGTGGTAAGAATATTCTCAAGTGGAATTATTATTAGTCAATTGGTAAAAAAAATGGAATTATTAAAATCCAATAATCCTTTATTCAAATTAACACAATTAAGGGCAATATTTGCTATGTTAATTAATGTTGGACTCAAATCGATCTTCAAACTATTCGATGCAAGAAACTATATATTTTAAAGAGCGCATTCATGAAGAGACAACCGACGCACATGATGGTGTGTTTTATTATAAGAAACTCTCTGATCACAAGCTAAAAAGATGGTAATTGCATGCGACCATTATTCTTAACATACTCTCATCTCAATCATCAACTTCTTAAACCCTTGGGCTGATAAGCTGGCACTCCTGGACGTCCAACCTGTAGTCGGTGCAGAGCCTCTGAGCCTTACTCAACATCTGTCGTATCCCCATCACTCCACCTTGTTGTCGTGCTTCGTCAAACACCTGCTGGATCCCATCGCACTGGCACTGCTCACTCACTCTCTTTAGCTGGCTACTTGTCACACCCCGCCTCAGGCACCCCCTAGACGTGTACGAGCCCGACTTGTATCCTACTGTGATTTCAGAGTTTTTTATAAATACAGCGGAAGTCTTTTTCAAAGGATCGTTCATCATTTATCCCAACCTCAAGGGTTGTATTTGTAAATATCAAAACTCAGTTGGAAAACAAAAGTCTTGTATTTACTTTATAAACACAGGGATTGAAATACCCTTTTATTTTATTACAAAACAAAGTTGAAATCAAATACATTTCTTGTATCTTAGGGACAAGTTTCCAGCCACCGGAAATAGTACTATTTAGGGTTGATCAGTTCCCCGACCATATCTCCTTTTTCTTTGTTTAGGACTTCCTATACACGAGGCCTGAGAATCCAACGTGTAAGTTATCCTTTTTACAGGGTCAGATCTTATGTATGCCCTCTCTCATTCTCATATCATGGGCCAGATCTGATGTCTGCCCTTATCTCATTTCCATCACACATTATTCATTTCCTGAAAACATTTTGAAAATAAAATGTCAGCGCGAATGCCAGTGAATACAATTATCTTGATAGAAAAATCATTTGGCACAAACAAGTATTAATTTCATAATCACAAATTTGTGTTCAAACTACACATCCAGCAGGCCCTTATCTCCAGGTCATATGCACCATTGTATACACTGGCATCAAAGCTTATAACAACGGACAAGTGTACGCCTCCGGATTTGTTACAAGATAAGCACCAGCCGCAATCCGGGACTTTCACCCGAGCCCGTGTATGCCTTGCAAGTTTTACGTATATTGTTTTGGGTAAAAATTATCCAAGCTAATTTTGTAACCAAACTTAGAATGTGAGGTAGTGTGCTTGTAAGATGCGTGATGAACAAAGTGTATAAAGCAATAAAATGACACGAATGTTTACAAGGAAAACCCTTAATTCCTGAGGATTGCCAGCATAAAACCTCGGGAAGTGACCGAAAGTCACTTGCCTCCTGTTCTTGTATAAATTGATAAAAAAAAGTACAACAAGAGCAGTATGTGATCGAAATCTAAGTGTTACAGAGGTGTTTCCGAGTGCTGTGTATTAATAAGTGAGTGTAGATGTGTCTCCTATTCGATCCAACTGCTAATTATATACAAAAGATAAAAATAACTGAAATGCGAGGATCCCGGCAAAAGATCAGGTCTTCATGGCAGTTACAAGTCTCCATTAATTCTCGACTGTTATAGGTTGACTTCCACGCGTTTTCCTAATTGTTTGAACGGTTCTTCAGCCATTGATTTAGTCATCAATGAAGTGTTGATCACCTGTTCAAGACTAATCAAAGAAAAACGCGTAATATTAATTGTTACAACGGTAAGTTAATCATGATACTGAAACAAAGAAAGGATCAGGGATACCGATACTTATCTGAGGTTCCGGGATACTAGAGGTAAAAACTGACCCTTAGCAATTGTCCCTAAGTTTTGACAGTTGTGAAGGTCATTCGAACAGCTGTAAAAACTTTAAAATTCAAAAAGTTTTGTGTAACATCCATGATTTTCCGACCCTATTTTATTTTCGTAAATAAACACTATATTTAAATCCCGTATGTTGTTCGACCACATGATGTCCCATAAATCTTATATTTTCTACTTTATTAGTATATCTGTCTTAAATTTTGCGTTACATATAAATTTCTAAAACGCATGTTTTGCGTATCTATATATATGATTATTTATTTATAAATATATGTATGCAAATGTATTCACATTTAAACCTCATAAAGATAATTGTTTAGTAAACATAAAAGTTACATTTTAAATTTTGAATACAGTTAATTTTTTAAAGGGAAAGATTATGGTTTTATAGTTTTTATACAAAAAAAAATCAATTTATAAATATATATATATATATATATAGATATATATATATATAATTTCTAGTTAGATAAACTAGTTTGAACCCCATTTATTACATTTGAACACTCTCTCATTGTTTTGAACCATCCATAACCCTTGCATTTTAACCCTTTCACATAAAATCAATCCTATTTAATAACTTGAATCTTTAACCATCCCCTTTGACTTTTTAAAGTCAAACAGAAACTAATTTCTTACGAATTAGCCTTGGATTCAATCAAACCCGAATGCAATGGACCTGCCTTATATACTTGGAGGATTCCCGATCAGTTTTCCAGTCCCTTTAACACACCAATTTAACTAATTTTGCGGCCGAATTCGAAGTCAAACAAGTTTGACTCGTATGAGTCAAACCAAGCTAAATCAGGAAAGAATCCATGAATTCAAAACGCGGTTTTGACAGCAAATCATGCGTGGGTTAATTGTGCATGAACCCAGACCATAAACATGACTCAATGCACTCCCAATAAATCGAATTGACGCGTAATTAATTCGACAGCTATCACATTCAAACTCTTAATTGAATCGTGCATTTACAATGGAATTGGACGAATCAATGTAGCCACACACCTGCGCAATCACCATTACAAACTCTCTGAACCTCTAATCGCGTCTCATTTCATCTCTCCGGCCCGGTCGAGCATCAAGAAATTCGTCCCTGTCTCTCTAGTCGTCAACCCTCGATACTTCATCTCATCGAGTAAGTCCTGTACCTTTGGCTTTGTAATCCTATGGTGATCAATAGCCCTCTGTCAATTTTATATGACAGAGGGCATCGAGCGCAATTACGTTGAAGATCGAAGCTTGTTCATACGGGATTCAGTTAGGGATTTGTTTTCGTTTTAATTTGCTTATTTAGCTTTCTGGGTTTCATACATGACCAACGAAACCACCTAGCCCAGCCGGTTAAGTCATTGCACCGCTGGACTAGGTGGTGTGGGTTCGAAACCCATATCCAATGAGTCTTTTTGCGCGTTTCCTAATACCAGAACCCGACCCCTTGCCCCTTTTGTTTAACATTCAGTAGAATCGTTTATGTGTCAAGGATCAGTCCCTGGTCCACCGGTAACACGCTAGACCCACACGAAAACCACCCGGGTTCGAACCGGGTGGTCTGCATATATTTTTAAACCGAGTTTTAAAGCTTCAAAAAAAATTTAAAAATTATTTTATAAAGCCTCACAATATTTCTAACAGAATAAAACCAGATTCATTAATTTTCAAAATAAACCCATTTTTGTTTTGAAATTATGATTTGAATTGTATATTAAAGTTTAAAACAAAATTTTTTTTTTTAAATATTTAGATTAATTTCCAAATAAGGACATTGTTTTTTTTATAAAAGTTGATAAAATATTAACTCATTTAAAGCAAACTAGTATTTATTTTAAAGATGATAAATAAATAAAAATTTATTTATTATAATACACAAATAAAAATTTCTTTTCTAAATATAAATATATATTTACATTCTATAAATTTTAACATATTTTTCACAAATAAATAAGTAAAAATTATTTATTTATTTAATTTATTTAAATAAATGAAATTATTTGTTTATTTTAGTTATTTAAATTAAACACTATCCACATAAGTAGGATTTCTTTTTCTAAACATATATTTACGTTCTATATATTTTAACATATTTTCCACAAATAAATAAATAAAATTATTTATTTAATTTATTTAAATCCAACCCTACGTCAATGACTATTAAGTTCATACATATATACCTTGAACTCATATTACACATTAAATTCGTATACAAGCATAGTATGCCCTTTACATGGAATAACACAAACCTCTTTGAACAAACCCACACACATCAAAACTCGTTGAACCCTAGAGTTAGACATAGACTTTTGTACACACTATTAACTCAATATACATTATACACTAGGTTAACGTGGTGAGTTACAAGGATCGTTTGCCACCTAGACGCGCGTGCTAGCTACACCCTTGATTCAAGTGAGTTTACATAGTCCCCTTTTTCATTTTATACTTTTGGGGTGAAACGTGATTTATTTTTTGAAACCTTTTTGCATAGACTTAATTACAATTCAATAATATGATATTATGTGTTATGTGCTTTATGCTTGAATGCTATGAGTTAAGACTACATATACATGACATTAGTACAATCTTTAACTCCGTACAAGCCAACGGTTAACATTGATAGATCTATTGTGTCTGACAAACCCACCCGGTTAGGGTGTTTGTTACCGACTTTACATTAGGGTAACCTGCGTGTTATGCCTCAGTCACAAGGTTTGATTGTACACACTTTGTTTAACTATAGATTCTCCATAAATGCCTTATACACGTGTATCGTATGAATTGTATAAAACACGTTAAACTTGGTTGTGTGTCAAAACCTATGTATGCTCACCAACTTTTTATTTGACCTTGTTTTCATCATGTTTCAGGTACTAATGCTTGAGAATAAGTACAAGTTGCTTCACTTAGGACCGAGGACCTAGAATCTAATTTAAAGAAACTATTTATGTATTCTCTATTTTACTTTGTATTGTTGGATTGATGTTTATCTATGATATGAATTTGGTTGTTTAAATATTTAAACTTTAGTAAACCTTGAGCTTTTGAATAGTCTACATGTCCCTCCCCAACGTTTTCCGCCGTCGGTTGGGGTGTGACAGATTGGTATTAGAGCCTTGGTTATAGGGAATTAGGTTATTAGACACTCTTGACCTAGACTATAACCGTAGGACACCCATACTATGTCATGCTACTACATGCTACATGATTACTTGTGTGAATATTTTTACATGTTATCCTATGTAATTACCCTACATGATACAATGCTTAATAGTCTATGTGTCACACTACCCATAACTTTTGTGCATGTATTCATTGCTATCTACATGCTACTTATGTGTTTCATTAAGTGTTATCCTAAGCTTAACACACACATACACACCAAATTGTTCATACATCTTTGAACTCGCATACATAATACCACCATCTCTTGTGAGCTAAATCTAAACTATTTGGCCTAATGCCCATTAATAATAAACAAGAAGCCCATTTACCCTCTAAGAAGAATAAGCCCACTACAATAAATAAACCTCACTTTTGGGCCTCAAAGCCCAGTCCACAACAATCCTCATCATGACCATGAGCCCAACAATAGTGTTATTAATACATGATGGCTGGAAGAGTGTGTAGGCCCATGAGGGATTCTGGCTAAGAAAAGATAGGGTACTTAAGTGTGTCTTAGTGACCCACCCCTCTTTCCTGGGAATTCTCCTCAAGGATGCATTGCTTATAGGTCAAGTGTATTTCTAAAATACTATTGTGAAGGTTCGGTGTTATGACTAGTCAAACTCTAAACTTATGAGAACTCCCATGTCTAACACTCAATATTTCATTATCACTTACAACTTTTTTATTGTTTTCTGCTAGACATGGACTCCTACTCTCCTTCCTCCCCAGTTTACCGTCCTGGAGCAGAGTCTGATTGGGAAGAAGACATCGGGACACCGGTGTATCGGTCACCACCACTCCCAGCTGCTAGACCAAGGTTTGATGTAAGGGCAGATTGGATTAGGAACACCGGCCCAAGACTTCGAACATCTGGATCACCCACACCCAGGAACCCGTATCAGACACCCCATCTCCACAATCAGTTACCACCCCCACTAAGAGACCCATATCTAATGCCCGACCCGTACCATCCAAACCCTTGGGTAAGGCATACCACGGCACCCACTAGTGTTGTGGGAATTCCAACCAATGACATTCACCAATATGTAAGGACCTCAGAATTTGAGAGGCAAAGGATGGAGCAGGGGGTAATACACGACTTGCAAGGACAAAGAATGGATAGCCTAGTAAACCAATTAGGGCACCAAAAGGAGTTAATCTCCATCCTCGAAAAAGAAATACTAGAGCATCGCACGGAGACAGCTAAAGCTGAAGCCAGATCGGCTACCCGAGTGACCATAGCGGTGTTCGTCTTGGGAATTATCCTCTTTCTAGTGGAAAGCTACAAGAGACGTTAACAAATTTTTTATTTATTGTCTTAAAATTTTCAGTTTGAGAACCATTTACATATGTTTTGAGTAATGTTTAACATTTCAACTTTTCAACTTTTAATCGATTTTATATATTCCAAATCTAAAGTGATTATTCATTGATTTGACATGTTGAGTGTGAGTTACACCCATCATATTTTCATCAAGATTCTCCGAGTATCACCTTCGTCATTTACCACAATTTAGTACACTACCGACAATCTCATTCGTAAACAAATCATACTATTATTTGATTTAAACAACCTCGCTATTTTGTTCAAACAAAAAAAAATTTATCAAGCTTTTAGATAATATCTGAAATATAAATTTTCTATAAACCTTTTCACCTTGTAAGAAAACTTAATACAACCTATTTTATAAAAACATTATTTCAAATTGATAAATATGACTTGTTCTCGTTAAATTAATTATTTCTAAATATTGGCTAAATTAATATACAATTAATTGTTTAGCCATTAATTTCTCCTAAAAATATTCTCCTTATAATAATTGAAAATTTTAATAAAAAGGTTTTCCTATAAATTGCCCAATTATTTAGATTATCCAACTCATTAGTTTCACTACCTTATTTATCTACAAACAAGAACAAATTACAACCACCTACATACAAACAAAAATCAGTTATTGGCAAACACATTGCTCGGAATATTTTCAGGACCTCCTCACTACCTTGCACCTTCGATAATGTATGAGTGAACTAGCCACTTCAAGAGACGACCCATTTCGCGTAGACATTAACCACCCCTACAAACCACAACGAGATTTAAGGAGCTAGAACCTAACTACCACATCGGCAACAACACGCTTCTCCGCAACACTCGATCACATACAAAACTTGTTAATATACATCACACACAAAGTTCAATAACTTACGTATGCACGTTTATAATATACCCAACACGATCACATAATACATGAAACTTAGTTATTTTCAATATATCCAATGCTACACTAATTACGTATTATATGAAACTTGATTATTTGCAATACACGTTCTCCTGGATTGATTACAGAATACATAAAACATAGTTGTTTGTAATATACATATACTAAATTGATCACATGATACATAACAATTGGTTGGTTGGTACATAATACTTGATTGACCGCATTGAATATGAAACTATTGAGTTACATGATGCCACGTTGTTCACGTTACACATGAAACCTATTTGATTACTAGCTACATAACACTAGATCATACATAAGACGTGTGTGTTTACATTATACATGAAACTAGGTTACTTACAACTGTTGCAATTGATTGCTCACAATATACATGAAGCATGGTCATACACTTTATTCACCAAACTTGAAAACCATAACACCTTGAAGCTACTCGGGGTTTGACGTATACTTGTTCAAACACGGGGAAGCTGTAACACTTTAAAACAATTTGGTGTTTGACGTGTTCATGTTCAAACACGAGCAAACTATGGAACTTTAAGTTATACTACCTTGTTGCTCTTTAGTTGCTAACTGACCTGCCTATTTAGGGACATAGTTACTTATTAGCAACTCATATGTGAAAACAATATACATGAACTAAGTGAATTTGTGCCCCTTTTAACCCACACATAACGGAAGGATCTATACGGACCATGCGATGATTCGAGTAATTACGGGTGCACACGTAATTATAAAAATCAGTGCATGGAAAACATAGTGAATTCTGCCGTGTGTTGTGACCTAAACCTATCGTGAGGTATGACAACGAAACTAATGTAATATGACAAGGGCATGGTGGATACGCCTATGGTACTTCCTATATATAAGTGTTACTGTCATATTGTCAGAAGTAGCGTTGTTCATATCACGAGAAGTTTATGTTATTCTGACCTTGACCAATGTTTGAGAAATCTCTTGCCCAGTAACGTACCTTAAGCATATTAGATTACATCCTAAACAAGTTTTGATCATCAATCCTCACGTTCTCGTTTCGAGTGATGATTTTCATCTTTAGAGTCCATATTCAGTTTAAACAATCTTCTCCTTAATCTTTTCAAAATAAATCCACTACTACCACCTATGCTTGACATAATGACTTGATCTGACCATGAGTATCCAAATTTGAATCTTGTTATCAAGTGCACTACTCAAACCAACAATCAAAGCTCGTTGAGAATCCAAACTCCAAACTCTCTTCTTTCTTGATTCAATGGCCTCCACCAATTAAATTTCGGGACGAAATTCCCTTAACATGGGGAGACTGTAACATCCATGTTTTTCCGACCCAATTTTATTTTCGTAAATAAACACTATATTTAAATCCCGTATGTTGTTCGACCACATGATGTCCCATAAATCTTATATTTTCTACTTTATTAGTATATCAGTCTTAAATCTTGCGTTACATATAAATTTCTAAAACGCATGTTTTGCGTATCTATATATATGATTATTTATTTATAAATATATGTATGCAAATGTATTCACATTTAAACCTCATAAAGATAATTGTTTAGTAAACATAAAAGTTACATTTTAAATTTTGAATACAGTTAGTTTTATAAAGGGAAAGATTATGGTTTTATAGTTTTTATACAAAAAAAAATCAATTTATAAATATATATATATACATATATATATAAAATTTCTAGTTAAATAAACTAGTTTGAACCCCATTTATTACATTTGAACACTCTCTTATTGTTTTGAACCATCCATAACCCTTGCATTTTAACCCTTTCACATAAAATCAATCCTATTTAATAACTTGAATCTTTAACCATCCCCTTTGACTTTTTAAAGTCAAACAGAAACTAATTTCTTACGAATTAGCCTTGGATTCAATCAAACCCGAATGCAATGGACCTGCCTTATATACTTGGAGGATTCCCGATCAGTTTTCTAGTCCCTTTAACACACCAATTTAACTAATTTTGCGCCCGAATTCGAATTCAAACAAGTTTGACTCATATGAGTCAAACCAAGCTAAATCAGGAAAGAATCCATGAATTCAAAACATGTTTTTGACAGCAAATCATGCGTGGGTTAATTGTGCATGAACCCAGACCATAAACATGACTCAATGCACTCCCAATCAATCGAATTGACGCGTAATTTATTCGACAGCTATCACATTCAAACTCTTAATTGAATCGTGCATTTACAATGGAATTGGACGAATCAATGTAGCCACACACCTGCGCAATCACCATTACAATCTCTCTGAACCTCTAATCGCGTCTCATTTCATCTCTCCGGCCCGGTCGAGCATCAAGAAATTCGCCCCTGTCTCTCTAGTCGTCAACCCTCGATACTTCATCTCATCGAGTAAGTCCTGTACCTTTGGCTTTGTAATCCTATGGTGATCAATAGCCCTCTGTCAATTTTATACGACAGAGGGCATCGAGCGCAATTACGTTGAAGATCGAAGCTTGTTCATAGGGGATTCAATTAGGGATTTGTTTTCGTTTTAATTTGCTTATTTAGCTTTCTGGGTTTCATACATGACCAGCGAAACCACCTAGCCCAGCCGGTTAAGTCATTGCACTGCTGGACTAGGTGGTGTGGGTTCGAAACCCACATCCAACGAGTCTTTTTGCGCGTTTCCTGAGAACCCGACCCCTTGCCCCTTTTGTTTAACATTCAGTAGAATCTTTTATGTGTCAAGGATCAATCCCTGGTCCACCGGTAACACGCTAGACCCACACGGAAACCACCCGGGTTCGAACCGGGTGGTCTGCATATATTTTTAAACCGAGTTTTAAAGCTTCAAAAAAATTTTAAAAATTATTTTATAAAACCTCACAATATTTCTAACAGAATAAAACCAGATTCATTAATTTTCAATATAAACCCATTTTTGTTTTGAAATTATGATTTGAATTGTATATTAAAGTTTAAAACAAATTTTTTTTTTTTAATATTTAGATTAATTTCCAAATAAGGATATTGTTTTTTTTATAAAAGTTGATAAAATATTAACTCATTTAAAGCAAACTAGTATTTATTTTAAAGATGATAAATAAATAAAAATTTATTTATTATAATACACAAATAAAAATTTCTTTTCTAAATATAAATATACATTTACATTCTACAAATTTTAACATATTTTTCACAAATAAATAAATAAAAATTATTTATTTATTTAATTTATTTAAATAAGTGAAATTATTTATTTATTTTATTTATTTAACTTAAACACTATCCACATAAGTAGGATTTCTTTTTCTAAACATATATTTACGTTCTATATATTTTACATATTTTCCATAATTAAATAAATAAAATTATTTATTTAATTTATTTAAATCCAACCCTACGTCAATGACTATTAAGTTCATACATATATACCTTGAACTCATATTACACATTAAATTCGTATACAAACATAGTATGCCCTTTACATAGAATAACACAAACCTCTTTGTACAAACCTACACACATCAAAACCCGTTGAACCCTAGACTTAGACATAAACTTTTTGTACACACTATTAACTCAATATACATTATACACTAGGTTAACGTGGTGAGTTACAAGGATCGTTTTGCCACCTAGACTCGCGTGCTAGCTACACCCTTGATTCAAGTGAGTTTAAATAGCCCCCTTTTTCATTTTATACTTTTGGGGTGAAACGTGATTTATTTTTTAAAACCTTTTTGCATAGACTTAATTACAATTCAATAATATAATATTATGTGTTATGTGCTTTATGCTTGAATGCTATGAGTTAAGACTACATATACATGACATTAGTACAATCATTAACTCCGTACAAGCCAACGGTTAACATTGATAGATCTATTGTGTCTGACAAACCCACCCGGTTAGGGTGTTTGTTACCGACTTTACATTAGGGTAACCTGCGTGTTATGCCTCAGTCACAAGGTTTGATTGTACACACTTAGTTTAACTATAGATTCTCCATAAATGCCTTATACACATGTATCGTATGAATTGTATAAAACACTTTAAACTTGGTTGTGTGTCAAAACCTATGTATGCTCACCAACTTTTTAGTTGACCTTGTTTTCATCATGTTTCAGGTACTAATGCTTGAGAATAAGTACAAGTTGCTTCACTTAGGACCGAGGACCTAGAATCTAATTTAAAGAAACTATTTATGTATTCTCTATTTTACTTTGTATTGTTGGATTGATGTTTATCTATGATATGAATTTGGTTGTTTAAATATTTAAACTTTAGTAAACCTTGAGCTTTTGAACAGTCTACATGTCCCGCCCCGACATATTCCGTCGTCGGTTGGGGTGTGACATTTTGACTGATGTGACCTGATGGGAACGTAGATCTAGGTAAAATGGCTCCCATTTTTGACGGTTTTACCTTTTTTTTCGTTGATTATCGATTTCTTTCAGTCAACTGGTTTGTTCTTTTCTCAGGTGATGCCTATGGTATGAAGGATTCTGTTAACTTTAGATAAACTGAACCATATCCATTCCTTGACCATCGGTATCCCTGAGATTGCTAGTGTGTACAATCTGAGAACTCATGGGTATTCCCACTTTGTTCTTCAGCTTAAGTCTGGTAAAACTCCTTTTGATGATCCTTGTGTTTTGTGCAGCCCCAAAGTTTGAGAAGCTAGTTCCTGCATGGAGTGACACGGATAAGGGATAAAAGCTTTGTTGGAGATACCAGTTGGTGAGAGATCTTTCCACTTTGAGTCTGTTGTTAGTGAAGCTAGTTTTGCAACCGAGTACTCCAAAGACACCATGTCGTCAAGTAAGAATTAGCTTCACTTGTTTACTGAGTTTTATTGACTCTAATTATTTTTTTATTTTTTTCTGATTTGTAGAGATTCAAAGATCTGGTTCTCATTTTGCTTTGGATGATCTTGATAGCATTCTCTCCGGAGGAGCCATTGTTAAGCAAGAAGATCCCACACCTGTTAATGCCAAGCCTAGGATCCCGACACTTCTTTCCAAGACGTCAGGAAAAAGGAGGAACGCTACACAGAATTTGTGGTTCTTTGATTGTTCATGTTGGTACCTGTTTAAAAACAATTTTTCTTTTGTGTTTAGGGATCCCTGCACGGGATAGATAATTTGACAACTTGTGAACCGGGTGGATGGGTCCGCTTTTGGATGAAGCCCGAGTCACTTTCCTTTCCTACACTTTCGATATTCATTAGTAGCTTATGACTATTCGCCATGATTGTTATGCGTCTGGTTTGCTTTGAAATGTTCTAGAAAATCAGGATCCTTAGGCAGTTAAGCCTTGGGATATTTAGAAAAATAGGTTTAGGTATTTTTTTTTTAGGATACCGGATCCTTAATGATTATTTATAAATAACATCTTAGTTTTTTTTTATCAAACTTTGACTTAGAAAAATATAGTTTGGTTCTGATAAATGGTATGGAAGAATACCGGTTACAAACATGTCAAGACTTAGTCATTCAAACTTTGAATCTTTTTTTTTAATTGAAAATTAATAAGTAACACATACCTTTGTTGAGAACTAAGTCGGGTAGATACACATACCAGATCATGACATGGAGTCCAGAATATAACAACTGTTAGTTGTCCCTTGTGTATAGTTATTAAACACGTCGTAGACTTAGTAATTGTATTTCAGGATCTTCATAAGTCTTTAATCCGTTTAAGGATCTTGAGTCAGCATATTGATGCTAAGTTCTTGGGTTAACACATAAATTTTAAATACATGTGACAAGTTAAAATCGTTGGCCAAGCCAGAAAAACGTGGGACAAGCCAAAACTTGAGTTAGCATGAAAATACTAAAAAACTTAGTAAGTAACACGTCTGTTACATTCGTAGAATCCAAGATATAGCCAACAGTGATGAAATTATTAGCCACTGTTACATGGACTAGTCGCACCACCTTGAACTATACTTGAATATTGTGTGCTACAGGCGGAGTGTTCAAACTCAATTCTTAGAAAGGTGAAAACCTTTAAACCTTAGAAGGTATTTAGAATACCTTAAACTTAGGAGAGATAGCCAATCCCTATCTTCTGTGAGGATCCTTGAGGATCCTTCCTGCAAAACATGAAACCTTTGTAAAGGTGGGCGTTAGCTTGGGTAACACCCCTCTGACGCTCAAGTCAGTAACTTGATAAAGAGTGATAAATATAAAAATAGTCAGGGATAGAAGACGTACTAGTCTTAGTTAGAACCTAAGTTCCGATTAACATAAAATAGACTTGGAGATGGATAGCGTTCCAGGATCTTTGTAGGATATCTCCTTCCATAGTAGCTAACCAATAGGCACCTTTGCCTGCTTTTGAGTCAATCATATATAGGCCTTCCCATTTTGGTGCAAGTTTTCCATCACTAGGGTTGGTGGTATTTTGGAATGCCTTCCTTAATACCAAGTCACCTACTTGAAATCTTCTGATCCTTATGTTCTTGTTGTATGACTTTGCTATCCTTTGTTGATAAGCTGCAATACGAACCTTGGCAACATCCATGAGCTCATCCACAATGTTAAGATCATGAGAAAGGTCTTCGTTGTTGGTCTCTGGAGTTTGAAGATTAGTTTTGGCAGTAGGGATAACCATCTCTGTAGGGATCATGGCTTCAGTACCAAACACCAATGAGAATGGAGTTTGACCTGTTGCATTTTTTGTGGTTGTCCTATCTACCCAAAGTGCAAATGGTAATTCTTCAGCCCATCTTCCTTTCTTAGCCCCTAATCTCTTCTTGAGGTTGTTGATGATGATCTTGTTGTTGGATTCTGCCTGTCCATTGGCTTAAGGATGCACAGGGGTGGAGGTTATCATTTTAATTCCCCAACTGGCACAGAAGTTAATTGTTCTCTTGCCGATGAAATGAGATCTATTATCACATACTATCTCTGCCGGGATCCCGAATCTTGACTGGATGATGCGCTTGATGAAGGAGATGACTTCTTTTACTCTGACTTGGACAAATGCTTCAGCTTCAATCCACTTGGAGAAGTAATTTGTCATTGCCAGCATAAAAACTTTTCCTCCTGGTGCCTTGGGAAGTTTGCCGACTATATCCATTCCCCATTTCATGAATGGCCATGGAGAGATGACTGGATATAAAGGTTCTGTTGGTTGATGAAGTATGTTGTTATGTCTTTGGCAAGCGTCACATTTTTGGGAATACGCCATAGCATCTTTCCTCGTGGTAGGCCAGTAGTATCATGTCCTCAGGATTTTCGAGAATAATGCTCTGCCTCCAGTGTGATTACCACAGTCACCTTCATGTATGTCTTTCAGGACTTCATGTGCTTCAGGATCCTCCAAGCATCTTAAGTATTGACCTGCAATAGACTTTCTATACAAGACATTGTGCAATATTATAAAACGTTATACCCTCATGCAAAAAGCTTTGTGATTCTTTTCATCACTTGGGATCTCACCATCCTGCAAATATTTTTTAATGGGTAGAATCCAGGATCCTTGACTAGGTTCAAGATCCCTAACATCTGCTTCTTCTTCTGTGTTGGATACTTTGTTCGTTTCTTCAATTATTGGGCTCAAAATATGTATGATAGGTATTTTAATACCTTCTAGTATTTTCATAGCCGAAGCAAGGTTTGCTAGGTCATCAGCCTCAGCATTGTCTTCTCTAGGTACCTGTGTAATGTTAAAAATTTTGAATTCCACGGATAATTGCTTAACTGTTGTGAGATATTTGGCTAATTTCTCACCTTTTACTGCATATGAGCCATTGAAATGGTTAGCAATTAATAACGAATCTACATATACCTAGAGATACCTGATCTTGATATCTCTGGCTAATTGTAATCCTACTATTAGCGCCTCATATTCCGCTTCATTATTTTTTACCTGGAACTCATAACTTATGGATTGGGGTATTATGTCCCTTTGTGGTGATTTCAGTATGATGCCTAGACCTTTTCCTCTTACATTTGATGCACCGTCGGTGAATAAAGTCCACTTATCCTTGGATTCTTCTAATTGTTGAACTTCAAGGTCTGCTTCATGTTGGATGTCACTACTGAAATCAGCCACAATGTCTGCAAGTGCTTGAGACTTTATTGATGTTCTAGGTTCATATATGAGGTCATAGGCGCTGAGCTTGACTAGCCACTTAGCCATCCTTCCTGACATCTCTGGCTTTCTTAAGACACACTTAATATGGTAGTTAGTCTTAACATGAATAGCAAGAGTTTCAAAATAATGGCTGAGTTTAGTGGATGCCAATATTAAAGCTAAGATTAACTTTTCTAAATGAGAGTACATGGTTTCTTATGCGAGTAGGCTTTTACTTACATAGTATACTCGATGCTGTTGGCCTTCATGATCCTTGACTAGTACAGCACTTATAGAGTTTTCGGATACCGCCAAGTACAGGGATAATGGTTCGCCATCTTCTTGTTTCATCAATAGAGGAGCTGATGATAAGTATTCCTTTAGTGATTGGAGTGCTTGTTCATGCTTCTCTTCCCATTCGAATCTCTTGTTCTTCTTTAGGATGTCGTAGAACTCTTTGCACCTTTCTGAGGATCTTGAGATGAATCTGTTGAGTGCTGCTACTCTGCCAGTTGGTCTTTGGACATCCTTGGTGTTTCCTGGGGATTTCAGATTGATGATTGCTTTGATTTGCTCAGGACTGGCCTCTATCCCTCTCTTGGTCACCATATATCCCAAGAACTTTCCTGCCCCCACTCCGAAGTGGAATTTGGAAGGGTTCAGCTTCATGTTATACTGGTCCAGGATATCGAATGCATCTTTGAGATCCCTGAGCTGATCCTTAGCTTTCTTTGATTTCACCACCATGTCATCTACGTAGACCTCCATGGTGTCCCCTAGTTTGTCTTTGAACATCATGTTCACCAGTCTTTGGTATGTAGCATCTGCATTTTTTAAACCAAAGGGCAAAGCAATATAACAATAAATACATGTTGGAGTCATGAATGCGGTATCCTCCTGGTCTGAGGGTTCCATCTAAATTTGTTGGAATCCTGATGAAGCATCCATGAATGTCAGCATTTCGTTGCCTGTTGTGGCGTCGACCATTGAGTCAATGTGTGGTAGTGGAAACGGATTTTTGGGACATGCTTTGTTCAAGTCAGTGAAGTCTACACACACTCTCCATTTCCCATTTTTCTTCTAGACCACCACCACATTAGCTAGCCACCTTGGGAATTTCACTTCCTTTATCATTCCCGCTTTCAACAGCCTTTCAACCTCTTCCTGGATAATTACATTCCTTTCTGGTGCGAATTTCCTTCTTTTTTGGTGTATTGGCCTGAAACTGCTATCAATACCCAATTTATGTGTAATAATATCTTTAGAGATACCTGTCATGTCTTCATGTTTCCAGGTGAAGGTTGAGGTTTTGCTTTTTAGTAATTATACAAGATTTTGTTCAATATCCTTGGGGATATTGGTTCCAACAAGCGCCTTGATGTCAGGATCCTCCATACTTAGGGATACCTCTTTAACATCTTGCTCTTTGGTCTCTAAAACGTCTCGGGCTTGTTTCTTTAATTGCTATGCTTGCCTGGTTTTAGCGGAGGCCTTCATTGAAGAAGTGTAACAATCCTTTACATCTTGCTGATCACTGTTGATTTTCACTACCCCCTAAGGGGTTGGCATCTTGACACATTGATGATATGTTGAAGGCACTGCCTTCATATCGTGTATCCAAGGCCTCCATAGGATGATATTTTAACAAGACAAAAAATCTATTATACAAAACTTTTGAATAGTGTTTACGCCTTCGATATATATCGGTAGCTTTATCTCTCCGACTGTGTTTTTGACTTCCCCACTGAATCCTACCAGTACTGCAGATTTGGAGATAATTTCAGAATCTGGGATCCTCATTCTTTTCAGGACCTCATGTTGAATGATGTTCATCGAACTCCCTCCGTCAATTAGGATCATGCGGATGAAGTGATCGGCAATGTACAGGGTGATCACTAAGCCATCGTGATAAGGATATTGAACGTTATCTCTGTCCCCTTCGTCAAAGGAGATCGCTTTCGCTTCAGTTAAGTTGGAGGTCTTGGTAGGCCTGTCCCCTTTCTCTGTTTTTGCTTACTTGGCGTTTCTCTTAGCTGCAGAATAAGAGGTACCACATATGCCAGCCCCACCAGATATAAAATTTGTTACCTTGGCATCCGGCGGTGGTGATGTTGCTCTCTGCGGGATCCTGTCTCGATCCTTAGCCTTATTTTTTCCTTTGCCCAGGAACTCTTTGAGATGTCCTTTGCTTAAGAGATAGTTTATCTCATTTCACAAAGCAATACAATCTTCTGTCACATGACCAAAGTCCTCGTGGAAAGCGAACCACTTGGACTTGTCCTTCCATCCTGTGCCCTTTTCAAACTTGCGAGGCCACCTGGTTTTTCTCCAAGATCCTGCATAGCAAATAGTAAACCAGTTGTATCAAGAGAAAAACAGTATTCAGATAGTCTAGGATACTCTTCTTCGTCTTCATCATCCTCCACAGCATTGATCCTGCAATTGCCAGGCTTGGATCTATAAGACTTGAAAGGTGCAGATTCAGCTTTCGGGTCGGGTTGAGTGTAGCTTGTCGGAGCATCCACCCTTTGCTGGATATTTTTATCATCTTCCAGCCTAATAAACCTCAATGTCCGGTTCCTGACTTCATCAAGGTTCCTGTAAGGATTCATGACAAGGTCTTCGTAAAATTGGGAGTCTTTCTTAAGTCCCATCTTGAATGCCTGTACTGCTATGGCGACATCAAGGTCCGGGATATCTACGGATTCTCGACCAAACTTGCTGACATAATCTCGGAGGGATTCTCCGGGATTCTGGATTATCTTGTATAAGTCGCTTGTTAATCTTTCGAATGTTCTACTGCAAGAAAATTGGTTATTAAACAAGTTGATCAAATGAGCAAATGAAGGTATTGAATAAGGTGGAACATTAAGCAGCCATTTCAAGGCTGATCCTGTAAAGGTGGAGCCGAAACCCTTGCATAAGAAAGCTTCTTTCAAGTCCAAGGGAATGTGGTTGATTTCCATTCTCTCTCTGTATTGCACAACGTGCTCCTCGAGATCTGTAGTTCCATCATACAACTTCATGTTAGGATTCTGAAAGCGCTTAGAGGATATTTTCATTATAGGTTGTACCACACCCGGTATACTAGAGATCATCTTTCTTAGCTTCTACAATTCCTTGGCCATGGACGGAGTGATTCATGTATCCTACACAAGTTTGTTAATGTTTGAAAATTGATTAAAGATGTTACCGATATCGGGATTTCAGAATGATGATCCTGGAGTAAATCCAAGATCATGATTCGTCGTAACTCTGATAGCCGGAGTCGGCCCAACAGTAGTGGTTCCGGTCCGCATAGGTAAGAAATCTCCCTTATGGATTCCTAAGGATCCCGAATAATCAAAATCCAAGATCCTTGGTTGTAGCGGGGTCGTCACTTCCATTGGTTTCTTTGATTCTTTGACATTCTCAATCTCCCGAAACAGCATTTGGTTAGTCTTCCTCTGTTGTTCCATTTGTTGTTTCATCTCCGAGAACAGATCGAGGATATCATTGTTTGATACGATCACAGGTCCACCAGAAGGTATTCCGGATCCCGAGAAACCCGCAGAAGTAGTTTTCTTCGGCTGATTAACACTTTTTTTGAAATGGAAGAGGAGGAATAGGATTGACCAACCCAGAGCTTGAAGATGGAGCAGAAACAGAAATATTTTTGGATTGAGACGACATTTTTGAAATTAGCTTTGAAAGATAGTAATTGAACACAAATTTTAGCAAAAATTTAAAGATTAAAAGCACCACTTTCCCCACGGTGGGCGCCAAATTGTTTTGGGTAAAAATTATACAAGCTAATTTTGTAACCAAACTTAGAATGTGAGGTAGTGTGCTTGTAAGATTTGTGATGAACAAAGTGTATAAAGCAATAAAATGACACGAGTGTTTACGAGGAAAGCCCTTAATCCCTAAGGATTGCCGGCATAAAACCTAGGGAAGTGACCGAAAGTTACTTGCCTCATGTTCTTGTATAAATTGATAAAAAAAAGTACAATGAGAGCGGTATGTGATCGAAATCTAAGTGTTACAGAGGTGTTTGCGAGTGTTGTGTATTACTAAGTGAGTGTAGATGTGTCTCCTATTCGATCCAACTGCTAATTATATACAAAAGATAAAAATAACTTAAATGCGAGGATCCCGGCGAAAGATCAGGTCTTCATGGCAGTTACAAGTCTCCATTAATTATCGATCGTTATAGGTTGACTTCCACGCGTTTTCCTAACTGTTTGAACGGTTCTTCAGCCATTGATTTAGTCCTCAATGAAATGTTGATCACCTGTTCAAGACTAATCAAAGACAAATGCGTAATATTAATTGTTACAACGGTAAGTTAATCAGGATACTGAAACACAGTAAAGATCAGGGATATCGATACTTATCTGAGGATCCGGGATACCAGAGGTAAAAACTGACCCCTAACATATACCTATGGCATGAATGCTTGTTCTTAGAAGAACGTTGAGCATTACTTCGTTAACCTTTATTTAGCCATTTTCATAAATAAAATGTTTGACACGAGTTTTGAAGAGATAAAGTATTCACCTTGTTTATAGGAATGAGCCTCTAGAGTTGAAAACTTATAGACTAGCTTCTTATCTTGATTTATCTAGCGTTTCGACCTTTCTACGAACGTTTCTTCCTTAACCGGGCACTACGATGAGTGGGAATCGAACCAGGATCGTCGGAAGTCGTCTAGGGAAGCGCTGGAACAAGTTTGAGAAGTAAGAAACGTTTTTCGATGTGAGAAAACGACTAAAATCATCAAGCTATTTATAAGCTGGAAATCGGATCCGTACTGGACCGCTACGTAGGCGAGTGGCGGTCCGCCACCGCCCTAGATGACGTTAGGCCTAAATGCCGCTTTCTCATTGGACCGAACATAAGTTTGCGGCTAGCGGACCGTTACTAGAGAGCGTAACGGTCCGCCACCCTAATACGTGGCAGATTCTTAGAAGTTTGCGGCTGGCGGACCGTTATCACTTAGTGTGGCGGTCCGCCACGAGTACACGCGTCAAAATTTGTGACCATTAGTCACTAGACATGTGGCACTCTTGGATTGATTGCTTAACGACCAAGTAGCGGACCGTTACCGTATATGGTGGTGGTCCGCCACCCAACTACTCAGGGTGGGGTTCCTTAGCGGACCTCTACCCGCTTCCCTGCACCCGTAGCGGACCGTTAAGGTTTTCCTTGGCGGTCTGCTAAAGCCTTAATTTTCCCATTTTTCATTTTGAACCCTGAACTTATGTATTTTAAATGCAACAAGTCCTTAAGGTTCTAACCTTGACATTTTTTGGACATTTCTGTGGCAGGTGTTACACTACAGCACTACTGAAAGTGGTGTTGTTTCTCCTGCTGGAACGGTCTCACCATCATCCCCTGAGTGAGGTGCATCTCGCAATGGTTCAGCTGCTGAATCGGAATCTGGCTCCAGCATTGCTCCTGGGAGCCTCTACGGTTGTCCATGCTGTCTATGATTGGGATAACTCTGTTGTCATCTATGGTAGTGGTGATGATGGTGGTTCTGTAGGCGGAAGCCGCTATGATGGCCGTCAAGGTGACTGCAAAGAGTGCAATTAGCTTTGCCAATGTGGGATGGGATGTATTAATTACTTGAAGGTGGTTGATGGTGGTCATTGGCGGATCTAAGGTGGTGTCGGCGGGTCGGCCGACACATTTAAAATTTTGGTTTTTTTGTTATATATATGGTATATTTTTTACCGACCCCCATAAAATTTTGACACCGACCCCCATAAAATTTTGGCATCGGCCCTCAAGAAAAAAATTAGAATTATAGATTTTATAAATAAAAACTAATTAAACTAGACTTTTAACCATATAACAGTTGACTCATAGCTCATCAATTATAAAACTCTTAAACCAAACCTTTAATAGTTTAACCCAATAAACAAAATAGTCCCAAATAAAGCATAAACCCATAAATAAACCCAATACCCATTTAAATATTGTAAACCTAATTAGCTATTAAAAAATGAGTTGGTAGTTGTGTTTGTTATATTGAAAAACAGTTGCTTAGAAAAGTTCTTATAGATTATGTAATGGTTCGGTTTCAAAAAATGAAAACCCGTAGAGAACAATTATAAGGATATTGTTTTTTAATTATGTATTTCTAATGACAAATATCGTATTACTATTGTTCGTATATAATTTGGTTAGTTTTCATCGTTTTATTGTGTGACCGACCCAACTCGGGCCGAAAAAATTAATACTTAATTATTGACATTCAACCCCAAAAAATCGTCGACCCCATAAATAAATTTCTACATCCGTCGCTGATGGTGGTTGCCGGTGGCGGAGGAGGTTGGTTTATATAGTAAAACAAGTGGATTTGGGAAGCACGTGGCGATGGGTAATGATTTACTTGTAATGTATGTAGAACATCTTACGACACGTTTGATGAAGTATGCAACAAGTGGAATATGATTTTTTGTTTTTGTATACTCCTACACATTTTATATGTTTAAATATTAATAATTAAGGAGAATATAAAATATTATTTAGTTATTTAATACTCAATGCGGTATGTTAGTAAACATAAAATATTATTTACTTATTTAAAAAAGAGACGTTTTATTTAAAACATTAATTAACCAAAATCAATACCTTTAGTTTCTTTTTAGTATAACTAGCTAGTTATACCCGTATTTTGTGACGGGTGTCTTTCGGGTGGAAGCATAGTGCAGCTACCACCATGGTAAGTGACTTCCTTTATTAGGCTTTATGTTTAGTTCATTTATATACTTAAATAAGGTTCAAAATTTGGTTTTGGTGGTTCTGCACAACTAGGCACAGTCATGCTTTCCTATAGGCATGATCGTGCTTCTTCAGAGGCATGATGGTGCCTTTCCATAAGTATGATCACGCCTCTCCACATATATGATCATGCTCAATGATAGGCACGGTTGTGCTCGCTTTCTGCCAAGAACTCTTTTGATAAAAAATGACATGTTACCTTATTTATCAGATTAAAATTCTTGTTTTGGTCTTTCAAAACTTACAAACTTCTTTATTAATCACTATAAACGCTTATATCTTCAGATTTAGAACACCTATAATCATCAATGGATTCATATAAACCCTAAAATCATCAAAACTTAAATATTTAGAACTTAGATCACTTACCTAGCTACTTCATTTTATGGACGATTTCAGTAGATTGAAGCTTTCATGATGTTGCTATAACCTCATATGATCGCATCAAACAATATGCATATCATGTTGAAGAGTTTTGATGGTGGAAGATTGAAATGTTTGTTGGTGCATGAGCATCTAGGTTCTGGATCTCGTATATAAAGCCAAGAACCGACTCCTAAAAACTATATCTACAAGTTCTGCTTTGTCATCTCTGCGTGCCCCTTTGCTTGAACCGACTCCTAAAAACTTTATCTACATATTCATGAATTATGCGAATGGAGGTAAAAAAAAGTTGGTTAAAATGCGAAATTCCCCTCCCCATTCGGTTTGAACATTTTTAAGCTTAACTATGGAGTTATCCTCTCATTCACAGTCAATACGCCCAAAACGCGTTCATGTATTTGAGACAGGGCATTACTTAAGAACCAAGAATCTCTCCTGGCCACGGCCGATGTGGGATTTGCCTAGGGTATTACAATGGGCCATGTTAATCTTCTATGTATCGTTATACCATAGTTGGTAGGCGATAAAGTAAAAGTAAACCTATGAGAGTTGTGTGAAGCTTTCTATGTGGATGTGAAACTAGCAAGTAAGGGCATTGTATCGATGAAGAAAAGAAGAAGAATAGGCTACAAAGATGTGGTGCGACGCTATTGATCTGAGTGCGGCGTTGTGACGATTTTCGAGAGTTGCGTTCTAAGGCGGCTCATAGCTGTTGTCGATAGGAGGGGTGTAGCGACAGCAGGTGTATGACTGCAGAAGGAAGAAGGCCGAACTTGTTCGACGGAGATATGGTGGCTGCTGCAGTTGTTGTGCGGCGGCTAGGGTTAGGTTAACTTGGCTCTGAGAGTAACTATATATTGTATTGTATTAAATAGGGTTACAAAAGGTCATATAAAGTACAATGTCATAGTTTATATAGTACTACCCTAATATGATAATTATAATACTAGTCTAATATTAATGTATAAAACCTCTTACATCATTGTGAATAATCTTAAATGGAAGCGTCGATGATTTTTTTTCTTTTTCCAAAACAACTTTGTTGTTAAATAAGTAAATTTCCTTTATTAAACACAAAGATTGTGTTAGATGAGTTGGTAGGCCTATTGAGTTTCATCTTGGTGGTCACTAGGGTTGGCATAACATGTCTGACACGACACGATAAGACACGATAACTTGTTGTGTTCAACACGAACATGACACGATAACTAATCGTGTCATTTTTTTCAAACACGAACACGACCTGTTTAGAAACAGGTCACCTGTTTAGAAACCTGTTTAAAGAGAAAATAAATATAACATATGTAATGAAAGAAAAAATGCCATAACTTGATAAAATTTTAAAAAGTCGAATCATAACATCCATTAAGAATCTAATCAGAATCCGTCAACAACAGATTAATCAATTAATAGAATGAGAATCAGAAGAGTAGTTAATAGAATCCATCACCACTAAAACATAATCAGAATGCCATCACCACCAAAACAGGTGATGGAGAATCAAAAGCCATACACACAAGTAATAAAACCTCAAGAAGCTTATTGTAGCAATACTAAACCTAATGAATTCGAACAGTTACCTCTGAGTGGACGAACTCAATACTTGAGCGGTGTAAGGAAGATGACGAGCGCAACACTTTAATGGAGATGAAGAGCGACGATGGATACAGGAGATGACTGTGGAGACTAATGGACACCGGAGAATCGGAGATGACGAGGACGATGGAGAAGGAGTGTGGTCGTGCGGACGATGGGTTGATGGAGTATCAGAGTATCAAAAATTAGGTTAAAGGTAAGGTCCTTAAAGTCCCTGAACTGGGCAAATGGGCAACGCAAATGGGCAAGCAACACATGTTAAAGATTGGGCTGGGATGGGCCTAGAATCCAGATGCAAATAGAATGTTAAGTGTTAACATGTCTCTAACGAGTCTTAACAAGTTAATATTGATCTGAGTTCGGCGTTGTGACGATTTTCGAGAGTTGTGTTCTAAGGCGGCGCATGGCTGTTGTCGATAGGAGGGGTGTAGCGACAGCAGGTGTATGACTGCAGAAGGAAGAAGCCCGAACTTGTTCGACGAAGATATGGTGGCTGCTGCAATTTTTGTGCGACGGCTAAGGTTAGGTTAACTTGGCTCTGAGAGTAACTATATATTGTATTGTATTAAATAGGGTTACAAGAGGTCATATAAAGTACAATGTCATAGTTTATATAGTACTACCCTAATATGATAATATAATACTAGTCTAATATTAATGTATAAAACCTCTTACATCATTGTGAATAATCTTAAATGGAAGCGTGGTGATTTTTTTTTCTTTTTCCAAAACAACTTTGTTGTTAAATAAGTAAATTTCCTTTATTAAACACAAAGATTGTGTTAGATGAGTTGGTAGGCCTATTGAGTTTCATCTTGGTGGTCACTAGGGTTGGCATAACATGTCTGACACGACACGATAAGACACGATAACTTGTTGTGTTCAACACGAACATGACACGATAACTAATCGTGTCATTTTTTTCAAACACGAACACGACCTGTTTAGAAACAGGTCACCTGTTTAGAAACCTGTTTAAAGAGAAAATAAATATAACATATGTAATGAAAGAAAAAATGCCATAACTTAATAAAATTTTAAAAAGTCGAATCATAACATCCATTAAGAATCTAATCAGAATCCGTCAACAACAGATTAATCAATTAATAGAATGAGAATCAGAAGAGTAGTTAATAGAATCCATCACCACTAAAACATAATCAGAATGCCATCACCACCAAAACAGGTGATGGAGAATCAAAAGCCATACACACAAGTAATAAAACCTCAAGAAGCTTATTGTAGCAATACTAAACCTAATGAATTCGAACAGTTACCTCTGAGTGGACGAACTCAGTACTTGAGCGGTGTAAGGAAGATGACGAGCGCAATACTTTAATGGAGATGAAGAGCGACGATGGATACAGGAGATGACTGTGGAGACTAATGGACACCGGAGAATCGGAGATGACGAGGACGATGGAGAAGGAGTGCGGTCGTGCGGACGATGGGTTGATGGAGTATAAGAGTATCAAAAATTAGGTTAAAGGTAAGGTCCTTAAAGTCCCTGAACTGGGCAAATGGGCAACGCAAATGGGCAAGCAACACATGTTAAAGATTGGGCTGGGATGGGCCTAGAATCCAGATGCAAATAGGATGTTAAGTGTTAACATGTCTCTAACGAGTCTTAACAAGTTAACATTGATCTGAGTTCGGCGTTGTGACGATTTTCGAGAGTTGTGTTCTAAGGCGGCGCATGGCTGTTGTCGATAGGAGGGGTGTAGCGACAGCAGGTGTATGACTGCAGAAGGAAGAAGCCCGAACTTGTTCGACGAAGATATGGTGGCTGCTGCAATTTTTGTGCGACGGCTAAGGTTAGGTTAACTTGGCTCTGAGAGTAACTATATATTGTATTGTATTAAATAGGGTTACAAGAGGTCATATAAAGTACAATGTCATAGTTTATATAGTACTACCCTAATATGATAATATAATACTAGTCTAATATTAATGTATAAAACCTCTAACATCATTGTGAATAATCTTAAATGGAAGTGTGGTGATTTTTTTTTCTTTTTCCAAAACAACTTTGTTGTTAAATAAGTAAATTTCCTTTATTAAACACAAAGATTGTGTTAGATGAGTTAGTAGGCCTATTGAGTTTCATCTTGGTGATCACTAGGGCTGGCATAACATGTCTGACACGACACGATAACTTGTTGTGTTCAACACGAACACGACACGATAACTAATCGTGTCATTTTTTTCAAACACGAACACGACCTGTTTAGAAACAGGTCACCTGTTTAGAAACATGTTTAAAGAGAAAATAAATATAACATATGTAATGAAAGAAAAAATGCCATAACTTAATAAAATTTTAAAAAGTCGAATCATAACATCTATTAAGAATCTAATCAAAATCCGTCAACAACAGATTAATCAATTAATAGAATGGAGAATCAGAAGAGTAGTTAATAGAATCCATCACCACTAAAACATAATCAGAATGCCATCACCACCAAAACAGGTGATGGCGAATCAAAAGCCATACACACAAGTAATAAAACATCAAGAAGCTTATTGTAGCAATACTAAACCTAATCAATTCGAACAGATACCTCTGAGTGGACAAACGCAGTACTTGAGCGGCGTAAGGAAGATGACGAGCGCAATACTTTAATGGAGATGAAGAGCGACGATGGAGACAAGAGATGACTGTGGAGACTAATGGACACCGGAGAGTCAGAGATGACGAGGACGATGGAGAAGGAGTGCGGTCGTGCGGACGATGGGTTGATGGAGTATCAGAGTATCAAAAAATAGGTTAAAGGCAAGGTCCTTAAAGTCCCTGTACAAGGCAAATGGGCAACGCAAATGGGCAAGCAACACAGGTTGAAACCGACAGCGACTGAAAAACACCGTTGCCGTTATAACACTGATGCATGTTTCGATCTCTACAACCGAGTCACTGTATCTTTTATTATTTAACTACTTTTTTTTGCCTAGCCATATTAATGTTACCGTCTTAACCATTTAAGATCCGTCCCGCCACAATTAGCCGGGCAAATTTACTCGTTTTATCTTATAATAGACTAGTGTTGAAATAATATTATTATTATTATCTTATAATAGACTAGTGTTGAAATAATATTATTATATTATAACCATATCTAACATTACTCTTTACCAAAACCAGAGAGGATGTACACTACCATGATATCATTGGTTTTCCCGGGCGGCTCTTCCACATGTGAGAGTTTGGTTGGATGGAACACTTTTCTTTCTTTTTATTTAAATCCAAAAAAGCTTTATGTTAAAAGATTAATTGCTTAACATTTTGACATCGTGAACTTTGGTTGAATTGGTTAGGAATTGTCACCCACAAAACTAATTCGAACATCAACCCGGGTTCTATTCCTATGATGTATTTTCTTTTCGAACATTTTTATTTAATTTTTTTGTTTCAGTCTTTTTTTAATTCTTTTTTATGTTCGTTTTCGCGTTGTGTTTTACTAGCATGCCGCATCGTTTTAACCCCTTGTAATGTATATATTTCAAGCTTTTTACCCGGTTGATTTTCTATTAATATCGTTTTTCTATAATAGCTTTCGTTTGTTAAGTTAAAAAAAACGGAACACGTGACGTATTTTAGTTTGATTTTTTTAATTTGCTGGTATATTTTATTAAACGGATTCGTATTGAAAATATAGAAATTTTTTTAGCGTACGCTGTAGCGAGAGACGTTAACGTTTAGTAACCGTGGCACACCCAAACGCTTAAAAGCGAACAACATCGTTGTCGGTCGTTTGGTATCATCGTAACTGGTATCCGTGGTCGCTTTTATGCTTCTCAACGAGCAGAACCGATAACGAAAAAACTCCGGCCGCGTAATGTGGTGAATATACGCTTTTAACCTGTTTAATTTTCTATTAATTTCGTTTTTCTATAATATCTTTTGTTTGTTAACTTAAAAAAATGGATTGTGCGGCCGAATGTAGCTTCTTTTTTTTGTTAATGTTCCGGATTACTGTTTTTAAACTTAGTTGTATTCAAAATCGAGTATATTTTTTTTGTATCGTATGCTATAGCGAGCGACAAACTAAACCGCTTATGAGCGAACAACATTGTTGCCGATGTTTTGGTATTATCGTAACCGATATGGTTTTCGACGAGCAGAACCGATAACTACCAAACTTATACCGCGTATGCATGGAAAAAAATGACCATGCTCCTGCCGCGAAGCACGGGTAGAATTACTAGTTTATAAAATTCCCAATCTCAAACGTACTAAAATATTACCCTATTAATAGAACCCTTTGCGGCTTTGCCCTGTACTCGAGTACTCAGTCTCCTCTGGCTGCTAAAAGTAATTTTGAAAAAAATTCTTTTATTAACTTATTTTTATTTTTTATAAATCCATTTTTGTTTCTTGTCAGTTGCAAGGAGATTTGTAAAAGACGTCTTTGATTTAGTTGCTAAAATAATTTTTTCAAACCTAGATACAATTCCCAACATGGTCGCGGCCTCAAAACATTACATGATAATCTTTTGAGGACGCGGGGTATGAACGATGAAGATCAGAAGATGCTTAATGTTCGGTGTAAAGGATCATGATGGAAGGTCTTGTGACTTTTTCAGTCAGTTCGTGTGACGATACACTTAACCGAATCCATGACTCAACCATGTAACAAGTGATATGACATAAAGGATATAGAAAGTTGGTGTTTTTTGATTTTTTTTTCATAAATGGGTCGTAGGGGAATCCTTAATCACCTTAGGGACTATTTTTAATTTAGTGTTACAAAAGGGATTGTTGTCATTTGAATCGGCGACATGTTTCAAATTTATACACTATAACAGTAACCATCTATAGCGACGAAAATTTTTAACCCTATACCGACGACAAGTCGTCCGTACAAGGTTCGTCGGGATTGCTTCGTACCAATAGCTCAAAGGTGTCGTCGGTATAGGTGTCATCGGGATAGGCCGACATATACCGACGACATGTCGTCGCTATAGAGTCTAATTAAAAAATTCAAAAAGAAAATCTATACCGACGACATAGGGTTTAGACCTATCCAGACGACATGTCTTCGGGACAGACCCAACCTATCCTGACAACATGTCGTCGGTATAGGGTTTTCGTCATTTGAATTGGCAACAACTTCTACGTGTCAACACCCCTTTAAGCCATTTCACTCACTAAAAAAGTTTTCGGCGTTTGAATTGGCGACAACTTTTTCATTGGTCAAATCAAGTTATAGATTTGCAGGGAAAAGTCAAGGACACCTATAAATTTGAATCATGTCACCAATTCAAATGACGACACCCCCTTTTGTAACACTTATTAAAAAGCAGTCCATAAGGTGATTAACGGCTCCCCCTACGGCCCATTTCTGAAGAAAAAAAATAGTGTTTTTTTTCAGAGTTTGAAATGAAAATACCATTAAACAAACTTCTGATAGACAATTGATGTCTAATATAATTTCAGCCAAGTAACTTGTCCAAGTCAAATCCAACAATATACAAAAATCTTCAATTGACAGAATCAAGACGAAAAACCTAGGATAGACCAAAGTACCAAACCATATGAAGATGTTGTCTGTGGTGTCATTTCACTTTGATGTTCTTATTACTGCTTCAAATTAATTGCTCAAATTAGATATATATAGACACAACACTATGTACATGTTATCATTATTCTTACATACATAATACAGTCATCTTAATTAAACCTTGGGCTCACGAGTGGGCACTCTGGGACTTCCAATCTGCACTTTTTGGGGAGCCTCTGAGCCTTACTCAACATTTGCCGCATCTCCAATACTCCACCTTCTCGTCAAGCTTTGTCATACGCCTGCTGGATCGCATGGCACTGGCACTGCTTGCTCACTTTCTTTAGCTGGGCACAACACTGTGGAAGGTGTTGTTGCGGCTGCTGTCTTTGTCTCTGATTCACCACCATCTTAGGTATGTCATTGGAAATGATCCCATGTGTGAGGTGCATCCGGCAATGGTTCACCTGCTCGATTGGGATCTTGCTGTGACACTGATTATGTGAGCCTATGTGGTGGTCCAGGCTGCCCATCAACGTTCCATTTGATCCGCTGTCCTCTATGGTAGTGGTGCTGATGGGGATTTTGTTGTCAGAAACCTCAGAAAATGCTACGATGGCAGTCAAGGTGAATGCAAAAAGTGCAAGTTTTTCCATTGTGGGATGTTTGTTTTTATCTAACACGTTAGATGAAGAATGAACAAAGTGGAATATATATATATATAGGCCTTTGATTTGTTTTTTGCATACACCTTAGTTAACCTGCTTATTTTCTTTACATATTAATTACTATTGAGAAGCGGTTCAAAAGAAAATTACTATTGAGATATAATATATTATTTAAGAATTTATATACAGTAAATTACAGAAATCGTCCTTTATGTTTATATCATTTTTCACTGTATGTCTTTTAGCCCAAAAAATGTCAGAGATCATCCTTTACGTTTAAATTTGTTGCGGTGTACGTCCTTTAGCCTAACGGCCGTTAAGTTTTTCAGTTAACTCCAGTCATGTAACTTGCACATGAGGGTGTTTTGGTATTTTTACCCACAACATAAATTTAAAACTAAATTTAAACACATTCTCTTTCTCTACAATCAGGCACCCTACAAACACCCTACCACCAGCGACAACCACCGCCACACACAGCCACCACCTGCAACTGCCACCACCCTCCACCTTCTCCTCCGTCGTTCATCATCAGGTATCCTCTTTGCGTTTCTCCAATGCCGCTCATCATGACCGATTGAACCCATCACCACCATGGCCGATTGAACCCGTCACCACCACACAACCCTCAAGTTGAAACCCTAAACCCATCAAATTGAAATTTAGAAACCCTAAACCCATAACTTCGGCGCCCCCATTACCCTTCCGTTCCAGCCACACAACCCCCATTCTTCTCCCATGCTCAAATTGAAACCTTAAGTACGACGTTAAGGTTCCATCGGGTTGAATCCTCTCGGGTCGCTACAATAACCGTGATGAGCTACTTGATAGTGTAGACTTTGTGGAACGGTGGGTTGAACCCCCATTACCCTTCTGTCGGGGTTCCGTCGGGTTGAAACCCCCATTACCCTTCCGTCGGGTTGAACCCTCCAGATTTGGTTGAAAAAGAATTTGATGTGGGATTTTGCTTGTGAAGATACTTGATGGCGTAGACATTGTTTTCTTGAAGATGACCGATGTAAACAAACCTGAATCCATCGTCTTTGATTTTTTTAACTGGGTTGAAGTTGTTGGTGGATGATTGGAGCTCCTCGAAGGTGAATACCGGTGGAAGGAGGCTGGCGGAGCGGTGGAAGTGGAGGTAGACGACAGCGGGGAACAGTACACCGTTGCAAGATTTGAAAATTGGGTTTTTTGTTTGTGGCGAGGAGGTGGAGATGACGGTGGCGATGGGGAGGGCAGTGTAAGGGACTCGCAGATGAGGTCGTAGAGGGTGGAAGGGGGAGGGTGGAGATGATGGTGTCGGAGATGAGGCGGAGGAGGTGGGGGTAGGAGATGATGAAGATCTGTGGTTATGATGGTTGGATAGGGTAGATGAAGATCTAGGGTTAAAAAATCTTTTGCCCTCACGTGGGGGCTACATGAGGGGTTTTAACTATAAAGTTAACGTCGTTTGGGGTAAAGGACATGGGTTGTAAGGGTTTTAAAAATAAAGGATGATACCTGATAATTGTTTTGCTAAAGGACGCAACCTAAAAAAGGGTATAAACATAAAGGACGATATCTATAATTTACTCTTTTATATAATATCTGGTTTTAATTCATCTTTAGTATTGTACCTCGCTATTTGTGGCAGGAACCGGACCTTAAACGGTTGAGGCGGTGACATTAATATGGCTAAGCACAAAAAGAAAATTGGTTAAATAAAATTTGCTTTGCGACGGGAGGTGGACTTTAAATGGTTGAGGCAGTGACATTAATGTGGCTAAGCACAAAAAGAAACGTATGAAATTACGATGACTCGATTATGGAGGTCGAAACATAGATAAAATATTGTTTGATAACGATATCAATGTTTTTAGTCGGTCTCGGTCTCGTTCTTCACGGTTGTAAGTCGATATAACCCACGATACCTAAAAATATATACTCTATTTTGAATACAACTCCATTTTTAACAAAGTTTACACCGGGACGTCACTAAAAAAAATAAACAAACGCGAAACTTATTGAAGAAAAAACATATTATATAGTAAGGGGTAAACTCGAAACTTAAAAAACTTGAAGGGGTCAAAGTTAAATTTTACAAAATGTAGGGGTGAGCTTCGCCATTTGATCAGAGTTTGAAGGAACAAGTTGTGGTGGCAAAGCCCACCGACACTTCTAATTGATATAATTGATAATATAAGAGCAATTAGTACACAAATCCAAATATGCTTAAAATTAAAAACGTGTTATTATCACAAACTATTTTCCTAAGATTCTTATCTTTTTCACGTCGAAGAGATATGGTACACCATACCCGGCCTAAACACAACCCAACACAGTCCAAGTACAATCCATGGCGCAAGTGGAGCCAACCCCAGGCATCGGAGCACGTACTTTACACCAGAAACATTAAAGAATGTCCACCAATAGGAGGCGAGGGATGGTAACAAATTCAATGATAGGAGTGGTGACCATAAAGGAGCATCATCATAACCCATTATACATACATCATGGGACACATATATTCTCACTTACCCTTTCTTCCTCTCATTCCACAGTTACATTGAAAACCCCTAATTTCCCAAGAACTATAATTATTCTCACATCGGATTCGGGTCATAGGAAACCCCCATCTCCCGTTTCCGGTGAAGAGGCTAACAGTGTTCTTAGTTTTGAAGATCGGAGTAAGGTCATGTGTAGTGGTCGTGAAAGGGAGGGGCGTGAGTGCCACCTCAACCAATCACGCCAAGAACACGGCGCCGGAGAGGCGTGAATGGGGCTTGAGCACTAGAGGGCGTTAATACTTTCATGGGCAAGGGGGCAAGTTTGTTAACCACCTCACTAATGAAAAGTTGACACCTCATTAATTTATTTTTCTATTTTTTAATTCAATATTTACATTTAAATTTAATTTTTTTTCAAATAACTCGTAATTGGTAATTATTTAAAAAAAACGAAATACACAGTCTTGTACTTTTTCTGAACATCTCAGTATAAATTTTAATAAAAACGGAGTTGTTTTCAATAGAAAAACTGGTCTTTTAAGTGGTTTTGTAACATGTTTGGTTTTTTATTTATTAAAAAATAAATAAATTTAAGAATGTATTTTTATTAATTTATAATTTAGTTTTTTGTTTACTAAAATTAATAATTTAGTTAATTATTAAAAAATAAATGCGGGGCGTGAAACCACTACGCACCTTAGTGATTCACTTAAGCATTAAACCACAACGGATGGCCTAATTGAAGCTTGATCCTATGAAATCTGATGCCCGAAGTCTCGTGGAAGCGAACTCTTAGTTCTATGTTAGGTTCTTTGTTTCTTCATTGGCGCCATCCATCTACAAACGAGCTTTTCTTTGCTATCCCTCGGATTTCATGGCATCTAACAGCATTCCCACTGTCCCGACCATCCCTTCTACCCGCTCAGACGACAGTCACGTGGAGGAAGACATCGCCCTTTCACCATCACGTCCAATTAACACACTACCTCACGAATTACTCAATGTTCCCTTCTCCCACCGCCATCTACCCAGCCGCCGCCCTCCTTTGCCTAGTACTCAAAGCACTCAAAGCACATAAATCATTGTCCTCCTCCATCGCTATTGTTGACAGCATAAGGCAGACATCTTCGGGCACTTTGGTGAACACGTCCCACATCCGGCTTACACAGCCGACTCCATCTATCCCACCCCATATCCCATTCGTACGGACACCTTCATCTATCCCACCCCATGTTCAGTTTATTCAGCCGATTTCCTCTACACCACCCCTATGTTTGACGGCCTTTTTCACTTGGTTTGAACAACCGTCTGATATTTGTAACTATATGGTGTAAGCCTTGTCTATCAAGACGGTCGTTAGAAGTGCTTTTATATGTCTGTTTGAAGGCGGTGTGGGATTAGAACTTCAGACGGTGTGGCTATAGTTAATCCTTAACTAAATAGTTTAATTAAGTTTCTATAAATAGTTCAATATATTTTAATTAACGAGCCACCATATTCGGGTAGTCCTTTCACATAAATAAACCTAGTTCTTCTACGCAAAAACTTTGTTCTAACACTCCATCTATCACCCATCACGGATTCTCTAAAGGATTGGAAGTTGTCCTTTTTTCTGTTTATAATGAAAATACCATGAAACAAACTTCTGGTAGACATTCATGTCTTTTATAAAAAAAGAAAATACGTCGTGTCTTATTTACAAATCAAAATGGCAGAATCAAGACGAAAAACCTAGGATAGACATGTATAAAGAGATATTTAATATTTTAATTAACCGTGTTATCTTCTTTTAGTGTTTTTGAGTTTTCTGTTTTCCCACACAGCATGACAATGGATCCTGACGAGGGGAATTTTATCAGTAGCCTATACAAGTCTTGGTGTTAGCTGTTAAAAAAACCACATAGAAGCTTCAAAAGCGAAACGTGCATGGATTCATAGAATTATGGCATCTGCTACTACATGACTAATTAATTGGACAATGGAAATTGACTTGTTCCTAAATGCATGTATGTTGTGTGGACCTAATCCTTGTTTGGTTCACATAAAATGCAAGATTGGAGTCGTATAACACTATGGGTCAGCAACTATGGAGATTAGTTATCGTTAGTTTGGTTAGTTAGTTTAAGGTAGTTATGTTAGATAGTTATTATGGAAGTTATGGCGGTTGCACGTACAACCGAAGGGGTGTGACCCTTCATTGGTGTCGTTTCATGGTCTATATATAAAAGGAGTCAAAATGTAATTCAAATGGAAGTAATGAATATTAAAATGTTTAGTACGCTATTGTGTTAATTGTATGCTTGTTCGTTAAACATATTTCAATGCAAATTTGTATTATTAGAACCGATGTTTAATCATTTCTCAAGTACCAAAATGTGGGGCGGTTGATGAAACCTCATTGACAGGTCGCTTAATTACCCATGAGGTGAGATTACTTTTTTGGAGTCGGGGTCTTTGAGTTTGCCCCATCACCCTCCCCAATTTCGTTTTGAGTTTGCAAATATACTGATATTAATGTTTGCTAGTGCTAGGTTTCATAAATTTTAAAGCAATATAGACAAAACCAAATGAAGATATTTGTGGTGTCATTCCACTTTGATATGATGTGTTCATAACTAGATATATAGGCACAATATTGTTCACATGCATGTTTAATTTATTTGAATAGTATCTCTTTCACATCACAAGCTAAAAAGTTGGTAATTAAAGGGCATCATTATTCAATTCATACATACATTCATCTTAGTTATCATCTTAATTAATTTTGGGCCTATGAGTGAGCAATTCAAGATTTCCAATCTATAATCCTTGTCTCCTTGAGGAGGCTCTGAGCCTTACTAAACACGTCACTTGACCACCTCTATCTCAGTTTTTATCGAGCTTTGTCATACGTCTGTTGGATTGCATCGCCTGGCATTGCTTCGTCGCTTTCTTTAGGTCGGTCCAACTAGGTTCAAGGAATTCTATTGTCGGTTTTCGGAAATGGATCACATCATTGAAGTGTTGGAGAAAGATCAAGTATATACAAAAAAAAACTTTGATTACACAGAAAAGTTTTATTGATCCATGCATGCATTTAAGCATACGGATAGATGAATATTACTGAATACAAATACAAATATATATATATATATATATATATATATATATATAATATATATAGTTAGGAGGGTGGTGGTTTAGAAATAACTAACTAGCCAACCATCACACCCCTTTAACTAACCAACCGAAGTGTTGGTATATGTCCGGAACTAATTAATTTAATAACTATCTAAACTCTAGATTAAATAAATATCGTAACATACCCCTTAAGCTAGACTTTTATCTTCATCTAGCTTAAATTGTGATCTACATCTATCTTCTTCTTTGGTGTGATGACCATACTATTCAGATAGAGTGTCGAACTTTCTTCTCTGTTTGGACTGCATTTAAAGTCCCCTTCTTCATTGTTTTCTTTTCCATTTATGTTATTTTGATGAAGTTTACAATTGACAACTCTGGCTCCTCATCTTTTGCTAACATTCCAATATTAGCTCTCTAACTTGACTTTGACATTTGATAAGGAACCAGTTTGACTTTATTTGACTACTAATAACATATTGAATGTCATTGAGTTGTATCAACATATTGATATTAATGTTTGCTAGTGTTGGTTTCCTTGATTTTAAAGCAATAGATCAAATCAAATGAAGATGATGTATGCGGTGTCATTCATTGTGATGTTCTTGATACTGCTGCAAATTAACTGCTCATAAATAGATATGTAAGCACAAGATTGTGTATGTGTCGTATTATTAACTGATGGTGGCCATTATTCTTTCAATACATTCATCTTAATTAACCTTTGGGACTTTGAGTTGGCAGCCCTTGACTTCCAATTTGCAGTCCTTAGGGAGGGCCTGAGCCGCATCCAATAACATTTGCTTGTAAATTTCTCCATAGATAATTTTTTCAGAGCTTTGTCATACGTCTGATGGATTGTATCGCACTGGCACTGCTTCGTCACTTTCTTTAGGTCAGTACAGCACATTTCAAGTGATTGTTGAAAATCCTGATTCGGTCTGCGGAAATGGATATCTCGAAGGATGTGCGCGTGGCAATTGGTCTCACCTGTAAGCTTGGGGCATTGCGCCTGGGAGGTTCTGGGGTTGTCGAGGATGTCCATATGCGATCCATGTCCATTGTCCTCTATGGTAGTGGGGGTGGTGATGGTGGTTCTGTAGGCAGAAACCTCAGAAAATGCTAGGATGGCAGTCAAGGTGAATACAAAAGGTGCAAGTTGTGTCATCGTGGGATGTTTTTGATGAAGAATGCAACAAAGTGGAATATATATATATATATATATATATATATATATATATATATATATACGCCTTTAATTTGGTTTTATCGCAATGTTTTGAAACCCGGACCGGACCGGCCGGTCGGACCGGGAACCGGTGGTCTGACCGGTCCGGTTACATGTGTTGAACCGTTTCTGCAGCGAACCGGTGGTCGGACCGGTTGAACCGGCGGTCGGACCGGTTGAACCGCTTGACTATTTTTTATTTTTTATTTTTAATCTTTTTTAAGTCTCTTGGCTTCTTATTTCGTAGGTAATTGTTAGTTTAAAATTATTGGAATTGACTTGTTGGTGGTTTTTGAAATGATTAAAAGCTATTTAGACTGATATATTTTTATAATATTTATGACGTCGTCCGGTTCTTAAATCCGGTCCGACCAGTGGACCGGTAAGGAGACCGGTTCAACGTCCGGTCCGGTTCTGAAAACATTGGTTTTATGTACTCCTTGGTTAGCTTGCTTGTTTTATCTACCGGAAATAAAATAAAGTTTTATGTGAGTGTGATTTTAGCTGTTCGATTTGGTTTGAAAGCTGAAGGTTTATTTATATTGTACGTATAATTTCATGTAAATATATAACAAAATATATATATATATATATATATATTATTTGATTAATTTTATCATAATTTTACATATAATAAGAACTTTATTTATTTTCTGTTTCTATCTACCATTGTAACATGTGATGGACATAAAGGATTGGAAACTGTCTATTTTTTAATTAATTTTCTGTTTCTATAGAAAATAACATGAAACAAAATTATGGTAGATAGTTCAAGCATATAATTGTAATTACCGAATAACCTAAAATAAGCTAAATAAATAAATAACCAAGTGTAACATTCAAGCAAGAGGCGGTTTTTTATTTGAGTCATTTTTTGATGCGGTTTTCATTAACACCGCTCTTAAAAATATATCTGAACCGTTTCTAAAGATTGTTTGTGTACTAGTGATTGGTTCCATCACTACATGGGACCAGATGGTCAAAAACGTCACGTATGTGTAACCTCATCACCTAGTTCACACAAGAACAAGGGGAGTCACTTTATGTAGCATGGAACGTATTTAAAGAGTACATACGCAAGTGCCCGCATCATGGTAATCCGTTAGTCCGTGTTAATTGGCTGCTATCATAAGCATGTGTTCTAACCAACCCACCCCTTTGAGTTCTAAAAGTTGATTTACAAAAAATTTAAGCAAACATTTTTTCTCATATATTTCACTCTACATAGACTTGTATTTCTATAATTCTAAAGTCGTATCTGGAATTGTAAGCATGATCTCTGCCTACTTAGAGACACGTTCACAGTGATGACTTTTGACGAAGACTAAAAAGTGAGCATAAGATTTAGTTAACATGTACTCGAAACACTATAAATATTTTTTTGAGTAAACTTTAGTTTTCGTCCCTGAGGGTTTGAACAAAATATCAGGTTTCGTCCCCTTGTGACACATTTAATCCCCGACGTTTAATTTTTTAATATTTTTCGTCCCTGATCCTTAACTCCGTTAAGTTTTTTGTTAGTTTTTGTGCAAATTTACTAATATACCCCTCACCCCTTCTTCTTCATTTGACTCAATAAAATGTGTATGAGACTCAATAACATGAATGACACTTTCCTCTGGCCTGACCCCCCTCCGGCCACCGGCTTTCCGGCACCACCTCCCCCGTGACCGACGACGGGTCTTGGTGGCTCCAACAGAAATGGCGGCGGCGGTTAGGTATTCCAGGAAGCAGAGACATAGGTGGAGACAAGGTAGCAGGTGCCGTCGGGTGGCCAAGATAGCGACGGTGACGATGTTAAGCGACGGAGATGGTGACGGGATGAGTTTCCCGGCGACACTCGGGCTAGGGTTCTGCCGTAGCAACGGTGGCGGAGGCTGAGGTGAGACCTGATGGCAGCGGAAACGGAACGAGGATGGTGTTCCGACGAAGGAAACGGTTTTCAACACGTGAATCCCTCATCACTTGGTTCGCCATGGTCATCGTCGTCGTTCTCCGATCAGCACCACCACCGGCAGGCTTCATATGTCGCCATGGTCAACGGTGGCTGTTCGTCTGGTTCGTTTTACGGTGGGTTTAACGACGGTTATGAAGATTTTAGTGCTAACAACGGTCTGCAAGTTGTTTCCGATCAGATGCAGTTGTTTGACGAGTGTAAAAATGTGGAGTGTAAAAAAATGGAGTCAAAATTGCTTTTTGGGTCTGATGGTTGAAGAAGAAGGGGTGAGGGATATATTAGTAAATTTGCACAAAAATTAACAGAAAACTTAACGGAGTTAAGGACCAACGACGCAAAGTGTTAAAACATTAAACGTCGGGGATCAAATGTGTTATATGAGAACGAAATCTGATATTTTGTTCAAACCTCGGGGACGAAAACCGAAGTTTACTCTATTTTTTTAGTGTTGATATTCCGTTATCTTGGTTATTATCTTGCATATCTTGCAACCAACAAAATTTAGCAAGAAATATTTTTTGAATAAGCAAAATAGATTTACAAAAGGTCATAATTTAAAAATAGGTAATCGAAGACCTATGAAGAGTCTAATATAAAATTTAACCTTTTTTTTATTATTCACTACGTACCTATCAAAAAGCTAGACATAACAAAAAAGTTACAATATCATGAATAGGTTTTGCAACCAAATCAATCATAACATAAAATTAACATTCTCATTATACATTATAATTGGTATCAGATTTTTTGATTAATTATTTCGGTATCTAGTCTAAAAATATTATAAATATAATTAATTTAATTCCTTAAGTAACTATCCTGAGATTGTAAACAAAATTAATTTGATAAACTTTATTCCTTATTTGAAGTAATATATTAGTATACTAGCTTATACCCCATGTATTACACACGGAGTGAAAAATATTAAGCATAAAATTCTTAAATATTTATATATATATTTTACAGGTGTAAAAATGTATTAAATATAATAAGGATAGAAAACAAAATTCAAAATATGTAAAACTTAATATATAATTGGGTTTCAAAAATACGTTAATTACTATTTAATGTAATTTGATTTTCATTTACTATTTGATTGAAAATAAAAACTACATAATTAGATCTTAAAGTTTCTTATAATAAAGGATAATTTAAAATAAATGTGTTTTATTAGTATAATTAGTATTTTCTTTATATATATATATATATATATATATTATTAAAAGATAAAAGATATGGGTGTATTTAATAAGAGAGATAAACGAGGGGAAATGATAAGAATTAATATGGAGGTGACACGTGACATGGAAAAACCTTTATTTATTATATAGTATAGATATAGATATATTTAAATTTAGTCATAAAATAATTTAATTCAAATAGATTACAATGAAGATATTAATTAAGTAGCTAGTGTTAAAACTCTAGTATAAGGGTACTGGGAGTGGGAGGCGGGTACCATGCGGGTAAGGAGGGTACCACTCCCACTAAAGCGGGTTCAAGCAGGTAAGGAGGTACGGGTATCATTAGCGGCTTTGGAAACCCGCTGAAAGAAGTCCAATTGAACATTTTTTTGGGAGGTGCAAATAGTGTGGGTTGGAGGGTACCACTCTGACGTGAGGTCGTAGTCTCACTCAAAAATAAACCAATTACACTAAATAGATAGTGGTAAGTGGATATCGAACACAGGGAGTTTGTGGAAAATGTGCTTACTAAGTAGTTCGGATTTAACTAACTTAAAATAAATTGCAAGAAATGTAAATTCACGATTTTGATTGTTTGGTTTCAAAAACTAAGATCAACTAAATAAATTGCAAATCAAAGATTAGTTTGTAAACAGATTAAGAGAAAGCGATCATCCTAGGTTTTCGGTTTCAATTGACATCCATGTTTAAATCCAACTAGAAAGAATCACATAGACATGATTCATGCGTGACCACTTGTTTGTGATAAAAGGGAACTAAGTACTCGGATTATGAAAATGCGAGGTTGTTACCCGATGACCAATTAACCAATATCCAACCCTAATCCCTCCCGTGATATCTCGATTGTCAACGACACCAAGAACGTACGATTTAGATTATGATCAAAACATCAATCAACAATTTACAAACAAACATTCACACACCATAATAAACAAACAAACATTGCAAGTCTATTATTCTAGAAATACGGATAAAAACACAAATGTCTTAGACAAACCTTCAACCTAGGATGAACACCACAAGTTTAGCCACTCATTGTTTGGTGCATCATCATCAAACAAAAGTCAATATTCATATGAATCATAACACAAACCGAATTGTTTAGAGATTGTTTGGAACCCAAGAAATCTCTAATTTTCGCCCAAAAACCGCTCTTAAACGCCTGCAATCATCAGGTAATGAAAAGCCCATTCGAAAATTGATTTTTATGGGCAGTTACACTTTCTGCGTCAATGTCTATCGTAAGCTACGGTATCTACCGTAGCTTACGGTAGCTTTTAAAGTGCTACGGTGGGTCTCCACTGCCTTACGGTGGAAGAAAAGTGCTAGGGGCTACCGTAACTTACGGTAGCTACCGTAAGCTACGGTAGACTTCAGCATGCAATTTTGTTTTCTTTATAAATTTTTTGTTTCAACTCCGTTTTCTTCGCCGTTTGCGCCCACGTTCTCGTAATTTCTTCCTCTATCATGTTATCTTCTTAATTCTTCAATTCAAAGAAATTATTTTTTTCACCTATGCTCCGTCTTTCACTCTCCAATCCATCCGCGTTTATTCGAACCTTCATTTCCACACTTTTAAGCTCCGAATGTACCTGAAACACAAGCAAACGTAGTCATCTAATTCTAGACAATTATTCGATTAAATGTAGGATTAAAATACCATTTATAGCTCTTAAGGGTCGTCCTACGGACCACCCGTCACATCCCCACACTTAACCGTTGCTTGCCCCCAAGCAACTCATCAAAAACCACTCATAACTCCTCAAACGATCAAACATGAATCAAGCAAACAAATGTTCTCATTTTACTAACTTTTTCTTAAACCCCGCATAACACACCCCTCACAATGACTCTCCTCTCGGCGACAAATAATAACTAGCAAGGATGAGCTAGAACACACTTAAAACAAATGAGTGATTGCACAATAATAGGCTTGTACTTAAATCGGTCCTTCGCCTAAAGAATTTACTAAAATGCGCACGTGAATCAAAGGGACTTAAGGGTTGGAACGTGGCTAGGCATATGGGTAGGACATGGAAATATATATGTAGTAGCTAATGATCCGACCCGGTCTTATTATTACATCTAAATAAACTCAACTAATTAACTAACTACAAAGCTTCGCATTTTTTTTTTCTTTCAAACTACTACCACATTTATTCTCATTCTTTTTGTATTTTTCTCAGATTTTTTTTTTTTTTTTGTTTTTCTCTTATTCTCTTTTTTTTTCATTTTTTTTTAAAACAAAACAAAAACATCAAACACTACGTACTAAAACTATTAAACTACTAAACCGGGTCTTCTCAAACAGGTAAGATATTTTGGGCGGTAAGCATGGGTTATCAAATGATAGGCAATAAGCTCAAATATGGTTACTAATGGACCAAACCCCCGCCTCTCTCGCTACCATGCTCATATGTGTAATTTATGAGTCCCAACCCCCGAATCCCACACTTACACACATCGTGACGAGGCTACCTAAATGCCCTTATCCTTTTCACATACATATCAAGCTAAGGCCTCAAACCGAATTCAAGCACAAGTTCTAATGCACCCCCACCCATTGCCACTCTCATCAAAGAAAATATTTCTAACAATTCAAATAGATGGCTCAAACTCTCACCAAGAAAAAGGGTATACGGGGTTGCCGGAGTGCTATGCGGTTTCAATACTTTAACTTTTCAAATTTAGACTATTTTTCGCTTGATTTCATAATTTTTCAAAAAATTTCCCCCATCCCCACACTTGGGATACATTGTCCCCAATGTATGGCTTTGAAGAGAAATATCGCTCAAAACACACCAAACTTTTTTCTTTTTTTTTATTTTTTTTTAACAAACAAACAAACTAACTACCAATATTTCAAGCCTAAAGAACATGACAAGTCTAAGGAAAGAGTACATGGACCTGATAAAGTTTGACACAACAGATGTTGTAAATGATCCGATTTTCTATCACCACCTTCACACAACTATCCGCACATCTTCCTCACACTTGAGTGTTGCCATAGCCCTGAAACATAGAAAAATAAAGGAATAACAATGTCAGTGAAAAACCCCGGGTTGCCTCCCGAGCAGCGCTAAATTTTCGGGTCTTCAGCCAGACCGTGCCACCCCCGTTTATGGTGGCTCAAAGAAACGATTCCGGCCATCTCCATCACTACATCGTGCCATTGAGTAAAATGCATCCGTCCCGTTTCGATTCGGTGAGTAATTAAATACACTCCTACTTGATCCCGTATGCTTTTCTTCACGATCCGGTGGGTGATTTATTTTCATTCTTTGACACACTTTTGTCATACAATCACTAGACTCACCACCCTTCCCCTCATTGGACTCATAAATAATCACTCTAGTTTGAACATCAAATGATAACTTACAGTTCTTTTTGGTCATGGTAATACCCCGTCTCTACAATTGATTTGAGCATTTGCTATGTATAGAAACGGTCGACCTAAGATTACCCTTTGTTGCGCTGCCATTTTAGTAGAAGCATAGTCTAGGACCAGGAAATCCACCGGGTACTCAAATTCTCCCAACTGAATCTTAACATTCCTAACTACTCCCCGTGGACGCCTCCAACTTTCATCTGCCAAGCTCACCATGGTGTCTATATCTTGCAGCGGGCCAAATTCATACATGTCATACAACTCGCCTGGTAGCACGCTCATGCCCGCCCCATAGTCCAACAATGCATGAGGAATTTTTAATTTTTCCACTCGGATTGGCACGATTGGTGCCCCATGCTCTTTGTCATTTTCCGCCTCGGCCTCCCTTCCTATACCTGCATTCACTTGACACGAAGAGGTTAGAAATGTTTCATTAAATTCACTATTGGGAACGGTACTTACCGCATTAATGTTCACGCTTTTGATGTTCTTGGGATTTGTCACTGTGTCACTTGGTAGTTGACCTTTGTTCTTTTTTAAAAGGGTCACCTCACTTGCAAGTTGACCCATTTGGGTAGTCAAGGATTGGATGGCTTTGTCGCGAATTTCATCTTTTTGCAACCGAGCCTCATCCATTTGATTCCTCCTTTGCATATCTTGTTGCATCATCCGGAGCATATCCATCACTTCATTCCCACTTGAAGTAACTTGACCCGAATAGCCACTTTGGTCACCACCCGGTTGTTGAAATTGCCTTTGGAAGCCTTGATTGTTGAATTGTTGGCGAGGAACATAATTTCCTTGACTTCCTTGGAAATTCGGATTGGCTTGATTAGCCGGGTTTCCATAACGCAAATTCGGATGGTTTCGTAACCCGGGGTGATATGTATTCGAGTTCATGTTGTAATTTCTACCACCGCCCCCTTGGCCTTGAATAACATTCACTTCTTCATATTGCCCTTCAACAACACCCACCAAACAAACATCCGCCCTATGGCCCAATTCATTACAGTCAGTGCAAACATCATAAACTTGATTAGTAGTTTGCACATGACCATCCTCCACCGCATGCACTTGGGTTCTAGTAATGGCCGGTCTCGCTCTCCTAGATGATTGAGCCTTCCACTTTGATGTGACCGCCATTTGTTCCAAAAACGCCAATCGTCTTGCTCGTAATTAGTACCGAATGTACCATTCGTGATAGACATTAAGTCACGAGCATCTTCGGAATTCAACCCTTCATGAAACGCGTTCAACAATTCCCACAATTCGATCCCATGATGAGGGCATTTTTTTATCATCAAATTAAACCGTTCGAAAGCTTCGTGAAACATTTCACCTTGTTGTTGTTGAAAGCTTCTCAATCTTCTTCTCGCATCGTTGGTCTTTTGGGCCGTGAAAAATTCTTCTAAAAATCTTTGTTGCATCTCCGCCCATGTATAAATCGAAGCTGATGGTAAAGTGTGAAACCATCTCTTCGCTTTATCTTCCAACGAGAATTGAAACAATACCAACTTTACTTCATCCGATGAAAATCCTTGCCCACCGATAGTATTGCATATCGAATTGTATGCCTCCAAATGAAAATAAGGTTCCTCTGTTGCTAATCCCTTATATTTCGGTAAACTTTGGAGGGAATTAGTTCTAACTTCGAACGTCCTCCCTTGATTGATTTGAGGAATAACTACCGGTGAAGGATTGTTGGTAATAACCGGCCTAAAATGTGCTTCAATACCCCTCACGGCCTCCCGATTATATCTTCTTGGCACACCCAATCGAACTCTTGGATGTGGTGGAAAACCGGCTTGCCTAGGAATTTGTCTTCGAGGTTGAACTTGTCTAGGAATTTGTTGTTGAAATTGTGGTTGAGGTTGAAATTGTTGTTGAGGCACTTGTTGCTCATATTGTTGAACTTGTCGAGGTTGACCTTGTGGAGCTTGCGGTATATCTTGCGGTCTTCGCACAAATCCACCCCCTCCTTGAAATCATGTTTGATTTCCATTACCCCCAAGGGTATATTCACCTTCATCATACCCCTCATAATCATCTTCATAACCGTCATCAAACCCATCATCTTGCACTCTCATAAACGGCATCGCGGGAGATTGTTGATATTGGAACCTCGATGGTGGTTGTTGTTGTTGAACCGGGGTGGTAAAGGTTATAGGTGGGTCTTGTTGAAATGGGAATGGTTGACTCTGTTGGGAGGACGATTGACCTTGAGTCGGGAAGAAATGGCTAAATGGTGGAAAGGTTGATGCCGTTTGGTAGCTCAATGGATTTGGTGGAACTGTGCTTGTAGGAACAGTGGTATTTGTGGGTTTGCTCTCACTTGTTATAGGACTTGGTGGAATAGGAGGTGTGGTGGTTGGTAGTGTTTGACCCGTCGTGAGAATTGGTGGATCCATGATGTTTTTCGGTGTAGTAGGAGACCCAATGACTTTGTTCTCCCTAAGTAAAACTCGGTTCCGTGAAAGTGTCCGTTCAATTTCCGGATCAAATGCTAATGGTGATGACTTTTTGGAGCCTCTAGTATGCATACACCTGTAAGTACCTGCACACTAACACAACCGGCGTAAACCCGAAAATAACAAACAAAAAAAAACTACGAAAGTTAACACACGTTGCGCACTACTCCCCGGCAACGGCGCCAATTTGACGTGAGGTCGTAGTCTCACTCAAAAATAAACCAATTACACTAAATAGATAGTGGTAATGGATATCGAACACAGGGAGTTTGTGGAAAATGTGCTTACTAAGTAGTTCGGATTTAACTAACTTAAAATAAATTGCAAGAAATGTAAATTCACGATTTTGATTGTTTGGTTTCAAAAACTAAGATAAACTAAATAAATTGCAAATCAAAGATTAGTTTGTAAACAGATTAAGAGAAAGCGATCATCCTAGGTTTCCGGTTTCAATTGACATCCATGTTTAAATCCAACTAGAAAGAATCACATAGACATGATTCATGTGTGACCACTTGTTTGTGAGAAAAGGGAACTAAGTACTCGGATTATGAAAATGCGAGGTTGTTACCCGATGACCAATTAACCAATATCCAACCCTAATCCCTCCCGTGATATCTCGATTGTCAATGACACCAAGAACGTACGATTTAGATTATGATCAAAACATCAATCAACAATTTACAAACAAACATTCACACACCATAATAAACAAACAAACATTGCAAGTCTATTATTCTAGAAATACGGATAAAAACACAAATGTCTTAGACAAACCTTCAACCTAGGATGAACACCACAAGTTTAGCCACTCATTGTTTGGTGCATCATCATCAAACAAAAGTCAATGTTCATATGAATCATAACACAAACCGAATTGTTTATAGATTGTTTGGAACCCAAGAAATCTCCAATTTTCGCCCAAAAACCGCTCTTAAACGCCTGCAATCATCAGGTAATGAAAAGCCCCTTCGAAAATTGATTTTTATGGGCAGTTACACTTTCTGCGTCAATGTCTACCGTAACCTACGGTATCTACCGTAAGCTACGGTATCTACCGTAGCTTACGGTAGCTTTTAAAGTGCTACGGTGGGTCTCTACTGCCTTACGGTGGAAGAAAAGTGCTGGGGGCTACCGTAACTTACGGTAGCTACCGTAAGCTACGGTAGGCTTCAGCATGCAATTTTGTTTCTTCATAACTTTTTCGTTTCAACTCCGTTTTCTTCGCCGTTTACGCCCACGTTCTCGTAATTTCTTCCTCTATCATGTTATCTTCTTAATTCTTCAATTCAAAGAAATTATTATTTTCACCTATGCTCCGTCTTTCACTCTCCAATCCATCCGCGTTTATTCGAACCTTCATTTCCACACTTTTAAGCTCCGAATGTACCTGAAACACAAGCAAACGTAGTCATCTAATTCTAGACAATTACTCGATTAAATGTAGGATTAAAATACCATTTATAGCTCTTAAGGGTCGTCCTACGGACCACCCGTCACATCCCCACACTTAACCGTTGCTTGCCCCCAAGCAACTCATCAAAAACCACTCATAACTCCTCAAGCGATCAACATGAATCAAGCAAACAAATGTCCTCATTTTACTAACTTTTTCTTAAACCCCGCATAACACACCCCTCACAATGACTCTCCTCTCGGCGACAAATAATAACTAGCAAGGATGAGCTAGAACACACTTAAAACAAATGAGTGATTGCACAATAATAGGCTTGTACTTAAATCTGTCCTTCGCCTAAAGAATTTACTAAAATGCGCACGTGAATCAAAGGGACTTAAGGGTTGGAACGTGGCTAGGCATATGGGTAGGACATGGAAATATATATGTAGTAGCTAATGATCCGACCCGGTCTTATTATTACATCTAAATAAACTCAACTAATTAACTAACTACAAAGCTTCGCATTTTTTTTTCTTTCAAACTACTACCACATTTATTCTCATTCTTTTTGTATTTTTCTCATATTTTTTTTTTTTGTTTTTCTCTTATTCTCTTTTTTTTTTCATTTTTTTTAAACAAAACAAAAACATCAAACGCTACGTACTAAAACTATTAAACTACTAAACCGGGTCTTCTCAAACAGGTAAGATATTTTGGGCGGTAAGCATGGGTTATCAAATGATAGGCAATAAGCTCAAATATGGTTACTAATGGACCAAACCCCCGCCCCTCTCGCTACCATGCTCATATGTGTAATTTATGAGTCCCAACCCCCGAATCCCACACTTACACACATCGTGACGAGGCTACCTAAATGCCCTTATCCTTTTCACATGCATATCAAGCTAAGGCCTCAAACCGAATTCAAGCACAAGTTCTAATGCACCCCCACCCATTGCCACTCTCATCAAAGAAAATATTTCTAACAATTCAAATAGATGGCTCAAACTCTCACCAAGAAAAAGGGTATACGGGGTTGCCGGAGTGCTATGCGGTTTCAATACTTTAACTTTTCAAATTTAGACCATTTTTTGCTTGATTTCATAATTTTTCAAAAAATTTCCCCCATCCCCACACTTGGGATACATTGTCCCCAATGTATGGCTTTGAAGAGAAAGATCGCTCAAAACACACCAAACTTTTTTCTTTTTTTTTTATTTTTTTTTTAACAAACAAACAAACTAACTACCAATATTTCAAGGCTAAAGAACATGACAAGTCTAAGGAAAGAGTACATGGACCTGATGAAGTTTGACACAACAGATGTTGTAAATGATCCGATTTCCTATCACCACCTTCACACAACTATCCGCACATCTTCCTCACACTTGAGTGTTGCCATAGCCCTGAAACATAGAAAAATAAAGGAATAACAATGTCAGTGAAAAACCCCGGGTTGCCTCCCGAGCAGCGCTAAATTTTTGGGTCTTCAGCCAGACCGTGCCACCCCCGTTTATGGTGGCTCAAAGAAACGATTCCGGCCATCTCCATCACTACATCGTGCCATTGAGTAAAATGCATCCGTCCCGTTTCGATTCGGTGAGTAATTAAATACACTCCTACTTGATCCCGTATGCTTTTCTTCACGATCCGGTGGGTGATTTATTTTCATTCTTTGACACACTTTTGTCATACAATCACTAGACTCACCACCCTTCCCCTCATTGGACTCATAAATAATCACTCTAGTTTGAACATCAAATGATAACTTACAGTTCTTTTTGGTCATGGTAATACCCCGTCTCTACAATTGATTTGAGCATTTGTTGTGTATAGAAACGGTCGACCTAAGATTACCCTTTGTTGCGCTGCCATTTTAGTAGAAGCATAGTCTAGGACCAGGAAATCCACCGGGTACTCAAATTCTCCCAACTGAATCTTAACATTCCTAACTACTTCTGCCAAGCTCACCATGGTGTCTATATCTTGCAGCGGGCCAAACTCATACATGTCATACAACTCGCCTGGTAGCACGCTCATGCCCGCCCCATAGTCCAACAATGCATGAGGAATTTTTAATTTTTCCACTCGGATTGGCACGATTGGTGCCCCATGCTCTTTGTCATTTTCCGCCTCGGCCTCCCTTCCTATACCTGCATTCACTTGACACGAAGAGGTTAGAAATGTTTCATTAAATTCACTATTGGGAACGGTACTTACCACATTAATGTTCACGCTTTTGATGTTCTTGGGATTTGTCACTGTGTCACTTGGTAGTTGACCTTTGTTCTTTTTTAAAAGGGTCACCTCACTTGCAAGTTGACCCATTTGGGTAGTCAAGGATTGGATGGCTTTGTCGCGAATTTCATCTTTTTGCAACCGAGCCTCATCCATTTGATTCCTCCTTTGCATATCTTGTTGCATCATCCGGAGCATATCCATCACTTCATTCCCACTTGAAGTAACTTGACCCGAATAGCCACTTTGGTCACCACCCGGTTGTTGAAATTGCCTTTGGAAGCCTTGATTGTTGAATTGTTGGCGAGGAACATAATTTCCTTGACTTCCTTGGAAATTTGGATTGGCTTGATTAGTCGGGTTTCCATAACGTAAATTCGGATGGTTTCGTAACCCGGGGTGATATGTATTCGAGTTCATGTTGTAATTTCTACCACCGCCCCCTTGGCCTTGAATAGCATTCACTTCTTCATATTGCCCTTCAACAACACCCACCAAACAAACATCCGCCCTATGACCCAATTCATTACAGTTAGTGCAAACATCATAAACTTGATTAGTAGTTTGCACATGACCATCCTCCACCGCATGCACTTGGGTTCTAGTAATGGCCGGTCTCGCTCTCCTAGATGATTGAGCCTTCCACTTTGATGTGACCGCCATTTGTTCCAAAAACGCCAATCGTCTTGCTCGTAATTAGTACCGAATGTACCATTCGTGATAGACATTAAGTCACGAGCATCTTCGGAATTCAACCCTTCATGAAACGCGTTCAACAATTCCCACAATTCGATCCCATGATGAGGGCATTTTTTTTATCATCAAATTAAACCGTTCGAAAGCTTCGTGAAACATTTCACCTTGTTGTTGTTGAAAGCTTCTCAATCTTCTTCTCGCATCGTTGGTCTTTTGGGCCGTGAAAAATTCTTCTAAAAATCTTTTTTGCATCTCCGCCCATGTATAAATCGAAGCTGATGGTAAAGTGTGAAACCATCTCTTCGCTTTATCTTCCAACGAGAATTGAAACAATACCAACTTTACTTCATCCGATGAAAATCCTTGCCCACTGATAGTATTGCATATCGAATTGTATGCCTCCAAATGAAAATAAGGTTCCTCTGTTGCTAATCCCTTATATTTCGGTAAACTTTGGAGGGAATTAGTTCTAACTTCGAACGTCCTCCCTTGATTGATTTGAGGAATAACTACCGGTGAAGGATTGTTGGTAATAACCGGCCTAAAATGTGCTTCAATACCCCTCACGGCCTCCCGATTATATCTTCTTGGCACACCCAATCGAACTCTTGGATGTGGTGGAAACCGGTTTGCCTAGGAATTTGTCTTCGAGGTTGAACTTGTCTAGGAATTTGTTGTTGAAATTGTGGTTGAGGTTGAAATTGTTGTTGAGGCACTTGTTGCTCATATTGTTGAACTTGTCGAGGTTGACCTTGTGGAGCTTGCGGTATATCTTGCGGTCTTCGCACAAATCCACCCCCCCTTGAAATCCCGTTTGATTTCCATTACCCCCAAGGGTATATTCACCTTCATCATACCCCTCATAATCATCTTCATAACCGTCATCAAACCCATCATCTTGCACTCTCATAAATGGCATCGCGGGAGATTGTTTATATTGGAACCTCGATGGTGGTTGTTGTTGTTGAACCGGGGTGGTAAAGGATATAGGTGGGTTTTGTTGAAATGGGAATGGTTGACTCTGTTGGGAGGACGATTGACCTTGAGTCGGGAAGAAATGGCTAAATGGTGGAAAGGTTGATGCCGTTTGGTAGCTCAATGGATTTGGTGGAAGTGTGCTTGCAGGAACAGTGGTATTTGTGGGTTTGCTCTCACTTGTTATAGGACTTGGTGGAATAGGAGATGTGGTGGTTGGTAGTGTTTGACCCGTCGTGAGAATTGGTGGATCCATGATGTTTTTCGGTGTAGTAGGAGACCCAATGACTTTGTTCTCCCTAAGTAAAACTCGGTTCCGTGAAAGTGTCCGTTCAATTTCCGGATCAAATGCTAATGGTGATGACTTTTTGGAGCCTCTAGTATGCATACACCTGTAAGTACCTGCACACTAACACAACCGGCGTAAACCCGAAAATAACAAACAAAAAAAAACTACGAAAGTTAACACACGTTGCGCACTACTCCCCGACAACGGCGCCAATTTGACGTGAGGTCGTAGTCTCACTCAAAAATAAACCAATTACACTAAATAGATAGTGGTAAGTGGATATCGAACACAAGGAGTTTGTGGAAAATGTGCTTACTAAGTAGTTCGGATTTAACTAACTTAAAATAAATTGCAAGAAATGTAAATTCACGATTTTGATTGTTTGGTTTCAAAAACTAAGATAAACTAAATAAATTGCAAATCAAAGATTAGTTTGTAAACAGATTAAGAGAAAGCGATCATCCTAGGTTTCCGGTTTCAATTGACATCCATGTTTAAATCCAACTAGAAAGAATCACATAGACATGATTCATGCGTGACCACTTGTTTGTGAGAAAAGGGAACTAAGTACTCGGATTATGAAAATGCGAGGTTGTTACCCGATGACCAATTAACCAATATCCAACCCTAATCCCTCCCGTGATATCTCGATTGTCAATTACACCAAGAACGTACGATTTAGATTATGATCAAAACATCAATCAACAATTTACAAACAAACATTCACACACTATAATAAACAAACAAACATTGCAAGTCTATTATTCTAGAAATACGGATAAAAACACAAATGTCTTAGACAAACCTTCAACCTAGGATGAACACCACAAGTTTAGCCACTCATTGTTTGGTGCATCATCATCAAACAAAAGTCAATGTTCATATGAATCATAACACAAACCGAATTGTTTAGAGATTGTTTGGAACCCAAGAAATCTCCAATTTTCGCCCAAAAACCGCTCTTAAACGCCTGCAATCATCAGGTAATGAAAAGCCCCTTCGAAAATTGATTTTTATGGGCAGTTACACTTTCTGCGTCAATGTCTACCGTAAGCTACGGTATCTACCGTAGCTTACGGTAGCTTTTAAAGTGCTACGGTGGGTCTCTACTGCCTTACGGTGGAAGAAAAGTGCTGGGGGTTACCGTAACTTACGGTAGCTACCGTAAGCTACGGTAGGCTTCAGCATGCAATTTTGTTTTCTTTATAACTTTTTCGTTTCAACTCCGTTTTCTTCGCCGTTTGCGCCCACGTTCTCGTAATTTCTTCCTCTATCATGTTATCTTATTAATTCTTCAATTCAAAGAAATTATTTTTTTCACCTATGCTCCGTCTTTCACTCTCCAATCCATCTGCGTTTATTCGAACCTTCATTTCCACACTTTTAAGCTCCGAATGTACCTGAAACACAAGCAAACGTAGTCATTTAATTCTAGACAATTACTCGATTAAATGTAGGATTAAAATACCATTTATAGCTCTTAAGGGTTGTCCTACGGACCACCCGTCACACTCCCACCATGGAGGGTACTTTGGGAGGGTAGTTTGACGAATTGAGGTGGCAACTTCTATTGGTCTAATTTGGGAGGGTACTTTGGGTTGGAGAGTACCACTCCCACCACCCTAAATATTTGATGTATACATTGGAGTTAACATAATGTAATATACCAAACCAAAGGTACCCAATAAAATCTCTTCATAGCGTACCTATATGTAGGGTCTGGGAAGGGTAGGATAGAGGCAAAACATTTTATCTACCAGTTAGATAGGATGGTCACACCCGATGAGACCCCCGGCTCCACAAACCTTATCTCGACATGTAGAGTATAATAACCACGTAGCATATAGTGTCATACAATGAAATAAAAGGAACATCAAAACAAAAACTACCAATAATAAGAATAAACTATTGACATCACATAATGGTAAGACAAACTACAGTAGTAACAGGTAAAGAGCAGGGTGGCGTGATTAAGGTAGTACCAATCATCTAGAAAATTCCTATATGCCTCTAAGTCGAGAAAGTACTTTATATATTCTCCTAAAAATCCATAACTTTTATCCTATGTCTCCATGTCTTATCCTCGATCATGTCCCCATAGAGGTGCAAGTCTAGTAAATAACGCCTAATCCAGTCATCCGAAGTATGTATATATCCCAAGTAAAGATTGATGTAATAAAGTTGATGAGTTTGTTGTTTGTATACTATATATAACTTTTTTTTAATAGCTAACTCACATTCGCTTTAAACATGCTCCTAAATAACTCACATTCCCTTTAAACATGCTCCTAAATCTACAATAATGTTAACTGTGGAAACATTAACCATTAAAAGAAATTCATTTGCTCTTTTTTTACACACACTTAAGGTGTGAGAGAAAATTTCTCTCTTCCCACTCCTAAGCCGCCGGCCGTTTTTTTTCCATTTTTCGGCTAGATCCGGCCAGCTTCCGGCTGGTTGTTGTCCACTGGGATGAGATCTCACCATTAATTTGGTCCAAGATTGAGATTTGGAGATTAAAGGTGGCGGCTAGGGTCTGAGTTTTTTCATACGTTGGGGTTTGATGCTATATGCTCGGATTTCGCTGTGAGGATTCTCGTGTGTTAAAGATGGTGGATGTATTCTCCTTCCGGATTCACTGATTCTCTCTTCTATATTCTGGAATTCGTGACTGTACGCTCGTGATTTGGAGATATTCGGTGGTGTGTGGGTGTTTGTGGAGTTGGGGTGTTCGGCTGTTGCTTTTCCTTCCAGGTCCTATTCGTCCATTTCGTTACTTCCGAACAGGTGCTATGTCCAAGTCTGAGTTCATTTGATATGTGATTGTTGGCGCCTTCGGGCTGGATTAGTTTTTCCGATTTTGGCTGGATATCTATCAGATTCGAGGTGTTTTACTCCTGGCATCGGAGAGGTGTTGGATTTCTTGGTCGGGATGTTGTGCTTTTGGCCGTTTTTGGTTGCGTGGGATGAAATTCAAGTCATCGGAGATTTTTTCTGGAGATTTGCGTCTTTCCGGCGACCGGAGTTACGGTGCTAGTGGTCTTGCTACTTGTCCGATTCATTGATTTTGTGGTGGTTTTTCGTTAAACTGGGTTTGTGGAGTGTTTTTGTTTGGCTAATCGGAAGCTTTTCCGGCGAAATACCTTTTTCCGGTGACTTTTCCGGTGGCCGGGATTGCCGCGGGGGTTGATGTGACGGCTGCATGATCATGCGACTAGGGTTTCTGCCCTAAACCGGGAACCGCTTTGTTTACTGCTGGACCGGTTTTTTCTTGTTGGATTAATGGCATAATGGGCTTGCCTTATTACTGATTGGGCCTGTTGTTTTCTTCTGGACTATTGGATCCTACTGTTGGGCCTGAATGTTTATTGCTGATTGGGCCATTCAGCTACTGGGCTGTTGCATATTCCAGCTGGGTTTTGTATGTTCAACAGGTATTGGGCCTTTATTTTTATTATATCATCGGGCCTGTTTAATTTTGGGCTTGTTGTAAATTCTGATTTTGGGCCTGACACTTTGCTGGATATGCTGCTTTGTTTGGGCTTGTCTTTTTATCCACTGCTTGGTCCTGCGCTTTCTGTTTTGGCATTGGGCCTGATTGCTATTGGATTTGGAGTTTGGGTTATTGTCTGTTTTGGATATTGGGTTTAATTGTCGCAAATTTTTTGGACCAATTTATAATTATTTGGACCAGGCTTGCTTTTCCACCTTGGGCTGTTTACTGTTGGGCCTGTTGACTAAGGGGATTGGGCCTGGTTCTTATAATGATTTATTTTGGGGTAATGGATTGGCTAAAATTAGGTTTGGTAGGTCCAATTTCTTGGGTTCTATCATGGATTTAGATTTATCTACTAAACTCCTTTTTTGGGCCTTTTCATTTTCTCTGAATTAGATTTGTTGGTCTACTGATTCTGCCTACTGGACTATATTGGTGCTGTCTACTTCGTGTCATATATTTTGGTGGGCTCATTATTTGGACTGGTTGCTTTTGATGGACTTGTTTGTTCCATTTGGGCCTGGATGATTGGAAGTCTTACTCTTGGGTTCATTAGTTTGTTTAGTATTGCTGTAGGTAGTGGTGCACAAAAAAACCGGTTTTTTTTTAACCCGGTTCAAACCGGCAAACCGGTTTGGGTTAAACCGGTTTGGACCAAACCGGTTCGGGTTGCCCAAAAACCGCCGGTTTCAAACCAGTTTGAGGATTTCTGAAAAAAAATCGGGTTGGGACCGGTTTTGGCTAAACCGGGTTAGGAAACCGGTTTTCAAACCGGTTTGAACCGTTGGGCGAGTTCTAGCCGTTGGCCAACGGCTATATGACCGTTGGGGTCGATTTTGGCCGTTTTTTGGAGTTTTTTGGACCCATAAAACACTATAAATAGGTGGGGGGTGTTTAGGGTTGATCACACTTCTCTTTACACTCTCTAATCTCTAAAACCGCTCAAAAACGCTCTCTAAACTCTCTCTAAACTCAAAAAAAAAACATGGCAAGTTTTGGTGTTAGTGGTTCCTCAAACGAAGTTACCGTTGTGCAAATTCTAGCAACAACGAGAAATCCGGCAATCTGGTGCAATTACGATTTATGTTTGTTGTCAAACGGAAAGGAACGTGCTCGTTGCAAGTTGTGTGGTACGTTTTTGGGGAAAGATTCAAACACTACTTTGAAAACGCATATGGAAAAATCTTGCCCGTCATTGAAGGGAATTCTAAGTGAAGGTCAAGCCTCGATGACAAGCGAAGGAGGAATTTGGAACTTTGATCCAAATATTGTTCGAGATCGAATGGCGAGGTTAGTGATTCAAGAAGGATTGCCGTTCAACCACTTTGACAATCCGCGCTTGACAAAGATGATTCAAGATGAAGCGTACAATCGCTTTTGACTTGTTACCCGATTCGTACCTTTGCGTTACCGCGCATTGGGTTGATCCCAATACGTGGCAAATGATGAAGCGTACAATCGCTTTTGACTTGTTTGAATATCCACACACCGGCGAAAATTTATTTTATATATTGGATGGTGTTATTAACGAATTTAAATTACAAAATAAACTTTTTTCAATGTCTTTTGATAATGCATCTAATAATACAAATGCGGTTCAAAAACTAAAAATTAAATATAAACCCGTTTGCAACGGCGTTTTTTTCCATAGTCGATGTGTCGCACACATCATTAACTTGGCGGTGTAAGCCGGGCTTGCAATTGAAGAGGTTTCAAACTTAACATATAGTTTTCGACAAATGCTTAAAGATATTTTTAGTAACAGAAAAAGATACCATGATTATATTAAATTTTGTCGTGATACGAATAATCTTTGCTTAGGCCCGAATTGGGACGTCGAGACAAGATGGAACTCGACTTATATTATGTTTTATAGCGCTTTACGACAAAGAGAAACTTTAGAAATATTTCATGATATGCTTTCCTCATAACCTCGTCGTAAAATTCAAAACTTTCCGTCTACAAATTGGAACATTTTAAAAGACGTAACCGAATTGCTTGAAGTTTTCAAAACCGCCACAACTTTTTTATCCGGTGTTTATTATCCCACAAGTCCATTAACACTAAAACAAATATATTTAATGGCTAACAAGTTGTCTGAGCTTGAAAATAAAAGCGATCTTTTTACAAAAATGATAGAACCGATGAAAGAAAAATTAGTGAAATATTTTAAAGAAATCCCTCCCGTTATAACTTGCGTCGCCGCGTTAAACCCTACCATAAATGTTTACGGGGTTGAAACCTTGATTGATAGAATTACTTACGCTTTGAATTTGGATAGCGAAGACATCCATTTTGCACAAGGCACAAAAACATATTTTAACAAATGTTTACAAGATTTATTTGATGTTTATTTACATAAATATGGTACAACTCCGACTCCACATGATACAATGGGTACATCATCAAGTGGTAGCTCGAGAGATGTTAACTTGAATTTATATAACGAAATGTTAAATGAATTTAGTAAACGTGCTCGAGGTACCACCCCGAGTAGCGAACTCGGAAGGTATGTTGGCACAAACTTTTTAGCGTTTATGCCTCCTACCGTTTTTGAGGAGTTTGATATTTTGGCATGGTGGAAACAAAACGAAGCTTCGTTTCCGATTCTTTCCGCCATGGCCCGTGATGTACTAACCGTCCAAGCTTCCACGGTAGCTTCGGAATCTGCGTTTTCTTTTAGTGGCAGGGTATTATCGATACGAAGGACTAGACTCACACCCCTAGCGATGGAAATGTGCATTTGTTTGAAGGACCATTTGGATGCGATGGATAGGATACAAGACCAAACTTCTCTCGAAGATGAAATTCAAGCCGAAGAAGTCATACACAACAACAAGGTTGATCTTGGAATATCCGAACCAGTCACGGATGAAGAACTAGCCGAAGATGCAAGGCTACGAAGCTCTAGTTCCGAAGACAACGCACAAGAATAATCAATCAATATTCCAAAAAATAAAACGTTGAACTTAATGTTTTATATTTGTTATACTTTTTGTTATGTTTTACAATTTTATCTTGTTATGTTTTTTAATTTCCGAACTATCCAAATATTAATAAACGTTGAACTTTATGTTTTAATTTTGTTATATTTTATTTTGGATTTTATATTAAAAACATAAAGTTTATTTGATTTTTTTTTTTAATAAAAACCGGTTTAAGGGGCAAACCGGTTTAAAACCTACCCGAACCGGTTTGACCGGTTTACATATTTCCCTCTCTGAAACCGGTTTAACCCGAACCGGTTTGGGTCCAAACCGGTTTTGACTTTTCGTTGACCAAACCGGTTCGGGTCGGTTTGAACCGGTTTGGGTTAAAAAACCGATTTGTGCACCTCTAGCTGTAGGCATGCGTGCCTTCTTTGTTTCATTGGGGCCTACGTGTCCACTTATGCTACTATTTTGATTGGCTTTATGTCTTATGATTGGTTTTGCTTCCACGGTCTTCCCCCCTCTCAGATAAAATGCACTGGAGAGGGGCGGGATGCGTTTTAGTTTGTAATCACTTTTTCAGTTTAGGAATAAAAGTTTACCAGGGCACTGCCCTTTTTAAAAAAAAACATTAACCATTAAACATAGTGTAATATATATATATATATATATAGTAGGGATCAAGAGAAAACCACAAAGTTAGGCGAAAACCAATAAAACTAATCTCAACCAATCAGAAAATTTCTATATTTTGTTTTTTTATTAAATCAATAAGGGTATATTAGTAAGATTATCGATATTTAATTATGATAACTTTATATTTTCTAATCAAAATCCCATGTTTTTAGTTTGACTATATCTAACATTTTCAAAATTAGCAAATCTAAATTTTGGAAAACTCTTAAATCCCTTACTTTATAAAATATAAAATATAAAATATAACTGTATGAATTCCTCCACTCTTTTTCTTTATCAACTAAACTCTTTTTCTTTATCAACTAAACGTACATGTACATAAAGAATTTGAATATCCATAAGATAATTAATTTAAAATGAAATGAAATAAATAGACATAAATTCAAAAGTTATTCATATAAATAAACGGTAGGAAATGGATTAAATGGGTTGATGAAATTAAATGCAAATAAAAGAAACAGAAATAATAACGTAGGCCTGTTTACATACATTTATGTATACACGTTTATGTTTACGTATATGTAAAATAGTTTAGGTTTAGGTATATGTAAACAAGTTTACATATAAGTAAACATGTTTACGTTTACGTAAGCATATATGTAAACTTGTTTACATATACGTAAGCATGATTATATATACGTAAACATATATGTAAACCATGCATTACATAAAATTTGGGTTTTCATCATCAAAAAATTCAAATGAAAAGTCCTGATATTAATTTTAATAAGTTGATTTGTTTGTTTTTAAATAATAGAGAGGAGAAAGAAGAGAGAAATATTAAGTTTCCATTTTTAAAGGGGTGACTTTAAATTCAAATACTTGATTTTTCTATTTTCCCCTCAATTCCTATAATTAGTTAACTAAACTTGCATTTTATTACAAATTTGTCATCAATTGATTATAGCCATTGATTAATAATAATCAATGATTAAGATTGGTTTTTTCATAAAAAGAGGTTTTCTCCTGAACCTCACCCTATATATATATATATTTATATATATATATTTATATATATTATTTTTCTTACTTGTGAAGCAAACCCCAAAAAATTTTAAAACTAGTCTTACAAGTTACATGATGCTACCAAACAACAAATATCTACAATGTTAAGATATCCCCTTTTACAACTTTGCATGGTGGTCCTATAAGAAGATGAAGCAAACTCTTTTTCATAAACGATTGCATACTTTACGATAAAGCATTGCCACTATCTTCCACAATTTCATTTTATATCTTATTTTCTTGGAAAAATATTAATGAAAAAATAAAATAATTCAGAATTGGAGAAAAGAATATTTATAATTTTTTTATAAAAGTTAATGGTTCGTTTGGGAAATAATAGTTCTAAGACAAAGTTTCAAAATTAGAGCGGTATATAAACAATGATTTAAATATGAGAGATGATTATATTATAAAAATATAATGATAAAAAATGGCCAAAATGGACATATAATCATACCTAATAATTGTTTATACTCCTTAAGATCAAATTAAATTAATAAGATATGATAAAATGATTGAATCAAAACCAAATGAAAGAAAGAAAATATATGAGACATGTGTTTATACTAATAACAAGATAAGGGATTTGCTAACAAGACACGGACCTATACGCCTCGTATAGGTCAATACGAGGCGTATAGGCGCTTCATAATTTCCAACGCCCTACAAAATCGTACACCTGGTCATTCCAAACCCCTATATGCATCGTATAGGGCAATACGATGTGCTTTAGGATATGAGGTACCTTCTGCAACTAGTCAACCATCACATCACTATACGCTGCGTATAGCGCTATACGTGGCGTATAGTGATGTGATAGTTGACAAGTCGCAGAAGGTACATCATACCCTAAACCTCATCGCATTGCCTTATACGATGCATATAGCTCAAAAGCAAATTTCTATTTAACCATATTTCTTTCTCATTTGAATGTATCGTTCAAAAAAAATTACCAGGTATAGCTCAAAAAACTATAGCCATGTTTTGGTTGTGGGATGGTAACTATGACTTTCACGTATATTCTAACGAGTCACTAAAAAACAACCCGGAAAGTTCTGGCGTTCATGTTGGGTACGGGACATGGCCGGTAGATGTGAATCAGGAAGAGGTCTTGTCCGACGTTCATTCTAATCACTAGGTAAGGCTTCCAGATTTGAACGAGCCACAAAGCAATCCCGAGTTCGTATACGGTGAACCCTCTTACCCTACACAACCCACTAGTGATTTCGTAGACGGTGAAGTCTCTTACCTGACACAACACACTAACGACTTCGTATACGGTTAAGTCTCTTACCGGACAAAACCGACTAACGAGTCCGGGTATGGTGAACCCTGGTACTTGACACAACCGACTAACGAGTCCGAAGACAAGGAACAAACCAATACAACGGTGTCGTATAAAACTGACCAGGTATAACATTCCTACATATATATACTTACATATAGTTTGTTGTTGCTTAACTTTAACTATACCGTTGTTGTAGAATTTTCAGTCTCGTGAAGAGTTGGTAGATTGGGTTGTCCGTAGAGAACGTGAGTGTGACATCCGGCAATTTCAGGTTAACTCCATTAACTCAAACCTCGTTAGTTCAAACATTATTCATTGCAAATTCAGTTATCTCAGTTAGTCACACGTGCATTGCATTTAATTAGGTTAATTAAATGTGTCAGTTATTTCACACACAACGGCAATCTGTAGAGTTACCGGATCACACTCGAGTCTAACCCGGAACGTTGGTGATTAATCAGGATAAATATTGCGAATATTTAATAATTTATACTTAACATAAATTATGTGAATTTTATGTGATTACGTGAATTTACGTGAATTATGTGAATATTATTGTTCTCGTACGTGTTTATCGTGTATTAATCGTACTTAATATTTTTATAAATATTAGAGTTTTATAAAATTTAAAATCAAAAGTTTTTAATTATTAATTAAGTGTTATTTAATTAATTAGAGTTTATGGGCCTTAATTAAGCCTGAAGCCCAATTGAAAAACCCATGAATACCATTAGGATATATATAAACTTTAAAAAAAAAAATTAAACCCTAATCCCTTTTTTTCCTTGTTGCCGTCGAGACCCAAACCCCCACCCCCACCCCCTTTGAGCCGAGATCTTCAAGCAACCCAAACACACCTCAATCGACCTTCGATCGTGAATCCGGAAGTAGATACGAGCTAGTCTAGACATTTCTAACATCCCTACGTAAGTTGTTTTATTGAATTCCGTCATTATTTAATTATGATTTTTATGATCGAAACCCTAGTTCATCAAAACTTGATATTTTCAAAATATATTAATGAATTGGTTAAATGATTTGTAGTATTGTATCGATTTGGTGATTTTATGAAAATATGTGAAACCCTAGTTTCCATACGAGGTGTAAATTGAGATTTGTTGATTATGTGAAGTATATGAATTGCATGCTAGACGTGAATTATGATTAATATAGTTATAATTATATTAGTTGAAAGATTTGAGATTGATTAGACGTGTTAATTGTGTAAACAAAGCGTGTAATGGACGACTTACTAAAAGAGGAAACTTTGTTGAAAGATGATTTTTGAATGTGAGGTTTCTTGACGTGCATGACATTATTAAATGATACTAGTATGTTATTATGAAGGTAATGAAGCTTGTTAAAGTGTTGTTGGATACAAATAGCATGTTTAGATCATAGGTTACTAAAAGTAGAAACTTTGTGATTTGGAACTTGATGTCTAAACTTAATGATGTGTGTTATGGTAATCTATTATGTATTAGCATGTGTAGATAGACATGGAATGATGATACGAACGTGTTATAAATAATGTGATTCATTTGAAAGCAAACATGAGTTTATATTATTTTTTAAAAATAATAAATTAATGTAACGTGTATTGTTGACGTAGTTTGCCATGCTAAATTAGTTATGACTTAGGTAGCATGAAACGTGAATTATTTGTGTGCTAAGCGTGTTGTTATGCAAGTCAAACATTTAATCACTAAACGGGTCACCAACGGGTCGTCGAGTCAAAATTGGTCAAACTTAGTCAAACTTGGTCAAACTTGCAAACCTTTTCTAAACACTTAAACAATAGTATTGTTTGGATACTAAGGGTTCATATCAACTTGCACAAACACACATTTATAAACAGGTGTTTATAGGTGGCAGTTAGTCGTCAAGCATTCTAAGTTCGCTTTCTTTCGCACGCACTCTAAGGTGAGTTTCACGGCCCCTTTTCTTATGATTTAAACTTGGGGGAGAAAACATGGGTACAAACATTTAGATTTTACATTTCAGTTATATCACTTGTTGTACTAAGCGCAAACATATCATGTAAGTCCTTACTTATCGAACCGTTTAATATATGGGATAGCGAGGTAATCTTGAGTAGTACTACTGGGCATTGACAAGCCCCACCCGCGTTAGTCGCGCTAACACGAAAGGTAGTCGAACGGGTGTAACATTGACCTAAACATTTACCATTGATCATGATAGTCATGGTAGGAGGCAGTTCAAACATAAACAGTCAGCTTTGGTGTCGAAACGCTTTAGTAACATGTAACTAGGTTAGCTACCTATGATATAAATTGTAAATGGTTTTATCTAGTATTCTTTACAAACATTGAAACATGTGAACTCACCAACCTAGCGTTGACACATTTTAGCATGTTTTCTCAGGACATTAAGGTACAAGCACAAGCTAAGGCATGCATGCATTCGATGTCCATCATTTTCAAACTCAAGAACTATTTATTTTATTTATTGTTGGATTATTTATTTTTGGCGCGAGTGTTTTGGCGCATGCTTTTCATTTAACTTTTCGCTTCCGCAGTCTTACATTAAATCAGTGTTTTCATTACTAGTGTTGCATCGTGATTATGAGCAATACTAGTGGTTTTCTTAAACTCATATAGAGTCGTTCAAAGTAACTAATGACTGAGATCCTGGTATGTCACGCTCCTAACAATAAAACTCCGTTAGTGGATTTTGGGGGTGTGACAGTGAGAATGGTTACGTCATTGTAGGAACACATACGTGAAAGTAATAGTTACGAATTAAGTGTTTTTGTGTTACCCCCGGACCCCACACACTATGGAATGAACTATGTGGACCATGCAACGATTTGGATAATTACGGGTGCACACGTAATTATAAAAATCAGCGTATGGAAAACATAGTAAATTCTGTCGTGCATTATGACGTAAAATTTATCGGGATATACAGTAACAAAACTAATGTGATATGATGAGGGCATGGTGGATACGCCGCTGGTACTTCCTATATATAAGTGTTCCTGTCATATTATCAAAAGTAGCGTTATTTATGTCACGTAAAGTTTTATGTTGTTTGACGGACCAATGTTTGTGAAATCTCTTATCCACTTACAATTTCCTGAACATAATAGACTACATCTTAAACAAACCCTGATCGTCAAATTCCCATTAAATCCTTTCCATGTAATGCATTTCACCTTTAGATTCTTCGACCGTTCTCTCCCTAACTCTCTTGAAACTAAAATCCACTGGTATCATTCATGCTTAACTTGAGCAATAGACCCGAACCTTGCTACCTATCATACTCCTAAAATCGACAATCAAAACTCGTTGAAAACACAAACTCAACTCCTTCATTAGTAGCCTCTAACAATTGAATTTCGGGACGAAATTCCCGTTAACATGGGGATACTGTAACATCCATGATTTCCTGATATTATTTTAAATTAATTCATTAAATAATGGCACACTATTTTAGACCCGTACCTTGTCCGACAAAATATGTCACTAATTATCAATATAACACGTGACAATTTAAAGTTTCAACCGTACTTAAACATATTATTTACTAGTCAATTTTATATAAATAGTTTACTCATTTAAGGTTTTACTCAAATGAATTATTTTAAAATCATGAATTATTTGAAATTTATAAACTTAAAATACATAAGTTTATCTATTTAGGAAAGAGTATTAATATTAATGTTTACCATGTTTATATCTGAGTGTTTTATAAACAAATGTATTTTTATAAAAGAAATGTATATAAAAGTTTAAATTCATTTATTATAACCTTGTAAACTATAAAGTTTAAATTTAGGATATAAGTTTTATAAGTTTTATAGAAGACATTTTATAATTAAATGATAGATATCAAATGTAAGGCCCCGTTCCCGGGTAACCTCACTTGTTGGATTTACTCATAAACATAGTCATAAAAATTAAGCTTAAATTTAAAACATTCAGAAGTAGCGGAAGCAAACATCATTCAAATTACATGACATGACATAACAGCGGAAGTCTTTAAAATTAAGTACATAACATTTGTCTTAACATATATAAAAGTGGGATGTCAGTCTTGTGCCGGGTAACCTTCACGCCTTCGCACGACCCTTCCTTTCTGTACCTGAAATGTATACTAAAAGTCAGCTAACGCTGGTGAGTTCTAGTTTAAAACTATTAAGTATGATCATTCTTTTCTTTATAAGTATACATAATTATATGCATACATTTCTATAAATACGTATTCATAGATTTTACTTTTCTTTCTTCATTCTTATGCGATTACATAGATATGTATTCACCTTTTCTTTCCTTAACATTCACTAGTCATACACATAAGGGTGATCAACCCGTCTTTTAGTGCGTATATCACAAAGACATACGCCCTTAAGCTACCGTCATATTCGTCTGTCTGCCCTAAGGCATCCGTTTCCCACGCGAACTATTGTTTATGCAACCGTTATACTATTTTAGCATTTACTTCGACCGCCCTTTTATGCTTTTTGTACGTCCTAGCTTGCTAAGGATCGTATCTTTCCCGGTTGCAAAATAGTCACGTGGTCGTCCGTCTACAGAAGTAGCCGTTAGCTTCGTTTCCGTCCATAACGTATACATACATTCATAACATGCAATATAAATAATTATAAAGCAAGATTTCATTTATTTACGTTATGCCATTCTTGCATTCATTCTTTGTAAACATACGTTTCATTCTTTGTTCATAATTCATTCTCATATATATATATATATATATATATAATATATTAGTATATCACGTATGATCACATTAGTATTCGTATCATTTATTCATTTAGTGTATGCATTTCAGCCCCAAAACATTTAATAAGGTTTGCACATAACATAGAAGGGGGCACATAGAACTCACCTGATAAGCTTCTCTAGGTTGTCCTAAACAAAGGTCCAACAACGTCACTTCCGATCTGGATTAGGTAGTTAAATACACATTAGACCCAACCCCGACTCTAATGGTTAAATCATTCTAAACTTACTGACTTTACTCAACCAGCTTGCTGCCTGCTGTCTGCTGCCTGCACACTTGCTAAGTGCGCAGGACCATACTCATGCGCACTTGACAAGTGCGCAGAGAATACTTCTTGCGCACTTGGTAAGTACGCAGGATCTTCCTCCTGCGTACTTGTAACATTTCTGATTTTTAGTATCCGTATTTCAAATTCAATGTAATGCATTTCAAACCAAATTCTAGTGCACTGTTTTGTTTCTTTTCGTACCAACAATTAAATACTATATTTCAATGTTAATCCGCAAATTTTACGCGGTTATAACCTTCTAAAACACTACATAAGTATCTATTTATACAAATATGTTAAAGACCAAAGTTACAAGGTCTGATGTTGAAAATTTACAAGAAACCCTAATAGGCACGGTCATGCCTCGTTCTGGCATGGTCGCGCCGAGTGCTTTGGCATGGTCGCGCGACTTGCTTTGGAACGATCGCGCCTGGTGCCTTAACACGGTCGCACCGCATATTGACACGGTCGCGCCTCTTGACAGTTGAAACGTAAAAACGATCTTTAATTTTAAACTCGCTCAATTCCGTAACGGTTATACACGTTTATCTGTTAATAATCATCATTAGACGATTAAACATCGACATTACACCTGAATTAACACCAATTATAGATTCCTAAGCTAAACCGTCGACCCTTCACTCTTGTTCACTGAATTCACTATTCTGGTCTCAATTCTCTCAAACAAACGCATTACCATCCTCTCAAAAAAACTTCTGAACGCACAGAAGCAGCCGGAGTTACAGCAGAAGACGCCGGAGAATCAAATCGTCGTCGCCGGAACAAGTCCCTACCGTACTCGATCAATTCGTTATTCTTCCGGGTAATTGAAACCTTCCCCATTTTTGTTTCAGTTCATAGATCAAAAGCCCCATGTTAATTTGGGCTTTCATTATGGAAATCACCACGAACCCGAATCCACATTTTCGTTAAAAATTATTTAATCGAATCAAACCTTAGACACGTTTTAAATACAATTAAACTCTACAAAAAGATTCGTGATGACCTAATGGGTGAAAGCCCCATGAATTCCAACATCTACAATATAAGAATTAGTCAAATTGAATCTGTTTTGGAACAGACACGGTCGCGCTAATCATACATCGCGGTCGTGCTTCATGAGACATGGTCGCACCAAATACCAGCGCGGTCGTGCCTCACACACTCAGACCCAGTCATGCATTTGGCTAAACTTGGTCATGCCTCAAAACCATAGACACGGTCGTGCCTAGTCCAGAACACGATCGTGCCTAGAGAACAATCCAATTGTGCATTCTGTTTGATCAACACGGTCGCGCCCTGACTAGCATGGTCACGCCCGAGGTTCGAGCACGGTCGTGCCTTTCCCAGGCACGGTCGTGTGTGAGTTAGATTTTTGGCAGAATTATAATTTTATATGTTTTTCAAACAATAAGTAATTCTGATTAAATTACAAAATATAAATAATGATTTTTATAAAAATGCAATTTATTCTATTTGTAAAAGATCAAATATTTAATCTTGGGATAAATAAAAAAAATTATTTATTTAAAGTTTATAAAAATTAAATTTACATTTATTGCTAAACCTTTCATTTAAAAAGTATTAAAATGATTAAGTTACATTTTATAAATAAATAAATAAAATAATGATTATTTATTTAATTTATATTTAAACAAAAACAATTAATTATTTATACTAACTTATAACTAATACTTACAATGTTTTCATAAATAATAATTATTTACATTACTTATTTAATTATTCAAACTCAAACCTTAATCAAAATATTCTAAAAATATTCTTTCAAACTTTATATATTTCATTCAATACTCCAATTACAAATCCATGACTTTTTACACAAGTCCAAATACACTTTAGAATTAAACTCTTGTGCACACTATTAATATCATACGCATTACACTTTAGGTTAACTCGTGCATTTCAAGGATCTATAGTCTACCTAGTATCTTTTATTAGCTACGCCTTCAAACCAAGTATGTATTTCATAGCCCCTTTTACTCTTTTACACTTTTGGGGTGAAACATGAACATTATTCAAATTATATGTTTACATTTACACAAACAACACAACTACAAATCCTATTTACATTCATGTGTGCAATTTGAGCTTTATGCCCGAGTGCTAAGTGTGCTAACCTTTGTATGCGATTATGTGCAATCATTAACTATTCAAGCCGACGGTTTTCAATGATAGATCTATTGAGTCTGACAAACCCACCCAGATTGGGGTGATTGATACCGACAACACAATTTTGCATGCTAGTTACAAAGGTTTGATTGTGCATGGTTACACAATAGCTGCTCCCCATAAATGCCTTATTTATCATGATATGTATGGATTTGTTTTACAAACTATATGTTATCTATATAAACCTATGTTATACTCACCAACTTTTTAGTTGACTTTATTTTATTCATGTTTCAGGTTCTAATGTGTGAGATTGATCAAGATGTGCTACACATAGGCTTGGACTTAGTTAAATTAAATAAAAGAACTCTATGTATTTCAATTTTAGTTTCTATCTTGGATTTGGTTGTGTTTGGATTACTTGCAATGAAATTTGACATTTAATATATTCAATCTAGTCAACCTTGTGCTTTTGAACAGTCTACATGTCCCGCCCCGATGATTCCGCCATCGGTTGGGGTGTGACAGATTGGTATCAGAGCCTTGGTTATAGGGAATTAGGTTATTAGACACCTTGACCTAGACTATAACTTTAGGACACCTATTTATGCTATGTTTCATGATTACTTGTTATATGCTACATGCTATATGTTATATATTATGTGTTACATGCTATGTGCTACATGCTTACTATGATTAGTTATTATTTTATTTGATGACTTATTTATTAAAAATCCATGACTTATTTGTATATACTTAAATAATAAATTAAATAAACAATATCCTTCCCTATATCCTAAAACCTCATAATATTCTTATCTTCTTCTCTATCTTTACCTTTCTAAGCATGTGGAAACTTCATGAAGCTAAATTCATAAAAATTTCTTTATTTCCTCGTTAAGGTTTTTAAACTTTGTTAATTATTTGAGGACACGTGCAATCTGGAAGGGTGACACCTGTATTCTGGGCTTTCTGTCTAGGAAAGCATTTCGCATAAATCCCAATCAACCGAGGGACCCGTATGCTTTCCTGGGAATTCCCGGGATGAGTGTTTACTTATAGGCTAAAACATGTCTCCTTGAAAATTATATAAGTTTAATTAACCTTAATGTGTCATAGTATTCGAGTGATTATATCGCTATTTGAGTACCATCCAAACTATGATTATCTATTTATTTTGTTATCTTATTCTATTAAATCCAAACAATTCTCATAAGTTCTTACACCTTTTCTTATCTTGTGAAAATCTGTAGAATGCCTCCTCGTCGTGCTCCCGCGGCCAACACCAATACCGACATTGCTGCTATTCTTGCACGACTCGTGACACAACTCACACAAGCTAATAGTGCCACCAATGGCAACAACGGTGGTAATGGTAGCAATAGTGGAAATGGTGGTAATGGTGGAAACAGTGGTAACAACCCATCTCAATGCACCTTCAAGCACTTCAACTCGTGCAATCCCCTCAAGTTCTATGGTACCGAAGGAGCTACTAGACTCCTTCAATGGTTTGAAAGCATTGAGAATACCTTCCTCAATAGTGACTGCCCCGACAACCTTCGTGTTCGTCATGCCACAAGTGTCCTGCAAAAACGGGCACTCACGTGGTGGAATGGGGAGAAAAGAAATCGAGGTGTGGATGTGGCAATGGCCTTACCTTGGGATGAGGTTAAAAGGCTAATAACCGAGAAATTCTGTCCTCGAAATGAAGTAAAGAAACTTGAAGCCGAATTTTGGGATCTTGCCCAAGATAGTGGTGAAAGCTTGGCATATACAACTCGGTTCCATTAGTTGAGTCTTCTTGTGCCCCATATGGTCACCCCTTTGTCCCGCTGCATTGAAAAGTATATTGGGGGACTACCTAGGCAAATTCAAGATACTGTCCTAGGAAGGAATCCCGCAACACTTGAAGATGTCATCCGTTTGTCCGCTACCTTAACCGATAATCACGTGAAGGCGGGGACTCTTAATAAAAAGGGCACCAAGAAAGTTTCTGACACTATAACCCCTCCTACCCACAACAAAGAAGCCACAACCGAACCCTCCCGCAATAATAGGAAAAGGAAGACTAGAAACTATGTTGTGGTCACTCCTGCTATTCCTATTAACCAGGCTGTACCTATGGTTCAAGCGCCGGCCAAAAAGCCATATGTTGGAATCTACCCACTTTGTGCCACCTGCAACTACCATCATCCCCAAGGCATCCCATGTCGCCTTTGTACTTATTGTGGTAGATATGTCCATACAGTTAATGTTTGTAGGATCAAAGCTCTTGCGGGCCAAATCAACCTGCCAAACCAAACCAACACCCAAGTGGCTAATCAAAGTGTACCCGCTATTGCAAATGGGCGAGCATGTTATGAGTGTGGCAACCCGAACCATTTCCGTGATCAATGCCCAAAGTTAGTCAATGCTAGACAAGGTGGAGCTCGTGGGCGTGCTTTCAACATAAACGCCAATGAAGCTCAAGCCAACAATGACGTGGTCAATGGTACGTTTCTTGTTAATAGTCAATATGCCTCCATTTTATTCGATATCGGTGCCGATAAGAGTTTCGTGTCACTTAACTTTGAACCTTTACTTGCAAAGACATGATCCCAATTAGAGAAAACCTTTACCGTCGAAATAGCAAATGGTGATTCACTTACAATCGAGTCTATTATCTATGACTGTTCTCTAGAACTTAATGAACATACATTCCCAATCAACCTTGTTTCAATGCCACTAGGAAGTTTTGATAACAACATAGGCATGGATTGTCTATCAAATCATCATGCCGAAGTCGTTTGTTTCGAGAAGTGCATCCGAATACCTCTACCATCGGGAGAAACACTAAGAGTCTTTGGTGAAAAGCCTTGTAAAGGGCTTAAACTAATGTCATGCACTACTGCTCAAAAGTACTTACGAAAGAAGTACGTGGCCTTTTTGGCCCATATCGTTCAAAAGAATGTCAAAAAGAAGAGTATTCAAGATATCCCCATTATCCGAGATTTTCCTGAAGTATTCCCCGAAGACTTATCCGGTCTTTCACCCGTTTGACAAGTAGAATTTCGCATTGATCTTGTGCCCGGAGCTAACCCCGTGGCTAGAGCTCCATACCGTCTTGCACCTTCTGAAATGCAAGAACTTGCGAGTCAACTTCAAGAGCTCTCCGACAAGTGATTCATCCGTCCAAGTCATTCACTGTGGGGTGCACCCGTCCTGTTCGTCAAAAAGAAGGATGGATCATTTCGCATGTGTATTGACTACCGCGAACTCAACAAGCTTACTATCAAAAACCGTTATCCTTTGCCTAGAATTGATGATCTCTTTGATCAACTTCAAGGTTCTACTTGCTTCTCAAAGATTGATCTTCGATCTGGTTATCACCAACTCCGTGTGCAAGAAGACGATATTCCAAAGACTGCCTTCCGAACAAGGTATGGTCATTACGAGTTCATGGTTATGCCTTTTGGACTAACCAATGCACCCGCAGTTTTCATGGACCTCGTGAATCGTGTGTGCAAACCGTACCTTGATAAGTTTGTGATCGTTTTCATCGATGACATCTTAATCTATTCCAAGACTAAAGCCGATCATGAGCAACATCTTAGATTGGTTTTGGATCTCTTGAAGAAAGAACAACTGTATGCCAAATTCTCCAAATATGAATTTTGGTTAAAAGAAGTTCAATTTCTTGGTCATATCGTCAACGACAAGGGTATTCATGTTGACCCTGCTAAGATCGAAACGGTTAAGAATTGGAATACCCCGAAGACCCCCACTGAAGTTCGTTCATTCCTTGGGCTTGCGGGATATTACCGTCGTTTTATCTCAAACTTCTCAAAAATTGTTGTTCCCCTTACCGCTTTGACTCACAAAGGTAAGACTTATGAATGGGGACCAAAACAAGAAGAAGCTTTCCAAACCCTCAAACAAAAATTGTGCAATGCTCCCATTTTGACTCTCCCTGATGGGAGTGATGATCTAGTTGTCTACTATGATGCTTCTAAACAAGGTCTCGGTTGTGTCCTCATGAAACGAAGCAAAGTAATCGCTTATGCATCAAGGCAACTTAAGATTCATGAGAAAAATTATACGACGCACGATCTCGAGTTGGGTGCGGTCGTATTTGCATTGAAGATTTGGAGACATTATCTCTATGGCACGAAATGCGTGGTGTTCACCGACCACAAAAGTCTCCAACACATCTTCAATCAAAAGGAACTCAATATGAGACAACGACGTTGGGTTGAACTCCTTAACGACTATGACTGTGAGATTCGTTACCATCCCGGCAAAGCGAATGTTGTAGCCGACGCTTTGAGTCGAAAGAACCATGTTATGCTCCAATGTGTTCGAATTCAAACCGACATTCAAAACCGCATCTTAGAAGCTCAACACGTCTCAGTCACCGAGGGTAACATGTACGAGGAAATGTACTGTGGTGTTGAACTTCTGCTTGAATCAAAACCCAATGGCTTACTTTATTACTTGAACCGTATTTGGATCCCCGATCGCGATGATCTCCGTACATTTCTCATGAACGAGGCTCACAAGACTCGTTATTCTATTCATCCTGGTGTGGATAAAATGTACCAAGATCTTCGCCAACAATATTGGTGGCCCGGTATGAAAAAGGACATTGCTCACTATGTTGCCAAATGTCTGACGTGTTCCAAAGTCAAAGCCGAACACCAACGTCCTTCCGGATTACTTGAACAACCGGAAATTCCCGTGTGGAAATGGGAGAACTTAGCCATGGATTTCATTACCAAACTCCCTCGCACCTCGAGTGGTTATGATAGCATTTGGGTAATCATTGATCGCCTCACCAAATCTGCTCATTTCTTGCCTATCCGTGAAGACTATCGGGTTGAGAAACTAGCCCGAATTTACACTGATGAAATTGTGAGCCGTCATGGTGTTCCCTTGAACATAATATCCGATCGCGATGCTCGGTTCACTTCTCAATTTTGGAAATCTCTCCAAACCGCTCTTGGCACACGATTAGATTTGAGCACGGCTTACCATCCCCAAACTGATGGTCAAACCGAGCGGACAATCCAAACACTTGAAGACATGCTTAGAGCTTGTGTAATCGATTTTGGTGGAAATTGGGATTCACATTTATCCCTCATCGAGTTCTCTTACAATAATAGCTATCACACAAGTATTAACATGGCTCCATTTGAAGCTCTTTATGGTCGCACGTGTCGTTCTCCTATCTGTTGGAACGAGATTGGTGAAGCACAAATCACCGGTCCCGAGCTAATTCAAGAAACATCCGACAAGATTATTCAAATCCGTGACAACATCCGAACAGCGAGAAGTCGGCAAAAGAGTTATGCCGATAAACGACGAAAACCCTTGGAATTCCAAGTCGGTGACCTTGTTCTTCTTAAGGTATCCCCGTGGAAGGGTGTGATCCGTTTTGGAAAGAAAGGTAAGTTAGCCCCTCGTTATGTTGGTCCATTCAAAATCCTTGAAAGGATCGGGAAAGTGGCTTACAAACTCGAGTTACCTCCCTCTCTTGGCAATGTGCATCCTACATTTTATGTATCTAATCTGAAGAAATGTCTCGCTGATGAGAATCTCCATATACCACTTGATGACATGCGCATTGACGAAACAATGCACTTCGTTGAGAAACCGGTAGAAATTATGGATCGTGAAATCAAGCAACTCAAGCGAAGTCGTATTCCTATTGTCAAAGTTCGTTGGGAGTCTAAGCGTGGTCCTGAATTCACTTGGGAACGAGAGGACCAAATGAAGCTCAAGTACCCCCATCTTTTTACTGATGTCGTAGCTTCCTCTAACTAAATTTCGGGACGAAATTCCCTCAACATGGGGAGACTGTAACATTTCTGATTTTTAGTATTCGTATTTCAAATTTAATGTAATGCATTTCAAACCAAATTCTAGTGCACTGTTTTGTTTCTTTTCGTACCAACAATTAAATACTATATTTCAATGTTAATCCGCAAATTTTACGCGGTTATAACCTACTAAAACACTACATAAGTATCTATTTATACAAATATGTTAAAGACCAAAGTTACAAGGTCTGATGTTGAAAATTTACAAGAAACCCTAATAGGCACGGTCGTGCCTCGGTCTGGCACGGTCTCGCCGAGTGCTTTGGCACAGTCGTGCGACTTGCTTTGGAACGATCACACCTGGTGCCTTAACACGGTCGCGCCTCTTAACAGTTGAAATGTAAAAACGATCTTTAATTCTAAACTCGCTCAATTCCGTAACGGTTATACACGTTTATCTGTTAATAATCATCATTAGACGATTAAACATCGACATTACACCGGAATTAACACCAATTATAGATTCCTAAGCTAAACCGTCGACCCTTCACTCTTGTTCACCGAATTCACTATTCTAGTCTCAATTCTCTCAAACAAACGCATTACCATCCTCTCAAAAAAACTTCTGAACGCACAGAAGCAGCCGGAGTTGCAGCAGAAGACGTCGGAGAATCGAATCGTCGTCGCCGGAACAAGTCCTTACCGTACTCGATCAATTCGTTATTCTTCCGTGTAATTGAAACCTTCCCCATTTTCGTTTCAGTTCATAGATCAAATGCCCCATGTTAATTTGGGCTTTCATTATGGAAATCACCACGAACCCGAATCCACATTTTCGATAAAAATTATTTAATCGAATCAAACCTTAGACACGTTTTAAATATAATTAAACTCTACAAAAAGATTCGTGATGACCTAATGGGTGAAAGCCCCATGAATTCCAACATCTACAATATAAGAATTAGTCAAATCGCGCTAATCATACAGCGCGGTCGTGCTTCATGAGACACGGTCGCGCCAAATACCAGCGCGGTCGTGCCTCACACACTCAGACCCAGTCATGCCTTTGACTAAACTTGGTCATGCCTCAAAACCATAGACACGGTCGTGCCTAGTCCAGAACACGATCGTGCCTAGAGAACAATCCAATTGTGCATTCTGTTTGATCAACACGGTCGCACCCTGACTAGCATGGTCGCGCCCGAGGTTCGAGCACGGTCGTGCCCTTCCCAGGCACGGTCGTGTGTGAGTTAGATTTTTGGCAGAATTATAATTTTATATGTTTTTCAAACAATAAGTAATTCTGATTAAATTACAAAATATAAATAATGATTTTTATAAAAATGCAATTTATTCTATTTGTAAAAGATCAAATATTAATCTTGGGATAAATAAAAAAATTTATTTATTTAAAGTTTATAAAAATTAAATTTACAATTATTGCTAAACCTTTCATTTAAAAAGTATTAAAATAATTAAGTTACATTTTATAAATAAAATAATGATTATTTATTTAATTTATATTTAAACAAAAACAATTAAATATTTATACTAACTTATAACTAATACTTACAATGTTTTCATAAACAATAATTATTTACATTACTTATTTAATTATTCAAATTCAAACCTTAATCAAAATATTCTAAAAATATTCTTTCAAACTTTATATATTTCATTCAATACTCTAATTACAAATTCATGACTTTTTACACAAGTCCAAATACACTTTAGAATTAAACTCTTGTGCACACTATTAATACCATACGCATTACACTTTAGGTTAATTCGTGCATTTCAAGGATCTATAGTCTACCTAGTATCTTTTATTAGCTACGCCTTCAAACCAAGTAAGTATTTCATAGCCCCTTTTACTCTTTTACACTTTTGGGGTGAAACATGAACATTATTCAAATTACATGTTTATATTTACACAAACAACACAAGTACAAATCCTATTTACATTTATGTGTGCAATTTGAGCTTTATGCCCGAGTGCTAGGTGTGCTAACCTTTGTATGCGATTATGTGCAATCATTAACTATTCAAGCCGACGGTTTTCAATGATAGATCTATTGAGTCTGACAAACCCACCCAGATTGGGGTGATTGATACCGACAACACAATTTTGCATGCTAGTTACAAAGGTTTGATTGTGCATTGTTACACAATAGCTGCTCCCCATAAATGCCTTATTTATCATGATATGTATGGATTTGTTTTACAAACTATATGTTATCTATATAAACCTGTGTTATACTCACCAACTTTTTAGTTGACTTTATTTTATTCATGTTTCAGGTTCTAATGTGTGAGATTGATCAAGATGTGCTACACATAGGCTTGGACTTAGTTAAATTAAATAAAAGAACTCTATGTATTTCAATTTTAGTTTCTATCTTGGATTTGGTTGTGTTTGAATTACTTGCAATGAAATTTGACGTTTAATATATTCAATCTAATCAACCTTGTGCTTATGAACAGTCTACATGTCCCGCCCCGATGATTCCGCCATCGATCGGGGTGTGACAGTACTTGGTAAGTACGCAGGTAGTCCTTCTTGCGCACTTGGTAAGTACGCAATACCCGGTTCCTGGACCAAAAATCTGAAATTCTTGCATGCTAACCCCATCATGCCAATCTTATAATTTTCTTTGATCAAAACGTGCGGTTTTTCATTCTAGATGCTTGATCTAGGCTTATTATCAGGTTTCATCCATAAAAACGTCTCCTATTTAGCTAAAACCCGAGAAACCCAAAAACGAACAAAAACTCAGATTATGGTTGAATCGTTACTTGGATTGGAACTCTGATTCGGAGGTTTTGCTCACGAGCTCAGCTGTAACGTGCTCCTTTAATCTCGTGTCGATCCGTCGACTTTCTCTCTCTAGACCCGAGCTCTCCTTTCTCTCTCTAGGATGGTGAAATGAAGGTGAAGTGGAGAAAGTGGGCTGTCTTGCCCCTTATATACCTGGGCTTCCATCGGCCCGTTATAGCCGAGCCCAAGCCCATCCGTTCTTATTTCGTTTTATGACGTTTAGATCTCTATCGTATTATTATTTACTTATTTACTATTTTTAGGATGTTACAAGTCTACTCTCCTTAAAGAGGTTTCGTCCTCGAAACTGTTTATACGTTAAACAATTTTGGGTATAGTCCCCTCATCTCGCCTTCTTTTTCCCATGTAGCTTCTGACCCTTTTCTGTGCTTCCATTGTACTTTAACTAACTGAATCGACTTATTGCGTAGTCGTTTCTCAGCTCGGTCAATAATGCCTATCGGTTCCTCTATATAATTTAGACTGTTATCCACTTCGATCTAGTCGTAAGGTATGTGAGCTGTGTCGTCTGATAGGCACTTGCGTAAGTGTGACACGTGGAACGTAGGGTGTATTCCACTAAGCTCAACGGGTAGGTCGAGTCTGTAAGCAACTTGACCCACTCTCGCTAGAATCTTGAAAGGTCCGACAAACCTTGGACTTAGTTTGCCACACTTTCTGAATCGGATGATTCCTTTCCATGGTGATACCTTTAACAGTACCATGTCCTCTACTTGAAACTCTAAATCCCTTCTTCTCTTATCCGCGTATGATTTATGTCTGTCTTTTGCGGCTTTCATTCGAGCCTTGATTTGATCAAATTTCTCGGAAGTAGCTTTGACCACTTCGAGACTTGCAAAATCCTTCTGTCCAATTTCCCCCCAACAAACCAGGGTCCTACATTTCCTCCCATATAACATTTCAAATGGCGGCATGCCAATAGTTGTGTGATAGCTATTGTTATATGAAAATTCTGCCAATGGTAGATGGCTGTCCCAGCTCCCACCGAAGTCAATGATACAGGCCCGGAGCATGTCGTCCAAGGTCTGAATGGTCCTTTCAGATTGACCATCGGTTTGAGGGTGGTAAGCGGTGCTGATGTTCAATCTAGTGCCCATCGCTTCATTGAATTTCTTTCAAAACCTTGATGTAAATCTAGTATCCCTGTCGGACACAATCGACAGCGGCATACCATGTCTGCTTACAATTTCCTTGATAAATACTTCTGCTAGTCTTTCTGACAAAGAAGTCTCACGTATTGGCAAGAAGTGAGCACTTTTCGTCAAGAGGTCGACGATCACCCAAATGGTATCATTGCCTTTAGCTGTTCGCGGTAGCTTGGTAATGAAGTCCATCATGATCTCCTCCCACTTCCATTCCGGTATTGGTAAAGGTTGCATTTTACCGCATGGTTTCTGGTGCTCGGCCTTAACTAGTGAACACGTTAAGCACTTGTTCACGTACTCAGTCACATCATTCTTCATGACAGGCCACCAGTATTCTTTCTTCAAGTCTTGATACATTTTGTTTGTCCCGGGGTGGATAGAGTAACTAGACTTATGGGCCTCATCAAGTATTTTGGCTCTAAGCTCGCCAATCTTAGGTATCCACATCTAGCCAAACCTAGTTCGTACACCGTATGCATTTGCATCTAAATTCCCTTGTTGTCCCACTATTCTTTCCCGTTTTATATTTCTTTCCAATAGTGCTTCGTCTTGTGCCTTTGATATTTCGCTCATCAAATCTGGCATTATAATCAGCTGACACGCTTTGATCCGGATAGGTGTCGATTCTTCCTTTCTTCTTAAAGCGTCGGCCACTACGTTTGCCTTGCCTGGATGGTACAATATCTCACAATCATAGTCTTTCAGTAGCTCTAACCATCTCCTTTGTCTCATGTTTAATTCTTTTTGCTCGAAAAAGTACTTCAGGCTTTTGTGATCGGAGTAAATGGTGTATTTAACTCCATACAGATAGTGTCTCCATATTTTCAACGTGAAAACTACCGCAGCTAACTCCAGATCGTGTGTTGGGTAGTTAACCTCGTGAATCTTTAGTTGTCACGAGGCATAAGCAATTACCTTTCCTCGTTGCATAAGTACGCAACCTAAACCCTGACCCGAAGCGTCAGAGTAGACTACTAAGTCTTCATTTCCCTCAGGTAGTGCCAAGACTGGAGCTTGGGTTAATCGTGCCTTAAGTTCCTCAAACGCGTTGTTTTGGGTTGGACCCCATTCATATTTCACTTCCTTCCGTGTCAACTTAGTTAGTGGCGAGGCTATTCTTGAAAAATCTTGAATGAACCTTCGATAGTAGCTTGCCAATCCCAGAAAGCTTCATATCTCTGTTGGTGTCTTTGGGATGTTCCATTCCTTTACTGTCTCGATCTTTGCAGGATCCACCATAATGCCGTTTGGGTTTATTACATGACCTAGGAATTGGACTTCCCTATGCCAGAACGCGCATTTGGAGAATTTTGCGTACAACTTTTCCTGCTTTAGCACCTCCAGAACCTCTCTTAGGTGACAGTGGTGATCACCCTCGCTTTTCGAATATACCAGTATGTCGTCTATAAAGACTATCACCGATCGATTCAACATGGGTCGACATACTCTATTCATCAAGTCCATGAACGCTGCTGGTGCGTTGGTCAATCCGAAGGACATCACGAGAATACCATAATGCCCAAAACGCGGTCTTTGGTACGTCTTCTTCTCTTACTTTCAACTGATGGTAACCCGGCCTAAGATCGATCTTTGAGAACCAACTCGCACCTTGCAGTTGATCAAAAAGGTCGTCTATTCTAGGCAGTGTGTATTTGTTCTTTACTGTCCTCTTGTTCAATTCACGGTAGTCAATGCACATTCGCATGCTGTCGTCCTTCTTCTTTACAAATAGTACCGGAGCGCCCCATGGTGAGATGCTCGGTCTTATAAATCCTTTTTCTGTTAGTTCCTCTAGTTGAGACATCAATTCTTTCATTTCTGACGGAGCCAATCGGTAGGGGGCTTTGGCAACGGGCTCAGCTCCTGGCAGTAAGTCAATCTGAAATTCTATTTCCCGATCGGGTGGCAATCCGGGAAGATCCACAGGGAATACTTCCGAAAAGTTGCACACCACGGGTACATTCTTGAGTTCATTCGTTTTCATTCTATCGTCAATAACATACGCCAGATAAGCTTCGCAACCGCGCCTCATGTAACTTTCGGCCTTGATCATTGAAATGACGTTCGGCATCGTGCAATTCCAATCCCCATAAACCGTAATTGGGCTGCCGCTAGGAGCTTTGAGGTGTATCATCTTACGTTTACATATGATTTGAGCTTCGTTGGCAGCTAGCCAATCCATACCCAATACTATATCGAATCCTCCTAAGGTAAGAAGGAATAATCTAGAAGGGAACTTATGACCCTCTATTTCTATGATGCAATCCTCTGTTACTTGAAATACTGTCTAATTTTTACCAACGGCAGTTTGTACGCTAAAGGCCTTTACTATGGTGCTGATAGTGCATCCTAGTTTACGACTAAATGCATTGGATATAAAACTTTTACTAGTACCAGAGTCGAATAAAATAGCAGCATGTTCGTTAATAACTAGGAACGTACCTGACATAACATCAGGGTTTCCCCTTGCTTCCTCCTCAGTGAGGGCGTAGGCTCGAGTCCTCGCCTTCGGCTGTTCCTTTTCTTTTCCCGAACCAGATTGTCTGGTTCTCCTGCAATTCTTGGTCAGATGTCCAAATACTCCACAACCTTGGCATTTAGTGTCTCTTAAACATTCGCGAGAATAGTGCCCCGCCTTCCCACACCTATAACAGATGGTGGAACCAACTAGGCACTCGCCTCGGTGTTTCTTCAAACATTTCTTACAAGCTTCGTATTCTTCAGTTCTTGGCTTCTTAACCTCAGTTGTATAGTTCCCCTTTCCAGTTCCCTTAGACACGTTTTCCCATTTCCTTTTCTGTGTCTTAGGTAACAGACCAGGCAATACGCTCTTCAGTGTTAGTACAACCTCACGGGCAATAGCATCCCTAAGTCCGAGTTCCAATCGTAGTGCCCCTTCATTGTCACCTCCCGGTGGGGTCACATTAGTGCCATGCACTCTCTCAATGTATTTCACGTGCATGCTTTCTTCTTCCTCTTGTCTTTGGTTCAATGGCGTTCTACCTACTCGGCCCGTATGGCCGCCTTGGCGTGCAGTTCTTCCTCTACTTGCCATAGTTTTCTAGAATTTTCTGATATGTAAAGGGAATACATCAATGTCATTTCTTCAGATTATAGTTTTAGAACAGTACGAGCAAGGTAAATTGTTAATTACAGTGACCGGTTTGTGATTACTAATTTACATTGCTTTTCGGGTTCAAAACTCTTCAAATCGGTTGTGACATTGACATCTATTTGTTCTAAGTTAGGGTATCTATTCTTATCCAAGTGCATTAACTTTAGTACTTACTTACCGTGCTGGCGTTGGCGTTGGTTACCCATACTGACATCCGTGCGTTGGTCCCATAATCAGTTTGAGTCCAGACATTTAGGGATGTCTGAATCTCTCAAACTATTGCTCTGATACCAACTTGTAAGGCCCCGTTCCCGGGTAACCTCACTTGTTGGATTTACTCATAAACATAGTCATAAAAACTGAGCTTAAATTTAAAACATTCAGAAGTAGCGAAAGCAAACATCATTCAAATTACATGACATGACATAACAGCGGAAGTCTTTAAAATGAAGTACATAACATTTGTCTTAACATATATAAAAGTGGGATGTCAGTCTTGTGCCGGGTAACCTTCACGCCTTCGCACGACCCTTCTTTTCTGTACCTGAAATGTATACTAAATTTCAGCTAACGCTGGTGAGTTCTAGTTTAAAACAATTAAGTATGATCATTCTTTCTTTATAAGTATACATAATTATATGCATACATTTCTATAAATACGTATTCATAGCTTTTACTTTTCTTTCTTCATTCTTATGTGATTACATAGATATGTATTCACCTTTTCTTTCCTTAACATTCACTGGTCATACACATAAGGGTGATCAACCCATCTTTTAGTGCGTATATCACAAAGACATACGCCCTTAAGCTACCGTCGTAGACCTTTTACTCGTCCGGTCCTAGAAACCGTCCTCCTTAACTTTGGTACAGCCAACCTTTGGCCATCCGTCTTACCCGTCCTACCGTCGTAGTCCGTCATATTCTCCCGTCTGCCCTAAGGTATCCGTTTCCCACGCGAACTATTGTTTATGCAACCGTTATACTATTTTAGCATTTACTTCGACCGCCCTTTTATGCTTTTTTTACGTCCTAGCTTGCTAAGGATCGTATCTTTCCCGGTTGCAAAATAGTCACGTGGTCGTCCGTCTACAGAAGTAGCTGTTAGCTTCGTTTCCGTTCATAACGTATACATACATTCATAACATGCAATATAAATAATTATAAAGCAAGATTTCATTTATTTACGTTATGCCATTCTTTTATTCATTCTTTGTAAACATACGTTTCATTCTTTGTTCATAATTCATTCTCATATATATATATATATATAGTATATATTAGTATATCACGTATGATCACATTAGCAGTCATATCATTTATTCATTTAGTGTATGCATTTCAGCCCCAAAACATTTAATAAGGTTTGCACATAACATAGAAGGGGGCACATAGAACTCACCTGATAAGCTTCTCTAGGTTGTCCTAAACAAAGGTCCAACAACGTCACTTCCGATCTGGATTAGGTAGTTAAATACACATTAGACCCAACCCCGACTCTACTGGTTAAATCATTCTAAACTTACTGACTTTACTTAACCTGCCTGCTGCCTGCGCACTTGTTAAGTGTGCAGGACCATACTCATGCGCACTTGACAACTGCGCAGAGAATACTTCTTGCGCACTTGGTAAGTACGCAGGATCTTCCTCCTGTGTATTTGGTAAGTACGCAGGTAGTCCTTCTTGCGCACTTGGTAAGTACGCAATACCTGGTTCCTGGACCAAAAATCCGAAATTCTTGCATGCTAACCCGATCATGCCAATCTTACAATTTTCTTTGATCAAAACGCGCGGTTTTTCATTCTAGATGCTAGTTCTAGGCTTATTATCAGGTTTCATCCATAAAAATGTCTCCTAGTTAGCTAAAACCCGAGAAACCCAAAAACGAACAAAAACTCAGATTATGGTTGAATCGTTACCTGGATTGGAACTCTGATTCGGAGGTTTTGCTCACGAGCTTAACTGTAACGTGCTCCTTCAATCTCGTGTCAATCCGTCGACTTTCTCTCTCTAGACCCGAGCTCTCCTTTCTCTCTCTAGGATGGTGAAATGAAGGTGAATTGGAGAAAGTGGGTTGTCTTGCCCCTTATATACCTGGGCTTCCATCGGCCCGTTGGAGCCAAGCCCATCCGTTCTTATTTCGTTTTATGACGTTTAGATCTCTATCGTATTATTATTTACTTATTTACTATTTTTAGGATGTTACATCAAAAGCCTTGAAACCCCTTTTATTTAGATTTTTACCTCAATTTTGACCCCATCCTTTGATTTTTGACCATGTTGACTCCTTAAAGTCAAACAACCCAAAACCATTATAATCTAAAGCTGATTTTCGACCTAATCAATTTGTTTTGGTTTTTCTATGTGTACGTAATCAATCACAGACCATCCCCATGCCCAACTCAAGCTCCAATTTGATTAAATTATCAAAAAAACTGTGGCTAAATCCGAGAGTTAAGCAGGTTTGACTATTCTGAGTCAAACAGGACCAATTGTTGTAATTTGACATTCGAATTAGATCAATTCGGTTGTTTTGGACCTTCCCTGATTACGTAAACCTTTATAGACCTCTTCCTAACTAAACTTACACCTTAATTCGATGTTGGCGCGGCGAAATTCAAAGTTTAAACCAATTCGTACAGAATTGACTCCTCAAGGTCAAACCAAGTCAAATTTGTTTCCAAATCAGGGAATTAGGACGCGTTATCGTCCGCTAATCACGCGCAATCAGTCTGTGCACGTATCCAAATGGAATTCACGACCCAATTCATCTGCATTCAATCGAATTAACGCCAAATCCGTCCTGCAGCTGTCATCATCAAACCTCTAATCGAATCATACATTGAGAGTGGAATTGAATGAATTAATCCACTCACCCACCGTCGCACCACCCCTCACAAACTCTCTCAACCCTCATTTGATCCTCATTCCACCTCTATACCTCGATCGAGCACCAAGAACTCCGTGACTGAATCGGTAGCCGACAGCCTTCAATACTCGACCAAATCAGGTGAGACTTATCTCGTTCATTTCGTTTCTAATCATACATCAAAAGCCCCTTAACAATTACTGGAATCGAGTGCAAAGAAAAGCAATTCTGTTAATTTCTCTTGATCCAGTTCATACGATTTGGAAAGGGGGAATTCGGTTCGATTCATTTATTATACTTAGGTTATCTGGTTTCAATATATACCAGCGAAACCACCTGGTCCGGCCGGTAAGCCACTGCACCGCCGAACCAGGTGGCGTGGGTTCGAAACCCACACTCAAGTTCTTTTATTGTTCAGTCATTAAACCAAACCCGACCATATTTCAGCTACACGTTAACATTATTTCGAACCGGATCAACTACACGGATTAGTCCCTTGGTCCAGTGGTTCTTGCGGCTTGGCTCCCCAGTGCAGACCCGGGTTCGAGTCCCAGTGGCCTATTTAATTTTTAAAACCCGTTTTTAAGGCTCCAAAAATTATTAAAAAAAAATTATTTTATAAACGCTACATTTATCAGAACAGAATAAAACAGGTTCCACAATTTTTGCATAAAAATCTCTATTTTTATAAATTTATTGTTAAATACTCGATTTAAATTATATTATTTATTTGGAGAAATTCATTTATCTAATGTATAAATTTCGTGACAAGTTTTATAAATACGTTATACAAGTTATATAAACTATAAGTTACATATTTTAACACCTAAAAATTTATAGATTTTATATACCTAAAGAATACATGTCAATTTTAACTAAATTTATTTAGTTATCATACCCATTTCAAATCGTAATTAAACAAATAAATTTATTTATTATTTATATAAATTACATTAACAAAACACAATTAGAACTTAATTATATTTAAGATTTATTTCATAAATCTATATTAATTACATACCTTTATAAATAAATAAATAAATAAAGTAACAATTATTTATTTAATATATATCTAGATTGTTTATTTAATTTTTATTTAATTAAACATAATGACAACACTATTTTTTTTTTGTTACTAAATAAATAAATAACAGTTATGTGACTTATTTAGTTATTTAAACCCAAACTCTAACTTAAACCTTTTTTAAAACTATTCATTTCAAACTTGAGTTTTATAAAAACACTTATCCAAGTACAAGCCAAAATCACCACCTACAACCTCGAATCCCTTGAGCTCATCCAATTAAATCATAGTCTTAGACATAGATTTTTGTACACATTATTAATTCAACATACTTTACACACTAGGTTAACATTGAGATATTTCAAGGATCATTTTGTTATCTAGTCTCGCGTGCTAGCTACACCTTTGAATCATGTGAGTTTGCATAGCCCCTTTTTCTTATTTACATATTTGGAGTGAAACATGATTACATTCAAATACTAATTGCAATTACACACGTACAATTCTATTATATGATCATATGTGTTTATTTGTGCTTTATGCTTGAATGCTAATTGTTAAAGCTACATATACATGGTATACACGTGCAAACACAAATACATTACTTCAGGCTAACATGTGTTGTTAGGCCCTACATTAGGATAACATGTGTTGTTATGCCCTACATTAGGATAACATGTGTTGTTATGCCCTACATTTACATCAGGATAACATGTGTTGTTATGCCCTACATTAGGATAACATGTGTTGTTATGCCCTTCAATTACAAAGTTTCATTTGTGCATCTAGCTTAACTTAGATTCTCCATAAATGCTTTATAAACCATGCATCATATGAATTGTACACGAAACATTTGAACTTTACTTGTGGTGTCAAAACCTATGTATGCTCACCAACTATTTATAGTTGACCCTCTCATTTTATCATGTTTCAGGTACAAATGTTTGAGTTAAGATTCAAGCTACTTCACTTAGGGTTGAGGACCTAGTCTTAAATTTTAATATGGAGATTTATATATTCTTTAATTCTTGTAAATGATGTAATTGGTTACTTGAGTTATGAAATGAAACTTATTGTTTAATTATTACAACTTTAGCAAACCATGAGCTTATGAACAGACTACATGTCCCGCCCCGACGTTTCCGCCGTCGGTTGGGGTGTGACACTGCAGAACAAACATGCACCACCTGGAGATGCACCCAAAGGCTGTTTTGAGTGTGGTAAATAAGGGCATTTCAAGAAAAATTGCCCGCAGTTGAGGAGAAACGGAAACGGGAATGGAAATGGCAACAATCATCAGGGCGGTAATGGAAATGGTAATAACCACCAGGATGGAAATGGTAATAACCACCAGGGTGGAAATGGTAATAACAACGAAAATGATGCAAAGGGCCGAGCATTTGTGATTGGATCGGGAGAAGCTATGAATGATCGGAACGTTGTTAACGGTATGTTTCTCTTAAACGATCATTTTGCTTCTGTACTTTTTGATACTGGCGCCGATAGAAGTTTTATATCTAGAGAACTTAGTAGTCAGTTAGGAATAAACACAACTTTACTAGAACATCATTATACCGTAGAAATAGCAGACGATAAAGTAATCGAGGAAACCCACATTCTCAAGGGATGTAAGTTAGAACTATCAAGTCACAAGACATCGATCTCATGCCAGTTACACTTGGCAGTTCTGACATAATTGTGGGCATGGATTGGTTGTCTAAAAACCAAGCTGAGATCATCTGTAGTGAGAAGATCGTTCGTATACCCCTTCCTAGTGGAGAGATCCTATCCGTACAGGGCGAAAGAAGTGGTGCAGTGATGGGCATCACATCTTTCATGAAGGCTCATAAGTGTCTGCGTAAGGGTCATACCGCGATATTAGCTCTTGTCGCTGACAAGTCTACCGAGGAGAAAAAGTTAGAAGATATCCCTATCGTTCACGAATTTCCAGAAGTATTCCCTGAAGACCTACCTGGTCTTCCACCTCATCGTCAGGTCGAATTTCAGATTGACCTAACACCCGGAGCAGCGCCTATTGCTCGAGCACCATATAGACTTGCACCAAGTGAGTTGCAGGAGCTATCCACTCAACTACAAGAGTTGTTGGATAAAGGTTTCATCCGACCGAGCTCATCGCCATGGGGAGCTCCAGTCCTATTTGTCAAAAAGAAAGATGGAACTTTCCGCATGTGCATTGATTACCGAGAGTTAAACAAGGTAACAGTCAAGAACCGCTACCCACTACCCCGCATTGACGATCTATTCGACCAACTTCAGGGGTCAAGTTTCTACTCAAAAAATCGATTTAAGATCTGGTTATCATCAGCTGAGAGTTCGAGATGAAGATATATCCAAGACTGCATTCAGAACCCGGTACGGCCATTTCGAGTTTTTGGTCATGCCATTTGGATTAACCAACGCACCCGCGGTGTTCATGGACCTCATGAACCACGTGTGTAAACCTTACCTTGACCAATTCGTCATTGTCTTCATTGACGATATCCTCATATACTCTTGGAGTCGGGAAGAGCATGAGGAGCATCTGCGTTTGATCCTTGAGCTACTGAAACAGGAGCAGCTGTACGCTAAGTTTTCCAAATGCGATTTTTGGAATCACGAGGTTCAATTTCTAGGACATGTGATCAATGAGAAAGGAATACATGTCGATCCAGCCAAAGTGGAAGCTATCAAGAATTGGGCAGTACCATCAACTCCGACCGAAGTTCCGCAATTTCTAGGATTGGTCGGATACTACCGTCGTTTTATCGAGGGATTCTCAAAGATTGCCCAACCTCTCACCGCCTTAACCCAAAAAGATAAACCTTATAATTGGAGCGAGACTCAAGAATCAGCATTCCAGCTACTGAAGCAGAAACTATGTAGCGCACCTATCCTATCTCTACCAGAGGGAACGGATGACTTCGTGGTGTATTGCGATGCCTCCATCCAAGGTCTCGGTTGTGTATTGATGCAATGCGACAAGGTTATCGCATACGCTTCTCGACAGTTAAAAATCCATGAAAAGAATTACGCAACTCACGATTTGAAGTTAGGAGCCGTGGTGTTTGCACTCAAGATATGGAGACATTACTTGTACGGTACCAAGTGCACCATCTACACCGACCACAAGAGTCTTCAGCATATTTTTGAGCAGAAAGAGTTGAACATGCGTCAACGTCGTTGGATCGAACTCCTAAACGACTATGATTGTGCAATCAAGTACCATCCGGGCAAAGCTAATGTGGTGGCCGATTCCCTAAGCAGAAAAAAAACCAAACCCCGACGGGTCAGAGCATTACAACTCACTATTCATACAGGATTACCCGAACAAATCCTCAATGCCCAACTCGAAGCCTTAAAAGAGGAGAACTTATCATTGGAATCCACTCGTGGTATGGAGAAACGACTTGAGGTTAAATCAGATGGTATTCGCTACTTCGAGGAACGAATATGGATACCAGTATATGGAAACCTAAGAGACCTAGTCATGGATGAAGCTCACAAATCCCGATACTCTATCTATCCGGGATCTGACAAGATGTATCACGAGCTCAAAGTTTTGTATTGGTGGCCGAACATGAAAGACGACATATCCACCTACGTGAGCAAGTGTCTGACTTGTTCAAAAGTCAAGGTGGAGTACCAAAAGCCATCCGGATTACTTCAACAACCGGAAATCCCGATGTGGAAATGGGAGCAGATTTCCATGGATTTCATAACCAAATTACCCCGAACCCCTACTGACACAATCTGGGTGATAGTGAATCGCCTAACCAAATCCGCTCATTTCCTTGCTATCAAAGAGACCGATAAAATGGAAAGGTTAACTCGTCTCTACCTTAAGGAAGTAGTATCTCGACATAGAGTGCCAATCTCCATCATTTCCGATAGAGACGCCCGATTCACCTCACATTTTTGGAAATCATTACAGAAAGCTCTAGGCACGTGCCTGGATATGAGCACAGCGTACCATCCTCAAACAGATGGCCAGAGTGAGCGTACCATTCAAACCCTAGAAGACATGCTACGAGCTTGTGTGATCGATTTCGAAACAGTTGGGAGACTCACTTGCCTTTAGTGGAATTCTCTTACAATAACAGCTATCATACTAGCATCAAAGCAGCGCCATTCGAAGCTTTGTACGGGAGAAAGTGTCGATCACAACTTTGTTGGGCTGAAGTTGGAGATAGCCAACTTACGGGTCCTGAAATTGTGCACGAAATCTCATAGAAAATCGTGCAAATCCGAAACCGTATGGCGGCAGCTCGTCACCATCAAAAGAGTTATGAAGACAAGCACAGAAAACCGCTAGAATTTCAAGTTGGCGACAAAGTATTATTAAAGGTCTCACCGTGGAAAGGTGTGGTTCGTTTTGGAAAACGAGGAAAGTTAAACCCGCGTTACATTGGACCATTCGAGATAGAGAAAAGGATCGGTCCAGTAGCATATCAACTGAACCTACCAGATACACTCAATGAAGTGCACAATGTCTTTCATGTCTCAAACCTAAAGAAATGCCTATCAGATGAGACGCTTGTAGTTCCACTCGAGGAGTTGGAAATTGATGAACAACTACGTTTTATTGAGGAACCGGTTGAAATCATGGACCGAGAGGTCAAGACTCTAAAGCGCAGTAAGATACCTATTGTCAGGGTTCGCTGGAACTCGAAGCGTGGACCGGAGTTCACGTGGGAACGAGAGGATCAGATGATGAAAAAGTATCCTCACATTTTCAAACAGTCAACGGCAAACACGAAAGGTACTAACTAAATTTCGAGACGAATTTTATTTCAACAAGGGGATGATGTGACAAACCTAAACTTTTTGTTTCAGACGTTACCGACTTCGTTTAATTTTCGGGACGAAAATTCTTTCAACAAGGGGATGATGTGACATCCGGCAATTTCAGGTTAACTCCGTTAACTCAAACCTCGTTAGTTCAAACATTATTCATTGCAAATTCAGTTATCTCAGTTAGTCACACGTACATTGTATTTAATTAGGTTAATTAAATGTGTCAGTTATTTCACACACAACGGCAATCCGTAGAGTTACCGGATCACACTCGAGTCTAACCCGGAACGTTGGTGATTAATCAGGATAAATATTGCGAATATTTAATAATTTATACTTAATATAAATTATGTGAACTTTATGTGATTACGTGAATTATGTGAATATTATTGTTCTCGTACGTGTTTATCATGTATTAATCGTACTTAATATTTTTATAAATATTAGAGTTTTATAAAATTAAAAATCGAAAGTTTTTAATTATTAATTAAGTGTTATTTAATTAATTAGAGTTTATGGGCCTTAATTAAGCCTGAAGCCCATTTGAAAAACCCATGAATACCATTAGGATATATATAAACTTTTAAAAAAAAATTAAACCCTAATCCCTTTTTTTCCTTGTTGTCGTCGAGACCCAAACCCCCACCCCCCTTTGAGCCGAGATCTTCAAGCAACCCAAACACACCTCAATCGACCTTCGATCGTGAATCCGGAAGTAGATACGAGCTAGTCTAGACATTCCTAACATCCCTACGTAAGTCGTTTTATTGAATTCCGTCATTATTTCATTATGATTTTTATGATCGAATATGATTTTTATGATCGAAACCCTAGTTCATCCAAACTTGATATTTTCAAAATATATTAATGAATTGGTTAAATGATTTGTAGTATTGTATCGATTTGGTGATTTTATGAAAATATGTGAAACCCTAGTTTCCATACGAGGTGTAAATTGAGATTTGTTGATTATGTGAAGTATATGAATTGCATGCTAGACGTGAATTATGATTAATATAGTTATAATTATATTAGTTGAAAGATTTGAGATTGATTAGACGTGTTAATTGTGTAAACAAAGCGTGTAATGGACGACTTACTAAAAGAGGAAACTTTGTTGAAAGATGATTTTTGAATGTGAGGTTTCTTGACGTGCATGAAATTATTAAATGATACTAGTATGTTATTATGAAGGTAGTGAAGCTTGTTAAAGTGTTGTTGGATACAAATAGCATGTTTAGATCATAGGTTACTAAAAGTAGAAACTTTGTGATTTGGAACTTGATGTCTAAACTTAATGATGTGTGTTATGGTAATCTATTATGTATTAGCATGTGTAGATAGACATGGAATAATGATACGAACGTGTTATAAATAATGTGATTCATTTGAAAGCAAACATGAGTTTATATTATTTTTTAAAAATAATAAATTAATGTAACGTGTATTGTTGACGTAGTTTGCCATTCTAAATTAGTTATGACTTAGGTAGCATGAAACGTGAATTATTTGTGTGCTAAGCGTGTTGTTATGCAAGTCAAACATTTAATCACTAAACGGGTCACCAACGGGTCGTCGAGTCAAACTTGGTCAAACTTAGTCAAAAACGGGTCACCAACGGGTCGTCGAGTCAAACTTGGTCAAACTTGCAAACCTTTTCTAAACACTTAAACAATAGTATTGTTTGGATACTAAGGGTTCATATCAACTTGCACAAACACACACTTATAAACCGGTGTTTATAGGTGGCAGTTAGTCGTCAAGCATTCTAAGTTTGCTTTCTTTCGCACGCACTCTAAGGTGAGTTTCACGGCCTCTTTTCTTATGATTTAAACTTGGGGGAGAAAACATGGGTACAAACATTTAGATCTTACATTTCATTTATATCACTTGTTGTACTAAGCGCAAACAAATCATGCAAGTCCTTACTTATCGAACCGTTTAATATATGTGATAGCGAGGTAATATTGAGTAGTACTACTGGGCATTGACAAGCCCCACCCGCGTTAGTCGCGCTAACACGACAGGTAGTCGAACGGGTGTAACATTGACCTAAACATTTACCATTGATCATGATAGTCATGGTAGGAGGCAGTTCAAACATAAACAGTCAGCTTCGGTGTCAAAACGCTTTAGTAACATGTAACTAGGTTAGCTACCTATGATATAAATTGTAAATGGTTTTATCTAGTATTCTTTACAAACATTGAAACCTGTGAACTCACCAACCTAGCGTTGACACGTTTTAGCATGTTTTCTCAGGTCATTAAGGTACAAGCACAAGCTAAGGCATGCATGCATTCGAAGTCCATCATTTTCAAACTCAAGAACTATTTATTTTATTTATTGTTGGATTATTTATTTTTGGCGCGACTGTTTTGGTGCATGCTTTTCATTTAACTTTTCGCTTCCGCAGTCTTACATTAAATCAGTGTTTTCATTACTAGTGTTGCATCGTGACTATGAGCAATACTAGTGGTTTTCTTAAACTCATATAGAGTCGTTCAAAGTAACTAATGACTGAGATCCTGGTATGTCACGCTCCTAACGGTAAAACTCCGTTAGTGGATTTTGGGGGTGTGACAGTGAGAATGGTTACGTCATTGTCACCCGATGATCGAGAAGAAAAGACGACGACACGTCGGCACCAGTTATCAAGGCATGGCTTGTGTGTGACCGTCACGGCGAACTCAAGTCTACAGCCATGGTTAGACATGTCGGTAGCAAGAAAATAGGTTGTCCTTTTAAATTGGAGGGAGACTATGTCGAAAATAGTGGTGCTTGGAATATAACGGTGATGGATGACAGTCATAACCATGATCCTACTCAACACCTTGAGGCGCACTCGTTTGCCAGGAGACCGTCTTAGTCGAAATACCTTTTGGTGGCGAAGCTGTATTCGTAAAATATGTTGCCATGTAACATTCTGACAACCATAGGGGAACAAAACCCATATAGCAGGTGTATTAAAAAAAGACATTTACAATGTGAACATAAGATAAAAAAAACTAAACGAGAGTCGGTGAAACTCTAATGCAGGTTTTGGAAAACCTGCTTTCTTCTAAAAAGTACGTCTACTATACTCGGGAGGATCCCGCCACAAATGTCGTGGATGAGGTATTCTTTGTTCATCTGAAATCGTACGAGATGTGGCATGCATTACCGCACGTGTTGATGATCGACGCGACGTGCAAAACAAGCATGTATAGACTTACATTTGTCCAAGTTGTCGGTGTAACCTCCACACACCGATCGTTTTGCTTCGCTCATGCATTTATATCCAAATAACAGGAGGAAAACTTTGTATGGGTGCTACTGAAAATCAAATGTATGTTGCAAAAGTGTACGGAGCCGCGTATGATAATAATAGACAGGGACAAAGCTCTTATGAACGTGTGTGATAAAATATTCCCGGACACTTCCAAGTACCTATGCGGGTGGCACATCCACGTGAATATCTCAAAATATTGCAAGGCGTCGTTTACAGACGAAGACCGGGTAAATTTCAAGTATTCATAGGCGGTATTATGTGAGTCTCCCACGCCAGATATATACCAATACAACTTCAACCGACTTTACGAACGACTGTATGCAGCCAGACGAGGAAGTAAGTTTTTATTTTTTCCAAATATATTATTTTTAATTTATAATATTTATTATTTTTCCAGTAGTTATAGACTATGTGACTAAAAATTGGTTGGACCCATATAAAGAAAAGTTTGTATCAGTCTGGTCCAACAGAAACCTTAACTTTGGTCAACGGACAACGAATAGAGTCGAGAGCCACATTCGCTCCTAAAGAGCTATCTTAGATATGCTAACAGCTCGCTGGATAGACTTGTGGGGTTTGTCGATGAAATTGTAACATCTTAGTACATAGAATTACAGTATGGGTTTGGAACAAGCCTGATAAGGAAAATGGACAACCACGAACCTATTGAATTGTTTGATAACCTACACGGTAAGGTTTCATATAAAGCTCTAGATTTGTTAGAAAATGAGTGGTGGATGTTGATATCATGTTTTAGTGTAGATAAAATGTATATATAAATATGTCCCTTGTAATGGCTCCAAAAACTTGATGCCAAATATGAGAGATATAATATATATATATTATCAATGTTCGGTTTAGAGTTACACAAAATCAGGTTTTAAATTTATAAATTAAAATGATAAATACTTCGACTAAACACACACACAATAGGCAAGTGTACCTATCGCAGCGTAGTATAGTCTGGGTAAGAACCAAGTGTCGAACCATGGACACGGATTCCTTACTCAACCCTTGTTGTTGTCTGACTAGGATAATAAGTTAGAAGATGAGTTTTGTTTTAAAGGAAAATAAAAAGGATAACAAATATAATTAGAGATGTTATCCCATTTAAGGTGTTACTCGAGTTGTTATTCCTTGTTAATTAATGTTATATTTAAAGTAAGATTGGTCATAGTTACTAGTACTAACCCTTTCGATAAGGGAGATAGTATTTCGTAACGGAACATTGGATACGGTCGGCCACTGTTCCTAATGAATCTTCGGACCCTGAACGGGGTCTCAAGTCCGCCGGTTATCTCGTGATTCATTATTCGGACTAGGATTATCCAATGACTGACGTACGTCATGTCTTGTAACTTCTTCCGGTAAGTCAGAATGCACGACTTCCTCCAAAGGTACTTTATGAATGCTCGAACCTAACAAATTATGTTCTTAAAATAATTGTTTTTACTTATAATATTATTTTAAATAAACAAGACTTTCATTCTCAAGATCAAACCACATAGCTCCCGCTAGAAGGCCTCTGCAAGCCGACACAAGAGAAGTAAATAAATACCGACACAAACTGCAAGGTCTAGTTAGGACTCGAACAACTCGCTGAATACCCAAACCTCCAATCAACCCATAATATTAAATCTATACTAACCAGCCGTTGCTAGCACCAAGATTTATAGATAAACCGTACAAACTCGAATAAGCTTCCCAAACAAAAAGTCTTGCTTAAGTAACTCACAAGATTTAAGCTTATTAGATTGGTTTAAAGATCAACTATTCTTGTCTTTTTAAGATAACTCATAGTAAATGTAGAGTCATATCTTATGTATAAGTTGTTGTCATTTATTGTTTGTTTTAAACAGTTTTAGACTAGTTTACTTTCTGTCATTTCATTAAATGTAATTTCAGTTTTCTGTAATTTACTGTTTTTATTTCTAAGTCTGGGCCATCAAAACTACTTAGTTTCAATTGAGTTTGTTCAATCGAAACTAGTAGTTTCGATAGATGGTAGTTTCGACAGTCTGTGTATCACTTGTAAATGGTCAATCGAAACTAGTAGTTTCGATTGAACATAGTTTCGATACCTGTCACTACTATAAATAGCCTAGTTTGAGAATGTTTAGGGTGTGAGTAGCGGCTGTAACCCTGAACCTTCTCTTTCACATTGTTCTTGAATCAATACAATTTGCAGTTGTTTATTCACTGTGTTCTTACATTTTCATACCATTTGCGTGTTGATTCATAGTGTGGTTAGCCTGTTATCTTCACCAACACTGTTTCTATCATCTGCTTCACCACCATACACACAGTTTCCGCCTGTGTGTGTGCGTAATCGATCAAATTAGTGATTTCAAGCGAAATCTGGACCTACAATTGGTATCAGAGCATTACGCTCTAGTGTTTTTTAGTGTTATCAGGTTTTGTGATCGATTCTAGGTGATTTGTGAGGTATTTTGAGGTTTTTGTTGAAATCTGCACATAACATCTCAGACGTACTGTTTCGTCGGTTTCAAGGATTTTTGTTCGTGATTTCAAGAATCAGAGGTTAGATTAGTGATCAGGAGTGTTAGCCGAAGGTTTTCGCTGGATTGGTTTGTCATTTCTGAACTATCGATTTCTGGAGCTTGTCATCAATGGAGTATTTCTGAGCTTGGAGAAGAAGCATCGAAACTACTGGGGACAGTTTCTGATTTCTGTTGATCATCGAAACTTCTTGTCTACATTTTGTCGGGAGAAGGTACTATCGAAACTAGATTTTTGTCTTATCTCTATCGAAACTGTGGTTATCGAAACTTGTCTTGAAAAATTTTCAGTATCGAAACTAGTTGTTTCGATAAAAGCTGTCCTATCGAAACTAGTTGTTTCGATAAACGTTGTCCTATCGAAACTAGTTGTTTCGATAAAAGTTATTCTATCGAAACTAGTTGTTTCGATAGAAGTTGTTCTATCGAAACTAGTTACTGTTCTAGTTTAGATTCCGAATATCATGGCCACTTCAAGTTCAACAGAACATTCTGGGGGAAATAGACCACCTGCTCTTGTGTCCACAAGAGAATTTGATGACTGGACTAAAAAGATGAAGCTTTTCTTTCAATTTCATGATTATACATTTTTGAGTTCTATCACCGATGGCCCCCACAAGCCCGTAACTACCACTGCTGATGTTCAACGTCCTAAGTTAGTATCTGAGTATGATGAGAAAGATCTTGCCTTGATTGCCCGAGACAACAAGGCCTACGGGACTATTGCCATGGCTCTTCCTAAGGATATTTTCAACATCTTTGCTGAGTACACAACTGCCAAAGACTTATGGGCTACTTTGTGCACAAGATATGAGGGAAGTGAGGATGTCAGGGAAAGCAAAAGAGATATGATCAAGAAACAATATGCGATGTTCAGCAGTGTAAGGGGAGAATCAATATCTGATTTGATCAACCGTTTCTCAAGCATTGTATCAAGGTTGAAAGTAATGGGAGTTGAGTACCCTGCTCTTGATCTAAACAAGAAACTCCTAGATTCTCTTCCTGAGGAATGGAATATGTATCGAATCATGATCAAAAAGACAGAGAATCTGAGTGCTTTGTCTCAACAGGAAGTCTATAGCATTCTTGAATCTTATGAAATTGTGATTAAGAAGGGAGCAGTCACCCCGTCAAATCAGTCTGGAAACACAGCTCTTATTGTTGGATCAAGCTCATCCGGTAGCCCATACTTTCAGACTGATGTCCCTCCTTCAGCTGCTGCAATTAATTCTACCAGCTCCTCTGCTCCTCAAAAGACTGTCACCATGATTCCTGATGATTATGTCCCAATCATGACTGCTTTCATGTCGTGCTATGATGCACTGATTTCTGGAAATCTAACACCGGTTAGCTTTCAACCTGGTGACTTGGAGCAAATTAATCCTGATGATTTGGAGAAAATGGACATTGATTGGTGCATGGCCATGTTGACCTTAAGAGCCAAAAGATTCATCAAAAGGACTGGCATAGACAGATTCAAGCAGGGAAAGACACTTGGGTTTGATTTCAAGAAGGTGAGATGCTACAATTGTGATCAGCTGGGTCACTTTGCCAGAAACTGCAAGGAGCCGTCCTCCAAGGATCAGCAAGAAAAGAAGATTTCCTCTGGAAAACAAGCTGCAAATCCTTCAAAGACAAACACATCTTCCAGTTCCACAGCTCTTGTGTGTCAAGCTTATGGACACTATCATTGGGGAGAACAAGCTGAGGAAGCTGCTGATAAAGCCTTGATGGCTGATGTGGAGGATACGGGCAAGTGTGTCATGATTGAACCTGCTGAGGATCTCACTACTGTGCCTGCTGAGGTTATTTCTAAACTTTGTAATTCCAGATCTTGCTTAAATGAGATTCAAAAATACAGATTCATCAATCAAGCCTTGATTGATGAACGAAATCACATTAAAGTGATGTATGACTCTGTTGCCAAAAATGAGAAACTTTACTTAAAGAAAATTCGTGACATATCTGGTGAAAATCGTTCTTTAATTGTTCAACTAAATACTAAAACTATTAACAATACGATTTTAACTGAAAGAGTCCAAAAGGCAGAAAAAGCCAAACTACAGGTTGACCACATGGATATGGATCAGAAAATTCTGTTTGGAATAATTGATAAACAATTTAATAGAAAAGGCACAGAAGGTCTTGGGTATAACTCTCATCCACCTCCTTATTCTAAATCAGGGAGATTTGCTGATATGCCAACTCCACATGTTTCCACACCTTTTGTTTGTACATTATCTCCTGATGATTATATTACATCCTCCGATTCTGACAGTTTTGCTTCTTGTGCAGAATCAACTTGTGTAAATTCCGAAGATGATTGTGATAAGAGTGCTAATGATAGAACTATTTTAAAAGAACTTGATTCGGATGAATGTAGTAATATGTCCATGTCAAAACCAAATTTGTGTGAACACGTTAAAAACTTGTATTTTGATTCGATGCCTGCTGAGCATACGGGTTTGGGATGTGATGTTTCTAAATTTAAAAATGCTTTGCCTTTTGTTCCTAAATCTTTGAATGTTATGCCATGTGTTACCAAATTTAAAAGTGCAGGAATTATTGTGAATGATGTTCCACGTGAAACCATGAGCAACATGGAATTTTTCAGATTAAAGGAAGCACATCGTCTTCAAGACAAAGTTATTGATGAGAGAACTGTCTCATGTTCAGATTCCTCAACATCACAATCATCTTCATCTTGTGATGACTATTATCAGGCTAAGATATCTTGTGAAAACGTTTGTTTTAGTTGTGGTGCCTCAAATCATGTTTCAAAAAGCTGTAAATTGACAACCACGAATTCTAATGAAGAATCGCCTTCCAAAAGTTCATTAAATTCATACGTGTTGCATAAGTCTTCTCACAGTAGAAAATCTAGGCGTAAAAGAATTAAAAATGCTAAAAAATATTTAAAACGAACGTGGAAAATTAAAAATAATGTTCTATTCGATGACCGTGCTTCTTCAAATGATGGTTGTAATTCCGATTCCAATGAGATGTCATATCCTGACACTAAGATCTCTTGATTGAAACAATTTTGGTCAAAATATATAAATGGTTCGTTGTGTATAGGGACAATCAAGAAGAACCGGCGATAACATCTGGCATGTAGATAGTGGATGTTCAAGACATATGACTAGGCACTTTAACTTGCTGCAAGATTATCATCAAATTGATGGAGAGTATGTTGCTTTTGCTGGAAACCCAAGAGGAGGAAAGATTGAAGGACAAGGAACAGTATCAAATGGAGTAAATAGTCTGGAATTTGTCAACTTTGTTCCTCAGTTGAAATACAATCTGATGAGTGTCTCACAGATTTGTGACAAGGACTTTTGTGCCTTATTCAATTCAAAAGAATGTCTTATCTTGAAGCCAGGAGTGGTGATTCCGGAAGAACTTATTCTCATGCGTGCTCCCAGAAGATACAACACATATAGCTTGGACATGAACAACCCATCGGGCATTGAATCGTGTTTTCTCTCAAAAGCTTCCGAAGAAGAATCTTTCCTGTGGCATAAGAGGTTGGGACATGTCAATTTCAAAACAATGAACCGACTGGTTCGAGGCAACCTAGTCACTGGATTACCTCTCAAAGATTTCACTCCTATGGAACACTGTATCTCATGTTCCAAAGGAAAACAGCACAAATCTTCACATAAGCCTAAAACCACCAATTCCATTGACTCTCCTCTCCAATAGCTTCACATGGATCTTTTTGGTCCGGTGAGTGTCATGAGTCTTGGACGAAAGTCATACTGTCTGGTGGTAACAGACGATTTTTCTCGATTCACTTGGGTGTTTTTCCTAGCCAAGAAAGATGAGACGCCAGAGATTTTAAAACCCTATCTGCTTCAAATTGAGAACCTCTTCAATCTAAGTGTGAAGACTATCCGCAGCGATCATGAAACAGAATTCAAAAATGCAACTCTTGATTCCTTCTGTGAAAGCAAAGGAATTTCTCGACAATTTAGTGCACCTCGTACTCCTCAACAAAACGGTGTAGCTGAAAGAAGAAACCGCACTTTAATTGAAGCTGCACGAACTATGATTGTTGACTTTAAGCTTCCCGTGACTTTCTGGGCCGAGGCGGTCAACACTGCATGTTTTGTGCAAAATCGGGTTCTTATCACTAAAAGTTGTAACAAGACACCTTATGAGATCATGTACAAGCGCAAGCCAGTTATTGATTTCTTCAGAAAATTTGGGTGTGTGTGCACAATGCTGAACACTTCAGATCAGCTCAACAAGTTTGAAGCCAAAGCTGATGAATGTTATTTTGTTGGTTACTCATCCAATCAACGTGCTTTTCGTGTCTACCAAAAGAAGAAAAGGATAGTGATGGAGTCCATTGATATCAACTGGCATGAAAACAATCATACGGACGCAGGAGACGGTCCCAATTGGCTCTTTGACGTCGATTCAGTTTTTAAGTCATTTAATCTTCCTGATTTTTCTATTGAATCAACTCATGCTAATCCTTACTTCTCTGTGACTAATCTAGGGAACATAAATGATCAAGGCTCTTCCTCATCTGCTCAGGTTGAAATTCCTGTGGTTGCTAATGCTGAATCTGATATGGAGTCTTCCGGTTCTGGTGCAACAAGTGAAACTGTTGAAGACAACTCCATTCCAATAGTAGATGTTGCACCACAATCACCTGCTGAAGATCCTATTAATGATATTGCCAATCCTCCTGCTGAAAATCTTACCAATTTGGAAGAAGTCATGGAAGAAGATGAAATTCCTCAACTGCGAATTCACAAGATTCATCCCACCACTAACATCATTGGACCACTCAATGTGGGTGTTAGTACCCGAAGTGCCTGTGAAGCATTTGAAAACAGCATGTTTTTTGCTTTATTTCTCAAACTGAACCAAAGAACATCAAAGCAGCTCTACTAGAAAACAGCTGGGTGGAAGCAATACAAGAAGAGCTATAGCAATTCTCAAAGTTGCATGTGTGGAATTTGGTAGATCTTCCCAAGAACAAAGTTCCAATCGGCACTCGTTGGGTTTTTCGCAACAAAAAGGATGAAGGCGGCACTGTGATTCGAAATAAAGCTCGTCTGGTGGTTCAAGGTTTCTATCAAGAAGAAGGGATTGACTATGAGGAAGTCTTTGCACCAGTGGCTCGCTTAGAAGCCATCAGAATGTTTCTCGCCTATGCAGCCTACATGGACTTCACTGTCCATCAAATGGATGTCAAAAGCGCATTTTTGTATGGCAAAGTTCAAGAGGAAGTATATGTCAAGCAGCCGCCGGGTTTCATTGATCCTAATTTTCCAGACCGTGTTTACAAGTTAGACAAAGCATTGTACGGTCTTCACCAAGCACCTCGTGCATGGTATGAAACTTTATCAAAGCATCTGCTTGAGAATGGTTTCACACGAGGAGCAATTGACCAAACTTTGTTCAAACGGAAGGATGGAAAGGATACAATCATGGTGCAAATTTATGTGGATGATATCATTTTTGGATCTACCAATCCCCGTCTCTGCAAATAATTTGAAGAAGTGGTGCGATCTAAGTTTGAAATGAGCTCCATGGGGGAAATGAAATTCTTTTTGGGACTACAAGTTGATCAGTCTGAGTCGGGAATCCTATTTTTGGATCTACCAATCCCCGTCTCTACAAAGAATTTGAAGAAGTGGTGCGATCTAAGTTTGAAATGAGCTCCATGGGGGAAATGAAATTCTTTTTGGGACTACAAGTTGATCAGTCTGAGTCGGGAATCCTTATCCATCAAGAAAAATACGTAAAAGAAATCTTGACCAAGTTCAAAATGACTGACTCCCATCCAGTAAAAACTCTTGTGGAAGTTCGACATTGTTTGACTCCTGATGTGGATGGGAAAGCGTTGATCCGCATCTATATCGCTCTATGATAGGATCTCTCATGTATCTCACGGACAGCAGACCCGACATCATGTTTGTCGTGTGCTTGTGTGCACGTTTTCAGGCTAATACTAAACTCTCTCATTTATCTGCTGTCAAACGTATTTTAAGATATTTAAGGTATAAGCCAAAATTGGGTCTGTGGTATCCTAAAACTGATTTGATTGATCTTGTGGCCTATTCAGATTCAGACTACGGGGGTTGCAACTTAGACCGAAAATCCACTTCTGGAGGTTGTCAATTCCTTGGCAACCGCCTTGTCTCATGGCAATGTAAGAAACAATCCATCGTTTCCCAATCCACCGCCGAAGCCGAATACATTGTTGCAGCCCTCTGTTGTTCCCAAGTCAGATGGATACACCATCAGATGCTTGACTATGGGATCACATTCCATGAGACACCCATTCTGTGTGACAACACTGCTGTTCCCCATATCACCAAAAACCCCGTTCAGCATTCCAAAACAAACACATTGAAATCAAACATCATTTTATTCGTGATTGTGTGGAAAAGAAGCATATTCAAATTGTTGAAGTCAAAACTAATAAACAAACCGCAGACATCTTCACAAAGGCTTTTGACTCTACCAGATTTGCCCAACTGGTGCAGATGCTTGGAATGATCAACTTTCATTAAATTGTTGTATTTTATTTTTATTTCTGTTTAAAATTGTCTAAGAAAATTCCAAAAAGATTTTATTTTTATGTACAGTATCCACGCAAATCTTTTGGGGGAGAAATATAATATTTTAATGTTGAAAAGAATTGCTGTGTATATAATCTCACAAGTTGCAGGAAAAATTAAATCTGACCTTTGAGAAATGATAGTGTCTGATCTCATCTCTTGTACATGGAATAGACCAAAAGCGATGGTGTTTACTGAGGTATAGCTGGTAGGCCCGACATATGGTTAAAACTTGTAAGTAGTGTGAAAACCTAATATATATCTCATACTTGTGTGATTGAACCCATTATTGAAACATCTAACCCATTTTTTATATCTAAGAAAACCAATTCATTCAGATACAGGCTTACATATTGGATTCCTATTCATACGCCAAGTGACCGTCAAAATAACGATATTTACCGCCGATGACCCCGTATGTTTTGCTTACGCAAAGATCTCGGGTGCTCATTCTTTTCCCATCCACTTGGATGATTTGACCCCGTCTGTTTTGCTTACGCAAAGATCTCGGGTGTTCAACATTTTTCTATCCGCTTGGATAATTTTACGACTTCTTCTGTTTTGCTTACGCAAAGATCTAGAATGCTCGTACCTTTTTAATATCTACTTGGATATATTTTATTTTAATTTTCTAAATCCACTTGGATATCTTATTTTATTTTGGTGGTACATTGACATTACTAAGACGGTACATTGGTTAATCAGAAAGAGATGATAGGATGAAGATGGGTACTTCTTGAGGATTGATAGGTTTTCAAAATCATTTTATTTTAATATGTGGGGTACACCTTGTATATTGCTTAAATGGTACCTTCTAATCACATGAAATCTTTGTACAAACAAATGTTCGGGTTTACTTTGCACAAATACCAGCTATCTTCAGGGACTCACAGTAGTTAATTGCAAAAGGAAGTGTTTCACGAGACTGACCAGATCTGATCTCATGTTGGATCTTTTTCAAGAAGAAAAGTGTAAATATCTTGTGTATAATTTTATTTATTTATTAAATATCGAAACTAGTTGTACATATTGAAACTACTTTGAACTATCGAAACTAGTTGTACATATCGAAACTAATTTGAACTATCAAAACTACTTTGTGCATATCGAAACTACTTTGACATATCGAAACTACTTTGTACATATCGAAACTAGTTTGTCCTATCGAAACTAGTTGTTTCGACAGGGGCAATTTTGTCTTTTGTCTCACGAGAATTAAAAGCCTTCATAAGTAATCCCTCCCGTCATACTGATTCTTACTCGTATTTTTCAAAACCTCTTCGCCTTCTCCGTCATTCACAAAATCTCTCAAACCGTCGGTCTGAGTTGCAAGATATCAGCTGATTTTCCCCGTTGTCTCTATCGTCTCCATCATCAGGTAACGTCTCACTACTTCTTTTTGATAATTTTTGCAATACGGCAGACCCAGGGTTTCAAAATTTAAAATTTGTTCGACTAAATCTTCATAATAACAGTCGTTTGTGTGCTTCTCTGTGTTTGCATACATTTCAATCATCTTAGAACTCACGATTATTGTGTATTCTTGCAGATAACGTCTCACATTCGGTAAGATGATGTTCCATCACTTACAGACCACTCTAAACCTTTTTTTTTAAATTGTTTATATTAGTCTGAGTATAACGAATCAGAGGGGTTTGGGTTTCAAAACCAAGTAGTTTCGATAAAGGGGTTCAACACTTTCAAAAATTATCTTAAAAGTTTTTCAATCGAAACTACTAGTTTCGACACCCAAACTTGCCCTAGTATCTCTGATCGAAACTAGATAGTTTCGATAAGTTCATCTCCATCGAAACTAGTTGTTTTGACAGTGTTAATTTCCATCGAAACTAGTTGTTTCGACAGTGTTGATTTAAAATTTTTCTAAGTGTTGATCAAAGCTTATAGCCTCTATCGAAACTACTTGTTTCGATAAAGCTGTTTGTTAAATTAACCAAGTTCATCTCAAATCGAAACTAGTTGTTTCGACAGTTAGGACTTCAAAATTTTTCTAAGTGTTGATATACCTTGTTTCGATGAAGTATTTTCAGAAATCTTACTTATTGTGCAAAAATGATGAATTTTACAGGTATGGATCTCTTATTTGTAAAAAGACACAATGTCTGTGCATTCCTTAATGCCAATGATCCAAAAGCTGCAGAGTTCACTCCTGTCTTAAACTTCCTGGCTAACTCCAACATCAGCTTTGCCATCAGCAACAATCTGCCGGTGTTTGAGACATCTATAAGAGAATTTTGGGAGACTGCAGAAATCATCACAATTGAAAATGTAGAGCACATTAGAGCAACTGTGCTTGGCCAAGAAGTCTTACTTTCTGAAGCTACAGTTAGAGAGGTGCTGCAGTTTAATGACAATCCAGATGCACCCATTGAATTTCCAATTTCTATGTTAAAGAATGCTTCAGAAGATTGGGTCATCCAGATGAATTCAAAAGTGGCCAGATAATCAAGAATTCCTTACCAAGTCACTGGAGATACGTAGTGCATGTGTTTATTCACTGCATATCAATCAGAAAATGAGGGTTTGATTCAGCAAACAACACTATGGGCTCAGCTATTTTGGGGATAATCAAGGGAAGAGATTACAATTTCTCTGGCTTCATATTCAGACAGTTAAAGGACAATCTAACAGGAGCCGTGAAGGAGAAATTTCTAGCCTATCCTAGATTTTTACAAATTATCATCAATCATCTTCATCCTGAGCTGCAACAAGGTGGGAACATCTTTGTGTTCAACCATATGATTGCCAAGACTCTCAGCTATATGAGAAGTACTAACAAGAGAACCAACAGGGCTATAGCTGACGTTCCCCTGTTTGGTCATATTATTGGTGAAGAAGAAGAATTTATCCCTGATATTGACCCTGATCTTGAAGAAGAGAACTCATCATCTGAAGAAGAAGAAATGGAAGTTGAGCAAGATCAAGGTAATCTACTTATTGATGAAGCTGAGATTGAGATAAACGTCCCTATTGTTCAAGAAGAAGAACAACCCATAATTGAGCCTGTGATAGAGGCTCCTTTTGTTGAACAAATACTGATAAATCAAGAGCCAGCAGTTAATGTTGAAGCTGGCATGCATGAAGCTGAGGAGGAAGTTGCAGAATCAAGTGGAACTCTGGATGCAGGAATTTATGGATCTGACTACTACAAGTCTGATTCAGATGAGAGAACAATGCATCTTGCATCTTCCTCCAAACGACAAGTTGAGTCAGGTTCTGATTTTGAGGAAGAAGAGCCTAAGGCAAAGAAAATCAAGACTGGATTTGAAGACTTGCCATCCTCATCAGATTCTTTATTGCTACTCCACAACCATCTCCACAACCATCTCCACAACCTACTCCATAACCCACTCCACAACCATCTCCACAACAATCACCCATCCATACTACTCCCACATCACCAACTCATGATTCAACCTCTCATGTACCAAGAGTTAAAACTTTAAGCCTTGAACTGAAGAAAATGCAGGATAAGATTCAAGAGAAAGATGAAGAAATTGAAGGATTAAAAACTAATTTGCATGATGTCCAGGAAGAGGTTAAAGACCTAAAGCTGGAAGTTGGGGGTTTACATACCCAGATTGAGGTCCAACAAACTCAACTTGAAACACAACAGAAACTAATCTCAAAGAAAAAAAGAAGAATTCAAGGCTTTAGCTGAAGCAGTGGAGCAGCTCAAAGCCTCAATGGTTAAACATGTGCAAAAACAACCAACTACTTCAACAGCTCAGGGGGAGACTACATCTGTAGTTGAACCCTCATCTCCTGACCTTGTGACTAATCCAGAATCTGCACTAACTATATTTGCTGGCCATACTGAAAAGACAAAAGAGACAGTTGAAGTCAAGATTGAAAAACCAGAACTAAATCTTCCCTCAGCAAGTGAGAGAGAGGAGATGCTAGAAAGAATGGGAAAAGGACTTCTACTGAAATTGAGACTGTGATTCTGGATGAAGAAGATATCCCATCTGATGATGAGCTGAATGCCTTTTTAGATGACATTGAAAACTATGGGTATAATGATCTTTATCCAGAAATCCTGACCACTGAAGAAAAAGAGACTGAGAGAACTAGATACATTACGGAAGACGGAGATGAAATTCAAACCTTATCAGACGAAGAAAAAGGTGAAGAAGATGTTCAGATTAATCTTATCAAAACAGTCACTCCTGAACCAACCACTACAGTCTCCGAATCCAGTCCGGCACAAGATCCACCCTCTGTCACTCCTGAACCTCCAATTTCAAGAAAGTCTTGGTTTAAGAAAATAATTCAGGAGGAAACTCCTAAAACATATTAATGGATAGCAGAGCATCAGGAACTAAAAAGGCCTCCAATTGGCTGGAAGTATGATGCTGAAAGGAAGCTCTTTATCATAAGAAGATATAGAGGGGGAGTTCAGCACTTTAAAAATATGACTGACTTCCAAACCCTTCCTTTCTATGACCTCAAGGATTTAGCCAAACTTCCCCTTCAAAACCCTGGGAAGGTCATGATGGCTTATGACTTTGAGAAATTTCTGCATTCTCAAGTCAATAATGATTTCAAGGGAATGAAGCCTAGGAAAACTCAAAAGAAAATCTCAAAGACTAGGTTTCATCCTAAGACTAACAAGCCATATGTGTTCTTAAGGTATAAGCATGCCCAAACACACAAGACCATCACCATTCCAAAATTTGTACCTGTCCAGCTACAAACTTTCAGAAAGTGGTACTATGACCCAATCATTGGCAGTGCAGTAATAGAGTGTGAGGGAAAGGAAGACATCACCATCTTTGAGCCCATGGAGCTGTTGAAGTTTCAGCCTGAAGATCTGGAAATCCTTTTTCAGAATCACATTCAGGCATACAGTGATGAAGATGAAGCTGATGCTAAGGCCTACCAACGGGTTGTATCTCTCCATGTTAAACCTTTTATACCGAGGACAACTGAAGGACCAGCTGCTTGATGAAGAGCTGAAGACGGTAATGCAACAGCTTAGGGGGAGATTGTAGAGTCATATCTTATGTATAAGCTGTTGTCATTTATTGTTTGTTTTAAACAGTTTTAGACTAGTTTACTTTCTGTAATTTCATTAAATGTAATTTCAGTTTTCTGTAATTTACTGTTTTTATTTCTAAGTCTGGGCCATCGAAACTACTTAGTTTCGATTGAGTTTGTTCAATCGAAACTTGTAGTTTCGATAGATGGTAGTTTCGACAGTCTGTGTATCACTTGTAAATGGTCAATCAAAACTAGTAGTTTCGATTGAACATAGTTTCGATACCTGTCACTACTATAAATAGCCTAGTTTGAGAATGTTTAGGGTGTGAGTAGCGGCTGTAACCCTGAACCTTCTCTTTCACATTGTTCTTGAATCAATACAATTTGCAGTAGTTTATTCACTGTGTTCTTACATTTTCATACCATTTGCGTGTTGATTCATAGTGTGGTTAGCCTGTTATCTTCACCAACACTGTTTCTATCATCTGCTTCACCACCATACACACAGTTTCCGCCTGTGTGTGTGCGTAATCGATCAAATTAGTGATTTCAAGCGAAATCTGGACCTACAGTAAAGACTTTAAAAACATAACATACTAAAAATACTTCATTAATTAATTAAAGTTCAACCAACCCGAGCAACACAAGAGAACTAGCCATAAATGACCACACAAGTGACTCCACTAACCCTTAGATAATATGTGAAAGTATTCCAACACCAAGGGAGAGTGCGAATAGGTTGCCTCTTGTTTTACTCGAACGAGAAGAATCATTTCATATTACAAGACTTTAAAAAGAAAATAAAACAAAGAAAAGCTAAACGGACCAAAACCGAGAGAGTTCCGGCTTTTAGTAGAGCTCTAAGGCCTTCCCAACTCTTGGTCTTGGACACCTAAAATACTAGAACGAGCTTGCTATTTATCGACAAAGATTTTGGCAATGCACGGTCGTGCATTGGATTGCACGAGCGTACAAAGTACCATTTTCTTTCATGTGCGGAATCTAGCAGCTTTAAGGAGGACAGGAGAGCATTTTGGGGTTTGCACGACCGTGCAAGGCAATTCACGACCGTGCATTGCCCTAAAATGCTCCATGTTGACTTTTTGACTTCCAGGGTTGACCTCCTGCGTCCGGTTTCGTTCAGTTGACTTTCGAATGTTGATTTCTCCTTGATTTTGAGTGATTTCTTCATGTTTTTGTATATCAAGGGTGATTATCCTGTTGTGACATAAATAAGTGGATTAAGTATCAATTATTATCATATTATATCCAATTGTGATTAATATGGGGATAATTGTGCATGTAAAATATGTATAAATGATGGCACATCATAACACCCCACACTTAAACTTTGCTTGTGGTCAAGCAAACTCATGTAAGATTATACCCATAGAAGTAAGATATTTGAGTAAATGATAATCCAAAGCTGTTGTCCCATATGGCTGAATGGCCTTCTCAAAAACAATGATTTGGTGATTATACCTTTCGAGTGTTTCTCCACAAGAGGGTAGCAAGCTCAACATACTTGATGGAACTATGATTATGCATAAAATTACAATCTCACAAATGTTCACTCAACACTCAGGTTAAATATATGGATAATGTATGCTAAGAAGAACACTCAATGCTACAGTTAATGCTTGCATAATCATAGGCTTATGTAGAAATCAAATCTCCACCAATTGACATAAAATATGTGCATAAATCAAGAGGGCTTCATAAAGGGTTGTAATGATTAGCTTAGGGTTAGGGTAGGAAGTATTTGGGAATAGTGGCTAATTGTTGAAAACCTGCTTGGCTTAATGATTAAAAATGTACTTGATTCCTTTATTCAACTTACATTAGACATTATGACTAATCTAATGACTCTTTTAAGGTCATATTGTCAAGACCAAATCCCTTCATTAAGAACGTTAACTTCTTCTTGTTCTTGAAATATTCATTGCTATCAATTCTTCATGAATCGTTCGGTTGTTTCCTCCTAATACATTCACTTGATCAGCTTTGCAAACTCTAATTTTTTCGAGTAAGTTTGATTTTCTTTTGATAAGAGTTCTTCAATAATTTGGGCGATTTACTAATTTCTTTTTTGGTTGCCCCTTTTTCTTTTCACAATAATTCTTCTTTTCATTGTAGATGAATGAGTTTCATTCTTCGAACATAAGATGGATCCATAAACGTCTAGCGGATGATTACTCTTTAAATCACAGCCAAGTCGATTTCAACTAAAAGGAGTAAAGATAAAAATGCTAATTTTTCGGGTTTATGGGTTTGGAATATGGGTTTAGAAACGAAAATGTTTAGGCTCAAAGGGCCTAACTAGGAGGTAATGTTTAAGGTAGGAAAAAGGAAAGAGAAAAGGCTAAAGAAAATGGGTTATTCCTAATGCCTCAATCATTTTTATGCATTCTTTTAGTCCATGATCTTGAAATGTATATTTTACACAAGTTCTAACATACAAAGCAATAATTAGCAAACACTTTATCAAACGAAATAAGCATGTGAAATATGTAAACTGCGCCAAAAACTTGATGGCTTTTATGATAATGCTCGGATAGGCTCAAATTCTCACATTGAAACGGAAGGCAAAGGGCAATAAAGTAAAAATATGCATAAACTTATTCCTTTCTTTCTGTTGTGCTCCCTACTCTTCCCTATTTGTTTCCTTGATTCACTTCAACGATATTCCAAATTGTTGTTTTTATTAGTTCCGATTATGCCAAATGATTTTAAGACGCTTGATTTTAGATTATTCAAAATGTTTTTATTACTTCTAAATATAAATTTTGATTTCTGAATTGGGTAGTTGTAAATCATGCAATCGTAATACTTAGGATAAAATTAGGTAGTCAAATTATCAATAGGGTTCCACCCCACACTTAATTTCTAACGATATGAATGTATACAATATAATAAGAGTGTGATGAAACTGAACTCCTTGATGAGTCATTATTATCATGCTTGTGAATGATCCTCATTATCGCCAAGATCATATTTCCTGGCATGTACCAAAATATACACTACCTGTGATACTATGCAATGCTCAAAATATAAGACAAGCAATAACATAAAAGAGTTAAACTAATATTCGCCAAGAAGGCGGCCAAAGGGTGGTGGTGGTGGTGCCACCATATCAACGGCCATCTAAGTGACTGGTAAAAAACCTGCAATGTCAACGTTCAAAACTGGACAAAACAACCATCTAATGTCAACAAACAACCACAAATGTCAAGAAACATTCAAGAACCACACATGTCGGAGATGAAGGAGGGGAGAGCTACTACTGAAATGGAGGACGCTGCCACTGCTGATCTGGACCTGGGGGCTACTGTTGATACTGCTGGTAGGCATGCAGATCACGGGTATGATCGTAGAAGTCTTATCGCATGCCATCCATTATCTGCCCTAAATAACCCATACGGATCATCAAATCCAGCATCGTGAATCGGCAGTAGTATGGTACATACCTTGGCTTTGATGTCCTAGTTTCCCTATAGGTGCTCCCTCATCCTCTAACTCTTCAACTTCACCAGTCCAAATATTTCCCCGATGCCTTACTAATCGGTGCACCCCATTGAACTTTTTCATCATATGCATGTTGATCAATACTTAGGTGTCAACAGGTAGACTGGGTGTGTCAATCTCTGTAAGTATACCGAGGTGCACAGGAGACAAGACACCTAGGTATGAGGCAAGGTGAGTAATGTATGGTCCACCAAAGATATGGTTGTTGGAACAGTAGCCAGTAGCTCTAGTAAAGAACTTGGCCAAGCTGTATGCCAAGTTACAAGGAACCCCATCAATCAAGCAGTATAGGTAGAGAAGATCTCTAATGGATACTACACCTGTGCTATCTTTTATTCCCTCGATAGAAAGAACAATGCAACGGTGCAGGTATCTATGAAGAGTATGTCTAATCTTAGTACTCTTTTGGCTATGCGAGTCAAATGGCCCAGACCGAATCCTACTCCAGAATGTTGATGCTTCTCCCTCTGCAAAATCCCCCTTGCTGTCAGTAAAGACTGGCTCAGTAATCTCCCGGTGCCTATATAACCCTATCTTTATCCCAAACTGTGCCAAGGACATCACATACCAATGTCTAGCTATCCTGAAACGCACACAGCCGTGCATTTCCATACTTACCACCGGCCTATCGAACTGAAAAGATGCCAAAAACTCGAGAGTGAGTTCATAATAGGTGGTTTCCCTAATGGCAAAGAATCTTTGTCATGGCTTTGTGATCAAAGGTAATGCACTATCTAAGAGATTCACTTCTTCTAAAGTTGGGTAACAAATGGTTTTATGTGCCCCAAAGGTTTGTCTTAGTAATGCAGGTAGAGTCTGGTAAGCATGGACCTCGATAGCATCATCGGGGTCAAAAATAAGACATGGGTGCAGGTCTTGTGGTCCCTATGCATAGAATGTGGATGAAAAGGTGGAGGAGGTGATGGTGGAGTCTGTGCTGATCCACCCATTTGAGCAGACGAGGATGAACCCGACCTCGAACCTGATAAAGTATTTCTTCTTTCTCGTCCCGCTTGTCTGGAAGACTCAGCCATGTCCTACACAATCACCATTAAAAGAGTTAGCACATAGAAATGAGAGTGATTCAATATATATATTTCAACGGCACCAAAAACTTGATAAGATGTAAAGTACAATGCATATTGGTGCCAAAAACTTGATAAGAGTTATGTTTTAATAAAATATATATGTATATAATTTTTGGACCACACGAGGGAAACACAAATTCATGCATGTTAATGGCACGTTTATGTCTCTCGAGTCCTAAAATGGTCAATTGCAATCAATCAGACAAGGCGCAATTTCAAACGGTGCAATATAACTACTAATATCGATGGTCAATATGTTGACTTTTGAAAAGTCAAACCCGTCAAAATTCTTAACCTAATTCAACTAATCAACAATTTCTCACAAACTATGTTAATACCTAAACACATTCAAACAAGATTCATACTTCAAATTGTATTTTCCAAGTTCAAGAGTTCTAAGTCAAAATTAAAATATCCATAAATTGTATTTTCCAAGTTCAAGAGTTCTAAGTCAAAATTAAAAAATCCATTTATACGAATCAAACAAATCTTACCCAATAAGGCTAAAAAGAGTTACATTATGATCCTAAACAATCAAACATGCATCTAGATCAAGCATTGAGTTCGTATTCAAGCATATTCAAACCAAAGTTTAAAACGAAACCCTAGCCCCCATTTGAACACGATTAGCTCTATTTGGAGCATAAATCACACAAAAAATGATAATGGACAAGTTTACATACCTTGGGGAAGAGATTGAAAGCAAAAATCAATAGAAACCGCGAGAAATCAGAGGTTTTGGAGTTATTTCGACCGAAACCAAGTGAGTTTGGGGTTTGGGGTTTTGAGAAAAATGAGTTTTCTACAATTTTTAACACCAGACACGCACAATCTCCAATGCACGGTCGTGCATTGACCAATTTTGACGTTTTTTTCTTTTTTTTAGAGTTACTTGAAAATTAGTACTTTAAAAATAAATTAAAATATATTTTTATCTGATAGATTAATCAAAGATAATTTAGATTTTATTAAAGTACTAATTTATTTAAAAATATTAAAATAAATTGGTCAAGGGAGAATGTCACCATCAAAAATCCCGGTTATACGTTAGAAAACTTACCCGATTGTCGGTAAAGAAGAATGATATGTAGAAGCATGTTTTGTAACTATAGATTAAATTCTATGTATCGGTGTACGTGGCTAGTATGCAGGAGGGTGTTCCTGAGTACTTAGCCTGCACACCAGTTTAGTCTTGCGTACTTAGTAAGTACGCAAGGCTTTTGCCTTGCGTACTTACCAAACCCTGCGTACTTAGACAAGTACGCATGTAATGTTCCTTCCCCTATAAATAGAAGACTTGTCTTCATTTGTAGGTGGAACTCTAGAACAAGGTCGAGAGGTGTCCAGGTTGGGAAGAGCTCTCCCGACCCCTGGACCGTGAGCTTAGATGAGAGATGTGTGCTCCTTCTGTATGTAGTCTGTAATACGGGATGACTTCTATGTTATGGATTATGTGTCATTTCATTGTCTTTTGTCTTTGTTCGTGTTTTCTCTGTCTCGTTTCTTGGTTCCCACACAAATCACAGAACAGGTCCGTGTAAATCCGCTGCGCGACGAGGCTCCCGGGAGTTATGGATTACGTGTCGTTTCATTGTCTTTTGTCTTTGTTCGTGTTTTCTCTGTCTCGTTTCTTGGTTCCCACACAAATCACAGAACAGGTCTGTGTAAATCCGCTGCGCGACGAGGCTCGTGGGACCTACATGATAAAATCTAAACACATAAAACCGTTCGAAAGCATTACGCCTATTTTAAAAGTGCTTTCGAATGGCGGTACTTGTATTCATTCATTTCCCTTAGCAATCATTCCTCAGTCGCGATCCTTGAAAGTTCCTGCAAGTACTAACCCTTTCGATAGTTACTAGTACTAATCTTTCGATAGGAGAGATAGTATTTCGTAACGGAACGGTGGATACGGTCGGCCACTGTTCCTAATGAATCTCCGGACCCTGAATGGGGTCTCAAGTCCGCCGGTTATCTCATGATTCATAATTCGGACTACGATTATCCATTGACTGACGTACGTCATGTCTTGTAACTTCTTCTGGTAAGTCGGAATACACGACTTCCTCCAAAGGTACTTTATGAACGCTCGGACCTAATAAATTATGTTCTTAAAATAGTTGTCTTAACTTATAATATTATTTTAAATAAATAATACTTTCATTCTCAAGTTCAAACCCCATGGCTCCCACTAGAAGTCCTCTGCAAGCCGACACAAGAGAAGTAAAGAAATACCGACACAAACCGTAAGGTCTAGTTAGGACTCGAATGACTCGTTGAATACCCAAACCTCGAATCAACCCATAATATTAAATCTATACTAACCGACCGTTGCTAGCACCAAGATTTATATATAGACCGTACAAACTCGAATAAGTGATGTCGGTCAAATGGTCTATAAAACTAAACACAAACTAACCTAGACACTTTAGTTAAACTCTAGACAAACCTACTAAACTAGACCACAAAGAGAGGCAAGTGTACCTATCAATTGTAACAGAGCTCAATGGAAGTCCGGATATCGAATCCACGAGACACTGACTATAACACAAACTAGACTCTGATTAGGACTGAACTATTTGGTTTGGTTAGGGGAAACCTACGAACTAAGATTAACTAATGAACTTAAAGAAACTGATTAAAGAAGACTACTAAGGATAAGTAACAATTTAGAAAAGACTCGAATGAAATCAATAAGAGAGACAGAAACTACCTAGGTTATGAATCCTGTTTGCTAGACTCAGGTTTCTATCGGTTAAGGAAGATGTTATGCCACTGGGATCCTAAGATATGACACCTCTAGATTACATAATGGATTCCTAATCACTCTCAGGATGTGACCATAAGGATACCTAAAGGATACTAAACTCACCAGCGGGTCAGATTACCTCTCGGTCTCACCGACTATGCTAAAGTACTCAATAGATAGCTCACCTTTTGGTATCACTATCTCAATACATCAAAGATGCACGGAGTAACCTGAAATCAACTTGTTTGACACGAATTAACAACGATACTAGAAACTCTAAGGAAACGCCCTCTCAGACAGTTTACACTCAGACACTCTAACACCGAGGATTAATCAATTATCTACCACTTTTCGGGCATTTAGATAAGCAGAACACTTAGTTTAATAGTTTATTAATCAATGTTCCTATGGTTACTTACGTCTAGCAACCCACACACGAATCTAATACACACCTATACGTGAACGACATTCATAAAGATGTATATGGAACTATCAATCAACACAAGATCAAGACTAAGCATGCATAAACATCAAACTATTGAAATCATATCTGTTATAAAATCATTAAACCAAAACAAGATCCAAAAACCGATAAAAACTGAAACTTTATCAAACAATCATCTTAAACCTAGGTAGTTCTAAGTATTTAGCCAAGAATCATAGTAGAAACAGTAAATCTTGTATCAAAAGTAGTAAACATGAGTCTAGAATACTAATCAAACAAAGATGAATGATTAATCGTGACCGAATGATTGAATGCTAACCGGATCGATCTCTCAAACTCCAAACTCTTGAACCCAAAGCTTTTCTCCTTGCCAAAATCGCCCAGAACCCTTACTAAAACGGTTATATGTCGAAGTAATTGAAGAATGACCATTTAAAACTATTAAAACTCGAATTTAGGTTTTTTTATGGATTAGCGGGTCTCTCGCGTACCGTGAGAGAAGGTGGAGAGTCTCTCGCGTACCGGGAGGGAAAAATTAGTCGGGCTGGTTTCTTGGCTCCCTCGCGTACCGCGAGGGAATGGCACTCCCTCCTCGCGTACCGCGAGGAGTATATTTTCCAGAAAATTAATTTCTTTCTTCTTCTTTTTCCAACTTTTCCCGTGTGCTCGATATCTCCAGGATTTAGTTCCAATTTCCACTTCCTTAGCACACTATAACCTGCAAATACGACCTGGGCTCAGAATGAACCAAAAACAACATAAAACGAGTACAAAACTATACAAATACGCACAAATACACTAGGATTAATGCATGTGTTTTGCAACACATCAATAAGCTTCCCAAACAAGAAGTGTTGCTTAAGTAACTCACAAGATTTGAGATGATTAGATTGGTTTAAAGATCAATTATTCTTGTCTTTTTAAGATAACTCATAGTAAAGACTTTAAAAACATAACATAATAAAAATACTTCATTAATTAATTAAAGTTCAACCAACCCGAGAAACACAAGAGAACTGGCCATAAATGACGATACAAGTGACTCCACTAACCCTTAGATAATGTGTGGAAGTATTCGAACACCAAGGGAAAGTGGGTATAGGTTGCCTCTTGTTTTACTCGAATGAGAAGAATCATTTCATATTACAAGACTTTAAAAAGAAAACAAAACAAAGAAAAGCTAAACGGACCAAAACCGAGAGAGTTCCGACTCTTAGCAGAGCTGTAAGGCCTTCCCAACACTTGGTCTTGGACACCTAAAACACTATAATGAGCTTGCTATTTATAGGCAAAGATTTTGGCAATGCACGGTCGTGCATTGGATTACACGGGAGTGCAAAGTACCATTTTCTTTCACGTGCGGAATCTTTCAGCTTTAAGGAGGACGGGAGAGCATTTTGGGGTTTGTACGGCCGTGCAAGGCAAGGCACGACCGTGCATTTCCCTAAAATGCTCCCAGATGACTTTTTGACTTCCAGGGTTGACCTCCTGCGTCCGGTTTCTTTCAATTAACTTCCGAATGTTGATTTCTACTTGATTTTGAGTGATTTCTTCATCTTTTTGTGTATCAAGGGTGATTATCTTGTTGTGAAATAAATAAGTGGATTAACTATCAATTATTATCATATTATGTCCAATTGTGATTAATATGGGGATAATTATGCATGTAAAATATGTATAAATGATGGCACATCAGATGTTATCTATTATACGGAAACAAAATGCATCATGTGGTTGCCAGCTTTTCAGTAGTTGTGGGTTTCCGTGTGCTTGTCGCCTGGCAAATATCGAAGCCGCGGGTCATAAATACAACCTTTTACGATTTACCACATTTCTTATAATTCCAAATTGTTCTAACTATCTCGTTTTAATACAGGTGGCAGAATCCCGCTAGATGCGGTGGATGTCTTCTAGAGGAAGCTTGATTTAAAACGTCGTTTGTTGAGGATGAAAATGTAGACGTGGACAAAGTACATGGGCTTCTGAGAAACAAAATAATGTCACAACCCGATCAGGTGAAGAAAAGCATGTTGTCGAGAATCGCATGGGTTGTCTTTCAAAGCAAAACTAATAAGAAATCGCCTGTGGTACAAGAAGATACTTGTGGTCATCCAACTTTGAAAAAAGCAACAAGAAAGGAAAAAGGATGTCGCGAGAAACAGCTCTTTTGTAGTCGACGATGACGCCGCAAGACACAGCTCATTCACAGAATCCCAACAAAGCAGATGTTACTCTACGACACATAGCTCGTATATTGCGTCACAGGACTCTCGACGAGCGAGTTTAGTCGTAAAGTCGAATAAACTCGTCGTTAAATGACTGGTAAAGGAAAACAACCACACGATGATAACGGGTTTCCATTGATGGCGGGGGATGTTGCAATTAACAATATTCATCATTTTAAGGATTCCATTCCATCTTTGTTTCATCGCTAAATTTCACATATACAGGATGTAATGTCCGACGGTAACTGTGGTTTTCGATCGGTAGCTGTGGGCTTAGGGTTCGATGAAAATAAGTGGCTTTTTATTCGACAACGGCTTCTATAGGAGATGGACAGTCACGAAGAATGATGGAGAATTGTTTTCGACAGAATCGCCTTTCAAGAGTATGATAAACTACGTCACATGATAGATTGGCAGAAGGTGAAAACCGCACCCAGTAGTCATTGGATGTTGATGCCCTACACGGGACACTTGTTGCTCAAAGATTTGGGGTTGGTGTTGTGCCGTATGAGTAATAATTGGAAGGATGAGTAACGATGGAATGCATAGGTGAAACCTACAAGCCACAAAGTTGAAAGCAGGCAACGAAGAAGGCTTCTTTGGACACCAATGGGGATGGTCGTATTACAAGAAAAGTAATGAAAGCAGGTAGTGTCAACGTGAATGTTTGACACCGAATGAATTTGGTGGACAATTGAAGACAGAAGGATATGTCAGGGTGGTTTGTGCTGACACAGGATTCGAGAACGAATCCTCTTTTAAGGGGGGGTAGACTTGTAACATCCCAAAAATTCTAAACTAGTAGTTCGGGTTGGTGGACGACCCGAACCTATAGTAAATGAGAAGAAATTGAAAGGATTCTTATACTAGGTGCGTTTAACTACCGGGAATATCACAGTTAGTCGTTTAAATAAAGATTCGAGATCGATGCAAGCACAAAAGAAGTAAAGGGACACGAAACAAAACTAGGGGGCGTATATATACCACATTAGCGCAAACCCTAGGGCCACTTTGCGACCCTAGGTGTGCGACGGCAGTAGGTGAGCCGGAGAGGCAAAACGCCGGCGACTGCGGAGATAGGACAAGGAGGAGGAAGGCGGTAACGCGGGAGGCTTCGATTGGGAATCTTTCATACCACGCTATGGTAACCCTCGTTCATCATTCTCCGTGTTTTGTTTGTTTTCCGGTTTAAAACCCGACTAGGGTTTCTGTTTTGTTCACGGGGTCGGAGAAAAAGCTAGGGTGGAGGTCGGCGAGAGACGGCCGTGGACGGCAGCGAGAGGATTGAGGGAAGCCATGCTACGGCAGCGGGATAGCCGGGAGGCTTGGCTACGGTGATGGTGGCTCGACAGTGGTGGTGGCCGGTTGGCGGTACTCGGTGGAGGAGAAGGAAGCCGTTAGGGCTTGGCACAATGAAGAGGACGGTGGTGACGACTTGCACGGTGGTGCAAGGTGGAGACGGACGACGGAGAGGAGCCGGCTAGGGTTGCTCCTTTCGTGCATGGTTTGCATGCGAGCGGGAAATCCAGCTCGTGCACGTGCGTGTCCGTGGGATTAGGGTTTGCATGGAAACGTGCATACATGCAAGTGTACTAGTTCGGGTATTCGAGTCCTAAGCGGATCGAGGACGATCCGGTTCATGTGAACTAGGGTTTTGGCAATGACGAAGAGACAAACAGAGGAGATTGGACTTGGGATTTAATTATTGATATATGTTGTCAACGTATCTTTAGAACATGTCTGATCATGTGATCGTGCGTATGACAGGTTTGGGGTTTGAGCAAGTAATCGGGGTGTAGGGCTAGGATTTTGACTCGGCTTAACCGGTGAGTTTCTAATCCCCTCTTTTTAAATGTTTTACTGTTTTGGGGCTCTCGTACATACCCGCATGCTTTATTAAACGAACGTATTACGAGTTATGATTTAAACTTGAAGTGTTTTATGAGATCGTTATGTAATAATGAAGCTAAGGGTCGTTATGGGGTCCTTAGGGTGGGTGAACAAGAGTGTGATGATTTGGGTGTGTCATCTTATGAGTTAGTCGGGGCGAGTCAGGAATTTAGCTAAACCTGTGATGGTTATATAAGCAGAGTTAGCATGGGAACCCGTACGTGGTTCATTAACGAGTCAAGTATGTGCTAGTATGTTGTCATGCGTCGTGTGCTTGATGACGTGTGTATTGTGTCGTTGTCCTCGTGACACGATGGGTATCGTGTTTGCATGAGTCTATGTGGGGTCCATAGTATGTATGGGCTAGAAGTCAGTATGGTGTTTGTGTGTCGTATAACTTCCTATTCGGAAAGATTTGGGTAATGTGTCTAGACGTTATGAGGATATGTCTAAGTAAGCATTGGATTACACACGTAAGTGATCCGTAAATGGTGGTGAGTCATAGTACATGTCCAGGTAGTATCGTGTGTATATATGTGTTGCTTTGTGTGCTTGCATTATTGTCTGTGTATACGGCTAATAGTGATGTGGAGGACGGAGTCCTTCGGGGTCATCATTGTACGGGTGATGTGTCAGTCACCGTATGGTAGATGATATAGTCACCGTGTGGTGGTTGGTTAGTCATCATAGATGATGAGTGTGTCGCTATGTTTACCGGCGGGGCCCTGTAATAAGGGTGGAGCTGAGCTTATGACGAGTATCCCGACGGGGATAACCCTAACGAGGGTGCAGTGATGAGGTATGTATTTGTGTGATTATATATGTGTTAAATTGCATGAAAGTGAAGAGTTATATTAATTGTGTATGAGATGGTATTGATGTGATAAATAGATGGAATCAATGTGGTGTGTCGAGTTAGATTGAACGTTGTGTCGGGCTGAGTACATTGTGTACAACTGTTGAGTCAATTGGTTTATGAGAGTCCTGGTTAGGACTGGTAAGTCGGTGTCTAGAGGTTGGATGAGTTAACCAATGTATGGTTAATATATATAGTAAATTATGAGTTATCAGAATAGTAAGTTCATTCTATGTCAGAGAGACTTACTTGGTTAAAATGGTGGATAGAGTCTGGGGTGGTGAATCCTTTGTGATATCATAAAATAATGGGAGTTAATTATATGATGAAAATCTATACAACTATTTTCTGTTGACCAGAGGGTCTTGAGTGGAGATAAACAATAAATGAGACGAGTTGGCTTTTGTTAATTTAAACTATTAGAACTCACTCAGCGTAGCTGGCTTTGTATGTACGTTAGATTTTTTTGCAGGTGAGTCTGCTAGATGAGGTATCTTGGCTTGGGAGCGGACTACTCGGGTTGGTGCGCATGCATTCGTCAGGTAACGTTATGAAAATTAACGAATTTAAAGATAATAGTATTTTGAGAAAGACTTCCGTTGTTTATGTAAAGGAAAGTTAGATGTTTTTAAAGAGTATAACCAGTTATGAGTACCAACTGTAGGGTGCCTGGTTTGGGGCCTTACAGGCTGTGACAGAGGTGGATAGACAGGATCTACTTGTTTTTTGGGGTCTTATTACTGATGGCCCATGGTTAAAGACCAAGGGGAGGGTCTCGGCGATTAGGGACCCCCTCTACAGATATTGCACCGGCTTATTTCGACGTTTATTGCACCGCGTTAGAAAAGTCGTGAGGGGTGCACAGAGAGAGACTTATTCTTTCTCATTTGCTTGCATACCGGCAGGCGGTGCGCTTTAGCGACATGCTTAGCGCTGTACTTTGCGTCTACCTTTTACAGGCAGAAGCGCGGGCTGTTGTATGGCGGTGCTTTCATCACTATTGTGATGTGTGTTCTTGCGTCGTGGCAAGATCACGTGCATGAGATGACCGAGCCCATCCCGCATGTTCGATTAGACCGCAGTACGGCGAACAGCATCTATATCACGCGTTGATTCCCAGGGCTCGGCCTTCGCTTTATAGCGGCAGACCGGGACCAGGTTTGGGTCCCGCAGATGCCGGAAAAGCCGTTGCTGGATATGTCGGTCCCGCTACAGGAGTGGCGATGGAGGACGCAGTCGCCCACGACCAGCCGCCCACTCACTATCGGCCGCCACAGCATCCACGACATGTACGTCGACCTGTTAGGCTGGATAGGGACACACAGGCCTTGCTTGACGGACTTGTTGCCGACTTACGGCGACAGGCTCGTCATAGCGACCGGCTGGAGGACTTGATAATGTGGGCGGTAGATCGCCTCGTTAGAATTAGCCTATAATAATTTAAGAGAAATTTCAAAAAATTGCCCAAACTGACATTATTTTATTATACCTATTAATAATCATAGGTCGGTTACTACAGTAACCGTTTGTGATTGGTTCGTACATGTCCATTTGCACAAATTACAATCGTTTAATGCATAATTTTGTTTTTTGTTTTTTTTTTTTTTTTGGTTTTATTCGATGTGGTTTGTGTTTAAATATCTTAAGTTTTGGTGGAGATGGTTTAAGTTAGCGCACCCAAACCACCACCCAAAGTTCAATCCTTTGCAACAACAAATATTTTTATTCTTTAAATATATTTCTTTCCCACAATCTTTTAATGTTTAAAAGTCAAATTATAAATTAGATTAAATTACAACCATGGTGAAACACTAACTTTACCACTAAAATGGTGTGACGTGTACTTTATTTTTTTAATTTTTAATTTTCATTTTTACTCTTTATATGTTTTTATCCCGTTTAATTTTCTAATAATCTCATTTTTTAATAACTTTCATTCGTTAGCTTTTTTTTAAACGGAGTATGCGACTGTTTTTATTTTTTTTTTTTGTCAATGTTCCGATATAAAAAAAAATTAAAACATAGTTATATTCAAAATAGAGTTATTTTTGGTACCATAGCCTATAACATATGCCGTTACCGTTGTGGTACAGTGAATTTTTTTTCGTTTTCTCCACTCATACTATACATAATATACGCTTTTAACCCGTTTAATATTCTCCTTTAATAACTTTCGTTCGTTAACTTAAAAAAACGAAGTACGCGTTTGTTTTTTGTTTTTTATTAACGTTCCGATATTAAGTATTTTGAAAACGGATTTGTATTATAAATCGAGTTTTTTTTATCGTAGCCTATGCCGAGTGATGTTACCATTAATGTAGCGTGATGAGCCGAACATACTATGAGCGAACAACATCATTGTCGTTTTTGTATTATCGGAACCGATCTCGGTATTCGTTTCGATGGTTTTCCACGACCTGAACCGGTAATATTTTATTTTTGGTTTTTTCTTTTTTTATTATTTAGTTTTATTTTTCTTTTTATTAACGTTATTTTTACCGTTGCTGTAGCATCCCTGTTTTTCGGATAAAACTAGGTTTTGTATTTTATGTAATTAAATGTAAAGATTTAGCAGGTATTTATCTAAATCTAGCGGGATTCGCTTAAAATTTGTGAACGGGACCAAACCCGGGGGATCACGGTTACGCATGGGCCAAGCCCGGTCCAAGGAGAACCACCCTTTAGGGTGCGAAGTAAATGGGGAGACCCCATTTGCATCTTACGGCTGCCGAGAGAGCAAGGGAGAGTAGAAGAGAGCCATTCTTCGCGATTCGTATCCAATTTGAGATAACTTTCGTAACCTTGATCATTCGTTACATGTTTAGATCCTCGGATCGTCATGGTAATCGTTTGTGGTGTTAGGGTTTGCGTAAGAGGGGAGCTCGAGAAGGACAAGTCCGACCAGCGGTTCGATTAGCACGATTTGTCTGGTTCAAAGGTATAAACTCATAAACCAAACTAGTGTGACATTGTTTTCATGATAGGGGTTGTTCGAGGTAGTCGGGAATGGAGGCCAGCTAGGGCTGGAAAGGTGAAGCCGTGCGGCCGGGAGACCGAGAGCAGCTCCATGCGGTTGGGGTGGCGTCGGAGGGGGGTCTCCAGGCAGCAACGATCGAAGGTCGTAGGCGACTGTGAAGGGTTGGTCGAAGGGCCGTAGGCGGCTGTGGTGGATGGTTAGCGACAACGGGGATCAGCAGGGGTTGCCGGGAGCCGTAATTGGAAACGGAAATAGCCGTTAGGAATTTGGTGACGATTTTAACCTAACGTGAAGTGCATGTGCATGCATGGGTGATCACGTGGGGTTAGGGGTTGTGCATGGCAACATGAGGGGGGCGTGTGGGTCATGCATGACGTCGGATTGGTCGAGTGAGCGAAAGTTTAATGTCGGGTCACGTGTTGACTCGTATGTTGTGTGTATTTTAGGTGCAAGGTCGAAAGGCGAGCACGGGAAGTTAGCAAGTTCTAGTGATCGAGGCGTGTCGCGTAAAGGTGAGTTTCTATCGGCCACTTTTAAATATTTTGTACTTTTGGGCATGAATACATGTGACGTAATGTGTTAGTGGACGCATGCATAGACGATGTTTTGTGATGAAATGTTTACTGTTAAATAATCGTTATGCTTGTGTGTGTGTGTGTGTGTATTATTTTATATGTCACGTACTTAACGGTCGTGGGGGAGACAGAGCGAAAGCTTGATATTGTGTTTGACATAGTCGAACAGGTTACTGTGTCTGACGGCAGTCAGGCAGGAGAATTGTGTTTGCTTGTGTGTACGGATACAGTAAACGGGATATAATTGTGTGTCTTTAATATTGACTAAAAATTTTGCGATGAATTTCTCATCGGGAAATACGATAAATCTTTTTGTGACAAAACCATTTTGATAACGGTTTTCGAGATTATCTATCCCTAATAACTTACTAAAGAACTCACTCAGCGTAGCTGACTTTTTAGCATGTATTTCATGTAAGGATAAGGTGTGATCTAGCGGCTCTTGGATGGCAATTGGTTACTTGGCGTGTGATGACTTGACATTCCCGTTTTATTTAAATTTGACTGAGTTTAGTATTGACTTGTGTTTATGTTTTGACGATGAGACGTCAACTATGGTTTGACATTTTAATTTCCGTTGCATGTTATGAGCATATTTGATGTCTATGACTACTTAGTTTGTGATTGTGCCAACAAATAGGGTTCTCGGGTTTGGGACCTTACAGTTGCGCATACGTTTTCATTTAAACTTTGTTGGCAATCGACTCGACAACCACCGCGGAGCGCGGGGAACCAACTAGTTATACATAAAAAGAGCCTTAAGTGGATATATTCACTTCACGAGGTAAAGAACTCCAACAAATTTGTGTGTTCTGGTCTTAGAAGAGATTTTGGAGGAGATTAGGGTAATAGTAAAATGAGATATATTAACAACTTATTAAGCGAACTAAGAGATTTTCAAGTTTTGGTAGATTAATGGAGAATTACAGTTTGCTCTTACTGAAAATCGTAAAAACACGATTAAGATAATACACTCTGAAAATTACAAAACTCATAATCTAGACAATTCGATTCCATGTACAAAACTCAACAAAGTCTATTGATGTAATAAAGATTGATGACGTGGGTAGCATACCAGGCCAAACCAATAAAGCCTAATCAAGAAAATACTATTGGAACTATTGGGCTAATCCGGCCCACATCAAACAAGATCCATTAGGATGTCATGTGTAAGGCCTCAAACCCGGGAGGCCTCACTTATTGGATTTACTCATTCACAAGCAGTTCTTAAACATGAATATCAGATAACGCAGCGGAAAATTTCATTTAAACATAACTTAATCGTTGTTCATACATGCGGAAGCGTAAACATAAACATAATTACATCATAACTAAACATAACGGGATGCCAGTCTTCAAAAGCAGTCGGGTAACTCTTCATCTCTAGCCAAGCATCACCGTCCATCCTCAGAACCTGCCTTAACCTGAATGTGTACACTTAAAAACGTCAGCTACGCTGGTGAGTTCTAGTTTTCGTTCGTTTTAAGAAATGGTTCATCATTCAAACATTCAATAGGGTTTAACATTCATATAAGAAAACAGAGCCTTTCATTCATAAACCTTCGCATATTTAAACACAATCATTTGTTTAAAACATTAACATTCATTTAAGTCATACATTATTATCTAAAATCTGTATCGTTACGCGTCTCAATGTCCCCGTAGGAACTTTTAATGTTGTGGGCAACCGTTACGTATCGCCGTCATTGCCACAACCATACACTACGTGGGTCAACCTTTACGTATCGCCGTCATTGCCCAACCCTTCAATGCGTGGGGTCAACCGTTACGTATCGCCGTCATTGCCCAACACGCATCTTTCCTTTGGAAATCAACCGTTACGTATCGCCGTCATTGATTTCCCATTACCTCGTTCACTTAGGATGATCGTCATCACCCGAGTAACCGTCGTTACTCCCTTACCAGTTGTACAACATCAAAACCATTGACATGCCACAAAGACATTGCCCATGTTGTTCTTGTGGTAACTATGGCTCGCTGTCCATAATCTACCACAAGGCTGGGAATCACATTCCCAGACTTCATTCGTCAATTCCATTCATTCGACAGATTAGATTTGTAATGACTTCTTTAAAACCTTTGCCCCTTTTTGTTTTCTTTTCATAAAACCTTTCCTTCACTTTCAAAACCCTTTACCTTTTCATTAAACCATTTCTTTATAATATTCGTTCGTAAACATTCCGTTCATAAACTTTCTTTCCATAAATCCTTCGTTCCAAATCATTTCCTTTCGTAAACGTAGTTTCATAAAAATCATTTTATAAAACAACATTTCATACGTGTACACACCAGCCCGAAAACATTATATAAAAACATTTAAAAGAGGGCTTCTAGAACTCACCTGATAAGCTAGTCTCGGTTGTCCTAAACGAAGGTCCAACGACTTCACGTACGATCTGAATTGAGTAGTTACATTTACATCAGACCATTACCGACTCTAACGGTTTAACCCTTCTAAACATACTAACTTTACTTAACCAGTCTGATGTCTGCGCACTTAGCAAGTGCGCAGACTCTGCTGCCTGCGCACTTAGCAAGTGCGCAGACCCTGCCTCCTGCGCACTTAGCAAGTGCGCAGGTCCTTCCTCCTGCGCACTTAGCAAGTGCGCAGGTTCCTCCTCCTGCGCACTTAGCAAGTGCGCAGGACCTGCTCCGTGCGCACTTAGCAAGTGCGCACGACCTGTTCTTCGCGAAAACCCTAACTTTCGCATTTCGGGTCTGATCATGTCAAGATCCCGAACATGTTGCATCCAAAACGTTCGTTTTCCATTAAGGAATTCGATTCTATGATTATCTTTCAGTTTCATCCACAAAAACGTCTGATTTTCACCCAAGACCCGAAAACCCAAAAACGAACTAAAAACTCAGATTTAGGTCGGATCGTTACCGGAATCGAGCTTCTGATCTGGAGGTTCTTCTCACGAGTGCAAGAGACACGAGCGGGTGCAATCTTGTGCGATTCTGACACTTTCTCTCTCTACGGTTTTCTCTCTCTAGAATTGCAAATGAGAGAAACATGTGGTGACCCTGGCTATTTATAGGGGAGACCTCCCCAAGCCCGGTTCGCGACTGACCCGGCCCGACTTCGGCCCGCTTGAACTCGTTAACTTTATTTCTCGACATTTTGGGATGTTACATCATGACTCCACCTCTATAAATAGAGGGGTCATGCCCTCATCTAAGCACTCTCATTCTTGCTTGGGAATTACTCAAGGCACATATCCTCCCACTAAAGAACAAGGTTCTTCCTTCCCTCTCATGACCAAGGAAGTAGCATCTTGTTGTTGAGGTTCTTTGCCGAATTTCCATGGTCGATGTTGGTTCTAAACAGCTCCTTCTTACTAAAGTCTTGTTCAACCAGCAAGCTCCTCACCAAGTCTGGCTCTACCAGCAAGCTCCTCACTAAGTCTGGTTCCAACACCAAGCTTCTCACCAAGTCTAGTTCTACCAACAAGAAGCTAACAATCCTTTATTTTGTACAGAAGCAGCCTACATCCTACAAGTTGCTGAGGCAATCACCCGTCGAGGAAGCAGCTTCATGCTGGTGAGACACCATATAAGATGCTTGCAGCTAAACCGCCCGGTCTTAGTAACCATCTCCCTCTATACTCTTTACTTTCCATACACACATATACTACACACACACACACACACACACATATATATATATATATATATACTTATATGTTTATACGCTTATGTTTATAAATCACTAATGTTGAGCGTCGGAGGGTGGTTCCGGGACCTCGGTCCCGGACCCCTTCTAACGAGTTCTTTCATCTTAGCAGGTCAAGGTATAGAAGGTAGGAAGGTTGGCACCTAGGAACGTTTATACCCTCACCTGGCGTATATTTGTTGTAATAACAAAGATGATGAGTTTATATATACTATATATATATATATAATTTTTTTGTAACGGCTAACTTACACACCCTTTAAACCTACTCCTAAATCTACACTGGTTTTTCTATGGGATTAGAACTCTCAACCACTTGAAAAGGAACACATTTACTTCACACCTTAATACTTATAGACTACAAGCTCTTTGTCGTATATATACTATGGTCTCCAAAATTTTGGGAATTACTGTTGGGTGTATATATGTGAGGCTGACGTATCAAATAAATATAAGTGTTGGTGTTACCGAATAGAAGGGTATTCGGGTTTTGTAACCGTGAACTAGGTTCACGGGTTGGGTGTTTGGGCAGGCCATGGGCCAAGAATATGTGTTATGGGCTTTATAATGTTTGTCTAGTATAAATACGCATATTTCGTGACCTAGGTTAGAAGTTAGACGTGTGGAGAACCATGTGTGGTTAGCGGTTTTTGATAATTTCTTTGTAATCACTCTTGTTCAACTATACAATTGTGTTTCTTTGAATCCTTTTCTTGAATCACCACATGTATAGATTCCGCCTATAACGTGTGAGACTTTGATATCGTTCGTAGTTTGTTCGTGTGTTTGAAGATCCATCGAGAGATTTGGGACTTACAATTACGTTCAGGTTGTTACAAGTTTGTTAGAATCTAGAAAAGTTGACTTTCCAATGTTGATGTGAAGTTTGAGCATTGAACCGCTTCTAAGTATTCAAGCTTTGATCCACATATTCGAGAGATGCATCTTTCGTTTCCTTAACATACCGGAAAAAGAGTAACTTGAGTCATCAAATTCAAAGAGTTACACACTGATAACACATGATCATTGTTAAGAGTCTCTTATATGGTGCTCAATTGAAAAGGTCTATGTTAGATACTTCGTGTCAGTAGCGGTTACAAAATAAGTTTGCAACTTTCTGTTTTTGTTGAAGTTTTTAACAGTTAATTTGAAATTAGGGTCACTCAAATGGGGGAACTTTGGCATTCAAAGGGGGCCACTTTTACTCCTTAAATGAATACACATACATATTTTCTTGAATTTTATATGTAATTATATATTCATTCACATTTTTATTATTTTACTACAATTTATTTTTTTTATCAAACCTAATATTGAACCCGATCTGTTTTAACTAGGCCTGTATTTGGCACTCCTTAGGAAAATTTTCTGTATCCGTCACTGTTTCGTGTAGGTTTATATATTCATCCACATTTTTACAATATTATTTTACTACAATTTATTTTTTTACCAAACCTATTATTAAACCCGATCCGTTTTGACTAGTCCTGTATTTGGCCCTCTTTAGAAAAATTTTCTATTTTCGTCACTATTTCGTGTAGGTTTATATGGTATTCAGAAGTAAAAAATCGTTGTTAAAAAATATGTACTTTCTAATCAGCTTTTACATATTTAAGCTTTTTCATTAATTTTTAAGTATACAAACATAAATCATCATTAAATTTACATCAGTTACAATTGATCCTAACGGTGTGGATTGTTGTTCACGAGTATTATTGTTTGCTACTTCTTTTTCATTTCATTATTTTTTTTATATTATGGATTGTATTTAAGTAATGTTTTTTAGCTACTTTTTACAAGATCTTTGCAACTTTTCTCCCAGTGTATCCTTCGAAAAATACTTCTATGTTTCTTTAATAAAGGTTTTTTTTCAACTTTTAGTTATGAATATATCTTTTTATGTATATTTTTGTAAAAAGGTTAATTATTCTCATTTTTTTATATTGTAGTGTGTATTATTCCTAATTATCTTATATATTTATTTTGCATTATTTACTTGTACGTTTCTATTTACAGCTATCATCTCTTTATTGTGATAAAATTGTTTATTTGCTTAGGCTATGTGTAGTGCTTCTCTTCACCCACGTCCCACACCCTTTTTTATTGGGCAATAGACTGAGAACAACAAAGACTCTCCACCCATGGCGTGGCCCCTCTCACAGCCCCACTCACGCCCTCACACATGGAGGAGCGGCACGATATTCCATGGCCGCCACGTCAACCCACGACCTCCACTTACGAGAGCATTACACATACTTTATTGTTAAGATTAATCTACAGTTGAATATGTTTTTCAATTTAGAGGTTACTGTCATTTTCGTCCCTGTGTTTTAGTCGCTTTTGCTAATTTCATTTAAAAAGTTTATTTTTCTCCTCTGTATCCTTGTGGTTTACAAAATTTGTCATTTTCATCCAATCAGTTAACTTAATCCACATTTTAACGTTAAATAAGAGGTATTTAGGTCTTTTGTATACTTTTTTATTTTATCAATACTTTAAACCTTTAATTATTCCCCCCGTCCATGTGGTCGTCATTTTCTTGAATTACGATCGTCCATGTGGCTATCATCTTCTTGAATTACGATCGATCTTCTTGAATACGATCGTATTTATCCCAGTCAACAACCCTTCAAAGTCAATCGTAATTGAATCCCGATTTCCTAAAGTCTGGCTCCCCTTCTTAAATTACGATCGTATTTGTCTCAGTCAACAACCCAACTAAAACATGGTATAAGAGAATGGGTGGATAATTAAGGGTTTAAAATATTGATAAAATAAAGAAATATATAAAAAGACCTAAATACCCTCCATTTAACGTTAAAATATGGATTTAGTAACTAATTGGATAAAAATGGCAAATTTTGTAAACCACGAGGATACACGGGAGAAAAATAAATTTTTTTGATGAAACTAACAAAAGTGACTAAACCACAAGGACGAAAATGACTGGTATTTGTTATTTTGTTTAGTTTTCTATATAGTTATACTAGCTTCGAACCCGTGTAATACACACGGGGTGAAAAATATCAATATATAAAATTCTTAAATTTTTATGTATATATATTTTACAGATATAAAAATGTATTAAATATAGTAAAGATAAAAAAACAAAATTCAAAATATGTAAAAATTAAAATATATAATTGGGTTTCGAAAATACGTTAATTACTATTTAATGTAATTTGACTTTCATGTACTATTTGATTGAAAATAAAAATTACATAATTAGATTTCAAAGTTTTTTATAATAAGGAATAATTTAAAATAAATGTGTTTTATTAGTACAATTAGTATTTTCTTTAAAAATCTATTATTATATAAAGATAGAGGTTTATTTAATAACAGAGAGAGACGGAAAAAAATGATAAGAATGAATATTGAGGCGACACGTGTCATGAAAAAACATTTATTTATTAGAAGGTATAGATTTGCATATAGTCACTCTATCTATTTTATCACTATGATCAATGAGGATTTATGTGCTTCAAAAGAAGGCTCGAGCGACATTGGAACCACAACACTTGTCGTCTTGATCCGTGTCTTAGAGTTAGAGGACATAGTAACATGGGGCACGGTTTCACTAAAAAGTGATTTTTCGTTAAAAAATACTAAGAAGTGAGTCAAACGAACTCCGATTGAGCTCAATCCAGCGGCGTTGGAACCGTCTCATCGAATCCTAACCCGGACCCAAAAACCTAAACCCCCTCCACCCGCACCCTCAAAAACCTAAAACCCCCCTCCAAACCTACCTCGAAAAGCCTAAAACCACCACCCCCACCCCCCCACCCCCAAAACCTAAACCCCCCCCCCCCCACCCCAAAAAACCTAAACCCACCCCCACCCACCCCCAAAAACCTAAACCCCCCACCCCCACCCAAAAAAAAAACCTAAACCCTAAAATCTAAACCCTAAAAGCTAAACCCTAAGGCTAAACCATAAGGCTAAAACCCTAAAATTCAAACGTAAAATCTAAACCTTAAAAGCTAAACCCTAAAATCTAAGATGTTAGAGTTCGACGAGACGGTTCCAACGCCACTGAAATTAGCTCAATCGGAGTTCGTTTGATATCGTTTCTTAAGGTTTTTGTCATTTATTAGATTTTTTAACGAAAAACTACTTTTTATTTGATCCTCCCCCTAGTAACATGATCTGCTAAACACTAAGAGCATTCAAATTAGATTCTTAACCTCCATCTCTATAAATTAACTAAATATCACATTTTTTCAAATATATCTTTAAATTTGTCTTAACTTCTCATATCTCATTCTCTATCTTCATGTTTTAAATGTGTTTTAACATGAATAAATATGAGTCATTGCACATTCACTAATTTCAACTCACTCAAACCCAAACATGGCTAATCCAACAAGATTGATTTCTTATAAACTAACACATATTCGCTAATTTCAACTCACTCTAACCCAAACAAGGCTAATCCAACAAGATTGAGACCCTTGCACACTAACTACGGCTAAAGATGTTCACGGTTTAGCTCAACCGGTTTTAACAAGATTTTTTTACTGAACCGGAGACTACAGATTTTGAAGAAACTAAACACCACTGACTACGGATTTTGAACAAACTAAACCGAACCGACAAGGTTGGATGAGGTGGCCGGATCTGTTCAAATTTGAAGGTTTGGACTGGGTTCTTTTTCTTTAATTTTTTAAAAACGAAATCATGATATTTGAAAGTTCAATTAATAGTATGCTTAAAAAAGGACAACGTCTATTTTTTAAGGGTTAACTTTACACAATATTAATCAAGTTTCTCAAGTGTTCCATTTAATTCACTCAAAGTTTTTTTATCTCTTTAAAGTCACTTAACTTTCACTAAGTGTTCCAATCTTATGTAATATTTTTATAAATGTTTAATTTTTTTAAAATTAAATGAGATAAATGAAACATATTTGGATCTTGTTTACTATTTACCAGTTATTTTTTTTCTAGTTCGACTTAAATATAACAATTTTGAAGCTTGTTTATTATTTGATGGATTTTTTTATTCACTATTACCTCATATTTTAAGTTAATTGGAATACAATTTTCACTAATTGGTAACTAATATTCATATATATATTTCATTTTCCTCATTCAATTTTAAAAAACTTAAACATTTATAAAAATATTACATAGGATTAGAACACTTAGTGAAAGTTCAGTGACTTTAAAGGAACAAAAAAACTTAACTTAAATGTAACACTTGGGAAACTTGGTTACTATTGAGTGTAGTTTTCCCATTTTTTAAATATTAAATGGTTTATACAAAAACTATTAAAACACTTTAATGCTTTCTTTCTCTATCAATCAATGTTTTTAAACCCGGACCGGGAACCGTGACCTCCACCGGTCCGGTTACATGCTCTGAGACCGTTTGCTGGTTGAACCGGGCGGCCCAAGCGATTCAGCGGTCGAACCGCGAACCGGGTAGTTTAATTTTTTTTTTTTACTATTTTTTTATCTTTTTTATCCTATAATCCTCCTACTTACTTCTATTTACAATTTTAACTCAATTTGGCTCTTTCCTTTTAACTTATACGCTGCCACAGGTCCTCCAAAACCCTAATCAAAATTAAAATTGAAGATTCAAAAAAATTAAATTCCTACAGACCTACAACCCTCGTCCTTGACTCAAAATTGTTTAAATGGTTGTATATGTAGTATTTGGAAGTTTTTATATTTTTCTATATATTTTTATGAATATTTATATTATTTATTGCGTCATCCGCTTCTTGAATCCGGTCCGACCGGTCTCTAAGACGTCCGGTTCGTTGTCCGGTCCGGTTCTGAAAACATTGCTATCAATAACACAATTCCAACTAGTGAACACTAATGGTTGGTTTTAGTAGAAATGAGTTGAGCCACAATTTAACACATCAATAGCAACTTTAAAGAAGAAAGAAACAGAGCAAGAGATTAAAGTAAACCATCAACCTTTCTCCACCTCATATTGGAGAACCTTACTATCAAAATTCAAAACCACTTCAAAAAAAATCTACTTTGTTACTTATACTTTTAAATATATATTATTTCTAAAGATCATGACACTCAAAGATCAAAACGACAAACGAAAAACAAAGCAAACCTATAAAAACTCGACAAACGTATACGTGGCGTTTCCAATACTTTAACCCTCTAGAGACATTGAAGGAAAGAATGTACATATCAATACTCCACATACACTATACCTCACCTGCAGAACCATTTCTGATACTTGCTAGCCAATCAATCCATTCAACTTCCGATGACATCAGCTTTCCCGCAACAATGGAAGGCATATATGCTCATGCCACACGGGCAAGCCCTTCGCGTGAGCCATGATTAACATTGAATGTTCTACTCTTGTTGCATTGAAATGGGCCTTGTGCTAGATAATAAGCCCATATTTCAGTTTATAGTCTTTTGTAGAAGAGGATATAGGCCTGGTCATGTAAGACCTTGTTTGTGCTTATTGCAGTTACAGAAGCATCATCAAATCGAAACCATCGCTGATTAGGATAACAAGCATCTGCAGTGTAATGGCCCTTTGAGGCTTCTCTTCCATGGTGCGTCACTGAAGCAATGAGTGCGTACTTTCGACCCTGCAAATTTGTGATACAAAACAAAACAATTTGCGTCAGTTGAATCGAGTTGGCCCAAAACACCTTTTATCCATTTTATTCAAGGAGCAATTTCATATATACCCTGAAAAACTTGCATAATCAAATTTCATATTTCACCAGTTTCATTAAATACAATTTATAACATGACCATTATTTATCTTTCTCCTTACACTCCAAACTCTCATGTCCTAATGCAAGTTTTAAGGGAAGGGCATAAATGTCGAAAATTTATCTGATATTATGTTATTTTGTTGGGTAAATGTGATATTATACCAAGTTTTAAGGGGGGTATATGAAGTTCTCTCTTTATTTAATGTGTTTTACAGATGACTTGTGCGAAATATAATTGCGATGAATATAACAAGTATTACCTCTGTTGCTGCTGAAACAAGCAAATTACGACTTAGAAGGAATTCGAGTGGGAAGCGTACAGGTTTGTGTAATTTTGTACTTCCATTAGTTCCATAGCCAAATCGCTTCAGGTGCAATATCATAATCTTTGGAAGCGTTAGTAAGTTGACAGATTTTCTGGCTGACACAACTCCAGCCTAAAAGCCAATTTAACAATGCTTTTATTAGCATATGCATGTATGATGATCAGCAGTTTGTAATCATCTACCATCAAAAGAACATAGTTGATTGGTCTTTAGTATGAATATGTTGAAGCAATCACATTTAAAAGTTTGTGTGTAAAGGGGAGGGTTCTTTACAGAACTGCAAACAATGCAGAGCCATCAAAAATCATATACTTATGTATTTATCTAAGATTCTAACATGAATGTTAAAACACAACATTCTTATATGGATATCTTTGAATTGATATACACAAATTCTATGTTGTCAAAAGCCCACAAGGCGCGCGACCAACGCAGCCTTGTTGCCTTGATTTGAAAGCTGTAATTTCAGGCGCTCAGGCGCATTTTCAGGCCAAGTTCTGGCCAAATTCCGGCTAAAAATCTTCAGAACAAGTGTGAAACAGTTACATGGAATCAACCAAAAAACAGCCAAAAACACGTCAAAAACATGCCTAAAACATGTCTAAAACCCCTAAAATCGGTACTTTTATACTATGCGCCTATGCTCCTTGACAACATAGCGTAAATTTATGCGTATTCATATATTATAAAATCAACACGTGTATGAAACACACATATATATACACATATATATAAATATTATTTTTATTACCTAAAAACAAAATTAATAAATTATTTGTTAACAATTTCTATTTATATCTGTACTATATGATTCCGATGGATGTATTTTAATAGCATTATTAACAACAAAAATCTAGGTCAAAAAGAAAAGAAAATAAGTAATCTTAATATTTCTTAAATAAAGAGTAGTTGCAGCAGGGTTCAAACTGATTATTTAACCCCTGAAAATCAGATAATCAAAATTTGAATCACTATATCCAAACAGCCCCTAAAAGATCGCAGGAGTCATACCTTTCCAGATGTTGTTCGATACTCATCAAGTGTTTCTGGCATAGAATAGAGACGAAGGGCGTCCTCAATATTAGCAACCCCATCGTGAGATATATCAAGATGTAGCAAAAAGAATGGTTGAACAGTAGCCGAATCTTTATTCCCTGCCGAGTACCCATACAAAAATATTAGATAGATAATAACGTTACCAACAGTGTTTCAATAATGACTAGTCAACCATTAAAGCTTTATTCCCTACCTTTTGCCTTCACAACACTTCTCAATTGACCTCCAAAAATTGCCCTCACCTCTGAGGGAGCAAAGTTTTGAGTTCTTGTTACTGCAGATTTGTTCTTAGGACCAACAGTCTCCCAATCATCATCTTCTACAGATGAAACAAGTGATGACCCATTGCCATTTGTATTTGTTGCTTGTCCTTCAAGCTTTAGTAATTCGTCATGCATCTGATGCATGCTGAAACTTAAAAACTCCTGTGCATCTTCTTGCCTAACACAGATATTGGTTCATGTGCAAATTCATAATATTAAATTGAAATTCACTGATGGTGAATAAAAAATATAACACATACCTGGGCCTCCCTGAGATGCTATTAGGAACATCAGGAGTAAAATTCTTCAAGACCACTTCAAACATGACTGGACTGAAAGGCCGGCCCGTTTGCATATGGTTCATGTCCTTTGAGCTTGAGCCAGCAGGCATCTTGAATTCAGAAACAAATTCACCAAATGCAGCCAATGTCGGATAGCCAGTCTAGATAAAATAATGCAAAACAACGTTTTTTAGCTATGTTCATACAGTATTTATCTGCTATGAAGAAAAATTACATCATTTGAATCCATAGTAGTCAAAGGCTCAATGCGCAATCCAGGCGCAAGCCTAGGGGCAAGACGTTTTTTAAGCAAGGCACACAGTATAAGCAAACCATATTTTGTGGTTTATACATTTTTTAATGGTTTAGACATGTTCCAGCCCATTTTTAAACTTTCAGACCTTTTTTAGATGTTTGACTGTTTTAGCCGGAATTTGGCCAGAATCCTCACCTGAGCGCCTTGATGCTATGTTGTCAAAGCGCGGCGTAGCGCAGGCCCTCAAGCGCATTTTCAGGCCAAATTCTGGGCAAATTCAGGCTAAATTACGGCCAAAACTCACTAGTCCTAAAAACGCCTGGAATCAACCTAAAACAGCCTAAACAAGCCTAAAACGTGTGTAAAACCGCTAAAAATGGCATTTTTATACTATGGGTCTCACTTAAAAAAGCCCTCGTTTTTAAGCGCCTTGCGCCTATGCTCCAGGCGAGGGCTGTGCGCCTTGACAACATAGCCTTGATCTGATGGACGCAAGGCGGTATGGCTGCGCCTCGCCTCCTTTTGTGCCTTTGACTACAATGTCTGAATCTACAAAATGTATTTTAATAGCAAACCTTGTGAACAATACGGGTTCTTATACCCTGCAAGAGCTGAACCACTGGGGAACAAGACAAGAGGGCTTGTAGTGTAGCATTGAGAAAGCATGTGTTCCCTAAGTTGATCAACCCGCGAGGTAGTAAGCATGTCTCCAAATCCAAATCACGATTTCCATCAATCGGGTTATTCGACTTCTCTTCTTTCACAGCAACAAAAGTTTGGATTTTATTGTGCACTAGAGAATTAATACTATCAACCGGCTTTAGCTCCATGTTGCCATTATGATATGGTGCACCATTTTGTTTTGGATGTATTAAAGCTTCTAGCTTGAGATTGTTAATTGGTTCAGTGTGGCTAACTTTATCATTCTTGCAAATGCCAGTCAGGTTCAGATTAGCTGAACCCTTGGAAGAGTCGATGTTCTTGTATGATTCACCATTGAAACTACCAAAATATATTTCACTTGATATCTTTGATGAATTAAGATCCAAAGGTTTGTTCTTCACGGCCTTTTCAGATGGCTTGTTAAGCCATGATATGACTTCATCTTCAGAAAATGACCCAAATAACAGTACCTGCGAGATTACGAGTGAATTAACAAGTTTACCAACCATAAACGCGTGATTATTGAAAACATAATTCAACCATTATCACTTTCTCAAGCACTTACTTGACAAAAGTTTCTTCTACAAAAACTATGACCCATAAATGCTTAAGTTTCAAATAAATCATAAATATATCTCCTAAAGAACTTTCCTTATTTCAAACACTAAGGTAAGGCAATTGGATTTTAAGCATCCAAACTATGACCCATTGGCCGATAATAGTCATTCTGACAATTTGTTCAATGGCACTTCTAACTTTCAGTTTTATTATAGTCAAGGGCAATCCCACTTGCATAATCATCATAGATTTACACTTGATTTCGATTACAAGGAAGCTACGTTTTCCCATTTCGCTCATAATCATCCTTGGTCGCAAACCAAGTGTAAATCTATGATTGATTATGCGAGTGGGATTGTCCTTGACAACGGAAGTAAAAATTAAAAGTGACATTGGTGAAATTGCCGGTTATTGGTCAATTGATCATAGTTTGGTTTATTAAAATCCAATTTACCTAATATGAAATACAAAGTTAAAAGCATTACTTTCAAAACTCAAAATGAATATGTTCTTTTAATTCTTTCTGCCCCATGATAAATGGTTCAATGCATTTAATATGAGTGTTTAACCAATACATTTTAAATACCACCAAAAAGCCGTTTTCGATTGAAAGTGATGACGCGGTACTCGTATGAACTTCCCTAACCCTAAATGCAATCAAAATTGGGCAAAATATTTCCTGTTCAAAACATATCATAGAGCACAATTCACTAGAAAAATCAAAAATCTCATCCAGCACCACCAAGCATTCAAAATAAACTACAAACAATCTAAGCTTCCTCAAATCAATTACAACAAGAAACCCTAGAATCATGTATATTTCAATTACAAGAAAATATTGCTAACCTGAGGTTGATCTGTCATGCTGTGACCGCCGTGTCGAATTCAAAATTTGTTTATCAATATGTAAACAAGAACCCTGTCGAAAAGATCGAAAATTCAGTAGTATTTGAGTGAAGACGAAAGCACGGAAGGTGTATGATAAAATGTCAAAGGGTGTGGTTGCCTGCCGCGAAAGTGACAGTGACGGTGGCGGAGATGAGCCGAAAATCAGGCCGATGAACGGCGCATCGACGGTGGGGAATCGAAGAGGCGGCCTGGGATTCCTCGATTTAGGTTTAGGTTTACTTGCTTCTTAAGGCTGTGTTTGGGATTACTTATTTGAAACTCCTTATTACTTATTAAAAACTTTGAGATTTTATTTGAAAACTATTTATTGACTTATGCTATAAGTTAATAAGTTATAAGTAATAAGTAAGGATGAACTTACTTCTTAAAAAATGGTATAAGTAGGCTAAATAAGTAGCTTTCCCAAACACCTTATTAACTTATATAAGTTAATAAGTAGAGTAAATAAGTAATCCCAAACACCCCCTAAATCTCTTTTCTTTTGTTATATCTTCTTTGGAAGAATAGCTGTTTTGGTCCATGATGTTTTACCACTTAACTTATCTTATCCTTGAACTATTTTTTATTATCAAATGGTTTTTGTTAACTATTTAGTCCTTGAAATGTTAAAATTTTCAAGTAATGTCACCTACATGTTATATGTGTTAAAAAGAAAGTCTTTCTTTTTTTTTTTTACCATTTAAATTTTGAACGCCTAACCAGATATGAAGTAATGACTACGATGACATGACATGACATGAGGTGTATAATGTGTAAAATGACAAGCAAATGATTGTGAACGAATGAACCATGCCTCCTTCGTGGAGGTCATGGAATTCAAATCCGCTCATGCCAACGACTAGTGAAAATGTTGATACGTTGGATAATGATTGTAGCCTAAACGGAAGTGTTGCTTGTAATCATGGTTGTCCACCACTTTTATTTAATGGGGTGATTAATTCAAGGGGCATTTACATATATCACATTCTTAAATTCTTTTATTATATATTTACCCAACCCTAAAATTTAATTACATATTTCCCTTTCTAAAACCTATATATTACATATTTATCCAATTCATTTAAAATAACTTATTTTATTACCATTTTACCCTTAATGAACCAATTAACGTACTATTTACATATATCCCCTTCCTAAATATATCAATTACATATATTCCCAATTTCAACCCAAACCAAGTCGATGTTAACACGAACATATCGAACGCTAATAAATCTAATTGGAGTCGAACTTTTTAATCGTTAACACAAGATTAATGAATTAATCACTATTTAATCATTTAGCTTCCCAAAAAATCACTCTATAAAAGTTCTAGAAACAATAGCTTCCAAACGATGGAGGGATGGAGGGATCGATTCAGTTCGTCAGAGCGTTCATCCCGAGGCCGTCGTGGTGCGTTCGTCACAGCAATGAAGATTGCGTCAAGAGAGACGATTCAGTTTTGCTTCCCACTATTGCGTACAGAGGTTTTCATTATTTGTGCGGGCAATTAGGTAATTGTAAGTTAATTGGGGAAATATGTAACTAAAGTTAGGGGTTAGGAATATATGTAATTTAGAAGTTTAATAGGGGGAAATATGTAAAAAAACCTTAATTCAAATATATGAAAAGTTGATTTCTTAGCATAACTAATACTAATAATTACAAATATTTAGCATAAAAATAGAAGTCTAATTCATCGAATCAAAACTAAAAGTTAAACGATCATACCTCCCTATCTTAATCAATATGTCATCACAATATTTAAAAACAAAAATCACACAACTGATGAACATTAAATATGAAACACTCCACCTCAATCTCCATTACCACCCTATCATTCACCGCACCACTTCAATTCATCGTAATTAGTCTTTTTCACCACCCAAACATGCAAATCCCCTTCCTAAAAATCAAAATCCAAATCTACACCCACGTATAAGACGTAAATGAGTCGAGTTGAGCCTAACTAAGCTTGATCTCGGATTATAAGTACTTGTTTTATTATTTAACTATTTTAATTTATATGAGTTATTAATTTTTGTATCATTATAAATTTAATTATATATATGACGTGAAATATATATACACACACACATATATATATATATATATATATATGTGTGTGCGTGTGTGTGTGTGTATGTATGTATATAACTTAAATCTTTTTATTGTCATCAAATACATACAAACAAACATACACAGTAATATCTCACTTATAGAGTAGGGTCTGGAAAAAAAGTAAGGTTTGTCTGTAAATACATAATAATATTTATTTTATATTATATATTTTCTGAATATATGAAGCTCGGGGTCACGCTCGTTTATTGAACTACCACCAATTTAGGTTTGAGCTTAGCTCGAGCTCGTTTAAGTTTAACTTGAATTAAGCTTTGACTGGGTTGACTCTCTAGTATCTTGGGAGTTGTTTGACTTGTTTTCACCTGTACCTAATTGTGATGGTTACGGTACAGTGAACCTAGTGTTGATAGTGGTCGGGAAGTGACACAAACGTCGAAACTTGAAATATGTTGATAGGAAGAAGAGGGGAGATCATTTGGTTTCATTAAACATACCTTTGCAAACTTTCTCAGTATCATATATATATCCAAACCAAATTCAAAATATCATTTATACTATTTTTTAATAATTTTTTTTTAATTTAAAGCAATTTTACTATTATCGGTATTTCCTTTTATCGACCCTTTTTATTAGGTTTCAATATGCATCATCGTCATTTTTATTAAGTTTCAATATACACCGATCGACTTTCTTCTCTCAATGTGTCCTGCTTCTCTCATTACCTATAGGTTTCTACTTCAATCAATAACCAAGCGATTTTGCTTCAATTATACTGTTATTCATTTTTTATGGTTGATTGCTCGATTTTAGCTAGAACTTCTTGTTTTTTCCATGCATTCCTTTTTTACTTTTTTTGTAACATCTAAGTTTTGATAAATAAAACTTTGGATGCAATTATATGAATATAAAAACTTGAGGAACCAAATCTGCCACAACTTCAAACTCAATTGTGTACTTACAATTTAATCATGATGTGTGCAGATAGTAATATTAAATTTTGATTAAAATTAGTTACATGGATTAACTTTAGAAAGGGTAATCACAAAGGGACTAAAGTATACAAAATATGCAAGTGTACCTATCAGAATTTAATATAGTATTTATAAGTACTGGGTATCAATCAATGTCAAGCAAGTCATCTACACTCAACTGATGTGCATACTAAAAATAAGAAACTCTGAGTGAGTTATAAAGTATAATTTAAATCAATCATACAAAAGATTTCATAATACATATATACGGTCATTAAGACAAAACTTTACATACTTTACTTTTCAAAACAACTTGAAAACATGTGATAACCATCAATTCCTTTACACTGTACTGCCCTCATGGCTCACGGCCATGTGCCGACAAGTACCGCTTAACCGTCGACTCCCTTGTCATTACTGTACCGCCCCCATGGTCAACGACCATGAACCGGCGAGTACCTGGTCAATGCCCCCATGGTCAACGGCCATGAACCGACAATACCGTTGGTCAATGCCCCCATAATCAACGACCGTGAACCGAAAATACCCTGGTCAATGCCCCCATGATCAATGACCATGAACCGACAATACCGCTAAACACTTTTGGGAGGTTGCGTGGACCTCACGAGCAACCGCCGTCACCCAAGCAACCGCCGTCACCCAAGCAACCGCCGTCACCCATCCCAGTTGTACAACCGTTGACGAACCACAAAAGCTCTTACGGAAAGGGCATAGCCGTAACTGTCATCTTGTATAAGTAACATTTGTCCCCAAAGAACCTTAACAAGCTGGTACACATTCCCGAAGGAAATCTGTTCACTTTCTTTTCGTGAAACTTTCTTTAACTTACTCAAAACTTGACATATGGTATGCCTTTGTTTATGTATAAAAATATAATAAACGTTTGCCATAAAATATCTTTCCTTTACTGAAACATAGCTTGACTATATATATCATGCATTAAACATAGCTTGACATATATATCATGCATTTGTTTATTTGTATGAAAATACAGTAAACGCTTGCCATAAAGATATATATCTTTCTTTACTTAAAATATACTAGCACGTATTTTTTGCCCTTGTTTATGTATATAAAAATATAGTAAACAATTGCTAATAATATAACTGTAATTTACTCCAAACGTACTTTTGCCTCTTGATATGCCAAAAATTATACATGTTTTGCATGCATAATAATCCCCATATTATGGTACTAATTGACTAATAACCTTGCAAATGATACTTAAAGCGTTTATATTTTACAATTGAAGGTTATTCGGTGCCCCAAGATAAACAGAGCAAAAACCAGCTTAAAACATGAAGAAATCAAGGTTTTGGAAGACCAAACCCGAGCATTGACCCCCAATAAGTCAAACCAGGTCAAAAGAAGTCAACACAAGGATCTAAAAGACAAAACAAGAGGCAAGAAGGGGATGCACGGCCGTGCTTCCCATTGCACGACCGTGCAATGCCCAACTTGCTCTCCAAGGGTCTAGTACACTGTCCCGTGTACCCTGTTTGATTCCCGAGGTGTTTGCACGCCCGTGCAATCCAATGCATGGTCGTGCATTGCTCATTTTGAGGCCTATAAATAGATGGCTTGGGTTCTTCATTCCATACACCTCAATACACCATTCCATACCTCAAGATAGAGAGAATAGTTCGTTTCTAGTAGTGTTAGTGTAGTAGTAGTGAGTAGAGGGGCTCTTCCTCCTTGTTTCACAATAAGGGAGCCTACGAAACTCAGTGTTACGCTAGCTAGTATGGTCATTCGTGGCTAAACTTCTTGTATTGCTAGGGTGAAGATGAAGTTTGGTGCATGTTAATGTTTGACGTATTAATCTAGTGGTATGTTTATGTCTTTAATTATTCGTCCTTAAAACCACCATTTGGTGGGCTTTTATTATTGTCTAAATCCGTCTTTATATTTGTGAGTGTTCTTGATTTTAAAGCGTAAGATCGTAAAACCTTTTTAATCAAACTTCTTTTGAAACTTGTACGTCTTTATACAAGCAGAGATTGATAAGCCAAGGCTTGGCCAACATTATTAAGGTCGTACGTCTTTATACGAACTTATTATGCGACCAAGAATTGGTGAACTCATGTTGGGAACGGTACGTCTTTATACTTGGTTCTATTGTTACACCGCCCCTGGTGAGCAAAATATAATCACATATTTAACCTTAATACAAAGCATTTACGTTCGATGTCTCAAACCAACTCGGAGATGACCATTCGAAGGGTTGAGGGTAACTGTTTTCCTTAACAGGAGGCACTACTATTTTAATTTAAAGATTTTAATTCGTGAATCAAATGTCGTGAGGACGAGGCTCTAGCGGTGACCCGGGTCACAAGTTTGTAGTAGTCATATCACTAGATTAGTCAACTTAACATTATCACGTACCAAGCGGATTCAAAGTCCAAAGAAATACTCTTCGTGACCTGATCATTTCCGAGATATTTACTTTCTTGCTATTTACTATTCTGTTCGTTACATTTCTGTTACACACATCACGCACGTTTTTACTTTTCTATTTCACAAGTACACAAAACTCACTCACTAATTAATCCGGCTAAACGATAACAAAAGTTGAGTATTGGAACTCGACCGTGTCCATTGGTTCTTACCTAAACTATATTACGCTGCGACATGTACACTTGCATATTGTGTGTGTTTTAAGTTAAAGTAATTATCATTTCATAAATTTATAACCTGATCTCGTGAAACCAATATCTCTGAATATTAGTATATTATTATATTAATATTTACTTATAAATAACACGCATCATCTCTTTTAAACTTTTCACTAAAACATAAATTTCACTTTGTTTATTAATATAAAATATGTAATAAACACTAATCACTAAGTATGCACACCACCCCTAAAGCAAGTAAAAAAGGGATTATAACTCACCTGATATACAGCCTACTGTGGAAACTAAAAAGCTTCGGGCTACACGAGTGCTATGTGATATCTGCGAATACAATACATGAAATCGGTTAAACTTGCTAGTGTCGGTTGAGACTCTCGAGAGTCGGCTGATAGTGTCGGCTGACACTCTCAAGAGTCGCCTGAACTTGCGTTCAGGACTTTGTGTCATGCTATAGGAGTCGACACTCCCAATATCTTTTTTCCTCGTCGAGTGTCGCTACTTGAAGGTGGCGACACTCGATTGTCGGCTCAAGAACACTAATCCCATACAGACCCGTTTTTAGTCCAAAATCATAACTTTTACGTTCCAAAACGTTCTAATCTTAACCATGAAGCTAGATCTATGGGTTTTAAACATAAACACAAGTAAAATCTGACCTTTAAGTTAAAAATCCATGAAACCTTAAAACCCATTTTCAACGAAAAACTCAGATTTGGACAAGTTTCTTACCTCCAATCGGCTCGTTTCTTTAGCAAAGCTTCATGTAACTACCGGAGAAGAAGAATGTATCGATGTTGGAGCAAAACCGACACTTTCTCTCTCTAGGTGTTTCTCTCTAGAAATGGGGAAGAAGATGGAGTGAAGAATGAGGTGTGGGGAAAGAGGGTTGAACTCTTGAAGGCTCCTCCGCCACCTCAGGCCCACTAGGCTCGATCTCAGCCCACGATCCGACTCACTAGTCTCACCATTTTCTAAGGTTAAAACCAGCACCCGGTTTAGTGGTATAGTATTTCTACCTAGGGGTTGCTAGCCCAGGTTCAAATCTCACAATTGTTTTTTATTATTATTTTCCTTTTTTCTTTTTATCCTTTCATCTTTTTATATTTCTTTTTTAAAATTATTTCATTTAATTTATTACTAACTTCTTTAACGAATCTGTCCTTACGATATAGTTTTTTTAACAGTTTCGCTTTTTTATGTAAATTTTATCTTTGTTGAAAATTCGTTTCGGTCTTCAATTTTTGAACGGTTTCGATTTTTTTTCAACAATTCAATGTTAATTTATTAAATTGTTTTGTTTTTGGTTTAAAGTTTTGAATTTTCTCAACGTAAATTCATGACTTTACACGTTGTTGTGTTTACTTTAATCTAATTTTTTTTATGAACTCGGCATACATTTTTTTCTGTAATGATTTTAACGATTAAATGTTAGATCGTGTTTACACTGCAACGTGCTAGACGTGAAACTTTTTTCTATCTACACTTTATTCTTAAAAACAACGTCGGTGTACAATCACATTCTGCCATACGAAATTTCTTTTATATTATTTAGTTCACTAAAGCATTTAAATTGAACTTGCTTTGGTTTAGTGGTAAAGTCTTTCAACCTTGGGATTACTAGCCAAGGTTCAAATCTCATAATTGTTTTTTTTTGGATTATTTTCCCTTTTTCCTTTTATCCTTTCATCTTTTTATATTTATTTTTTAAAATTATTCCATTTAATTTATTATTAACTTTTTAACGAATTTGTCGTTACGATGTAGTTTTTTAACAGTTTCGCTTTTTTATGTAAATTTTATCAATGTAGAAAATTCGTTTCGGTCTTCATTTTTTAAACACTTTCAATTTTTTTGAACAATTCAATGCTAATTTATTAAATTGTTTCGTTTTTGGTTTAAAGTTTGAATTTTATCAACGTACATTCACGACTTTACAAGTAGTTGTTTTTACTTTAATCTAATTTTTTTATGAACTTGGCATACATTTTTTTTTCTGTAGCGATTTTAGCGTTTAAATGTTAGGTCGTGTTTACGCTGCAACGTGCTAGGCGTGAAACTTTTTTCTATCTACACTTTACTCTTAAACACCAACGTCGGTGTTCAATCACATTTTGTCACACGAAATTTCTTTTATATTATTACTAGGTTAAAATCCCATATATTACACGGGCACAGGTTGAATAAATAAAATGTTATATACTTAGTAATAAAAATTTTATATTTTTAAAAACCCGTGTTATACACGGGTTTAATAAACCAGTATATTACATCGGCTGAATAAAATATAATGTAATTTGTTAACAAACACACTCGTCAAAATATGTTTTTAAAAATGTAATTTGTCATGACAATTATAAGGTCTTCTAAGTTAGTTTTTAAAACAATTTTTTTTAACCGAGTATTAATTTTTTTATTTAATTGATAAATGTTAGTTTATATTAAGTTCATTTGATTGATGATATAATAACTATTTATAATTAAATAATAAATATACGTAATTAGATTTATATTAAAAATCTAATAATAAATTCTTTTAATATCATTATTCAATATGAGAGAGACGAGAAAAAAATGATACAAATGAACCAGAAAGTGACACGTGTCAATATAATATCTATTAATATAAAGATTATTATTTAATAGGAGAAAAAAATAAAAAAATTAATATTTAATAGAAAAGAGAGACAGAAAAATAAAGATAAAGAGTAATAGTCCTGATAATTTTCCTTTATTATATAAGTATAGAATAGTTCATTCAAACGTTATCATTCTTAGTAAAGTTGGATGTCCGTGGCTACAGTGCCACCAACCATCCCCTTTTAACTCTCCCGGTTCTTATCAGAGGCAGATTTCGATGAAGTCTCTGACCTTTTCAGATCTTCGTCTCCGTCTTCTTCAAGAATAGCAACAGCAGTGGCTGAGAGGGTAGGGTTTGGGTGGCGGCGGCGGCGGTGTTTCAGCCCTGTTGTTGGTGGTGGTGGGTGCCAGGGACGGTGATGGATCCACTAAAGGTCACTTCTTTATTACCTCAACCTCAATCTTGCAACGGTGGAGCTCAACAATGGCGGAACTAAACACCAAATACGATCGCCAACTCAGGTTTTGTTAATCATTCTTCACTATCTCACTTTCATTTTTCCTATGTATTCGTCCCTTTTCTCTCCCCCTTTCATACCCTAACTGATGCCAATATTGCCTCCCTTTTCAGTTTGACCTTTTTTCAGGTACCCTTTAATTTTTCCCCTTTTCACACACACACGCACGCGTAAACCAGACATTTCTGTTTGTGAAATTTGTAAACCTGATTATGGAACTTTTGCTATTCTTCATGGGTTTTGATTATATGATTTGTTCATGCTAATTTTGAAATGGGGTATGTGATTTCTTGGGTGAAAAATTTGGGTTTGGTTTGAATTAGTAGAATTTTATTGTTAGTTGTTAAATTATGGGGGTTAATTGCAGATTCCTATTTGGGATTTTGTGCATCATACATCTCATACCTATATCTAGCTTTATTCAATATGATTGCCTGATTTTGATTAATCATCCAAGCCGCAATAAACAGTAAAGATACAAAAACTCACTCATATGCAATCGGTAAGGTGCAGAAGAAGCTAATTATGAAGTGGAAATACATTTTTAGTGGCTTTCAATCCATATGGGCTTTTAATTCTCACTGATTTTGCACATAGCAAACGTATCCAGGTTACTTTTTTTTTAGTCTTTCCTAAAAGCCTGTATATAACCATGTTTTCATATAATTAGTTGTTATTATCTTATTCAGTTTTTTGTTCTGAATGTTTGCGTAATGTCTACCAAGTTTTTGGATTATGTAATCGATAAGTTGATGTCTTTAAAGAGACTTGAACTTGCAACCTACGGCTCGTAAAATTCACTGATTCCACTTGCTGTTATATTATCCCTATGATGTGAACATTACATACAACTTATTGCATTATTGTAACAACATGAAATGTGACAACTATGGCTTTTACTGCAGGTTCGGATTGCAGTGATTGCACGTATTTTTAACACATATGGACCTACGATGTCTTGGCAACTTTGTTTCATAGGTAAAGTTGAAGCTTTTTTCCTAATAATTTTCTTTATTATTTAATAAATGATATAGTATCACTTACTAATTATTATGATACCTAGTTAATTAAATTTCTTAGTGAGATAGCTTGGTTTTGCAGGCCATTTGCAAACAACCAATGACAATTTATGTTTTCAATATGTCTCTGACTTGGTATGCTTCTAATATGTAGGATAGCTGTTATTAAGCTTCTTAGTTTAGTATCAATTGTAAGATTGTCTGAGACTTGATTGCAAATTTGAATCTGATAGTATTAAACTGGCATACTACACTGCACGTAATAGATCTCCGTCGTCCTACTTCTTTCCATCACTTTAACCCTATCAGGTTCATTGATTTGATTAATATATATTTATTTCATCTGTAGGTCTCACATGATTTTTATGGATTTTGCAGAAGTTTCATCAAAAGTAGAGGTTATCTAGGGATGATGCAGAAATGAAGGTGAGGGTCTTGGTTTAAAAAAGCGCCATGAGGCGACGCTCACCAAAACTGCGAGGCGCTCAATAAACAAGAAGCGCCGCTTCAAGCCTGGAGCGCGAGGCGCCATGAAGCGCCGCTTCATGTGTTCTTGGCTTAAAATCAGTTCTAAAAACGAAAAACCCATTAAGGAGTAGAGGCTGATCAGTAAAAATCGCTTCACGCGGGCCCGGATTTTCGGAGCTGCATTCGTGTCCGCAGGACGTGCGGGTATGCACGAGTTGTAGTCGAAACCCAATTTTTCGCACCCCCCCTGCGCGAGGGTAGGACTAGTGGTAAAACACATCATGAAGCTTCAAATGAGTAGTGAAGGCTTTACCTTATAAACAACACCTCATTTTGTTCCCAAACCGATGTGGGACAAGCTTCTACCACTTAGACATTCATATGTGATTGTGAATATATGATATTAAAACTATGTTTTGTGTTTTTTATGATTAAGAAGTGAAGTTTGTCATGCATAATATATTTTTTATTATTTATTTTAGTTTTAGCGCCTCGCATACGTGAAGCCCTCGCCTCACGCCTGAGGCGTGGCGCCTCGGATTTTGGGACCGAAACGCCTCGCCTCGCCTAGCGCTTTTTTAAACCAAGGTGAGGGTATGCCGAACACCGATTGGATTTCTGTTATATGCATCTTTAAAAATTGAGTAACAAAAGTCAGTTTCATCTCTCAGTTCATGCAAGTGAATGCTCTACACTACAAATCCACGTTGCCAAGGGAAACAAGAATGTTTCATGCGTAGTTGGACTTTTGTTTGGTTGCAACATTAAAGTCAATCCGCACCTTCTGATTGAGAACTTAAAATTGAATAAGTTTTGACAGAATTGCTTCTTATTGGATCAATTTTGCAGTCCGAACTAAGTGACTTTATGGTCTGATGTATGGACCAAAAAGTCAAAATTCAGTTGCTATGTATTAGAAGTTCATATTAAATTGAAATGGTGAATTGCTTCAAAAGTTGCATATTGGTCCGCTGCCGTTATAGATAAACCATAACCTAAATCGACCCATTTACATGTAAACATGTAGAAATTTCCACTTGTAATTTGAAAGTCTTCTAATGATGTTGTAACTTTTTTGTTTTTTTTTTCTGTTATTAATCAGGTGGTTAAGGTTCTACTTGAGCCCATGATCACTCCTGAAATTCTCCAACAGAATCCAGTAAAAGGTGAATACAAAGCCAAAAAGGAAATTGCACTCAATAGAGCTGCTGAGGATGCATGTAACAGTAACACTCTTCTAAACAGCATTAATGCTAAAAACAATATATCTCAACTTGATTGTGTTTTTGGAAAATCTTTTTGCAGGTGGGAATGTGGTGGTTTCATATGCATCTTTACATCAAGATATCAAGACAGTTATCAATCTGTCAGGTCGTTATAAGATTGAAAGGGGCATGGAGGAGCGTTTGGGAAAAGTTTATTTGGAAAGACCTAAAAAAGATGGTTTTATCGACATCAAATCCAAAACAGGTTAACCATTTATAATTAATAGAGGTGGTAGAATGGGTGGGTTGGTGGGTTTGAGTGATGGGTAAATCCGGAACGGGCTGGGCCAGGTTGACCCACTAACTTTTTTTTCTCCATTTTTTTATATTGTTAATGCATTAAATATGCCAACTAAAACCATGTCATTGTAATAATAATCTAACTTTTTTAATATGATGATTTAGGAGGTGGTAAGCACTAAGAATACACTTGGTCAAGTTTTGACCCGTTTGAGCAGCTTCCCTTTTAGCTAAATGTTTTTAATTGATAAATCATAATCCTTATCGCTCCGCTATAAGTAAATGGGTCAAAATGGCCATCTATAACAGTTACAACTATTTTTTTTGCTTATCTAGGAAAATTGTTGTTTCGTGTGACGAAGGGAAGTCCAATGGAACACGAACATGCATGACGCAGGACTTAAAGTTGACCAATATTGCAGGGTATTGCCCGTTCATTGATCAGTTGATGAAGTCATTCAAGTTGAAGATGCTTTGGAGTTTGCCAAAGATCATACCCAACCATGACTTAAGAATCATTCAAGGGGCTAACCATAGTTACACTGACAACAAAGATGAATTAGTTTATGTTGTTTTGGACTTTTTAAAACACAATTTGCATAGGGCATGATCCTTTGAAGAACCATGTTGTCTTTTAACCAAGCTAAAAATTGATTTTTGATTGTAACTGTAAATTTACTTGATTAGCCACAACTTTAAATTATGATTATTTGTTTTTCTTTAGAACCAACGGCAACGCTCGGGTACCAACTCTAGTTTAAATTAAACTTGCTTTGGTTTAGTGGTAAAGTCTTTGGGTCAGGTTCTAATCTCACAATTGCTTTTTTTGGATTATTTTCCTTTTTTAATTTTATCCTTTCATCTTTTTATATTTATTTTTTAAAATTATTTCATTTAATTTATTATTAACTTTTTTAACGAATTTGTCGTTACGATGTAGTTTTTTTAACAATTTCTCTTTTTTATGTAAATTTTATCAATGTTGAAAATTCGTTTCGGTCTTCATTTTTTTAACGGTTTTGAATTTTATCAACGTAAATCCACAACTTTACACGTAGTTGTGTTTACTTTAATCTAATTTTTTTATAAACTTGGTATTTTTTTTTGTAGCGATTTTATCGTTTAAATGTTAAGTCGTGTTTACGCTGCAATGTGCTAGGCGTGAAACTTTTTTCTATCTGCACTGAACCGTCGCAGCTCCATACTTATCTTTTACGTATTTAACGACGTTAATGTCACAACCGCAACACCTGTTGCGAGATTCGCAAACGCACGAACATAATTATGTATTTAGCATGTTAATATCACTGTACGCCCCGCCGCAACACACGGGTCTTATTTCCCGGTCTAAAATAAGAAAAAACCATCGTAGATAAGTCACATGAATAAAAGTCTATTATGAAAGATTCTTGGTCACCAAATATTACATTCACTAGAAAAACTTAATGCATTTACCAAATTGGTATTTTAACAAAAAAGGGAAGATTCAAAAAATAAAAATTAAACCCTGTCTGTCAGTAGCCTGTCTCAACAAGCCTCTAGTTTACAAAGCAGATCTTCCGTCACTTTCTCTCTCACACACACACGCAGAGGGAGTGATCAATGGCAGGTCCGAAGCCATCACAAACTGCCGCCACCCACCACCACTCCTTCGCTTCCAAGTTAATCCTCCTCCTCACTCTCCTCCCAATCACACTTGCCGCCTTCGCCTTCGCCCTCCAATGGCGCGGCGGAGGTGTTGTAGACGTAGACGATCCCATCTCTCACTGGTCACCGCAACACAACTCCCACAGATTCCCCGGCATGGACTCATCGCCGCTTGCCACCGTTGTTGACCACCACTCGTCCTCCTCCGACTGCCTCTCCTTAGGCCAATCGTCCTCTCCGTCCTTCCCTTACTTCCACGATTGGAAGTTCCAATATGAATCCGATCTCAAACCTAAGGTACAGTGTCTTCGATTTTATTTCATTTTTGTTGAAATTTGATAGCAAGTGAAGCGACTGACGTTCAAATTGGTGGATCTGGCATTAGCTTAGTGATTCTATCTGTATGAAGTCTGAATTTGAGATGACTTAGGGTTCATGTGTATGATTCTTCAAGTGAAAGTTAATGTAGTTAGGGGTGAGAGCTATAATTTTTACCGTTTATACAATTTAGGTTGATGAGAGAACATGATTTTGCTTGTGCAGTTTTGCAGATGATGAATTCAGTTATTCTATATGTGCTGTTACATTAAAATACTTTTTCTTTGGATGAAAAATTCGATTAAACTGCTAAGTGTGATTTAATGTTGGCCGAGTTGATATGATATTGTTTGTCAATTTGGGATTTTAGGCAACCCTAATTTGCTAGTCTATAAATGTAATTCCCCTGTAATTGTAACTCTAACCACCTCAAAAGAAATAAGATTTTCCTTAAACCCTAATTTCTTTAGCCCTAAGACTTTCCTTAAGTCGGTTTAGGGCAACCCTAATTTTCATTAGTGCAGCGGTGGATGTAGGTCAATTTAGACCGAACCACGTAAATCTTGTGTTGTTTTTATTTCAGTTTTTTGAGTGTCTTTGTGCGAATGTGTGTGTGTTTGGATCTGTTGATTGCGCAATCATCACCGGTCACCATCGCTGATTTCTCATTTCGCCTCCGGTCGGGTCAACATGCTGGTCAACGCAGGTCAAACAGCAGCTGCTGTTTGACCAGAAGCTGATTAAGTTCAGTAGAGATCAGTTTTCGACCAGAAACGAGGTCTGACCAGATTCAGTCGGGCTTGACCAGACTCAGTCGGGTTTCACCAGAAAAAGTCAAACATAAAAGTTCAGAGATTTGAATAGCCATGATACCCGATCGCTAACTAGTGGTATCAAAGCTCAAGCTCGTTTCTCGTTTTTTAGATATCATGGCAGAAGACGGGAATATGATTTTGGGTTATATGAGCCTTGTGTGCAGAAAAAGGTTACCTTGGTAGAGTCAAGGAAGACACCTAAAGCACAGAAAGAACAGACAAGAAAAGGACAAGTTGTGGTTGAATAGGAAAATGGAAGTTCAAAAGATATCTCTGACAGTGGGAGCACAGAGGTTGAAGATGTTTCAACTCCTCGAGTTCCATCTCTATTGCTACAGTGAGTCAGGATGGTAGAGATAAGAGGGTAAGGAGATCCAGAAGAGTAACTGGAGAACCTTGGTATTATTTTGAAGCCGTCAGTGTAAAGGATTTGTTACACTGATAGTGGGCTACGAAGAAGAGATGGGGTCACTAGAAAAGAATAGAAGTTGGGTTCTAACAAAGTCACCGACAGACATGTTTACAAAGGTGGTGATGTTGGATAAGTTGAATATGTGCATAGCATCAACCGGCCTTCATGGATAATTGAAGAGAAGGCGCTGCGCTAGTTCGGTTTGAGAGAAGATTACTGACTTATAGAGACGGAGAGCTGCCTCCAAGTGGGAGATTGTTGAGTATGGCGGCTCATTAGAGTTGGGCAGCCGGCGCTAGATTTTTCACCATTAGGAAAGAATCATCCTATTTTTGGCAATCGAATCAGCAACATTTCTTTAGCCCTAAGGCTTTCATTAAGTCGGTTTAGGGCAACCCTATTTTGCTAGTCTATAAACATAATTCCGCTGTAATTGTAATTCTTACCACCTCAAAAGAAATAAGATAGACTCGCTAGTGTGGTTGTGGATGTAGGTCAGTTTAGCCTGAACCACGTAAATCTTGTTCGTATTTATTTTCGTTTTTTGAGTCTGTCTTTTTGTGACTGTGTGTGTGTTTGGATCTGTTGATTGCGCTATCACCACCGGTCACCATCGCTGATTTCTCCTTCCGCCGCTGGTCAACGCTGACCGGGTCAACCTGCTCGTCAACACAGGTCAAACAGCAGCTGCTGTTCGACCAGAAGCTGATTAAGTTCAGCAGAGATTAGTTTTCGACCAGAAACGAGGTTTGACCAGATTCAGTTGGGCTTGACCAGATTCAGTTGGGTTTGACCAGAAAAGTCAAACATAAAAGTCAACAGAAAAGTTTAGAGATGTGAATAGCCGTGATATCCGATCCCTAACATTCTCTGCCATTAAGGCTCATGTTGGCTACAGTTTCTTCTGTAATTGGGATTAAAGTTGTAATTTGATAATATTGAAGTTGAAGATCCTTTAGTACTTTTAGATGGATTTACAGTTCTATTTTTAAACCGTTGTATGATCGAACATACTCAAATTTATACTTAGTCTTAGTTCTGGGTAAAGATTATACATATGGAAAGCAGCTTAGGAGTAACAGGATACATGGTTGTGATACCTAAACTAATTAACAGCCCTCTATTGTGTTTTATCTATTTATGTTTAATTCCACTTATGGAGTTTAGTGGTGTAAACTAGCAGAGCCCGAGCTCGCCTAAGCCCAAGCTCAACTCGTTTAGAGCTCTATTTCTAAAGCTCGAGCTCGGCTCATGATTAGTTTTTCAAGCTCAAGCTTGAGTTCGAGCTCATTTAAGCTCGGCTCGTTCAAGCTTTTAGCGAGCCGATCTCGAGTAGCTCATGAGCAGGGATCGTCTCGTTTACACCCCTAAATTGAAGTTTTATGATTCTGCACGCTCACACTTGCCGTACTCGTATTTGATTTTTTTTTTCTGCATCATTGATAAATAATTCTTTTTCATTGCTGTGACTTGTTCCTAAACAGTTTTTGACCTTTTTCTATGCGAACAGATATGTGTCACAACTAGTACGTCTGCTGGGTTGGATCAGATCTTGCCTTGGATGTTCTATCATAAAGTACTTGGGGTTGGAACATTCTTTCTGTTTGTTGAAGGAAAGGCTGCTTCTCCAAGTGTTTCAAAAGTTCTTGAATCTATTCTTGTAAGTTTCGATTCCTAGCTTTCTTTTGTAGAGAAATCTTCTATTAAATTGATAATTCCATATATTTACAATGTATTTATGTTGTATGAAGTTAGGTACGGTCAAGTTTGTGACCTAAAGTTTGTTTTTGATTTTAGGGGGTCAAGGTCATATACAGAACAAAAGAATTAGAAGAGCAACAAGCTAACAGGTCGGTATTTTCTGCATGTAACTGTTTGATTTTAGATTGTGCCATATGTTCTAGCTTTTTTATTCATGAAACCCTCAACTGCAAATGGCTCAAAAATGGACCCAGTTGTTTGAAAAGGGAATTGTTTTACCATAAACATATTTTAGTTATCGATTGTGTTTATATGTTTGTATGACATGTAATTTTCTATCTTTCTTTGGCATCAAAAGTCGGATCTGGAATGAGACGTGGTTGTCAAGTTTCTTCTATAAACCATGTAATTATGAGCTTTTCGTAAAGCAATCACTTAATATGGAGATGGCCATCGTCATGGCAAGGGTATGCATATTATTCTTCTAACAAAAAGATCCGTCATTTTATCTTTTTTTGCGAATGTTAATAATTAATGACATTTTTTCTTGTGAAATTGCTAGAATTCAGGCATGGACTGGATACTTCATCTTGACACTGATGAATTAATACACCCGGCTGGTGCTGGTGAATATTCTCTAAGGCAGTTACTTCGTGATATTCCTAGCGATGTGGATATGGTGGTCTTTCCAAACTATGTATGTTTGCACCGGTTATTATTGTTCTTGCAATGCTCACTTTTGTTTGCTAGAATTAACAAGCAAATGCGATTTTAATGTGTGTATGGGGTTAAGTCAATCTGGCAAACACAATTCAATAATCAGTACCTAATCCAATGATCAAATCAAACATAATACTTGACTTTTCTTAGTTCTAGTTTATAGAGTTGTTTCATCATGGGAATAAATTGTTACGTAATCATGGAAATGCTATCATTAACTATATAATTCTGAAATTACCATCGGCATGCTATTAACTTATAAGCTAACAGCTGACATTTGCTTTTGTCTTTCCATACAGGAGAGCAGTGTAGAGCGTGATGACATCAAGGATCCGTTTATAGAGGTATTTTACTTGTGTAAAAAACTGTTATTTCTAATGTTCAACTATTGTAACCTTAATGTACTTTCATATTTACTACATATGCTTGAACTGGAATGAATACACGTATGAAGTATTTTTTTTTTTGAAATGATTTAATTAGGTGTCAATGTTTAAAAGGAACTATGATCATCTTCCAAAGGACACATACTTTGGCATGTACAAAGAATCTACTCGTGGGAATCCAAATTACTTTTTGACTTATGGGAATGGAAAATCAGTTGCTCGGGTTCAGGATCATTTAAGGCCTAACGGTGCTCATAGATGGCACAATTACATGAAAACTCCAAAGTAATTTTTCTTCCCTTTTACTTTATAACCTTTAGAGTATTAGCCAATAGTTATGGAGTGTTTGGATACGCCCTTTAAACTTGATTATGTGATATTAAATAACTTATATCAGACAATTAGGTGTGGCTAGGGTTGAAAACAACGTGGGCCAAGTTCGAGCTCGCCTAACCTTGAGCTCGGCTCGTTTAGAGCTCTATTTCTAAAGCTCGAGGTTGGCTCGTGAGTAGTTTTTCAAGCTCGAGCCCGGCTCGTTATTTATTAATATTTTAATTATTGTATTTATATGTTTTATAATCATTTATATATATATATATATATATATATATTTGATTATTTATAATTATAGTTCTTACATATTACATAATATATACTATTTAGTTATTTTTATCATAAGTTTATATATAATGATGATTATTATATAAATACATATTTAATACATTAAATAAAAGTTTTATAAATAAAAGACTCATTTAGGCTCGTGAGTCGGTTCGAGCTTGATATGTGAAGCTTGGGCTCGAGCTTGTTTATTAAACGAGCCCAATATAAGCTCGAGCTCATTTAATCTTGGCTCGATTCGAGGCTTTAGCGAGCCGATCTCGAGTAGCTCACGAGCAGCCCTGCTCATTTACACCGCTAGGTTTTTCTTCTGTTTGAAGTTGTGATAATCAGATAAACAAATGTTGGGTGTTTGGCAAATTATGATTGTTTTAGGAGCTAAATAGATAAAATGACCAAAAAGGACATGTTTGTGTGATGATTTTACACAGGGAGATAAAACTGGAAGAAGCTGCTGTTCTACACTATACATATGCCAAATTCTCTGACTTGACATCAAGACGAGATAGATGTGGCTGCAAGCCTACTAAAGATGATGTCAAAAGATGCTTTATGTTGGAATTTGATCGAGCTGTGAGTTCATTAAATTATTTCTTTTAATTTGTCTATAACCAATTGAGTTCATTAAATTATTTCTTGTAATTTGATTGATTCAGGCATTCATAGTTGCTTCAACCGCAACAGAAGAAGAAAAACTAAACTGGTAAACCTTTTAACTGCATAAACTTGTAACTACAGAGACTGTAAAACTTTGATCTTGATTATGCTTGTCACTTATCACCAGGTATCGTGAACACGTGGTGTGGACCGACAAAACAGTAAACATGAAACTGTTAAGGAAAGGGATTTTAACTCGGATATATGCTCCATCGGTAAGAATTAGACTTTTAAGGCTTTTCTTAAAGTAACTAATGTGTTAATTATGACAAAACTATATTATTACAACCTTCAAGGGGTGGTGGTAAGCACATGATTCTTCTCTAGCAGAGTTAGTGCGAATCCTGCTTCAACCGGTTTCCTGTCATAACCTCTGCCATTGGTTAGCAGGGTATTGATGGGTCCTGTGAGCTTTCTAGTAACTGGTTCTCATGGTTACCCCAAAAAAACAACTATATTTTATTATAGTAATGATACAAATGTTTGACTAATGCACTTTAGGAGTTTGTATACATTAACATACACTTTGGGCAAGTATCGAACTGTTTAACCCGTTTGACCCATTCCCCTTTTAGTTTGACCGGTTTGTGTCAAAACATAACCCACATGGTTTCATTTATTGCTAAATGGGTCAAATTTGCCACCTCTAGAGAGTTGCAATATTTGCCTTTTTGGGATTATTATGAATTTGCAACATCTTTTTTTCTAGATCAGTTTTTATGTCAATGTTATACTTATGTCCAACATTATTATTACAAGTAAATTGATTGTATTTGCTAAATTTATTAATATATAAACATTCTTTGCCTAATTTATTGATATACAATATTTGACATGCATAATTCAAATATTATTCAAATTGAATTTATTTTTATCAATTTTGATACAGGTTATCATTGAGGGTTTGAAGGAATCGGGTGTGTTTACCTCTGTGATTGCTAAAGCCCCTGCTACTCTCTCACGGGACACGTTCTTAGCTTCCATCGAGAGTAGTAACTCTTCGAGGACTAGTGGGGGCCGATCACAGCCCCCGAGAAAGATAAAAAGAAACACAGAGAATCAATCGCAAGCAACTGTTAGGAAGGTTCTGGAAGCTACAGAATTTCACCAAGTAGCAGTGCCACCATTGTCTCCCCCGGGCCCCACCATGGAAAACAACATCGTAGCCGAGACCAGATAATTCAACGTGTATAGAGTTGACTTTGACTTGATGTAAGTTGACTTTTCGCTTGATTTTGATGGCTGTTCCCGATCATATTAGCCAAGCGTGCAGGCAAGTTGTGGGGCGGGGTGGGGTTTAGAAACATACTTGTTACTCCATTTGAGTTTTGGTATTATGTGATATGTGTATAGATGTATTTAAAGTGTGAAGTAGTTTAACTTTGATCAATACATATTCATCTTCTTGCTTGCTTAAGTTTGGTGCCAATTCTTTGATCCCTATTTGGCTCGAACAAGCGTGCTTTGTACTTGGTAGGCTTGGTTTATGTAGGGTGGTTGAGATCTCAAGCACATGTGCTGGATTCATGCTCAACTCAGATCGAGTTTGATTCACATAGGATAGGTTTGGTTTGGTGTTCTTTTTGTGTTAGGTTTATGTTTTTATGGTCCTAAAATACAAACATAGAATAGTTTTTTTTTGGGACATGTGTATGTTTGGAAAACCAGATTAGTTTTAAAAGAGTTGATAAATAGAAGTTGTAAATTTAAGAGAAAATTGCCAAAATGTATATTTTGACCCGAAAAAGTGGCAAAATGTATATTGACTTTTCAAGTTTTAAAAAATATTCAAATCTAAATCCCACCAATAGCTAGGCGACACATAAGTAAAATTAATTTTGAAGGCTTAAATTTAGCCGGTAAAACTTTAAGATAAAAATAAAATTTGAAGGCTTAAATCCACGGCACCAGCCTTGCCGCCGCCAACATCCACCCTTAGCAACCTCATCAATAGGTTCCAAGCGGTGGGCCTCTCCGCCAAAGATATGGTGGCACTCTCTGGTTCCCATACAATCGGACACGCACGATGTACAACTTTCAGAGCACGTATTTACAACGACATCAATATCGATGCTCAATTCGCCAATTTATGGCAATCAAGCTGCCCATGTCCAACTGGCTCCGGCGACAACAACCTAGCACCCCTTGACATTAAAACACCGAACTTTTTCGATAACAGTTATTTCCAGAATCTAATCAGCCAAAAGGGTTTGCTCCGGTCGGACCGGCAGCTTAAACACCGGGCTAAAGGGAATCTTAGCCGGTAAAACTGTTGCCGTTTAATAGGTTTTACCCGGCTACTACGGTAACACGTGTCAAGATGTGATTGGGTTTTGAAGTTTAACGACTAGGCTTGGGCCGGTATGGGTTTTAACGGCTAAGTTTTAGCCGGGTTAATACACGTGGGAGGCCCCCGGTATTGACACGTGGCCGGCTAAATTTAAGCCTTCAAAATTAATTTTACTTAATAAAAGAATTTAAATAATGCAAGTTGTAATGGTATATTTTCTGTTTTTTTTTTGTTAATAAAAGAATTTAAATAATGAAAATTATTTAAAATTTAGAGTTTATAATAAATATATTTTATATTTATGATATATAGTTTTCCTAAAGTATTAATACAACAAAATATGTAATAATAAGATAAGATAATGTTACCATACTAGCTTTAAACCCGTGTGTTACATGGGGTGAAACGTTAAAATTATATTGATGAATATCTTAATACCTCTTGCAAGCGGGATAGCATCACTTCATTTATGGTGGTATACTCCTAATTTTGATTTACACATGTTAGTATTCATGTCTTTTGATTTGGAAGACCTGAATAAGACGACAACGTGTATTTTGATTTACTACTTTTGATTTGGAAGACCTGGATAAGACGACAACGTGTAAGGTTTGTGAAAAACACACCTAACGTAACAAAATAAGAAGGCCAAGAAAACGTATGAAAGTAAGGGGTAGGTGACAAAAAGAGAATACTATATCAACGAAATTAGCAAACCCATGGTCGAAGAAAATAAAGACTATATAGAAAGCTGACAGAAACAAACATGGATATATAAAATGGACATGAATAACATGTATCAAAACTAACTAAAGAAACACAGTTGCAGCAGCTTAAATATAACATAAACGAACATCAATCAGAAGCAAACAATCTAAATCAAAATCTAGGTACTATCACATGATTCCACATCTAATATTTTAAAAGCATTAATACCAAATTAAAGTCTAGATACCATTAGTGAATTAGTAATGTAGAAAGTCAAAAGCTCAAAAGTAAGTGATGTCCTAACCATTCGATTACCCAAAGCTTGGTTTTAAAATTTGATCTGTCTTATACATGCTGAGTCAATTAGTATCCCTAATAACTTACAAATAAATTTAAATGAATACATAAAGGAACATAAATGAACGAACGTAAACAAATGTCCATGATTATAAATGAACAAACAATGCATGTGTTTATGTTTATTCGTTCAATTAAACAACCATGTTAACATGTGTTCATTTTCATTTTCACATCTATCAAACATCCTCTATCAGTACTAAAACTTCCCAGATCCATCTGACACCGAATACTACCTTAATTCAATTCAATGGTATCTTGAGCATTTCAAACTCATTAAGATGCAAACAAAGACCAACTCAAAGATCTAATACATGTTTGGGAGATACCCTGTTTGAAGCTGTAACTTGTATTTAAATTCGACCAGTAAACATGTGTCGTTAAAATCATCCGATCAAAGCCATGAAAACATAATCAAAAATATTATTCCTGCTTCACATTCTTGGAATCAGATCTCAGAATCAACAGAACAGATTTTAATATGTAACCACCTATAACCAAAAAAATGTGATACATTATTAGTTTCAGGTCATGTTTTATCTCTAACGGGTCAAATGGGTTAAAGTAACAGACTTAATTCAAAAGGAAGTGCGTTACAAGTAACATCTGTAGTATGTAGTCTTTAGAACCATGTGAGTTGTGCCTACAAAAGGAGAACCTTGTAACACCACCGCAAGAGATTCCTAACATGTGCTTATTATGCGTCATTTAGCTGCTGTTTTAATGAGCTGATGTTTGGGCATAAAACTGCAGTTCATATTTTAAGCACTTTGTTGATCTTACATAATCAATTATTAATGATTTTTGCTTTGTAAAAACGTGAAACCCAAACCAAAATGACGTAAAAAAAAGCAATTCATTAGATTTATAAGTATTGGTTCACTTTCATTTCCATTGGCTGATTTTGCCTTCTGAAAGCAATTGCTTTTTATGCATCAGGAATAAGTCAAATAGTGACATATACAAACAACTGGAGGTGGTGATTTCTACCAATTTACTTGAAACGGGTCGATTTGGGTTGCATATTATTTCTAAACGACTGAGTGGATCAATTTTAAAAGCTTACCTAAATATGAAATGGGTCAAAGGGCCAAGTAAAGTTTTTAGAATCTTATTCAATACATTAATTTTTATTAAATTCAAGAAGTGGCTAGAGATTGTTGATGGGTCAACCCGCTCCAACCAGTTTTGACCGGTTACCCAACCCATTTTGCCATAAGGATGGGGTACCAAAAGTACACATAATAACACCTGAAAGACCCGACCAAGAGTCCTCAACCCCTTAGCTCTTGCAAGTAGTTCCTCCTTTTTCACAGTATTATCTTGAATAACCTAAAACACAACAAATATAAATATCATTCACATTAACAACTAAACATTTAACAACGGCTTGAACAGTAACGTACAATCTGTTTTGCGTTTGGTACAACAAATATTGTTTTCTTCTTAGACATATTGTTTTGGGCTTTTGTATCAGTTTGGTTTTATGTTTCTAACCTCTGTGTTTAGGGTTCGACTCCTGTTAGTGTGTTTTTTTTTGCCCATTATATTTTAAGCTTTAAGGTGATTTGGGTTTTCATTGTAATTAATTATGAATAGTAACTAAATGTATGGATTATAGAGCAATTCATGTTCAGGTTGTTCTTGATGTTTGCGTTTCCATGTTTTTCGATTGATTAATTATGATTACTAAATAAATTTATCCCTTGGCGGAGAACAGCAATGCCATCATGATCAGGCTAGAGAGGAGGAATGCCAAATTATAGGTTCAGATATTTTTTTTCATGGAAAGTATCATTGATCCAACTTATTAGGGGGTGTTTGGGATTTACTTATTAAACCTATTTATTGACTTATTACTTTTTTGTAATAAGTTAATAAGTTATAAGTGTGTTTGGATATGGTAAAATGACTTTTCAAAATAATTTTTAAAAAAGGGATAATAAGTTGTTTTTAAGAAGTTACAATTTTTGCCACCACCCCCTTAGTATGAACATGCAATGCTATTTGCCACCACCAAGATTCTGCAAATTCAAATTATACCAACGATTCTTTATGATATTTGTTAATTCAAAGTTGTTAAAATATATATTTTTTTGTATTTATGTTATTTGTACCTTACTATACCAATGATAGCAGATGTATTTATTGCATACTTAAATTCATAATTATTTTTATTTAATTATGAATTGTATGAATTCATCCTCAGGTTGTTCTTCATGTTTGCGTCTCCCTATTATAAGGTTCAGGCTTATTTAGGTTCTTAATGTAATTAATTATGATTACTAAATAGGGTTATAGATTATAATATGTGGATTAGAGTACTTCTCTCATTATTTTCCTTTTTTGACATCTATCTTTATTTTGTTGTTTGGTTTTTTGCTGTTTGGTTTGTAGTTGGAACTGCTTGAGAACCTTTTATGCTTTCGTTTAACATTTTTTATCCTAAAGTAAGTTTGTTTTTTTTACTATCTTTTATTATTACTATGATTGTCTCTAATCTTATGTTTCTTTGTCTTTTTTTTTACTACTCATATTGTGGATGATATACTGCTTAAGGCTGCTTCTTTGATGTTCATTAGGGTATATGTGTTAACTTATTATATTTTTCTTTTTTATTATTATAGAATATGCCTATTTTTCTACATTGTTTAATTTGTTGTCTTTACTTTCTCATGTTTAAGATTGATGTCAAATTGCGTGTAGATTGTTTTTGTAGTCTCAACTGCTGCTGCGTTTGTGATTCATCATGTGAAGAGCGGTCGATGGTTGTTTTTTTTTTGCATGTGTTTCTTCGTTTTCTCATTGACGCGTCTTTGAAAGATGGACATTCATGTTTAGGTTGTTCTTGATGTTTGCATTTTACTGTTTTGGTGCTGTACAAATGGTGTTGATGGTTTTAGGTTTAAGATGTTTTGGCTTTTCGTTGTAATTGCTTATGATTAGTAGATAAATCTATAGATTACAACGTGTGGATTATGACGGTTCTCTTTATTTTTTCGTTATTATCCTTTTTAACATCTACTTTAACTTTGCAGGTTGGTTTGTAGTTGGAACCGGTGGAGAAACTTTTTTGGTTTTCTTTTATCTTAAGATAGGTTAGTTTTTTACTATCCTCTGTTATTATTGTGATTCTCTCTTTTTATGTTCCTTTGTTTGTTGTTGCTTTTTATGTTCGATGTCTTAGTTATCATGCAAACACAAACAAAGTAGTACATGTATTTGCTACTTTTCAATACACCACTTTTGTAAAATAATCACCAGACAATACTTATCTAACTTTTGCTATAATGTAAATTTCAAATAACCCGTACACATCATACGAGAACGGGTTCATTCCCGCTGCAACGTGCGGGTGAAAAAAACCTAGTTATATACATATATAAACAAAAAGGGGGAAAAGGGTTTTAAGTATACAACCATTTGACAAACACGGATAAGTGTAGCTTCAATATCTACCACATTGAGCTTCCAAAGGGAATCAATCATTACTTTCTTGTGTGACTGCATGTATTCTTCAAGTTCCTCTTCTGTGTACTTCCCCTCTGCACTCTACTTGTCACACCCCGTCTAGGGCGGAAACACGGGGCGTGGCCATGGACGATGCTTAGTGAGGGCCAACCTGTAATACCCTGAATATTTTCATAACGCTCGACTTTGTAATTATAAACGAGTAAAATGACTAAATGAAATTTGAGGTTTAGATGAATTTTTAGTGTTATAAGAGATCGTTTAATAATAATAATAATAATAATAATAATAAAATATTATTATTTTGAAATTTGCTCCGTTTTTAACGAAACTTAGGTCGACTTGTAGGGAAAAATAAGCTCGTTCCAACGACATATTCGTAATTTTATAAAACGCCATATTTTAAAAGTTATAAGACAAACGAGGTAATCAGTTGAATTAATTAGAATAATAAAATAATAAAAAACAAACATCAAACATATATAAGTTTGACGTCACAGTGACGTCTTAGAAATTTCAATCCCACATCGATGCAGATAAAAAGTTGAGCAGCTTCCATCCTCTATATATGTTTATTTAGATTATAAGTTTTTTAGTAACGTATAGTATAAAGAGAATCCCGAGATCTTAATCTTTTGGGTGTTGTTAATAGTTGTTTTGGAGTACAAGTAGGGAGACTCTACATCAACATGTTGTAGATGGTTTTCAGGTATATTTTCGTTTAAGTTTATGTTTAGTTAATTATTAGTTATTTTTATTATTATTAGGCCTTAGGGTTATTGTCAGGGTAGGTATTGGGTAGCCTAGCTTTAGTTAAGTATGAACTGATCACCTATGCTTAACCAAGACAGCGTTAACCAATATCAACCAGGATAATAATAGACCTTAGGATTATTGTCATGGTAGATATTGGGTAGCCCACATTTAGTTAGGCAATGACTGATCACCTATGCTTAACCAAGACAGCGTTAGCCAATATCACACCAAGATAATAAATAGTTAGGCGTATCCTAACCTAACTCAGGGTTACTGTATCAGGACGCAGAAATCTTCAAGATAAGAGACGAAGCGCTGCTTTCAATTAGGAACTCAACTTTAAGGAGAATACATTTATACTTTTTTATCAAACTGTACAAATGTTTTATGTCTTCAAAATGGCATGAAATTGTTGAAAACATCTAAGCATAAAGGTAACTTACAGAAAGCAACTTGCCATGTTTATATGTATGGTTTGATCAAATTCATATATATGCCATAGCGAAGGTAATGACATAGCTAGCTTCATACAAATTGGGGAGAAATAACGTTACCGGAGGGTACCCAGAGTTCTGGGAGTTTTACCCATTTGTATTCCAGTTGTTAGGGTATAAATTGTGGTAGTGTATGATTATTTTATCGTAAAATATGGTTATATGAGTTGAACGATATCATGCTGCAAAATGTTTTGTGTTTTATAAATGTAATTCACCAACTTTCGTTGACGTATATTTTCAAAATGCTTTCAGGTAATCATTAATAGCTTTGAAAGTAAAGTAGTGGTTTAGGGAGGATATACCCCTATATTTCAATATACCTTACGTAGTTTTAGACCAGCTAGTGATGACTACATCACATAGAAGTATGACTCTCGTGGCTCGGGATATTATTAAACAATGTTGTAATACGAAGTATAAAACTTTGAATTTTCAGAACAAGGTATTGTAAATTATTAGAGGTTTTTAATTCCCCATGTTTTATGAAAATGACAGTTACTCGACTACAAAAGTCGAGAATTTTCCTGAAACTCAGAACTATGTAATTTCCGCTGTGCAATAAAATGATTATTTAAAACAGGTACCAATCTGAGTCGCACGCCCGAGGTGTCATTTCTCGGGGTGTGACACCGCCCCCCCCCCCCCCCCCGATTTTTCGCTCAGTAGTGTTAATTTATACGTATTCGACTGATTTTTCGCTCAGTAGTGTTAATTTTGTATGTATTCGGCCGAAAATTTTATAGTTCCGCCCTCCTCTGATAGGAAAAAAGAATCCCCCCCAACGTTTTTCTTCATGCTTCGTCACTGAGCTTGGCGATCCATGGTGTTCATAGCCTTTGATTACAACAAACGACTTCTAATACATTCATAATCAAATGTTTCAAGTTGTTACAAGAAAACATAAATTGTTTCCATATAGTTGTTACATGCCAAAGGCACAGTACTTAAATTCCAAAGTATACGGTTTTTCATACAACAAATTTGTCGACTATGACCTAAATGTCCCTAGGTTATACCGAGATGTCTCCAAATGGTGTTCTACGTGCGTGCATGCCCATGCACCATGATTCTAGTTACCTGAGAAATACATGTTAAAATGTCAACATAAAGTTGGTGAGTTCACAGGTTTAAGTAAGTAGAAAAATATGTTTCCTTCAGACTACGAGATTTCCCAGTATGTTTAGCATTGTTAATCAAACAATACTTATGTATGTGCATTGTTACCATAAGCCACCATAACCGACACTTGGCGTTTGTGTATGAACCCGTCACTTGACTGAGTTATTGATGTGCCCCGCCCAATGTTCTGTCATGAAACATTGTAAGTGTATGTATGGACAGTATGCACCCGCTTTGACCTCTAGTCAAGTTTAGCGCGACTAACCACAGGTGGGGGTGTCAACCCAAATAGATCTATTCATGCGTTCCACGTCTGAACCAGCTAACGGTTATAGTGTTCCCGGGGACTTATTATGACAGTTCGTACTCATGTAACAATCAGTTTAAGTACTCGTATCCAAATATGAGCTATGTATTCTCTCCCGTATGTTTAAAAATCATTTAAACCATAGTAAAAGTAGGGATGTGAAGACTCACCGTATCCAACGATCTGGCGAGTGATGATGTATGCAGTAGTCCAACAAGTATCCAACCTATCCGTACCCTAAATTATTTAAGACACCTTAGGTCCTATGAAGTTGTTTAAGTGTGGATTGGTCACATGACCAATCCTCTAAAGTCTCGACCCTTGTCTTGTAATAATCTATAAAGGTCCGACCCGATCGCCTTTGGTGATATAACTTGTCGTTCAAGTTGTTATATTTATTAAAGTCCCTTTAATAAATATTATGGTTTGGTCTCGTAGTTGTTAATATTTCATTTTCGGTTTAAGTCATTCCTTATGATAATAAATATATTATATATATTTATTATAAAATAGTTTTGCAAGAATTATAAAATAATAATTATATTATTTTATTTTCCAAACCTAATTCTAGTGGTCTTAATAATTCATATATATATAATTATATAATTATTTTTCACAAAACCATTATATATAGTTATATGGACGCATGTTTATAAAGATAATTTTATAAAAACCCTCTTTGCATGTAACACCCCTTTAATATTTATAACAATAAATTCACTATTATTTGTTATTAATAAGTTATGTGTGTCATAAAATGAGTTTAATGATTAATAATTTAATCTAACCATCTCTTTTAAAATAATAACGAATAGGGTTTATAGCTCAAAATTTTTAACCGTCGACTCGCTCGTTAAAACCAGTCTTTGTATATTATTTAAAATAATAACCGGTTATGACCGTTATATCACCAACTAGTTTAATGTTTAAATAAAATAGCCGAAATGCTCACGTAAAAAGTTGAGGAAAGGTGACGCAGTTTACACGAGACCCGGTTTCTCCACTTGACGTCCCGTATCACCCGGTTAGCTCCCGGATTATCCCGTATCACTCGGTTAGCTCCCGGACTAACCCGTATCACCCGCGTAATCGTAACCCGGTACTCGTAAAGGAGAATTGAAGACCCGTAAGAGGTGGCAGAGCTCGGTTCTTGTCCCGCAAAACCCGTAACAGTGGTGAAATAGGCTCGAAGCTGTGGTGATCGGGGTGGCGGTGTTCGACGGTGGTTGTGGGGGGGGGGGTGTGAGGTTGTCGTCGGGTTTGGGGTGGGGCTGTGGTGGTGGTTATCGGGTAAGGGAGGGAGTTGCGAGGGGTGGCGTATGGTGCCTGGGTGTGATTACTTACGATGGTGGTGGTAGGGGTGGTGGTTCATGGTGGCAAGGTGGTGGTTGGAGGAGATCGATGGTGCTATTGCTGTTGTGAACCGAGAGGAAGCAAGGGATGAGGAGGGTGGTGGTTTAAGTGGTGATGAGGTGGTGTGGTATGGTGTTGTCGTGGAGGTGCCGAGAGAGAGGGAGAGAAGTGAGGATGTGAGTGTGTGCTTGGTGGTGGTGTTTCACGATGGTGGGGGTGGTGGTTTATGGTGGAGGGTGATCGGTGGTGGTGGGGTTATTGTAGCTCGTCGAAGTGAAGGAGGGAAGGATGAGGGTTTGGTAACTGCCGAGAGAAAGGAGAGAATGAATCCATGCATCTTTATAATCTTTCATTTGGTTAATACCCACCATCTTATATGTCTCCATGAGACAACTTATCTCCCTCTAAACACACATGTTGGGAACCAAGGAACAAGGAAACCAAAGGTGTTTCTTGGTTTGGTCGGCCGAGAAAGAGTGCACGAGGGGGAAGGGTAGGGTAGTAGGTGGTGTAGTACCCGCTTATTTAAGTCCGGTATAATATCCGCGTGCAGGGGCGAATCTTTGTTGGGGCCCATCCCGATTTTTCGCTCACTAGTGTTAATTTATACGTATTCGGTCGATTTTTCGCTCAATAGTGTTAATTTATATGTATTCGAGTGAAAATTTTATAGTTCTGGCACCCCCATGATAGGAAAAAAAGTCCCGACCCCCCCGGGGGTTTTCTTCAAGCTTCGCCACTGTCCGCGTGGTACTCGGTTTTTAATAGTCGTTACGTGTCGGGTCTAAAAGTATATGAGTTTAGTAGTTCGGGTAAAATACGTGTCCGTCTAATGTATTTGAATTATATTTCATTCAAGTGGGTATTCTCTACTATATATAAAAAATATAAATAGAATGTTTCGCGGTGTCAAAATATTATTTTTAGTTTATCATCAACGCGATGTGGGGTTCGATGTGTCTCGGAAATGTCTAGTATTTCCTGTGTAGTTGGGTAGTGGTTGGACTCTACTGGACCGGGTTTGACCTAATTAATTAAAATTAGTCTAATATGCAAAGTCTCGTGTAAATATATTTAAATAATTACGTGCTAAAATTACAAGTTGTCACATCCTCCCATAGTTAGAAGAATTTCGTCCAAATGTCTTGTTGAATAACTGGGGATACTTTAGTTTCATTAGATCCTCGTGTTCTCAAGTGAATTCTGGTCCACGTTTAGAGTTCCATTAGACTTTCACTATGGGGATGTGACCTGGTTTTAGTTTCTCAATTTCCCGATCCATGATTTCTACTAGTTGTCCCACAAAGTGGAGTTTGTCGTCGATTTGGATCTCCTCAAGTGGTATAACAAGGGTTTCATCTAATAAGCACTTTACAGGGAATGTGTCGTGTATACCACTGAGTTGTTGCGATGGCTTAAGTCGGTAAGCCACAGGACCTATTCAAAAGGTCTGATGTATCGGGGATTGAGTTTACCTCGTTTCTCAAATCTAATGACCCCTTTCCGAGGCGAGACTTTTAATAGTATGCCGTCTCCAACTTGGAATTCCAAGGGTTTGCGTTCTTACTTATGAAGTTCATATTTCAGGGTTTGCGTTCTTACTTATGAAGTTCATATTTCTCTTACACATTAATTCCCTTAATGTCTCGTCTCAAGAACTATTATTGACTTCTTTGTCAATGTGAAACTAGTCATCGAAGTGAATTTCCTTTGGTTGTATAAGTAACGAGTCTTTAGACAATCGATCCTTGTACTATGCATAATTTATGTCGTGCAAGCTGCCGAGTTTCCTAAGGCAACTTGAGTTTATACGCCATGGAACCGATTCTATCCAGAATCTTAATTGTTCCAATGTATCCTAGGGTGGTTTCTCGTTCTTGCCAAAAAAACTATACTCTTTTTGATGACATCTTATGACAGAACCTTGTCATCAATTTGAAGTTACAAAGGTTTCCTTATGGTAGTCAACATAATATCCTTGACTACCTTTGATTGCTCAACCGTGTCTCCTACTCCAGGAGTTTCATCAACCCTTAAATGGTTCCCGAAGTGCTAAGTTGGCTACTCCTAACTTAGTCCATTATGCGAGGATTGGCGTTTTCGTCAATATAACTTTGTGTAGTGTGCAATTCGCTATTGTATGATATTCAATTTCGCGGTAGCCGAGCATTCTCGCTTCCTATTAGAATCATCTTCATAAGTCCTATGTGTATCCTCAATAGTTTGAATCGCTCTTTCTCTTTGACCACGTGTTAGAGAGTATTTAGAGATGCTCACTCACAAGCTTGTTCTTATGACTTTCTTCCATCTCTTGGGAGTAAGATGTCTATCATTATCAAGGATAATGATCATGTGCTTTAGGTCTAGCTAATACTTTGACATACAGTCTAGTTGACTCTTCTAGTTTTGAAATCTTCCATGTAAGACAATAGTGTACTGATTTCTGGTCAATCGAATTCTTAATAACCCACATGGTTCCTGATGTTTTGATGTGTCTTCGGCACTGATTATGCAAATCTGGACGTATAAAGCAATTTTTTTCTTTATACTTAGTAAAATTTCTTAAAGTCCTTGTACATTTTGCCCGCTCCTACAGGTATGTAGTACTTAGACTCGAGCTTTATCCGAACTTGATTTTTCTATGATGCCTGTGCAATGAATTTATGTCATGGTCCTGAGTTAGAGAACTTCATTACTTAGGTTCCTATTTTGATTCTTCTCCACCAAGAACCCATTCTTAGAATCCTTTGTTGTCCCTTAGGTGCATTCATCTTTTAGGACTAATACCTCTAACACATGTCCTTTGATGGTGTTTGACTATTTCCCTAACTGCTTAATGAGTTAGGTACTAAATTGGTTTTATTCAGGATGATAATGAATTTACCATTCATATTCGGGGAATGATTTACCTTTTATATTCTGACTCGAAATGAGTATTTCCTACTCGGAGCCTTATCGGAGACTCTTGTGGTCGAAGATAATGAGACATTCCACAATGTCTCTAAATCTCAAGTGTATAATACTATGGTTCACTACTAGAAAACAGACCTTTAATGACACGCGAATTATGACACGCACAGTGTGTGTCATAAAAAAATGTCATTTTTACTAAAAACATTGACACACATTTTTGTGTGTCATCTTTCAGTGTCATGTTATGTTTTCTAAATCCCGCCCCTTTCTAGCGCCCACATTTTTTCAATATATTCATCTCCATCTTTTATCCACATTTTCATTGCAAACACACATATATGTTTATCCAGAGAAAGAGAGATCGAGAGGATCAGCCACCTCCGACGACGAGTTCGGCGGTCCCCAGCGGCTCAGCCGCACCCCTCACAGCCACGGCGGCGAATGGCGGGAGACGGTGGTGGTCTCCGACCCTGAAGTGGCGGACGACGAGGGTTAGGGTTCGAATCACTCTGATGTTGTCTCAATGTAAGCTGCTTTGTTTCTGATTTGTTAGGTTTTGAATTCGTTATATATGCTCTATCAAGTTTGTTTCTGATTTGTTACGTTTTGAATCGAATTACACTTTTTGTTTGCAGACCCCTTCTCATATATTTGCTAGGCCCCTTCAAGGCAGCTTTCTCTTCATGAATCTTTGAACCATTGCCCTGAAAGATTGCCCTAAATTTGTTCTCGTGAATACCTAAACACTTCTCGGTTCTTAGACATCTGTATTGATCCTCGTTTTGCCTTCCAATCCTCGTTCCTCTTGGTTTATTGTTTGGTCTTCATAACAGATTTAGGGTTGTTGCCCACACAGGTATGATTTGCTTTCACTTTAAGCACCTAGTTTTCATTTGCTTTCAGTTTTAGTTCTCGCATAAACAAGATTACTTCTTTTGTCATGTATTTTTATTGTATGATATAATTAGGCTAGTATGTGGAAGCACACCAGGTGCTTGATGATTTGTTCAGGTGTGCTTATTTATTTTCTTCTAAAGAAATAGATGAACTTAAAAATGAAAACAACCATCTTAGATCTATTGCCACATAAGGCTGCATGTTTCGTTCTGTCTTTGCCTCTCATATTAACGAACAGAGAACTTCTTTTATGGCCGGTTAATTGCGGTGTTGCTTCTTTTCTAGTAGATCTCTAATTGATTGGGCAATAATTTTTCTTAATGTAGGGAAAGGAGATTGCAATGTGACAATGCTTATTATTGCTTCATTACCCCTGATACTATAATTTATATTAGTTGATGTATTTGAGTTAAGCTAAGCTGTGTTGTGAGCAACATTTATGCATTTCGGATGCCTAGACGAAAGGCAAAGAAGGATGAATACAGATGTGCTGCCAGAAAAAAATGCATTCATTGACCAAGATGGTATATGCTTTTGCTATATACTTTTTTATTATAAGGATTTTTAATTGGCAATGATTTAGTGGTCCGGTTGTCTTGAATTTTTGTTAAGAAAGGTCTTTGTTTAATGTTTATGAAAATTAGATGTTACTTTTTGGCATTTTAGAATCAACATTTGAAATTCTTAATTGGCAATGATTTAGTGGTCCGATTTGATTTTTGAAGAATTCAATAAGTTTTATATTCTAATTCAACTTCTTTATTTATGTAATTTTATTCATTTTACTTTTTCGGTTCATGCAATTGGTATTGACCTAAACCAGAAAGCTATACTTATGAAGAATATTAACTATGATATTCATCATATAAATGGAACAAAGAAGTTCTCCTTGCCTCAGCCAGCCAACCGATGTTTGCATAATTGATGCTGAACATGATTATGAACCTAATGCCCCAGCCGGAAGGCCTGACAAGTCATCAAAATCTAAAAATGAAGAAGCTTCCATGTATGCTTTTAATTGTAAACAACCTCATTCTCATCCTTTACCTATAAAGCTCGTTAGTATCACGTCTGTTTAGAGGTGGTATTTTTGACCCGTTTTCATGTTCTGGTTTGACTGAGTTTATATGCTCAGAACATGACTCAAGCTACTTCTACTTACAAGCCTTTGATCTGCATGACTCCAAGTTCAACTCCTTTGCGCTGGGATCGACAAACAATTCAGTTTTCTGTCAATACTTAGGTAATGCATTAACTCTTTTTTTGTTGGATGCTTGTTTAACACGTTGAAGGCTAATTATGTATGATAAATTTCATTTTCTGAAAATGATAGTAATCCAAATGCTAAGAACTTTGCTAATTTCCATCAAATATACATCTTTGTAGGTGCCACCATTTTTTATTCGCCAAGTGTTCACACAAATTTTCACTTTCATCAATGTCCAATTATTCAACAGGTTTCACGATAGCAAAGATGCATCCTGCTGAACATTTAGAGAAAAGATTAGGGATGTTGAGTATAATGAGGAAATTTTGTATGTAAACATTATTTTAGGAAATATTGTATGAAATATTGTTAACTTTTGTAATGTTTGTTAGTATGTTACAAAACAGATTGTTTTGCTATTTATGTACTTTATTTTGTATTATTAGATATTAATTATTAATGTGAAAATTAGTAATTCTATAAAAAAATATATATTTTTTAAAACAGCTAAAGCCATGACACACATTTATGACACACAAATGCACGTCATAAATAGATGACACACAAAATGCGGGTCATCTTCATTCTTGACAAGGCCTTCCTTGACACGCATTGTGTGTCGTAAAGGCGTGTCATAAATGTGTGTCGTAAAAGCATGTCATAAATGCGTGTCATAAACAGATGACACACAAAATGCGTGTCATCTTCATTCTTGACAGGGCTATCCTTGACACGCTTCTGCGTGTCATCTACCCCCTTTTATGACACGCAATGCGTGTCATTAAAGGTATATTTTCTAGTAGTGGTTCTAAACTTTTTATCCAGAGATAGTGTCGTTCTCTTTTTCTACTATGACTTGACAAAGCACAAATGCAATGTCATTGTCCTTTTGTCTTAGCACATAATCGATACTTTATCATGATGCGTCTTATTACTCGATGTAGTCGATTGCATTCTATTGGGGAGAGGTGAATCTTGTGTATGATATCACTCCTGTTCTTAGTAAACTGAAGTGTTATCCCTTGATTATCTTACTACTAAATCATTATCAGCGATGCCTAAATTCTGAAAATTTCCCATGCACTGTTGGTAAAAGCCAACAAACTTAAGAAATCTTTCATTCTCCGTGGGTGTCTTAAACGTTCTCCACCATTTCTATTGATTTACATGAATGCCTCTCATTCACATACCAAGAAAATGTATTTCCTGAAGTCGATGTTCGCATTTAGAGAATTTAGCGCAAAATTTCTCCTTTGCGAAACTTCTAAGACAAATTTACGAAGGCGTTCAAGATCTTCCTGTCTTGAATAGTTTAAGATGTCATAACGCCATCGACTTATCTAAATAGGGTTTACAATTTGACTCCTTAAAGTATGTAAACACTGCAAGTGCGTTGATTAATTCAAACGTCACTAGAAATTTGTAGTTTCAATATCGAGTCCTAAGGATTGTCTTTGTTATGACGTTCTACTGAATTCTCAATTGAAGGCATCTTCTCTTAAGGTCGGTCTAAGTTGATCCTTGTAGTTGATCTATCGGTTGTTGGTCCTCGGTAGAGGCTACCGGTTCTTTTCTTGTTATCTCGTGTCGTCCTCAGTAACTAAGGCTTACTTTAAAGTCTAAACAAATAATCTTTCTTGAGATATGTATCCCTAGTCCAGTAGTTCTTGTAACTAGTTGGATAATCTTTGCATTTCAGTGGTTGCTAATTGCTAGGGGAAGGTTTTGGCAATTCTTTAAAAACACCTCTTGGTTAATCTTGCATAACAGGAATGTCAGGTACGTGCTTTTCCTTGAGTTACTACCTAGTCATAAGGTTTATAAAGCTTGACTCTGCTTCCTCAAGTAATTCAGAGTCTTTACATAAATCGATTCTTCTAGCTTGCTCTGGATCCTTTCGTTTAGTCATAAGTGTCTCACCGTTCGATAAAAGGGTCCGAACGATCCTTTCCTGACACGCGGCTCTGATTTGCCTCTCGGGTTGGTTAATCCTTACTTTCAATTAGTTTGACAATCATAGGTATCCTTTAGACTACTAGATTCTTGATCGATTAAAATTCAACTTGGTTGAATATATTTATCAACTCTAGTGTCAAACGCTTCTGGTGTAAACTGAGGGTACTAAACATCTCATTCATTCCATCATTGGTTTGAGTATTTAAGGTTCATAATCCTAATACATAACCTCCAACATAAGATATAGTTCACATTCCTAAGATGTAAAAAAAGTCTTTCTGCTAGCCAACGATTTTTGTTCCTAGCTTAGTTGGTAATCTATTGTTCTTCGTTTAGCATCGAGCACATATGCTTGAGATGATTGGTGCTGTCGTACTCGAAGCATGCTCTCTTGCATTGTCCCTTCATGTGCTCTGCCTTTTAGCATAACTTGTGCAATTCCTATAATGACGATAGTTGCATTCGTGGTACTTTGCCCATTACCTCGTGTATTGTTTCATCTTGTGTACAGCAGTCCCGTAATTCTGTGTTGTCTTTTGCTTCTTGTCATTCCGAGTCTTCTCATTGACAAGTATTTTTTTTTGCTTACTCCATCCTTAACTAAAGCTCTAGTTTTCAACAACTCATTTTGTTAGGGATCATGCCATTAGAATAGCGTCTACCAGGGCGGTAGATTTAGCAGTCATGACTGTACTATGAATTTGAGGAGCCAATTCCATGATGTACAGATTGACCTTCATGGCTTCCGAGGTTACCATTGGAGGTAGTAGGCTCGATAATTCATGGAATCGGTTTGAGTATGCTTGATGTTCGTCATCAATCACGGTTAGATTCTATAACTCTGACTATATTTCACTCTCATGGTAGTATCCTTTAATGAGTAAAGTATTGAACTCATCCCAAGACATCAAATTTATAATATTGTTGCCTCGGGTTTGTTCTTAAGCATTCCTCCATGCTAATGTTTCACCTTGCAACGAACGGGTAGTGTACCTCACTTGTTGGTTGTTTAGAACATCCACTGATGTTGATAATCGTATCCATCCTTTTTACCCATTTGAGGGTTTTAGTGATTCCTTCCATTCCATGAAAGTCCTTTGGTTTGTAGGACAGAAAGGTTCCATAGGAACATCCTTTCTCGTATGTATGAGTACGGGGTTTACTAGTCACCATTCGTTGTCGTTCCGATACTTTTGATGGCCTCAATGATTTGTGTACTAAGGGTAGCAAGCTCATCTACCATTCCGTGTATGACAAGTGGATCTACGGGTGACAATTCATCCTCTGAGTCATTTGTATTATGTTGATTTGTTCCTTGGGGTGACATATTCTGTAGGTATGTCAACGTATTGGTGCCCATGTCGTACCGAGCACCAGGATGATGTAGTAATAGATTAAAGTCTATTATATTCCCGTTAATACTTTGAAGATCCTTTGCTTCAATGCTTTCAACTGCCAACATGCCTAGTCTGGTACAAGGTTTCTTGGGTAACCATGGCATAAGACTATCACAGTCGAATGGAAGTGTAACCCTAATGTCTAGACTCAATAGGGTTCAATAGGATAGGCACAAGCCTAAGGACGTGTTTCTGGATTATAGATAGGATAAGGTAGAAAGAATATGGACTTCGTTCGTCGAGCGTCGCATATAGTATTGCTCCGGGCCACTAGGTTGTACAAGACCAAGTCCTTACTCCATTATGTGTCTCGTTTTCATGTCTAAAGACCATCTCTCGAGTTGCCAATAACTCATGGTCGGTCATGTCCTTCTTGTCGGTTGTGCGTTCCATCATTTCCTGATGATAGTAGAGATGAGTACTGGGTATGCGTGTTCCAACTCGTATGTGTTTCCAAATGTCTCACCGTTTCCGTTCCACGTATGAAACTATGGTGATGGTGTTGTCTTACCCAAGACGCGTTTGGATGGTATGTTGGTTTACTTTATAAACCTTGTCTAGTTCACTAGTATGACTTCCAATTGTATTCTCCTTTCAGATATGGAGGGTTAGAAGTCAGAGTTTGATTCCTACTACTATCGGGAAAGGAACTGTTACCGAAGAGTTCTAATAGTTCTTCCTCGTTGTGTCTTGAGAAGAGCATCAACTGCGAAGTTGATGATGACATAACATAGGTAGGTGCGTTAAGTATATAAGTATTCAGGTATACTATATATATCCATAGTTCCTGTATGTCAAGTCTAAATGCATGGTATGATATGCAATGCGCTCAACTTCCTATGGTTCACTGATTTGAACTTTATATTGTGCCGACTGTCATACCTTAGATGTAGCTCACACAACAGGATCATCCAGAAATCATGTGTATTTAAATTTACCCTTACGTTGCGCACCCGTAAGTGTAAATTTACTTACATAATCATTCTAGCTTTTCCTATAATGTGTTTCCTAAAGTTCCAAGGGTTCAAGCTTAAGGTTATAGTCTAGGCCCCCTAATGCAACATAGTTCGATATAACCAAGGCTCTGATACCAATCTGTCACACCCCGCCTTGGGCGGAAACACGAGGCGTGACGATCCATGGTGTTCATAGCATTTGATTACAACAAACGACTTCTAATACATTCATAATCAAAGGTTTCAAGTTGTTACAAGAAAACATAAATTGTTTCCATATAGTTTTTACATGCCAAAGGTACCGTACTTAAATTCCAAAGTATACGGTTTTTCATACAACAAGTTTGTCGACCATGACCTAGATGTCCTTAGGTTATACCGATATGTCTCTAAATGGTGTTCTACGTGCGTGCATGCCCATGCACCATGATTCTAGTTACCTGAGAAATACATGCTAAAATGTCAACATAAAGTTGATGAGTTCACAAGTTTAAGTAAGTAGAAAAATATGTTTCCTTCGGACTACGAGATTTCCTTGTATGTTTAGAATTGTTAATCAAACAATACTTATGTATGTGCATTGTTACCATAAGCCACCATAACCAACACTTGACGTTTGTGTATGAACCCGTCACTTGACTGAGTTATTGATGTGCCCCGCCCAATGTTCTGTCATGAAACATTGTAAGTGTGTGTATAGACAGTATGCACCCGCTTTGACCTCCAGTCAAGGTTAGCGCGACTAACCACGGGTGGGGTTGTCAACCCAAATAGATCTATTCATGCGTTCCACGTCTGAACCAACTAACGGTTATAGTGTTCCCGGGGACTTAGTATGACAGTTCGTACTCATGTAATAATCAGTTTATGTACTCGTATCCAAATATGAGCTATGTATTCTCCCCCGTATGTTTTAAAATCATTTAAACCATAGTAAAAGTGGGGTCGTGAAGACTCACTTTATCCAACGGTGTGGCGAATGATGATGTATGCAGTAAGTCCAACAAGTATCCGATCTATCCGTGCCCTAAATTATTTAAGACACCTTAGGTCACATGACCAATCCCCTGAAGTCTCGACCATTGCCTTGTAATAATTTATAAAGGTCCGACCCGATCGCCGTTGGGGATATAACTTGTCGTTCAAGTTGTTATATTTATTAAAGTCCATTTAATAAATATTATGGTTCGGTCTCGTAGTTGTTAATATTTCGTTTTCGGTTTAAGTCATTCTTTATGATAATAAATATATTATATATATTTATTATAAAATTGTTATACAAGAGTCATAAAATAATAATTATATTATTTTATTTTCTAAACCTAATTTTATTGGTCTCAATGATTATATATATATATATAATTATATAATTATTTTTTATAAAACCATTATATATAGTTATATGAAGACATATTTATAAAGATAATTTTATAAAAACCCTTGCATGTAAAGCCCCTTTATATTTATAATAATAAATTCATTATTATTTGTTATTAATAAGTTATGTGTGTCATAAAATGAGTTTAATGATTAATAATTTAATCTAACCATCTCATTTAAAATAATAACGAATAGGGTTTATAGCTCAAAATTATTAACCGTCGACTCACTCGTTAAAACCCGCCTTTGTTTATTATTTAAAATAACAACCGGTTATGACCGTTATATCACCAACTAGTTTAATGTTTAAATAAAATAGCCGAAATGCTCACGTAAAAAGTCGAGGAAAGGTGACGGAGTTTACACGAGCCCCGGTTTCTCCACTTGACATCCCGTATCAACCGGTTAGCTCCCGGATTATCCCGTATCACCCGCGTAATCGTACTCGTAGAGGTGGCGGAGCTCGGTTCTTGTCCCGCAAAGCACGTAACGGTGGTGAAATAGGCTTGGAGCTGTGGTGATCGGGGTGGCGGTGTTCGACGGTGGTTGTGGGGGTGGTGTGAGATTGTTGTCGGGCCTGGGGTGGGGCTGTGGTGGTGGTTATCGGGTAAGGGAGGGAGTTGCGTGGGGCGGCGTATGGTGCCCGGGTGTGGTAGCCTACAATGGTGGTGGTAGGGGTGGTGGTTCATGGTGGCAAGGTGGTGGTTGGATGTGATCGATGGTGCTATTGTTGTTGTGAACCGAGAGGAAGCAAGGGATGAGGAGGGTGGTGGTTTAAGTGGTGGTGAGGTGGAGTGGCATGGTGTTGTCGTGGAGGTGCCGAGAGAGAGGGAGATAAGTGAGGATGTGAGTGTGTGCTTGGTGGTGGTGTTTCACGATGGTGGGGGTGGTAGTTTATGGTGGAGGGTGATTGGTGGTGGTGGGGTTATTGTTGCTCGTTGAAGTGAAGGAGGGAAGGGTGGGGGTTTGGTCACTGCCGAGAGAAAGGAGAGAAGAGGGTGTGTGGGGTTTGTATGGATCCATGCATCTTTATAATCTTTCATTTGGTTGATACCCACCATTTTAAAATACATATTCAACATCTCTCTCTAGTCTTTCAAAGATAAAAGATATTTGAAGATCAAAGATAAAGAAGATCAAAATGTGTTTCAACTTAAAACATTCTTGTTATTCTTGTGTTTGTAATTTGTGTGGTAGTGTGTTACCACTTAGTTGAGAGAATCATTTGTAAGGGGACACTCACTATACTTGTGTATGTGAGTTAAGTATCATCACTGTCTTGAAATAGTGTATGATTGGGTTGGGAAACACTATCTTGACATAGTGTTGAGTTTGAGTTGTGAGGTTTGACATTATCTTGATATAGTGTTGTGTTTGAGAGGTGTAACAGTATCTTGATATAGTGTTAGGTTGTGAGATATTGTAAAGACTACTATCTTGAAATAATTAGTCAAAGAAGGTGATCACTATCTTTGATTAGTAAAACACTTGGTGTACCGGCGATCTCTTCCGTTTAAGACAAACGTTTTAGTGGAGCAACTCTCGATCGGAGAACCGGGAAGAGGGCGTAGAGTTGATTAGTTAACTTTCACTTGAACCTCTATAAATTTGGTTTTGTCTTTCTAACCCTTAAACTCTTTATATTATTGTTTGTTTAAGTTATTCAAGTTTTAAAAAATGTTAATCCATACAAGTTAGTTTTTAATCGACCAAACTTTTAAAAAAACCTCCCCTCTAGTTTTCTACCTCTCTTACACTGATCTTCAATCTTTTTTTCTTTTTTTGATTATGATGTGATTTAAAATTAAAGATCATTTGAAGAAAATATATATTGTCATTTTTAAACTCTCAAGAGGTAGGAAGGAGAGTTACTTAAATAACAAAGGAAAGAGAAGGTGAAAAAGTAAGTTAGTACATGTACGGTTGATGCACGGTTAGTGAGTCGTCTGATTCAATTTTCCACTTTAAAGAACAAAACCCATTGCAATGAGTTCAAATATGATTTTCTACTTTTTTTTATGAGGTGTTACTCAGTGACAAAATCAGTTTTAAATAAGTTGGTTTAGTCTTCAAAGACGGAGATGGACCAAAGCTAGTTTTGCTAAGCATCCACTAAAAGATTTGATTTTGTTGCTTTCCTATTTTAATGATCTCTTTTCCTAATTTGTGTCACCTCTCCTTTGACTTAATTTTAATTTAAAATACTTCTCTTTAAGGAGAGGTCCTTCCACCAATTTTGACTAAACGATTTAACAATGTTTACAAAAAGTTATTGATTTGCTTAATAAAAGTTTAATGCCAATCTCAATTTTATTTTATATACATTTTGGTTTTATAAAAACTAGAAAATTAGCCCACGCTCCGTGGCGGGAGGTCTCCGCGTCCTGCGGTGAGAGCAGACCTTAAACGGCTGAGGCGGTGGCATTAACGTGGCTAAACACAAAAACAAACGTGGTTACATATACGAAACGTATAAAGTTACGACGAATCGTTTGTGAAGATAAAAGCATAGATAAAAATAGTTATATAATAGAACCGATGTTTTTCAGTCGGTTTCGGTCTCGTTCTTCATGGTACCAGCACGTTACCGTCAGCAGGTATAACCCACGACACCTAAAAAAATACCCTACATTGAATTTTCTAACAGAACATCAAGAAAAAAAATAATTAACGAACAACAGTTATTACATATAATATAGGAGTTAAACTCGAAACTTTAAAAACTTGAGAGGGTTAAAGTGACATTTTATAAAATTAAAGATGAGTTATGAGATTTGAACAAAGTAGAAGGGCTAGAGTTGGTAGGTGGTTACACCACCGACACTTGCATTTAAGTTAGATTGTAATGTTCAAAGTCTTAAATGTGTGTGACATTCATTTCATAAGATTTTATTTAAGTTTGTAAAACTATATTTTATAAGCATTTTATTTTTATAAAACAATGTTTTCATCGGCGGAACCAGGGGGTCCGTTGATCCTCTGACCAACCCTCCGGGCAATGAAAATGTCCACCAAATATGGGTACTTAACGTAGCCTTTTGTTATTTTGACCCCCCAAACACCGTTAGAATACTTATAGTGACTAGAACGGTCAAAATAACATCACCGGAGTTATTTTCGACCAGCAGCAGCAGCCGTCGACAGAGGCGACGGGTGGCGACGTCGGCAACAACATAACTGAATGTTGGTTTACCTTTAACGTGAGGAGAAGAAAACGAAGTTGAAACCAGAAGATCGGTGATAGTTTGGTTAGACTTTATTTTCTGATTTTTTTTGATACATGCTTTGTGCTTTGGGAGTGGAGAAGTAAAAGACTATAAAAGTTGAGAAGATAAGTACATAGTAGGGGTAAAATTAATAAATATGATACTATTTTACAATTTAACTCTTATAATGTTTAACTACAATCTCATAATATAACTTATGTCAAAATAAAGCTAGACATAAGTTATATGGTTATTTAGTTAAGCAAGTTTAATATTGGTGACCTAGATAAATATATAGTATGGTGGGGGTTAGGTGTAGACGTAGTTGTAAATAGGTAAAAGTTAGTGTGGTTAGAGATTGCAAAGAAATCCGAACCCGATGAGAAAACCAGAAATCTGAAGCATTTGAGACGGGTATGGGACAGGTAACCAGGTATGGGACCGGGTTTGAGATTACATTTGAAATTTTTCACGGGTTTGAGATATGGTGATATACCCGTTTACTGCCCCAATTACCCGATAACATATACCCGTTTACCCGATTATATACCCGACATATCTTTCTTTCTTTTTTATTTAATTTAGTGTATATACTACATTTATTTTAAGTGTATTCATACTGTATTTATTTTAAATGTATATACCAAACATGATTTTATTTTCTTTCTTTTTTTATTTTAACTACAACTTTATATATACCCGACGGGTTTTGGGTTGAGTATACCCAACGGATATTTTTTATAGACTAACGGGTTTACCCAAAACCCGCGGGTATACCCGATACCCGACGGGTAATTACCCGATAGAACCCCGACGGGTTTTGGGCCGGGTATGGGACAAGATTTTACAACCGGGTATGAGGTTAGGATTACCTAAACCTGTCTCAAACCCAACCCATTGCCATGCCTAAGTGTGATCTTATCCTAATTAAAGGTTGTAGATTCAAGTCTTGGGGTTCCCATATTTTTCCTGGTGTTACATATTATATCCTAAACAATCTAACATCTAAATAATAACTTTAATAATATTATAGTAAAATAGTAACATCTATTAAATAATTTTTTATTCGTATCTTATCTACACTAATTATTATATGTTATTAATTTTATTTTAATTCATTAGTTTATTTGATTTTCTATTAAAAATTTTTAGACATTTTTCGTTTCTTGTATTACTTATTACTTTATTTAACTCAAGATTTACAACTTTGTTGTTTTATTTGTATTATATTCAGAAATAAATTAAAAAAAAATTCGGTTTTAAAAGGTTTTAAGATACAGAATCTTAAAAGTAACAATTACCAACTAATTTGTATTGTATCGTATTCTGCGAAACGGAAAAGTATAAAAATTGTTGTGACACTCCAAATGAAATGTTATAGTTCAGTCACTGAATGTTTTAAGTTTTTATAAAAGTTGTCAAGTGATTTTCTTATTGTTAAATGATAAACCAACAAATGCATGTAAAGAAAACCCAAAATTGTCGCCATGTAAATATACAAAATGGACCCGATCGTGTCGGGTTGACGGGTTGATTTGACGGACCCAAACTCGACCAATATATTTATTCGTGTCAAATTCATCAACGGACAAACTTAAAGTCGTGTAACGTCACTAACGTCACCGTTCCCGTATAACCCATTTATCTATATGAATCAACCAGGATGACGAGTTGTAATGAAGTTGTACACGATGTGTAACCCATTACATATGAATCAACCGGCATGACGGCTTATAATGAAATGGTTATTTATTGGCCAAGGGAATTGATTACCGTCACCACTAGCAGGTTTTTCAATTTCATTCTCAATAAGCTTAGGCACATAACCAACCATTGAATTTCTTTTTCTCCATCTCTCTCCCCAAATTTAACCTCAGCTTCCGTCAGTTTGGGAAACAAGGACTCACACACCTCATCATTCCGTCGAAGTAAATAAACCAATATTCTTGATCCATTCACTACCGATCTTCGGGTTTAATAACTCAAAATTTGAAACAGATAAAGAGATCAAGAATACGGATTAACGACTGGATTTATTTCAAATTTTGAGTTATTAAATATAGTTTCAATAATGACTAATATAGTTTTTTTTAACGCAACATCTATATATTCTAGGATAATTGGGTTTCTCCGGTGCAACACCTAGAACATCCAGGGCAGCCCACCACATGAGTAACCCCCAACTGGGTAAACCCTTTGACCTGGCCACATACCCCTTTTTTGCCGTTACCAGGATTCGAACCCAAGACCTCCACTATGGGAAGTCTTGGGACTACTATTGCACCAAATGACCAACGGTCGTAAAAATATAGTTAATAACTCAAATTTGAAACAGAATCTATTCACTACCGATCTTCGCGTTTATCAACATTTGAGTTATTATTAAATATAGTTAATAACTAAAATTTGAAACAGATATAATCTATAATGAAATCAAACTTAAATCAAAACCAAGATTTGTAGTTTTTAAAACTTTTTTAAATAATATATAATTTCACTCTCCTTTATTGATTAACTAGGTTAAATTCCCGTGTGTTACACGGGTTAAATAAATATAATTATCATATTATATATTAAGTAATAAAAAAATTATTTTTTAAAAACTCGTGTTTTTATACGGGTTGAATAACCCATGAAATACAATATAATCTGTTAACACATACACTCGTCAAAATATGTCGGGAGATTTATTAATACAAAGATTAGTATTTTCTTTAAAAAAATATTATTAATAAAATATAGAGGTGTATTTAATAAAATAGGGGTGTATTTAATGAAAATATAGAGGTGTATTTAATATTATTAATAGAAAAAAAGAGAGTGGCGGGGAAAAAATGATGATATTGAATATGGAGGTGACATGTGTCATTGAAAAAACTTTATTTATTATATAGTATAGATATAGATTTTTTGTCCGGTCACGCTTTTATATTTTCATTAATCTAACTTTTTTTCATGATATTTTTAGTTAGGTCACGTTTTATCTTTTTATTAAATCTAACTAGTTTAGATCCCGTGTCTACACACGGGGTGAACAATATCAATATTTAAAATTTTTAAATCTTTATGTATATATTATATGGGTGTAAAAATATATTACATATACTACGGATATAAACAAACTCAAAATATGTAAAAATTAATATATAATTGGGTTTCGAAAATACATTAATTACTATTTAATGTAATTTGACTTTCAATTACTATTTGATTGAAATAAAAGTTACATAATTAAATTTTAAAGTTTCTTATAAGAAGGGATAATTTAAAATAAATGCTTTTATTAGTGTAATTAATATTTTCTTTAAATATATATTATTATTTAAAGATAGAAGTGCATTAAATAAGAGAGAGAAGCGGGAAAAAAATGATGAAAATGGATATGGAGGTGACAAGTGGCACTAAAAACCTTTATTTATTATATAGTATAGATATGCTTATTCTTTTTTATTTGGTAGTAAATTATTTGCCAATTAAAATTTTAGTTTATGTATAAAACTAAAAATTAAAACCCGAGCTGCGCGGCGGGTGGGACGTATTGTATAGTAAATCAAAACGTTAAAATGTACTAAAGGAAACAAAAAAAATTTAAAAATAAAAAATAAAAAAACCTGATTAAAAATACAAATAAAAAAACATGATTAAAAATACAAAGACCCTGTGCTTTGCGGTGGGAGCGTCGTCGTTTTTTCCCCCATAAAGCGACATGAGTTTGGTCGTTATCGGTTCTGCTCGTCGAAAACCATAAAAGCGAATACCGATAGCGGTTACGATAAATCAAAACAACGAAAACGATTTTGTTCGCTCATAAGCGGTTGCGTCTATCACGATACCGCAATGGTATTTCGCTCGATATACGATAAAAAAAGTACTCGATTTTGAATACCACTATGTTTAAAAAAAACCGGAACACTCACAAAAAAAACTAAAAGCAGCCGCACATTCTGTTTTTTTTTAACTTAACGAACGAAAGTTATTACTAATGAAACAAAAGTTTTAGAAAATCAAAGGGGTTGAAAGCGTATATTCTACATAGTGTAAGGGTTGAAAATGAAAAAAAAAAAGAGAAATGGACCACTAAAATGTCGCACGTGGCATTAGGGCCAATGAACTTCAACTACTGTTAACGCTCACTTTCACGTCGCACTAGAGCCAATGAGAGAGAAATTGTAGACGTCTGAGTGAAAGACATTTTCAATTGTTGAGTTAAGTAGAAATTAAAACCTACGCAAGGCGGCAAGGACGTATTGTATAGGAAATCAAAACTTTAAAATGTACGAAAGGAATTTTTTTTAAAAAAGAATAATAAAAAAATACAAAGACCCCGCGCTTCGCGATGTGAGCGTACTCGATTTTGAATACTACCTCGTTAAAAAAACCGAAACGTTAAAAAAAAACTAAAATTAACCTCACATTCTGTTATTTTTTTAAACTTAACGAATAAAAGTTATTATTAAAAAATAAAATTATTAGAAAATAAAACGGGTTAAAAGCGTATATTATATATAGTATAAGGGGTTAAAAATGAAAATTAAAAAAAAAAGTTGATCCACTCACATGGCAGTAGAAGCCAATAAGGGTAATGTACTATTAACATACTCACAACTCTGTTTTCAATTGTATGTTTACTAATATATATTTCAAATACAATTCTCAAAGGATTTCAATTTAATTCTCATACTTAAAAAACTATGTTAACTAGGTTTATACACGTCTCGGTTCAAAATTTTAAAATTAATAAAATTAAAACTTAACCAAATTGTTCATAAAAAAGAAGCTACTATCTGATTGCAAATTAACAAACGTAACACAAAAGTTGGTTTGAGCTCGTTCTTGGTGGAATGATCTTGCTGGCCAACTCAATCCAGTAAAAAAATTCAATGACCCGACCTAACAAAAATCTTTTTTAATAAACATTCGAACACTGAAAATTTCCTGATATCCATGGAATTTTTTTCTCAAAAACAACATTAGCTCTACAACCACATCATTCAAATATAGTTTCAATAATGACTATTAGAAAAAATCTTGTGAAGTAAATAAACACCTTGATTTGTTTGTCGACAAAATGATCATTTGAATAGCAAGTACAGCCTCAACGTGATTACCTTTGTCACGTTGAACCCTTACTTCCTCAATCATCCCAGCACCAAGGGAACTTAAGTGACAACTGCGTAACATGCAAAATCTGAACCATTAAGTGCTGGACCATTAAGAGCTCTGAATGATTCAGCATGGTTTTATAACTGAACCATTAAGAGGCTTGCAGAACCATTAAAATGTGGGTTTTCAGGGAAACAAACACTCTTACCTTTAACCGATTCAAAGGTAAACCTCTTAATGAAATCATTAAGAGGGTACCAAACAGCCCCTTACTTCTGAGCAAGGTTGGCAACATAAACAGATAATTGTGTACATTGGATTATTCTCAGGAGCATCACTATTACTTAGCTCTTTACATTCCTACAAAATCAAAAGCATGAGAACAAATGTTGCTAAAAGAAGATCATTAAAAATGGAACATTTGCTTACCATTTGTTAGCTTGTTGAAGTTGAAACCTATTTTTCATCACCTATTGTCATAACCTACTTCCAAGCCACTTACCAGAATAAGAAATAAACCTTGGGATAAAAACATAATCAACTTCATAAAATGAGGTGATTTTTCCAACATTACAGTAAACTACCATAAGACCCTATAGAATTTCACTTTTAGATCCAATGGATAATATACCATGAAATTTAATTGGGAAAAATACGAAAATGGACATTTGACCAGGAAAATTATCAAAAATGAACATTCTTATTTATCCTACTATTTCATGGACATTGGTCTTGCAAGCCGGCTAAAGGCGGCTAAGATAGCCGGTTAAAATTTCCGTACCAACATTCCATTTGTCAGAGTACGAACCAATAAACAAGCGACACATGGCAGGCTTAGCCGGCTAATAGACGGCTATAGCCGTCTAATCCCTTTAGCCGGCTATAGCCGTCTATTAGTAGGCTATGCCTTTTAAGTTTGCCGGCTAAGCCTTTTAAGTTTGCCGGCTAAGCCTTAAAAAAACGCCAGACGGCTATAGCAAGTTATTAGCCGGCTTAGCCTCCGCTTTTTTAAGGCTTAGCCGGCCACGTGTCGCAATCCGGTTGGTTCGTACACTGTAAAAATGAATGTTGGCACGGAAATATGAGCAGGCTAGCTTAGCCGGATTTAGCCGGCTCACAAGAGTAATGTCTATGAATTAGGAGGCTAAATTTGGATGTCCATTTTTGATAACTTTTCTAGTCAAATGTCCATTTTCGTATTTTTCCCAATTTAATTTCCAATCTTCTTGTTTAGGCAAATTACCACTCCTTGTTTCAGTTTAGCAACCGCTGCTTTCTTCATAAGAACAATATCTAAATCACACACCATTCCTTTGAGATGATCGATGATTATTAATAATGTTACAATTCAACTATAATTTTTTACAAATCAATCAATCCTTAACTAAATTCATTTGTAAGAGAAAGAAAATATAAAATTTGGAACCAACGGTCGATCCATCTAATTTGAGGATGGAGAGTCCGATTGGTTACGAAGAGAAACTCACTTCCAGTAGCTACGTTTATCAGGTAACAATGGAGGAAAAGAGCTTGCGGTCGACTAATCTGAAATTGAACCTTACCATTAAAATCATTACGACCATAACCAAAATTAGAACAGATGCTGATTGACACTTTATGTAAACTCAATCGCAAGTGTGGTGGTACACTTTATGTGATTGACACTTTCACTCTCCAAACTTTGTGTAATTACAAAAATAGCCTTCAACTTTGTAATATATTACTTTGACGTCTTCAAATTTTAAAGTTTCAAGTTTACTAATTGTAATATATATAATATGTTTTTTCTTTAATAATTTCGTTTGTTTGTTTAAATTTTTTTCTTGACGTCCCGGTATAAATTTTGTTAAAAACGGAGTCGTATTCAAAATAAAGTATTTTTTATGTATCGTGAGTTATGTTGGCTGACGGTAACGTGCTGGTACGGTGAAGAATGAGACCGACACCGACTGAAAAACAACGGTACTGTTATATAACTGTCTTTTATCTATGTTTCGATCTCCACAACCGAGTCGCCGTAACTTCATACGTTTTCTTTATGTATTTAACCACGTTTTTTTATGCTTAGCCATGTTAATGTCACCGTCTTAACCGTTTAAGATCTGCCTCCTGCTGCGGAGCGCGGGGTAAAAATTCTAGTTAATATCAATAACCAAAATATTGTGATCATAAAAAGAAAAAATAAAAGATGTTAACATAACATATACACGTCCCAATTGACTTTCTACAATCCCCCATTCAGATTCAACATATTCTTTTCCATCAAAGAATCGAGTGTTCATTTCTCCTAAAAAAAAACTCTAGCCATTGATATTGTCTGAATTCAAAAGACTTTAGGGTTCCATATTAAATACCTTTAGTTCCTTGGCATTAGTTTTGACTGAAATCAGCTTGAGGTCCACCCCATCCAAGACTAATAGAGAGACAACACTTGTCCAGGCAACGAACAAATTCAAGAAAAACACATTCATGGGCAGTGGCGGATCTAGGAAAAAAATCTAGGGGTATCTAAAATTTTGTTCAGGGGTATCTGGATACATAAAACGGTAAAAAAAAAATTCTCACTGCGCGTCGAAAATTCCCACTACGCGTCGAAAGTTGAGGGGTACCATCCGCCCCTGTTCATGGGTGTTTGGATGTGCGTTTTGAAAGTAATTGTGAGTTATAATAATCAGATAATCAACTCTAATAAAACTGGATGTTGAAGATAGTGTGGATATGCTTTTTATTGTCTAAAGTTGTAATAATAAAATAATTAGTTGTTTTAAGTGTTTGACGAATAATAATTATTAAAAAAATTAATACATAAAATGACCGAAACTGTAAATCATACCATCAACTCTAGGAACGACACTGATTTTTACAGGCACGGTTGTTTTTTCTTCGCCCAACGAAAAGGATAAATCCACCTGATTAATAGTTCTTTAGTGCACAATATAAATATAAATCTTAAATAAGTAATATGCATTTTTATTAAACCAAATACAATCCGTATCAAAGTAGTAATCGGGTTACTTGTAATCTTTTAGAATGATTTTTTTAAGAGCGTCTATTTTCGATTCTTTAACTGACTTTGCCAAGGGTTCATTTTCCATGGACCGAATGAGTGTCCTACTCGTTAGATTTGTTCGTTGAACAACAAACATGTTTCTATTATAATAAAAATTATTATATAAAGTTCAACAAATTCAAGCACACACGAATCATTTTAATGATATTAAAGGTCTTATAACCACCTTATGCTTTATTATAATAAACGATTCATGAATAACTAATCGTAATATCTTTTATTCTCAAAATCATCATCACCTTTTAACTCAAAATCTCATTAAGTTCATTCGGAATGTTCAATAAACACTTCAAAATATAAAACCCAATAATAGTTGATCGTCACATTATGGAACATGAGACGCTCTGAACCCGGGTTGCCTAGTATGTGACACCCGACAAATTTCAGGTTGATATCCATTCCTGACTGAGATACATATTACATTATTAGACATGCATCACACTTAATTTTATAGTAATTAAGTCCATTTCACACTTAGCAAGTCAATCCGTTTGCACGTGTCGGTAATCCAGATGATTACCCGGTCAAACACGCGTCCTACAGCACGACCGTTGGTGATAATTTAAAACAAATACCTAGACATATAATCTGTGTGTGAAAATTATATGTAACACTGTGATTTAATTAATCATGCCTATATGAATTTTTCGGTGATTTATGAAATTACTTTTATTTTCAGCACAGTCCGGTAGACACGCAGTGTGCACTAGCTAGGTCTATAATTCTAAGCAGAAACTTAGACATATATTTGATGTGCACAAATTACATGTAGTACTGTGATATGTTATTCCAAGACTCTGTGAATTTTTCAAAAATTTTATGAGAAACTTTCTGTTTTAACGTTGTCCGGCCAGTCTGCAGTATGTACCGACATTTCCAAATAAAAATCTGAAAATTTTATATGTTAAACATACCAACATGAGTCAAATTATTTTTAAATAATTTCGTTCATACCTATTCGGGATTTTCGTCAATAAATCGGTGACTATTCGTTTTCCCACCACTCGGTACAAAAACCAATCCCCATTTCTCCACCACTTCACCATCCACTCTCTCTCTCTCTTCTCCCCTCTCCTTGAGCCAAAACCCACTCCACCACCTTCATCCACCATTTTTGTGATGCTTTGATCTTGTTTCCATCAAATCCAAGCTTCCAAAATCAAGATTCAAGCATTTGCAAGAAATTTCATCCATCATTCCATCTATTTTCAAGTTTGGTAAGATCAAAACCCATCTTTTTCCATTTTCATCTTCATGTTCATATGAACATGCATCCAAAGAAAACTCATTTTTATGAAAGATTAACCATGGATTCTTAAAGGATGGTTCATATCAAGATTCAAGCATTTGCAAGAAATTTCATCCATCATTCCATCTATTTTCAAGTTTGGTAAGATCAAAACCCATCTTTTTCCATTTTCATCTTCATGTTCATATGAACATGCATCCAAAGAAAACTCATTTTTATGAAAGATTAACCATGGATTCTTAAAGGAAATGTGTTTTAAAACTCAAATGGTACATATTGTTGGTGATTTTGAACTCGAGTTTTGTTCAAAGGCTCGGTTTCCATTTAAGGAAACTTTATTATGTATGCATGTGCTAGATGATGAGATTTTGTTGGTTTGATGATGGATTATGTTGTAATAGTAGTTGTAGATGATCAATATGTGAAAACTTTGTTGACAAAAGTGTTGTATGATACATTCATGCTCGGTTTTGCTATTTTAGGAAACTTTAATTTTGGGTTTCATGCTAGATGCCATGTTTAGGGTGATTTGATGATGGAAAATGTTTAGATATGCATAAAGAATGGATAATATGTGTAGATTTGCTATCTAGAACTTTTGGTTATATGAGATTTCATGCTCGGTTCTATTTATAGTAACTTTAATTTGCGGGTTTTTGTTAAAAGGAGTTATGATGTGATTTGTTTGGTGGAAATGATGCATAAACACTAGATATAGAGATTGTATGATTTTTTTTTGGTAAAATCATCTGTCCATGATGCTTTTAAGCTAGTTTTCTATTTTTAGAAACTTTATTTCTCTACATGTATGAAAACTTGATGTTTGAGTGTATTCAAAGCATGAAACTAGTGTAGTGAACATTATGGAAGAATGATTGACCAAAATGATGGATTAAAATGCATGTGTATGAGTTTTAGAGCCCGGTTTCTAAATAAGGAAACTTTACTTTTCCATAAGACGTGTTTGCAAGTTGTTAACATGATTAGAAGGTTTAAATGATTTAGTAACATGTAACTAAGTGCATTGTATGACAATATATGATATTATTCCATGAACTTGCCAATTTGACATGATCTTGCTATAATAGGAAACCTTACTTATCCGAAACTCGCATGTTTGTCTATTTTTAGCAAGTTAACCATGGGGTGTTCTATATGCGTTATAACATGCCTAATTTCATGTGTGAACATCAACTTTGCATAGTTGCCATGTTTAGGACTCAACAACTTGACTTTCCAATTAAGGAAACTTTAATGTACCAAAAGTGGTGTTTCAAGTTCTAAATTCCAATCGAATGTGCCAATGTGTTTATTAGACGATAATAGACTATTTCAAAGTAGGTTTGAATTCTATATTAGGATTTGAATACTTAAGTCCAACGTGTCACCAACTGGTCGTCAAGTCAAAACATATTTGCAACGTCAAAGTCACTTTTCAAACAACTCTTTGGATGCATAGAGTTCATAGTCAAGCACTTACAATACTTAGACCTTAAAGTCCTAAATGTTTCCTAGGGCACAAGTAGGTCGTCTCATTTAGCCGGATTTGCTAAGACTTGCATATCATTACCGCTTTATCAGGTGAGATCTGATGTCGTCCAGACGGTCTATAAAAACTATCAAATAAAACCTAATCTAGACTCTCTAGCTTTAAATTTATAAAACCTAGACTCGACCTAAAACTAGACCACACAACCGGCAAGTGTACCGATCAATGCAATATAGCCTAACGAAGTCCGGATATCGAACCCAAAAGACACTGAATAACTAAATTAGACTCTAACTAGGACTTAATATGATTAATTGATTGGGGGGTTTACTACACTAAAGATTAACTAAGAATGCAATAAACTAAGGACAATTCAAGCTATCAAGAGTAAACTAAAGATGAAATCAAGAATGGAGAAGTCACTACCTAGGTCGGAATCCTATGTGTAAAGTTCAACTTCTATCGGTTTTGGAACTAGGTTGGATCTGGGTTTCTAAAGATATAACACCTAAAAGATATCTAGTGGATTCCCGATCACTCTCGGTCTCGGGATGTGACCAGAAGACAACCTAAGGATATTAACTCACCAGATGATCGGATCACCTCTCGGGTATTTCCTACTATGACAAGTACCCTAATAAACGGATTACCTCTCAGTCTCACCGCTTACCATACACTCAAGGAATGCATGGGGTAGTTCTAGAATGGATACTATGATTCGGATAGCAACTATCACTAGACACCTAATACCAACTTCCTCTCAGACAGCTGACACTCGGATTCCTAATGACGAAGACTAAACGACTAGTTCTCACCTCTCGGGTATTGAACTAGGACACACATTCACTTCTAATCAGTAATTAACTAGGTTTTCTATGGCTACTACGTCTAGACACCACTCTAACTCACAAACCCTAAAGTCTATGAACCAGAAACGAAGATCAAACTGGCAGACAACCACAATCAACGCAGAAAAGCATAATCAACCACATAATCAGAATTAAACATGCACTAACATCACACATAAACAAACTCAAACCTTTACTAAATCATAAATCCAACATTCAAATCCAAAAACCGAATAAAAATCGAAACTTTAACACATAATCATCATATTGACCTAGGTAGATCAATGATCTAGCCTAGAATCATACTAAGAACATCTACACAGAAGCAAATAGCAAGATCCATAGGTTCAAAACATAAAATCAAAGATAAAGTTTGAATCTTTAAACCCTAGAATGCAACTACACAAACCCGGAATCCAAAAGCTTCAATCTTCAGCTTCAATTGACTTCCAAGCTCAAAATCGCCTCTTTTCTTCCCTGGAACGGCTTAGAATCGAACTTCCTCATAATGGCCGTTTAAATCTTTTTAATTTAGAAAATTAGGGTTTTGCGGAAAACGGCCCTCTCGCGTACCGCGAGATAATGTTGACTGGATCCTCGCGTACCGCGAGGACCAAAATAGTCGGGCGGATTCCTGGAGTTTCCCGCGTACCGCGAGAATTATTACACTCGTCTCTCGCGTACCGCGAGAGACCTAAATTTCAGAAAATTGTCTTTTGATCTTTGGACTTTTCCGGGCTTCGTTTCTTCGCTCGTTTTCTTCACGTATTCTTCATTAATATTCCCGAGCTCCTACAAATAAGACCAACGACGCAAATGTACATAAAATTGACTCAAAACTAATATAAAACTACTTAGAACACATTAAAACAAAGGAATAAAGACGTGTGCTTTCGCACCCTATCAAATATCCCCACACTTAACCTTTTTTCGTCCTCGAAAAATATGCAAATGGAATCATAACTGGCATCTAACTCAACAAACATAAATTTCAATTTTCAAAACATACTCACGTGTTAAAAAGCAACAATTAGTATTTCTGTCCGATTAAACCCAAGCACTAACTTTCAAGCCCCCGTTACGTGTTCTAAATCCATTTTATACAACATATCAATCAATCTATGTGACTCACACTTAGAAGTTACAGCTCTACCTAATCCCGTCTCAAGGTCATGTTTAGGCACGGATTAAACCATATAGATTTACCCTACCACGTTAAATTACTATTTACAGGTTTTTAGAAATCAGATGAAATCATGAATGAATGGATGATAATGAGCATAATAAGCAAAAGAACTTTCGTCTAGAGGTGTTTCAACCAAGTCACTATCCCGGAGGGTAACACATAGACTACATTCTATCAATGAAGCACAAAAATCTTACTTAGGGGTGTATCCTCCAAGTCGCTATCCCAGAGGGAAACACATAAGCAAAACTCAGTATAGCTCATAAATTATGGAATAATGGATGTAGGCGCCACCAAACTCGGATTTATTTTCATAAAAAGAGAATGGTGTGCCATAAAAAATTTCAAAAAACCTTTAAATTTTAACTTAATCGTGGTACCTATCACCCTATATTGACAGTTTCAGTATTACCATTACTCTAAGATGAATACCCACAAGATATCATGATTTTATTCCGTGATTAATCCTAAATAACACAAACAGGATATTTAAACTCTACTAGTTAGCTGGGTCTACCAAAACATCACTAATTAGACACGTTTTCAATTATTTAATCTTTTAAACTCATAAATAGATCCAGTTCTACTATCATTTTCCAAATATATGCAATTATTTTCAAGAACATTTTTCAAATTTTTCAATTTTTTTTTTTGTATTTTTGAATTTTTAAAAACACAAACTAAACAAACTAGACACTCACATCCCCACACTTGAAAGACACATTGTCCTCAATGTGAAGCAAAACACAACTAAAAAAAAAAAAAAAAAAAAAATTGGACAAAACAGAACAGGAAGCGACTTAGCTGGTAATGTAGATGCAATCTAGTATGCAGCTTCGTTCTTCCTTGTGTGCACCGTATAGCATTTCGGTCGCGGTTACACATCAGCTGTTGGGTTGCCTTTACAAGATAGTAATGGTAATCATCAATCCCGCCCGAATGGAGATTGAGTACGGACAGAATGATAAAACCTGCAAAATAAACCTCATACAAACCCACAGCATTAAACTGACTCAAATAAAATATAGAGACTAGACAGACTCAAGAAAACTAAAAGACTCAAGATAGATAGATGCAGAGAAAACATACTCGACATGTGGCAAACACAAAGACATGAATACCACAGCAAGTTCGAACATCGGTCATAAACGGTTTCTAGTTTCCCATGGTCACGGTGGTCGGATGGTGGTAGGTGGGTGAATTAATGTGATGGATGATGGTGGTTAAAGGTGATGCTTCATGGTAGTGGTGGTACGAAGGTAGGTGATGAATAGTGGTGGTGAGTGAAAACGGGGACAGAAACGGGTACGGGAAACCATGGGAAACAAAGGAAATAGGGTGACACCAGCAGTCCCTCGCGTACCGCGTAAGTCTAAGGGGATATTCTTCGCGTACCGCGAAGGCCAAAAAGTTAGGCCGGCCGAGACTTTTGTCTCTCGCGTACCGCGAGAGATCTTCCTCTCGTTCTTCGCGTACCGCGGGAGGGTGTCGTTAACAGAAAGTTTTTAAGTTTTTCCAATTTTTGTACTTAGAAAAAATTTTGCCATTTAAGAAAAAATTTTCACCCAACTTCCTTAAAACCTTGTCCCAAGCATAAAAACACATGTAACCATACCTGGGGCTTCATTCCCGACGATTTTCCTTACCGAATCAAGCATGGATTCCTGCAAAACTTGACAAAGACAAAACACAAACCGAAAAACAAAGAAAAAGACACGGACTCAACCCAATGAAATCATACAAACTCTACATCCCGGGCACTTGCCCATGACTCAAGCAAGCCTATCAGGGGGCTTCTCCTTGATCCTAACCGGTACCGCCTTCATCCTGCGCGGCCTCCGGGTTCTCCACAGCCTCAGCAAACAACTACTCCTACCGCACCATGGATTTCTATCCTTCATCTCCTTCCACCACAACTTAAATCTACCCGGTCCGAAGATAATACGCATTAAATAACCAAGTAGTTTGTCACTCCTCGATATCCCCACACTTGGGGTTAGCACTCTATCTACGTTGCCTAAGTCAATTAACTCTCGAGTCCTCTTACGAGGCGGCCTAGACCTAGGGGGTGACTCGATCTTTCTCCCCAAAGCACAAACAGTGGTGAAGATATGTAGGGGTTTTGGAATGGGCACTTCTAAAGGAATGACCTCCACAATCTCACCAGGATCCTCGGGATCCTCAACAACCTCCACCAACTTCCCCACACTTGGGGTTTTGCCTATGACCTCTTCAAACTCTGCCATCATCTCCAGCAAATCATCAGGCACCTCATCTCCATAATCGTCTGGCTCATCTAGCAATCCTTCTAACTCCAACGCCCAATCATATGGTTCTTCTATATTCGGGGCGGGTTCACCTACTTCTATCACCGGATCGGGGTCCCAATGGTGGTCCATGAAAGAATCGAGCATGCACACGGAGTGGCTGTGCTCGCCAACTTCCTTCCCGGACTCTACAACATTGAATGTAAGGACCTCATCCCCCACACGAAGTGTGAGCTTCCCGTCAAAGACATCAATCATCGCCTTTGCGGTCCGTAGGAACGGGCGTCCTAAGATGAGTGGGACCTTGTCATCCACCTCCATATCTAGAATCACAAAATCCACGGGGAAAACAAAATTGCCCACTTTCACTAATAGATTTTCCACTATTCCCCGTGGATACTTGACTGAGCGGTCAGCCAAGGAAATGCTCATGCGCGTTGGTTGTGGTTCACCTAGGTCCAGCTGCTTGTACAATGAATAGGGCATCAAATTGATGCTAGCACCTAGGTCGGCCAATGCGTGGTGTAATGGTAGGTTGCCCAACAAGCACGGGATCGTGAACCGACCCGAATCAGACAACTTTTCTGGCAAATGATTTTGCACCACTGCCGAGCATTGCTCACCAAGTGAGACTCCAGAGACCTCCTCAAGTTTTTTCTTGTTGGAAAGAAGGCCTTTTAAGAACTTAGCATATTTGGGCATATGCTGGAGGACCTCTACAAACGGGAGATTGACCTTGAGTTGTTTGAACATATCAAGGAAGTGACCGTATTCCTTAGCATGTTTATGTGGCAACACACGTGTGGGATAAGGAATACGGCTCAGGTCAATCTCGGGGGACTTCATCTCCACCCCCTTCTTCTTCTCCTGTGCCTTCTTGGTAGGCACCTCAACCACTATCTCCTCCTCCACCGGCTCTTCTTCTACTACTACCGGTGGGCTCTCATCATCCTTCTCTATCATGCTCCTCGTCGAAACAGCATTCGACTCGGTCTCTTTTAGCATCCTAGCATCGATCTCAGCAAATCGAGCTTCCCAGTCAATCTTGTTCACCTCCTCCACTGAGGGAATATTATGCTCCTTAGAGTGGGGGTCAACCTCTTCAACCACTTTACTCTCCACACTCTCTATAGACACGGCCATCACTGAAGCGTTCGGGCCCGTAGAAGGGCTTCCTTGTCTATCATGTATGCTCCTAGCAATGTCTCCTACCGTACGTTGCAAATCCTGGAACGCCGATTGCTGATTCTTCATCAAAGTGTCATGGCTATCCAGTCTTAGCCGAGCATCCTTGTTATTCTGCACCAGCTGGGCAAGCAACTGTGTCTGAGTCTCCATCATCTCCTCAATCCTTCGTGACCCAACAGTGCTCCCAGAACTCGCTCCTTCTTCTGCTCCTCCATACTGTTGCTGACGACCAGTGAATCCAGATCTCCATCCCGAACCAAAAGTATTAGAATTGTTGTAATTTCGGTTCTGGTATTGGTTGCCAGCATAGCTCACATGCTCTTGATTATTTACCGGGCAATCTCGGGTGTCGTGTCCTCCCCTGCACACCTGACACCTCAAAGCACTGAGCTTGAGCTCCTTTATCTCATTCGCCATCGAGGCGAGGGCAGCAGCCACGCTAGTATCAGGAGTGACCTGATGCACACCTCTAGGAGAAGAGGCGTGTGACCTAGCAGTAGGGATGGAATCCCTAACAGAACGTGGGTGCTGCTGTTCGGCTTGAGCGAAGCTCTCGAACATATCCTCGCACTCCTCAGGCTCGAGTCTATCCATGATATGGCCTCCTGCAGCTGTGTTGAACATTTGCTGCGTCTCGAAGGTGAGGCCATTATAGAACTTCTCCACTAGTGCCCAGTCGGGGAGACCGTGCTGGGGACATCGGCTCAACAGCGCGTTGAACCGCTCCCAGGCCATGTGGTAAGGCTCGTCGGGATCCATCCGAAACGAATGGATCTGGTCCCGAAGGCGAGCGGCCCTGGAAGGTGGAAAGTATTTCTTGAAGAACTTGGCTTCGAGATCCTCCCATGTGGTGATAGAATTGTCGGGAAGAGTGTCGAGCCAAGTAGATGCACGCCCAGAAAGAGAGAATGGAAAGAGACGCAAGTAGATTGCGTCCTTAGATACACCCGTGATATTAAATGTATCACATATCCGCGCGAAGCGGGACAAATGTCCGGGTGCATCCTCATCCTCGAGGCCATGGAATTGAGTGGCATGAGTGATCGTACTCATGACATGTGATGGGATCTGCCAAGAATTGGTGTTCGGTATAGTGGGGCGTGTGATCGAAGATCTCGCGCCCGTGACCCCCTCACTGGCCCTCTGGTGTACTGTACGCCTCGCTGGAGGATCAGCGTCGCCCATGATAGAAATTGGAACTGGGTTAGTAGAACGTACCTTAGATTTAACCAGCTCCTCTAAACGCTCCCGAAAGTCACGGGTGCGCTCGTGAAGCTCTCGTTCGGGCTCTTGAAAAGCTGCGAAAGATGATGATCCTTGCGAACGAGTATTGGGCATAAACAGAAAGACTCTAAGAAGGAAACAGAATAAAGACTCACAAGTAGCACACAAGACTCAAAAGAAAACAAAAGACTCAAATAAACCAAAAATCAAACAAAGAACTAGTCAAAGCTAATATTGCTATTGCCAAGTGTCCCCGGCAACGGCGCCAAAAACTTGATGTCGTCCAGACGGTCTATAAAAACTATCAAATAAAACCTAATCTAGACTCTCTAGCTTTAAATTTATAAAACCTAGACTCGACCTAAAACTAGACCACACAACCGGCAAGTGTACCGATCAATGCAATATAGCCTAACGAAGTCCGGATATCGAACCCAAAAGACACTGAATAACTAAATTAGACTCTAACTAGGACTTAATATGATTAATTGATTGGGGGGTTTACTACACTAAAGATTAACTAAGAATGCAATAAACTAAGGACAATTCAAGCTATCAAGAGTAAACTAAAGATGAAATCAAGAATGGAGAAGTCACTACCTAGGTCGGAATCCTATGTGGAAAGTTCAACTTCTATCGGTTTTGGAACTAGGTTGGATCTGGGTTTCTAAAGATATAACACCTAAAAGATATCTAGTGGATTCCCGATCACTCTCGGTCTCGGGATGTGACCAGAAGACAACCTAAGGATATTAACTCACCAGATGATCGGATCACCTCTCGGGTATTTCCTACTATGACAAGTACCCTAATAAACGGATTACCTCTCAGTCTCACCGCTTACCATACACTCAAGGAATGCATGGGGTAGTTCTAGAATGGATACTATGATTCGGATAGCAACTATCACTAGACACCTAATACCAACTTCCTCTCAGACAGCTGACACTCGGATTCCTAATGACGAAGACTAAACGACTAGTTCTCACCTCTCGGGTATTGAACTAGGACACACATTCACTTCTAATCAGTAATTAACTAGGTTTTCTATGGCTACTACGTCTAGACACCACTCTAACTCACAAACCCTAAAGTCTATGAACCAGAAACGAAGATCAAACTGGCAGACAACCACAATCAACGCAGAAAAGCATAATCAACCACATAATCAGAATTAAACATGCACTAACATCACACATAAACAAACTCAAACCTTTACTAAATCATAAATCCAACATTCAAATCCAAAAACCGAATAAAAATCGAAACTTTAACACATAATCATCATATTGACCTAGGTAGATCAATGATCTAGCCTAGAATCATACTAAGAACATCTACACAGAAGCAAATAGCAAGATCCATAGGTTCAAAACATAAAATCAAAGATAAAGTTTGAATCTTTAAACCCTAGAATGCAACTACACAAACCCGGAATCCAAAAGCTTCAATCTTCAGCTTCAATTGACTTCCAAGCTCAAAATCGCCTCTTTTCTTCCCTGGAACGGCTTAGAATCGAACTTCCTCATAATGGCCGTTTAAATCTTTTTAATTTAGAAAATTAGGGTTTTGCGGAAAACGGCCCTCTCGCGTACCGCGAGATAATGTTGACTGGATCCTCGCGTACCGCGAGGACCAAAATAGTCGGGCGGATTCCTGGAGTTTCCCGCGTACCGCGAGAATTATTACACTCGTCTCTCGCGTACCGCGAGAGACCTAAATTTCAGAAAATTGTCTTTTGATCTTTGGACTTTTCCGGGCTTCGTTTCTTCGCTCGTTTTCTTCACGTATTCTTCATTAATATTCCCGAGCTCCTACAAATAAGACCAACGACGCAAATGTACATAAAATTGACTCAAAACTAATATAAAACTACTTAGAACACATTAAAACAAAGGAATAAAGACGTGTGCTTTCGCACCCTATCAAGATCTCACAGCCCCATTTTACTTATTTTCCTTTTGGGGTGAGATACATGCTCAAGTAGACATTTCCGATTGTCACATTTTCCATACTTACACAGTTACATCAATTATATAAGTTGTACATGGTGTGTACAAAGTCCTCTCAGAGTCAACCGTTAATTTTTCCACCAGCGAGGTGATCATGAACAATACTGTTGGGTTAAACAACCCCTGCCCGGTTTAGTAGCGCTAACTTCGATTGGAGGTCGAACGGGTACATAATTGACCTAATCCATTCATGTGAAAGGCACAAAGAGGCGAATCACATCCTTTTCCTTTTTCAGTGGCTACAGTTGAGCTTCGGTTGGCGGACTTATGATAATTTTTTGTTTTGTCTGATCAATAATGATTGTGTAGAGTACATATGTTTTTCCATGCATTTTCAATATATGATTTTCCATGCATTTTCAATATATGCTTTTCCATGCATTATCAATATATGATTTCCAAAACATTTCATGAGATGATTTCCATTACATATAACCTGTGAACTCACCAACATTATGTTGACCCATCTTAGTATGTTTATCTCAGTTCGTTGAATGCATAGGATATGTGGCTAGGATGCACCCACTTGAGTCACACACTCATCATGCATGCCATCCTATTTTGATAAAGAATATTTTATCATCCTTATTTTCAAATGTTGTAAACATTTAAACATTGCTTCCGTACTATTACTTTGGACTATGTCAAACTTTATTTTGGACTCGCTCGAGTCATGCATAAAACATGTATTTATTGAAAACCATTTAGTGGTCGTTCAAAGTAATTCAATGGTAAAGATTCTCTCGAGTCACGCCCCTCGGGTATAGCCCGGAAGTGGAATTTGGGGGTGTGACATAGTACGTTTGATTTACTCTTTAACAACATTGTTCATTATATTGCAGCGAGAACTTTGTTCGTTACAAATATGTTGATAATTTACAACATATACTGTCTGTAAGATGTCAGTCTTCTCGCAAAGTAGCCTTCATCCTTTCATAGCATGCTCATCTCTTTTAGGTCTTCCAACCTCTTCATATCTTGCAAATGCTAACTCGACACGTTTTAAAAGCATCTTCATCACATTCATAAAACTTTAACTTTAACGTCATTACATAATCATCTTTCCTCGGTGCTTGTATTTCTACAAGACTCATCCTTGTGCTTGTGACTTATGCATATGTTCAATGAACCATTGCTCACAAGACCGTATGCTTGTACTCATACAAGACTTGTTTATATGAGTTTGAGCGGTAAACTCCAAACTCTTTTATCATATTTGCATGGTTACTACACACAACTTTATACTATGTAATACAAATAGACTTCATTGTACTATATACTTTATACCATAAGTATAACTATTTGGCAAGCTACAAAAGCACTGCCCTTTTGTCTCTTTCTAGGGCAGTCATGAACTCGGGCCATGACGCTGCCACTTGGTCATGGTGTTAACTTTAGATACTGATGTTAACTTTAGACACCTTTCATGACCCGGTGTTAAACTTTAGACGCTGTTGAGACCTCGTGTGACAACTGCGGTTTTTCAGGTCCTTACCGTTTCCCGAATTTTATACGTGAGATATTTTTTATATTATAATTTTATATATTTTTAGTGTTTCTAAGAATTCTAGGAATACTACCTTAGACAAACACTAAGGTCCGAACTAGAAAACCCGGTTAAGTGCATACACTGCGAACGCGTTAAATAATCGGTAAAAAATTAAATTATCGAAAATAATTTTTATATTTATATTTTAGTTAAGAATGATATTTTATAATATTATATGTGCTAACTTTTATGATTCTTGATTAAACTTGTTAATTGTTGAATGTTCAAGAACAAGCATGTTCTTGAAGAATGTTTAAAAATTATTGATGTAACACCCAAAAGTGGTTTTAATCAGTAGTATATATTTTAAAATAAATATCTGGAAAATTTGGTTATCTAATTCTTTATAGATTATTTATTAAAATTCACACAAGTTTAATACATGGAAATTTGGGAAAAATACTTCTGAATATTGAAAAATTCTGTAAATTGGAAAGTGATTATTATATGATTAACTAAGACTTCTGTCCAAATTTTAAGTATACGTTTAGTATTTATAAAGTTTAAACGGACGATTTAGGGTTTATATACTTCTGGATAAAATCAGGACTTGAAACTTAATATGGGATCTTATATTAACTTAAAACTAATATGGTAGAAATTTGGTAAAGATTGGATGTGGTTAACTATTTTTCCCAAATTTGTAAAGTTTTAATAATATTAAATTCATATTAAATAATATGGATATTGGAAAAACATAAAAATTGGTCAGAAATTTTTATTTATATATATGATCAATTGGTATATATTTGACGCAGTAACTTTATGTCTAAGTATATTTTTGGAATTATGGTCCATTTAAATTTTATAAAAGTTAATAATTTTGGAAGATTTTTATATAAAATTGATTTTATAAAAATTCTAAGGGATTTTGAACAGAAGTATAAACCCATTTAAAACACAAATTTGACTTTTAAATTGGGTGCTAATATCATACTAAAACCCTAATTTTGGACGAATCGTATTTAAACCGTAGACCGGACTTTACGCGCATAATCGCGTTTTTGAACATACGAAACCGTGACATGAGATTTTATCAAATGTGATATTTTTAACTACTGATGTTATTATTAAAAATCTAAAACTTAAAGTTTTAAGATTATTAATTCATTTAAAAGCCGGTTTTACAATTATTAACGGTTCGTACGCACGTGCACAGGTTTTGACTATGCAGTTGACTGCATAGCCACTTTTGACTTTTGTTGACTTATTCACACATATTAGGTTTCCTAAATACATTTTGTGTCTACTTATTAGTAGGAATCGGTTAGGAATACCATCGTTGGCTGTTTCACTGTTTTACCGCAATTTTTCGCGTTTCACTCTCAGGTGAGTTTCGCGGCCCCTTTTTACTTACTGTTTTACTATTTTTGGGGGAAAGCTGTTTCGTTTTTATTTATTTAGTCACATGTTACATGATACAAGGATTACATGAGTTATTTTTATATTTATGCATTAAAGTCCCCAATTTTTTTTTATTGTAATCAATTAGCTGAGCGTAGCCGTTGGGAATTTTGAGTAGTACTACTTGGGTTGACATCCCCGCTCATGGTTTGGTCGCGCCAACCAGACTTGTAGGGTCACGTGGGCGCAAAGTTAGCCAGTTATTTTTAGACGGTTGTTGGCATAAGACATCTGTATGGGGTACTTTATTTTTATTTTGTCTAGGCTTTGATTACGGCTCATGGTAATATGTTATCTAATACATGTGTACTGACTTTGGATTTTTATAAACTTTTATAGAGTCGTAAAACCTACGATTCTCACCAATTATTTATATAGTTGACCCGTTTTTGAAACATGCTTTCGGGTAAACAGAAATGAAGATAAAGTTCATGGGGGCACGCTTTTGTTTAGATTTTATGATTTCACTTTGGAACAAACTTAGTACCTATGACTTTGGTTGTTTATAAGATGTTCCATTTGTAGTTGAATTTCGGATGTTGTATGACTTCTTTTAATTTTGGGGTTTAGTAATGGTTCTTTTGTAAATTGCGATGTACCCGTTAGCAATCTCTTGCGCCGAAGTGTTCAATGCACCGCTCTCGTCTCACCTCCGTGTTTCCACCTTCGGCGGGGTGTGACAGACTTGGTATCAGAGCACTGGTTATAGAGAATTAGGTTTACCCTAGACTCGAACCTAGACTATGACCTTAAGAAACATTGCAAAGAACCTTAGGAACTATGTGTGCATTGCATATCATTTCGCAATTCTTATTCTTACCAGCTTTACGTTCTCAGTCACAGCATGTCTACGTCTTCAGCATCTTCATTTCAGCAGTACTTCTCAGACGATGAGGTTGATAGCTTCAACAGTTTCCCTTTTGTACCTGTCCCTACAGCATCAGGTGATTGGAGTGCGCCCGAGCCAAGTCATACGTCAAAGGAGGATCCGTCGGAGCACTATGTGCCCGGTGAGTCTAGCTACGCGACCAGCTCAGAGGATTTAGGGAGCCGTCTACCCTCACCTACTTCGGTCCTACCCCCTTCCAGGGTAGCACCAGTGACTGTTGTTCTACACCCTGCTACTCCTGCTGTTGGACGGTCACTGTTTCCTGGATCGACCTTCGAAGTCGGAGGATCATCTTCTAGGACTACACCTATTATTATAGAGTTATCATCAGATGAAGAGGAGGAGCCAGAGGACACCAGGACTAATAGGGAGGTACATATGGATGAGTTAGTGGAGGATTATGTTGGACACGAGACGAGACTGAATCATCATCATACTATGTTGGAGGATGTTCTAGAGAGGATACCGGAGCTATATCAGTATGTTACTACTCTTCAGGCGTCAGAGCTGAACAGGAACCAGCGCATGGATCGATTTGAGAAAAGGATCTACTCCAGAATGGCTATTTTTGTGGCTTTCCTTGTTTTACTGATTGCTGTTGTGTTAGGTTTCTATTTTAGACACTGAGCGACATGTGCTCAGGTCCTTTTGATGGGTTACAAAAACTTAATTTTTGGGGTATTGGCTTAGTTCTAACTAATGTCTAATTTTGTAAAATTATTACTAGCTATTGTAAACCCTAGCTACTATCTATGCTTTATGAAGCATTTTTATTACTCTTTTGATGATGGAATGAAACAATATTTTGGATGATTATTTGTATGTTATAAACTTCATTTGGTTATTGTTTGTGTATTGTTACCATCCTTATTTGTTACCTTGTGTACATGATTCGGTTAAAAATTTTATTGTCATTCTCAAAAACATATCTTTTATATATGGTTTGTTTACTATGTTTTGAGTAATTTTTAATCAAGTATTCTCATTTACTCAAACTCTCATCAAATTCCTATCCGTTTCCGTTTTTAGAAAATGCCACCGAGGAGGGATCCTCAGCATAATGAGACAGAGAATACTCAGCCAGATTTGGAACAGCTGATAAATCAAGGGATAGATGCAGCTATACCAAGAATAGTGGCACAGATCACCGCAGGGTTAATCAGGAGTGCTGGCGGCACTAGTGGTGGTGCTTCTGGCAGTTGTGGAGCCGGTGGTGGTGCTGGTGGTGGCACAAATACTGGTAATACCAACCGTGGATGCACTTTTAAAGACTTCTCTACAAGAAAACCTTTGGATTTTTATGGTAGTGAGGGAGCAGTTGGAATTGTTCGTTGGATAGAAAAGATGGATTCTGTCATAAAAATCAGCAATTGCTTGGATAATCAAAAGGTTAAGTATGTTGCTTGTTCTCTACAGGGCGAAGCCCTAACATGGTGGAATTCTCAAGTTGATGCGTTAGGAGAACAGGTTACTGATAACCTGACTTGGGAAGAGTTTAAGAAAATGTTGATTGAGGAATACTGTCCTCGAAATGAAATAAAGAAGATTGAAGTTAAGTTTTGGAACCTAGAAATGGAAGGAGCTGAAATCTTGGTTTACACAACTCGATTCCAAGAGTTGTCCCGTTTGGTGCCACATCTGGTGACACCAGAATCTAAAAGAATTGAAAGGTATATATGGGGATTGGTGCCCCAGATTCGAGGAATGGTTACTTCAGCCAAACCTTCTACCATGCAAAGTGCGATCCAATTGGCAAGTGAATTAACTGATGAGATGGTGAGGAATGGAATTTTGATTAAGAAAGGAACAATTGGAAAGAAACCAGAGGAGAAGGCTATGAAGAAATCTATTGGTGGTCCAAGTAAGAAGCGTAAGTTTGTAAAGAATTATGTGGCGGTGACACCACAGAAAAGGGCAAACACTGGAAATCCACCTCTTTGCGCCAAGTGCAATTCTCAACACTTTAGGGCTTGTGAGCAGTTCGTGTGTGCAAAATGTAAACGAGTGGGGCATACAGCGAACTACTGCAGATTCGACCCTAATGCACCAAGGGGTTGTTTTGAATGTGGGGCAACTGATCACTTCAGGAACAAATGTCCCAAATTGGGCAGAATTTGTGGGAACACAGCAAATCAAGCTAAAGGTAGAGCTTTTGTGATTGGGGCTGCAGATGCACGTCAGGACCCGAATGTGACGACGGGTACGTTTCTTGTCAACGATCTTTATGCATCTATACTTTTTGATACAGGGGCTGATAGAAGCTTTATATCTTCTGAATTTAGATCATTGATTAAGTTAAAATCACAGAAATTGAAAGAGGCCTATACTATAGAACTAGCTAATGGTAAGTTGATTAAAGCTAGTGACATTATCCGAGGTTGCTCTATGAACCTAAATAATCACCAATTTAATGTAGACCTTATCCCAATAGAGCTCGGTAGTTTTGACGTTGTTATTGGCATGGATTGGTTATCCGAAAACCGAGCCGAAATTGTTTGCTCAGAAAAGATGGTTCGAATTCCGCTTTCAAACGGTGAAGTCCTGAATGTCCAAGGCGATAAGCCCGGGAGGAATTTGAACATTATGTCTTGCATGAAGGCATGGAAATACCTTAAAAAGGGAAGCTACGCGTTTCTTGCTAATGTCATTGAGAAGAAATCAAAGGAGGTTAAGATTCAGGATATTCCAGTTGTACGCGAGTACCCAGAAGTTTTTCCTGAGGATTTGCCTAGATTACCCCCTCCACGACAAGTTGAGTTCCGAATTGACTTGATACCCGGTGTTGCACCTATTGCTAGATCCCCATACCGTCTGGCACCGTCTGAATTACAAGAGTTGTCGAATCAGTTACAAGAACTTTTAGAGAAGGGATTTATAAGACCGAGTTTCTCACCTTGGGGAGCTCCGGTCTTGTTCGTGAAAAAGAAGGATGGATCATTTCGAATGTGTATTGATTACCGGGAGTTGAATAAATTGACGATTAAGAACCGATATCCACTCCCGAGGATCGATGATTTGTTTGACCAGTTACAAGGATCGACTCATTTTTCTAAGATCAACCTCAGATCCGGTTATCATCAATTAAGGGTCCAGGAGGATGACATACCAAAGACAGCGTTCAGAACTCAGTACGGTCATTACGAGTTTTTGGTTATGCCCTTCGGGCTAACTAATGCCCCAGCAGTATTTATGGATCTGATGAATAGGGTGTGTAAACCTTATTTAGACAAATTCGTGATAGTCTTTATCGACGATATTCTGATATATTCTCGAAGTAAGGAAGAGCACGAACATCACTTGCGGTTGATTTTGGAATTGCTTCGAAACGAGAAACTATTCGCCAAGTTTTCTAAGTGTGAGTTTTGGCTTAAAGAAGTTCACTTTCTAGGTCATGTGATTAATGAGAAAGGCATTCATGTGGATCCAGCCAAAATTGAGGCGATAAAGAAGTGGGAAACGCCTAAGACCCCAACTGAGATCCGTCAATTTCTTGGTTTGGCGGATTACTATAGGCGATTTATAGAAAATTTCTCGAAGATAGCTCAGTCTTTAACCCTCTTGACTCAGAAAGATAGAAAGTTTGAATGGGGTGACAAGCAGGAAGAGTCATTTCAGTTATTGAAGCAGAAATTATGTGACGCTCCGATTCTCACTCTTCCTAAAGGTACGGATGGCTTTGTTGTATATTGTGATGCATCTCACCAGGGTCTTGGTTGTGTGTTGATGCAAAAGATAAGGTTATTGCTTACGCATCCCGACAATTGAAGGTGCACGAAAAGAATTACACAACTCATGACCTGGAGTTGGGTGCTGTTGTCTTTGCACTCAAAATTTGGAGGCACTATCTTTATGGCACCAAATGCACTATTTTTACCGACCACAAAAGCCTTCAGCATATATTCGATCAAAAGATGTTAAATATGAGACAAAGGCGATGGGTTGAGCTTCTGAATGACTATGACTATGACTGTGAGATCCGTTATCACCCTGGGAAAGCAAATGTGGTGGCAGATGCTTTGAGTAGAAAGGAAAGAATAAAACCTATTCGAGTTCGTGCTTTTGGGATGACAATCCAAACGAGCTTGAAAGCTCAAATTCTCGAGGCACAAAAGGAAACTCTACAGAGAAATAACTTGAAAGATGAACTTTTATGTGGTGCTGAGAGAAAATTCGAACAGAAAACTGATGAGTTGATTTATTATTTGGATCGAATGTGGATTCCGGATTCCCATAACTTGAGGGAACTGATTTTGAATGAAGCTCACAAGTCGAGGTATTCTGTACATCCCGGAGCCGACAAGATGTATAAAGACTTGAAAGAATTTTATTGGTGGCCCGGAATGAAGAAAGATATTGCAAGTTATGTTGGGAGATGCTTGACATGTTCTAAGGTCAAGGCGGAATACTAGAAACCGTCGGGACTTTTGCAGCAACCCGACATCCCTCAGTGGAAATGGGAACAGATTGCTATGGATTTCGTCACCAAATTACCCCGAACTTCCAGTGGTTATGATTCAATTTGGGTCATTGTTGACCGGTTGACAAAATCTGCTCACTTTATTCCCATCCGAGAGGATTATAAGATGGAAAAGTTAGCCCGTTTGTACATTGGTGAGATCGTTTCTAGGCATGGAGTGCCTGTATCCATCATTTCGGATAGGGATAGTCGTTTTACTTCCCGATTTTAGCAGACACTACAACGAGCTTTGGGAACGCGCTTAGATATGAGCACGGCTTATCATCCTCAAACTGACGGTCAAAGTGAACGGACAATTCAGACCATGGAGGATATGTTAAGGGCATGTGTAATAGATTTTGGTGGTAATTGGGATACACATCTACCATTAATTGAATTTTCTTATAATAATAGTTATCACACTAGCCTCAGATGTGCACCGTTTGAAGCTTTGTATGGACGTAAGTGTCGATCACCACTTTGTTGGGCCGAAGTTGGTGACAATCGTTTAACTGGCCCTGAAATAATCCAGGAAACTACAGACAAGATTTTTAAGATTCGTGATAGACTAAGAGCCGCGCGGGACAGACAGAAAAACTATGCCGATAATCGAAGAAAGCCCTTGGAATTTCAAATTGGTGACAAAGTGCTTTTAAAAGTTTCACCTTGGAAGGGCGTTATTCGGTTCAGAAAGGGGAGTAAACTCAATCCGAGGTATATTGGGCCGTATGAAATTATTGATAGAATTGGTCCCGTGGCGTACAAATTGAAATTGCCTCAGGTACTCAGTGGTATACACGATACTTTTCATGTATCAAATCTCAAAAAGTGTTTAGCTGACGCGTCCTTAGTGATACCACCCGAGGAAGTCCGTATTGACAAGAAGCTTCATTTTATCGAGGAACCGGTCGAGATTTTGGATCGCGAGATCAAGACACTTAAACGTAGCCGTATCCCTATCGTGAAGGTCCGATGGAACTCGAAGCGTGGACCCGAATTCACATGGGAACGCGAGGACCAAATGAAGCAAAAATATCCTCATCTCTTTGAGAAGGAAGCGGTTACTACTGTCACCAGTTGAATTTCGGGACGAAATTCCTTTCAACTGGGGGATAATGTGACAACTGCGGTTTTTCAGGTCCTTACCGTTTCCCGACTTTTATACGTTAGATATTTTTTATATTATAATTTTATATATTTTTAGTGTTTCTAGGAATTCTAGGAATACTACCTTAGACAAACACTAAGGTCCGAACTAGAAAACCCGGTTAAGTGCATACACTGCGTATACTGCGAACGCGTTAAATAATCGGTAAAAATTTAAATTCTTGAAAATAATTTTCATATTTATATTTTAGTTAAGAATGATATTTTATAATATTATATGTGCTAACTTTTGTGATTCTTGATTAAACTTGTTAATTGTTGAATGTTCAAGAACAAGCATGTTCTTGAAGAATTTTTAAAAATTATTGATGTAGCACCCAAAAGTGGTTTTAATCAGTAGTATATATTTTAAAATAAATATCTGAAAATTTTGGTTATCTAATTCATTACAGATTATTTATTAAAATTCACACAAGTTTAATACATGGAAATTTGGGAAAAATACTTCTGAATATTGAAAAATTCTGTAAATTGGAAAGTGATTATTATATGATTAACTGAGACTTCTGTCCAAAGTTTATAAAAATTGGAGTTGTTTAAGTATACGTTTAGTATTTATAAAGTTTAAACGGATGATTTAGGTTTTTTATACTTCTAGATAAAATCAGGACTTGAAACTTAATATGAGATCTTATATTAAATTAAAAATAATATGGTAAAAATTTGGTAAAGATTGGATATGTTTAACTATTTTTCCCGAATTTGTAAAGTTTTAATAATATTAAATTCATATTAAATAATATGGATATTGGAAAAACATAAAAATTGGTCAGAAATTTTTATTTATATATATTATCAATTGGTATAAATTTGACGCTGTAAATTTATGTCTAAGTATATTTTTGGAATTATGGTTCATTTAAATTTTATAAAAGTTAATAATTTTGGAAGATTTTTATATAAAATTGATTTTATAAAAATTCTAAGGGATTTTGAACAGAAGTATAAACCCATTTAAAACACAAAATTTGACTTTTAAATTGGGTGCTAATATCTTACTAAAACCCTAATTTTGGACGAATCGTATTTAAACCGTAGACCGGACTTTACGCGCATAATCGCGTTTTTGAACATACGAAACCGTGACATGAGATTTTATCAAATGTGATATTTTTAACTACTGATGTTATTATTAAAAATCTAAAACTTAAAGTTTTAAGATTATTAATTCATTTAAAAGCCGGTTTTACAATTATTAACGGTTCGTACGCACGTGCACGGGTTTTGACTATGCAGTTGACTGCATTGCCACTTTTGTTGACTTATAGGTTTCCTAAATACATTTTGTGTCTACTTATTAGTAGGAATCGGTTAGGAATACCATCGTTGGCTGTTTCACTGTTTTACCGCAATTTTTCGCGTTTCACTCTCAGGTGAGTTTCGCGGCCCCTTTTTACTTACTGTTTTACTATTTTTGGGGGAAAGCTGTTTCGTTTTTATTTATTTAGTCACATGTTACATGATACAAGGATTACATGAGTTATTTTTATATTTATGCATTAAAGTCCCCAATTTTTTTTTATTGTAATCAATTAGCTGAGCGTAGCCGTTGGGAATTTTGAGTAGTACTACTTGGGTTGACACCCCCGCTCATGGTTTGGTCGCGCCAACCAGACTTGTAGGGTCACGTGGGCGCAAAGTTAGCCAGTTATTTTTAGACGGTTATTGGCATAAGACATCCGTATGGGGTACTTTATTTTTATTTTGTCTAGGCTTTGATTACGGCTCATGGTAATATGTTATCTAATACATGTGTACTGACTTTGGATTTTTATAAACTTTTATAGAGTCGTAAAACCTGCGATTCTCACCAACTATTTATATAGTTGACCCGTTTTTGAAACATGCTTTCAGATAAACAGAAATGAAGATAAAGTTCATGGGGGCACGCTTTTGTTTAGATTTTATGATTTCACTTTGGAACAAACTTAGTACCTATGACTTTAGTTGTTTATAAGATGTTCCATTTGTAGTTGAATTTCGGATGTTGTATGACTTCTTTTAATTTTGGGGTTTAGTAATGGTTCTTTTGTAAATTGCGATGTACCCGTTAGCAATCTCTTGCGCCTAAGTGTTCGATGCACCGCTCTCGTCTCACCTCCGTGTTTCCGCCTTCGGCGGGGTGTGACACCTCGGTATCAACTTTAGACACCGACCTACACTTTGGATGCTATGGAGACTACAATGTTAAATTTAGACACTGGCGTTAAGTTTAGACGAGATAAGTCTCCATTAGCCTTTAACCGTCCATTCGTTCAAATAATAGATACTTTATACTTTATCACTTCATCATATACTCTATGAATACGTCACAACCTGTATAACGGCCCAAAACATTTAAAATAGTATTTAAATTAGGGCCTCACAGAACTCACCTTTTAATTTGAACTCACCTTTTAATTTCTTTCTTTCTTGTGTTTCCTTACTTTATATTCAGTAATGGCACAAACACTTGTCTTGAGGTCCTAAGACATTACAACATTACTTAGATAACCATAATCGTCTTACTTGTAATAACCAAGTCGTAAAGAATAAGTCGGAACCTTACATCGAAACTATCTACTGCGAGTTGTTGGAGAAACGCGGGGAATCAGACTTGCGGACGCGAACCGAGCTCGGGGTTGGATCTCAGAACTTGCGTGTGTGTTTGTAAATGTGTGTTTGTTTGATGGAATGAACCCCATGGTTCATATATTTATAGGCCAAATTTCGAGTAGTGACGGACCGTTACAGGGTGGTGATGGGCCGTCACCAAGGCCTTGTGTAATATCCAGGATTTTTCCGACATACTTTTTCCCTTGCACCCTTGCACCCATTATGAATTTAAATCTTGAAAACTTATTTATAATCTATTTTTTTAATAATAAATATTAATTTTTTTGATATATATTATACTTGAGATATATATCTTATAAATGTGGCAACACTTTATAGAGTTATAATTTCGGTTATGTAAACAATATGATTTATAAACTTTATTAATATTTAAATGTCATAAATTATTTTATAGGATTATAAAATAATAAAACTTATTTCATTATATATATATATATATATATATATATATATTTAGATCGTTTTATAAACTTCAGGGACTGAAACTGTCATCGTTGAAACCTATTTCAAACTAAAATCCAAGTTTTGACATAAAATAAGAAAGGCTTGAAACTTCAGGGGTCTGTTTTGCAATAAACCCAAACTTCCAGATTCAGAAAACAGTCGTGGGTTCGAGTCCCGCGACACCCGGTTTTTAGTCCAAATTATTCAAAGACGCGTAATCGGTCGAATTCAATGCTTCCCGAGCTCCGCCTCCGGCGTGCGACCAAACCCCAAGAATCATTAATGCCCGATTTCAACTACAACGACGCGTGAATTCAAATTCGAGCCGTTCGAACCTAACCGTGAACTTCCCACCTAATTCGTCATTAAATGATGAAACCACCTATAAATACCAGATGCTACACATCAACGATACACCATTCATACTTCCATTACTCTCAATTTCATCGTATCTTGCACACATTGTCGATTAGAACGCGTGGACCGCCGACGACCACCACAGTCCCGATCTCCCTTTTACGGCATCATTTCAGGTAATTCAAAAACCCATCAGTTTCGTTATCATTCTAGGAACATTTGCCCTCTGTCAATTGTTAAAGACAGAGGGATCATCGGGTCGTATTTGACCGGGAACCGTTCTAGGGTTCATAAAGGAAAGGGGGCGATTGGAATTGTTGTTTATTAATTTATTTTCCAGTATTAACTCCAGCGAACCCGTAGCCGGGATGGGTAAGTGCGTGTGTGTGTTGGGCAACCCGGGACAGACCCGAGTTCGAATCCGATTAGCCGGGTTTTTACCCTTCTATTTTTTTTACCCATTTTAAACAGTCTTTAATATTTTTAATAATTTTTATAAAATATGTTAAACTTATATAAACATAAGAACAATTTTTATTCCCACTTTTAAAGTCTGGAATTATTTAATTCAATTAAACTTAATTAAACTTATAAAGATAAATCATTTAAAAATAGTTTAAATGCTTAAAATCTGTAAAAATACTTGTAAATTTTTATAAAACTTATTTTTATATAAAAACTATTTATTTAAAACAGTAAACTCAATTTATTATTTGCATTTTGAATTAAAAGAATTCTTTATCCTAACATTTAAATTTAAACATATAAACTTCTAGAAAATTATATAACTCTTGTAAACTCAAAAAAAAGGGGTTTATAAAATTTATATATATAAAAAAAGAGAAACTTAAATTTAATGAGTTATAAATTTATACATTTTATATAAATTTAAAACAAGAGAAATAAATATGTGTATTTACTTTCCTAAATGCTTATAAACTTGTAGGCTTTGAAAAATGTAATCTTTAAAAACATTTATAAACTTATATTTAAAAATATAAACTTTATGATAAATTCTATTTGTTAATCTTTAGACGTCATTCATTTAAACGTATAAGAATATTTTAAACATTATTTATTTACAAGATAAATTATAAAATAAATATTTAACATCTAAATACTTAATAGATGATTAAACAAAAATGATTATTCTTATAAGATAATTATTTTGTGCTTAATAAATATGTATGCTTGAATGACTATTATTAAACTTTAACCACTATTTACTCTTCAAATAATTACTTATCCTCATTAATTTTTCATTCTTTTATTATTATTGAACCTTTGCCTATTCTTTGAAAAAAATATTCAGTAACTATTTATTCTTTAAAATAATTATTATTAATCTTTAATAATTATTTAGTATTACATTCTTCTATTGTTACAACCTTAATTTTAAATTCTTAGAAAAACTAGCTCGAATTATTAGAGTAATTAATAATTATAAAACTTATAAGTAATTATTTTAATTAATAATTATTCTAATCTACAAACTTATGAAACTTTGATATTCAAGACTTGTGTTAATTATTCAAAACCTTTGTTATAAACTTGATTCAAACTACATAAACACAATCAATCCCATCTCCCATTGGAACCCTAGTCAAATCTTGAAATACTAGATCCTTCGTATTAGACTTCTAGAAGCAAACTTGAATCTTTAGACTTGTATTCTTAGGCTTGTTGTGAGGATTTTCTTCCTCAAATTCTTGCTACACTCAATCCTTGTTGGACACTATTCATCATCCAAGTGAGTATACTTAGACCCTTTTTCCTTTCTATACTTTTGGGGTGAAACATGTTCAAAACTTTAAACTTATACAATTCTTGTACAACTATGACTAGATGCTTATTCTTATGTTAAACTTGAGACTTGTATGCTTAGATTAAACTTAAAATTAGCACATTCATTAACCTTGATCAAGCCTATGGTAACAATGATAGATCTATTGCATTTGACCAATCCACCTTGATTGATTGACCCCTTCGGGGGGAGCTCTTGGTGATTGTTACTGAATTAAACTTTAAACTTGAGACTTATAAGGGTAACCTGCGGGTTATGCCTAAACTTGGTTGGAGGGTTGAAGTGCACAATGTTTAAGATACTTGTTTCTCATACTTACATTATAGAATGCATATATCATAGTGAATTGTAATTCTTCTCAAATACTTGTTAAACTGTGTCAAAACCTTTGTATCTCACCAACTATTTTGTAGTTGACAGATTCTTTCACATGTTTCAGGTTCTACATCATGAGACTTATCTGTGATCATATAGGATGCTTTGGACCTAGACTACTTATCAATTAAATGTTGTATTCTTGTTATGTTTCCTTGTATTGAATATTAAATTATTTATTAATGAAATATTGAAACTTTAATAGTCAACCTTGTGCTATTGAACAACCGCGTCCGCCCCGACGTATAATCCGCCGTCGGTTGTGGTGTGACAGATTGGTATCAGAGCCTTGGTTATAGGGAATTAGGTTATTAGACACATGACCTAGACAATAACTTAGGAGACCCAAACATGAGTTATCTCATGTCCTTTACTAGGAATTCTCTCCTCATTCTATTCTTAAATCTTATACGTGAACGCTTGGAGATTCTACGATTCTACTTACCTACGTACTACAAGAGGCTACTACATCGAGGACACGTTCTTAGGCTTTAAGTCTAAGCCACCACTAAACTCTCGTCAAGAATATTTAAGTTCTAGATAATGTGTGAGAACTTATGCGGACCAGAAGGGTGGATACCTGTATTCTGGGAAATTCTGTCAAGGAAAGCATTTCGTATAAATCCAAATCAACCGTTGGACCCGTATGCTTTCCTGGGAATTCTTGGGATGAGTATCCACTTATAGGAATGCATGACTTCTCTAAACATTAGTGAGCTTAGATCCCTCTTGATATGTCAAAGTACTTACTTAGTGATATGCACTAAATGAGTACCATCTCAAATACTATACACTTCATAAATTCACGATTCAAAAACTTTCGTCTGTAACCTTTACTCTAGATTCTTACGTTTCGACTCTTCAAGAATGGTCGCATGACAGCATGCTTACTCGTCATGACCTGGAGGAGTTACCTTCAAGGAGAAATTCTTAAGAGATTATACTTAAAAACTACATACATAAACTTATATTTATAGATACTACCCAATAAACTTCGTGATCGTTGTAATACAACCCTTAAAACTATGTATTACTCTACAAATTCTCCTATAGACTTCATTATTTTATGAACATAACACTTAAGGGGAAACCCTTGTGTTTCATCTTATTTTCATTACTCAACCAAACTACTCTAGATAACTCACTCAAACTTTTGCTACACATTTATACATCTCAAAACTTTCATATGTCCTTAAAATTCATGATCCTTGTGATACCAGCACATTTAAAACAATGTATTATCCTACAAGTCCTTTTACGAACTTCATTACGTTATAAACTTGACACCTAAGGAGAAACTCTTGCGTTTTCATTTTATCACTTAAAACTTCGTTTGATGACTAACTCAAAACTTTGTTACACTTTTATATATCTCAAAACCTTCATACGTCCTTAAAACTTACACATCACCGTTTCTTGTAAACAAAACTTAACGTCTTTTAAAACCTAAAGTACATTAACAAAGGGATTAGTAACCTGATCGTTTTCCCGCAAGAGAAGAAGCCTACTATAGACTCTAAACCCATATTGAACCTCGACATAGTACCATAAACCCAAACATCGGTGACAACAACTGAGAGAAGTTGTAGGCCCATGAGGAAGTTTTGGCTAGGGAAATAGGGTACTTAAGTGAGTCCTTGTGACCACCCCTTCTTCCGGGAATCCTCCTCGTTAGCCCATCAACCTCCAATCAAAACTATTTTTGAAAGTATTACTGTGATAACTCAATATTATGAATAAAAACCTTTTGAACATATTAAATCAACTTACTTACACACTTTAATTCTCCGTTTAAATTGTATTATGTAAGGGCTAGAAGACCCAATTTTGAAACATTTAACGAAAGTTATTTTGAAATTTATCTTGTTATCACTTACTAGCTTGACTTTCCTTCTAGCACTACAAACTTAACACTTCTACCCAAACACTTTCGTCAAGAGTAGCTCACGTTAGTACTTGAGATAAGTAACAACGTTGTATTAAACTATAAAAATCCTAAGTAACACACGCATACTTGAAGAATAAACTTTGAACAAACCTTCTAATTCGTAAGCACTCTTTTAAAACAACACGACTTACGAACCACTGCCGTAATCAACTATGATCCTTACCTCTTATATAAACTTAACCCTTCTAAACTTGACCTATTTTTTTCGTTTGGCAATCATACTGACCTTTTATAAAGTCCTACTTATACTACTTATCGTTGCCTAACTCGTCGTTTTTGAACCTCTTGATTACATTCTATACAAAAGAAAACTATGCCTGTTGTTATGAAACAAGATAAATCATTTGTAAACACACTATCGTAAACCTTATCGAAACTTTTTCCCGTTACCCTATGCTAGGAGACTTTCCTCATCCAACTCTTGTCACGTAAAAGATTTGCTATAAATCACAACGGGAACTAAAAGCTTAAATGCACGTTACTAAAACACTAAACTTCGTATACACAAGGTCAGAGACTTTTGAGTCATGCAAAAACTTATACAAATACTCAAACCCGTATTCTTAAAACTAAACATGATCAATAAAGGATCATGTAAAGCTTAATATTGAAACTTGAAATCAACTGACTTATCCTACTTTCAAACTCATACTTGGATTCTTAGTCTTGAAAACTTTTTGTGTTCGTCTCAACTAAACCCTATAAGACTTGATAAACGTACATTCCATATATATGAGAAAACTTCACTCTTGATACTAGACACTAGCAGGAAGGAGGACATTACTCTCTTTAGCAGAGTACATCCCCTGACTCCTATCTAAACCAAACATCGGGATCCACTAATCTTCTGGACAACTCGAATCTTCTGTGAGAAAGCGTATAACGGTTAATCCTGTTCCAAACGCTGTCCCATACCTCTCTTACACACTAAAGTATTTAGATAACCGCTTTATACTCAAAACGTAATCGTATACTTCTACACACTGAAGCTAAACTAAGAGACTTTAAGCTATTCTATGTTTGACGTATTCTTGTTCAAACACAATTTAAACTATTCTATTTTTGACGTATTCTTGTTCAAACACAATTTAAACTATTCTATGTTTGCGCATTCTTGATCAAACACAATTTAAACTATTCTATGTTTGACGTATTTTTGTTCAAACACAATGTAAACTATTCTATGTTTGACGTATTCTTGTTCAAACACAATTTAAACTATTCTATGTTTGACGTATTCTTGTTCAAACACAATTTAAACTATTCTATGTCTGACGCATTCTTGATCAAACACAATTTAAACTATTCTATGTTTGACGTATTCTTGTTCAAACACAATTTGAGCTACTCCATGTTTGACGTATTCTTGTTCAAACATGATGAACGTATGAGACTTTAAACTACTCCATGTTTGACGTATTCTTGTTCAAACATGATGAACGTATGAGACTTTAAACTACTCCATTTTTGACGTATGCTTGTTCAAACATGATGAACATATAAGACTTTTAAATTACTCAAGGTTTGATGTATTCTTGATCAAACACGAGGAGAGTGTAAAGACTTTAAACTACTCGATGATTGAGGTATTCTTATTCAATGACGAGGAAACTTTGAAACTCTAAATCTTGTCACATTCTTCTCTCTTTAATCATTGAATGACGTTTCTCTCTAAGGGACTCGTTAATCAATGATCACTCTTACGCGGAAACAATAGTCATGAGTTAAACAAATTCTTGTACTCTTCCTCGATCCACACATAAACGGAAGGACCTATGCGGACTATGCGATGACTTAAATACTTGCGGGTGCACACGTAAGTATGAAAATCAACGTATGGGAAAACATAGTAAACTCTGTCGTGTGCCATGATCTAAGACTTATCGTAAAAGGTAGACATGGAACTTAGGGACCGTAGCAATCCTTAGACGTAATAGTCTACAAACTCAAATCGTTAATCTATCGTCGAACCCATTCCGAGTGATGCGTCTCACTTTAAATCTTGAAAGGGAGTTCATCAGATTCCTCTCAAATACATTTCTGAAAACAAATCTTCATATATTTCAATGAAACTATATGCTTCTTAGGGAAACTCTTGACAATCATATGCTTTAAAAACTTGGAAACTTGAGCGTAATCTTATCCCTATCCTTACAACTCATTTAAAAATCTAAACGTAACACAGGGTTTACTTGGGAACGTAAAATATTTTTCTCATTACCCTTGTGCGTATCATAGACTTAAATCCTGATCTAGATCCTACTTGGGAACGAAATTTCCTAAAGTAGGGGAGACTGTAATATCCAGGATTTTTCCGACATACTTTTTCCCTAAACCCTTGCACCCATTATGAATTTAGATCTTGCAAACTTATTTAGAATCTATTTTTTTAATAATAAATATTAATTGTTTTGATATATATTATACTTGAGATATATATCTTATAAATGTGGCCACACTTTATAGAGTTATAATTTCGGTTATGTAAACAATATGATTTATAAACTTTATTAATATTTAAATGTCATAAATTATTTTATAGGATTATAAAATAATAAAACTTATTTCATTTTATATAAATATATATATATATATATATATATATATATATATATTTAGATCGTTTTATAAACTTCAGGGACTGAAACTGTCATCGTTGAAACCTATTTCAAACTAAAATCCAAGTTTTGACATAAAATAAGAAAGGCTTGAAACTTCAGGGGTATGTTTTGCAATAAACCCAAACTTCCAGATTCAGAAAACAGTCGTGGGTTCGAGTCCCGCGACACCCGGTTTTGAGTCCAAATTATTCAAAGACGCGTAATCGGTCGAATTCAATGCTTCTCGAGCTTCGCCTCTGGCGTGCGACCAAACCCCAAGAATCATTAATGCCCGATTTCAACTACAACCACGCGTGAATTCAAATTCGAGCCGTTCGAACCTAACCGTGAACTTCCCACCTAATTCGTCATTAAATGATGAAACCACCTATAAATACCAGATGCTACACATCAACGATACACCATTCATACTTCCATTACTCTCAATTTCATCGTATCTTGCACACATTGCCGATTAGAACGCGTGGACCGCCGACGACCACCATAGTCCCGATCTCCCTTTTTACGGCATCATTCAGGTAATTCAAAAACCCATCAGTTTCGTTATCATTCTAGGAACATTTGCCCTCTGTCAATTGTTAAAGACAGAGGGATCATCGGGTCGTATTTGGCCGGGAACCGTTCTAGGGTTCATAAAGGAAAGGGGGCGATTGGAATTGTTGTTTATTAATTTATTTTTCCAGTATTAACTCCAGCGAACCCGTAGCCGGGATGGGTAAGTGCGTGTATGTGTTGGGCAACCCGGGACAGACCCGAGTTCGAATCCGATTAGCCGGGTTTTTACCCTTCTATTTTTTTACCCATTTTAAACAGTCTTTAATATTTTTAATAATTTTTATAAAATATGTTAAACTTATATAAACATAAGAACAATTTTTATTCCCACTTTTAAAGTCTGGAATTATTTAATTCAATTAAACTTAATTAAACTTATAAAGATAAATCATTTAAAAATAGTTTAAATGTTTAAAATCTATAAAAATACTTGTAAATTTTTATAAAACTTATATTTATATAAAAACTATTTATTTAAAACAGTAAACTCAATTTATTATTTGCATTTTGAATTAAAACAATTCTTTATCCTAACATTTAAATTTAAAGATATAAATTCTAGAAAATTATATAACTCTTGTAAACTAAAAAAAAGGGGTTTATAAAATTTATATATAAAAAAATGAGAAACTTAAATTTAATTTGTTATAAATTTATACATTTTATATAAATTTAAAACAAGAGAAATAAATATGTGTATTTACTTTCCTAAATGCTTATAAACTTGTAGGCTTTGAAAAATGTAAACTTTAAAAACATTTATAAACTTATATTTAAAAATATAAACTTTATGATAAATTATATTTGTTAATCTTAAGACGTCATTCATTTAAACTTATAAGAATATTTTAAACATTATTTATTTACAAGATAAATTATAAAATAAATATTTAACATCTAAATACTTAATAGATGATTAAACCAAAATGATTATTCTTATAAGATAATTATTTTGTGCTTAATAAATATGTATGCTTGAATGACTATTATTAAACTTTAACCACTATTTACTCTTTAAATAATTACTTATCCTCATTAATTTTTCATTCTTTTATTATTATTGAACCTTTGCCTATTCTTTGAAAAAATCTTCAATAACTATTTATTCTTTAAAATAATTATTATTAATCTTTAATAATTATTTAGTATTACATTCTTCTATTGTTACAACCTTAATTATAAATGCCTAGAAAAACTAGCTCGAATTATTATTTTCTAACTAGAGTAATTAATAATTATAAAACTTCTAAGTAATTATTTTAATTAATAATTATTCTAATCTACAAACTTATGAAACTTTGATATTCAAGACTTGTGTTAATTATTCAAAACCTTTGTTATAAACTTGATTCAAACTACATAAACACAATCAATCCCATCTCCCATTAGAACCCTAGTCAAATCTTGAAATCCTAGATCCTTCGTGTTAGACTTCTAGAAGCAAACTTGAATCTTTAGATTTGTATTCTTAGGCTTGTTGTGAGGATTTTCTCCCTCAAATTCTTACTACACTCAATCCTTGTTGGACACTATTCATCATCCATGTGAGTATACTTAGCCCCTTTTTCCTTTCTATACTTTTGGGGTGAAACATGTTCAAAACTTTAAACTTATACAATTCTTGTACAACTATGACTAGATGCTTATTCTTATGTTAAACTTGAGACTTGTATGCTTAGATTAAACTTAAAACTAGCACATTCATTAACCTTGATCAAGCCTATGGTAACAATGATAGATCTATTGCTTTTGACCAATCCACCTTGATTGATTGACCCCTTCGGGGGGAGCTCTTGGTGATTGTTACTGAATTAAACTTTAAACTTGAGACTTATAAGGGTAACCTGCGGGTTATGCCTAAACTTGGTTGGAGGGTTGAAGTGCACAATGTTTAAGATACTTGTTTCTCATACTTACATTATAGAATGCATATATCATAGTGAATTGTAATTCTTCTCAAATACTTGTTAAACTGTGTCAAAACCTTTGTATCTCACCAACTATTTTGTAGTTGACAGATTCTTTCACATGTTTCAGGTTCTACATCATGAGACTTATCTGTAATCACATAGGATGCTTTGGACCTAGACTACTCATCAATTAAATGTTGTATTCTTGTTATGTTTCCTTGTATTGAATCTTAAATTATTTATTAATGAAATATTGAAACTTTAATAGTCAACCTTGTGCTATTGAACAACCGTGTCCGCCCCGACGTATAATCCGCCGTCGGTTGGGGTGTGACACCTTGGCAGCCATGCACTTTCTGACCACGTAACGGACCATTACGGTCTAGTGACAGCCCGTCATGAGCCTTAGTCACGAGCCACGTGTCACGTTTTCAGCAATCCCTAGACTGCCTCTGACTTTTGCGGTACAAATCTTTCCAATAAATGATATCATGAATAAATAAGGGATTAACAACTTGTCTTGTAGATAGAGTCACTCAACTTCGACCGTAGGATTGATTGTATCTCGAATTTTTTTCACTAACCCGTTGACTTTCCTTGGTTGTCTTTCACCCAGGAATCATTGTTAATCCTAAATCTCTCTTTAATTTCAACATGCAAATGATCTTGGAAGGATTGAAGCATGGATTTCCCTGCCTTTTTTCTTCTTGGAGACGTCTCACACACATCAGACTGAGTATGATTTTGTGTGTGTGAATCGCACACAGAAACCCCGATCGTGGGATTAAATCGGTTTAATGGTTAATTACCATTTTAGTCCTTCAATTGACTACAAGGGAGCATTTTAAATCCTCAAGTTTCATGAATTTTTATTTACAATAACCTACGTGGTATAATTTAAGTTTCCATCTAAATTTATAAACTCCATTTAGGTTTTGTAAGAGTTTCACATTTTTAAATAAAACAAATCACCATATATTGGTATTTTATAACTACCAACATGTATATATATATATATATATATATATATATATACTATAATATAAAATAACTCGGTTTATGGGAATTTATTTATATGCTAAATATATTTTAAATTCTTTAAAAATTTGTATGTTACAAATCTACCCTCTTAATAGGGTTTCGTCCCCGAAACCGCTCTACCTCCTTACATTAGGGCAACACCCAAACTATTCAATTGCTTATCTATGTTACTTACCCTTGCATACTTATAAAGAGTTGAATCTAATTCCGGTTAACCCTTAACCCGATTAAGATATCAAAAAATTGGATTTCATAAATGGAACCACTTACCTGCATAAGACATTGAATTCATCTAAGCTTGCTTTAGCCTCGGTTGCATACCACTTATGCAACTCCATACCTATCTTCGCTTTCCTCTTGATTTACTTGTTAGTAACCATATATACACATTATATAGTTGTTATCATAACACATGATACTCATCACACATCACAATATTTTGTCACCTCTGTTATAGGTACATTATTCATTGCAACTGTTTCATATTGAGTAATTTTCTACTTTTACCGAATTCTCACTGCAACCCAATAAAACACACCACACATAACCATAATTTATCCATAGTCACAAGAATACAATTAGTCCCCCGGGGGCGGACCTACATAGTCTCGGGGGTTCACCAGAACCCCCCGAATTTCGAAATTTTTATAGAACGACGTGTAAAAAAACTTGGGTGAACCCCTAAATAAATTATAGGGTGAAACACTATAGAAAGTTCAAGAAGTGGTGCAGTGGTTTAGACTTTGCTTTATAACCTAAAGATTGTGAGTTCAAATCCCAACTGTCATTTTTTAAAACATTTTTTTATTTGATTTAGGCTGTGGACCTGTGGTGGACTTCCTTTTTTTTGGTATACCACTAAAAAGCGACAGGAAACATACACACCTTATATAACTTTTTAATATTGAAAAATACACACATTATATAGATAAATGTATTGGTATAAACCAAATGTATATTGAAAAATACACACATTATATAACTTTTTAAAAATGGATGGTGATGAACCTATAACACACCACTTGCCATGTGTGCTGCACTTCTTTTTTCTTTTCTTTTTTAATCTTTTTTGGTTTATTATTGTTACTGGCTTAGAACCGGTGTCTATAAACGGAGTGAAAAATATCTATATATAAAATTCTTAAATCTTTATTTATATATTTTACACGTGTAAAAATGTATTACTAAGGATAGAAAATAAAATTCAAAATATGTAAAAATTAATATATAATTGAGTTTCGAAAATACGTTAATTACTATTTAATGTAATTTAACTTTCATTTACTATTTGATTGAAAATAAAAGTTACATAATTAGATTTCAAAGTTTCTTATAATTAGGGATAATTTAAAATAAATGTGTTCTATTATTGTAATTAATCTTTTTTTAAATATATTATTATTAAAACATAGACGTGTATTTAATAAGAGAGAGAAGGGAAAAAAATGATGAAAATGAATATTAAGACGACACGTGTCATATTTTTTATTTATTTATTATATAGTATAATTTCATTTTTTTCATATTTAGACGATGGACACATTAAAAAAAAGTAAAGTCTCTACCACCTTACGCATAATTTTATTTACGATGTGACATAAATTTTATTTAAAACTGAGTAGGGTCAAAATTTGGTTATCTTTTATAACTTTAGATAAATAATATTTTATAAATTTTTGAATACGCTGTTGCAATGCTTTTATTTATTTTATGTTTAAGTATGAATTTTATTAAAAAATGAGTCATCATAAATTTATGATGAAAATTACAATCTAGATGAAAATTACAATCTAGATTAAAATAGAATGCCTTTCCACAGTAACATTGCCATTCAAAATTGTACACGTGTAGTTTCTTTTTTTGTTTTTATTTTCACCTCTCATACTATATATAAAATACGCTTTTAACCCGTTTATTTATCTAATCATTCCGTTTTTATTTAATAACTTTCGTTCATTAACGTTTTTAAAAAAGGCGAATGCGCGACAGTTTTTAGATTTTTTTTGTCAACGTTCCGATATAATTTATTTTGAAAACAGAGTTTTATTCAAAATCAAGTTTTTTTCTATCGTGGCCTATAGCGTGTGCCGCTACAGTTGTGGTACCGTGCCGAAATGAACCTGTTATGAGCGAACACCATAATTGCCGTTATTGATATTATCGGAACCTGTCTCGGTCTTCATTTTTTTTGGTTTTCTACGACCCAAACTTTTTCCCCTTTTTTAGTATTTAGTTTTAGGTTTGTTTTTTATTAACATTATTTTGAATGTTGCGCAATTTTATTAACGATCAATCTGACGCCCGCGGCGAAACCTCAATGTCTGAACTTAAATAGATGATTGGACCAAACCAAGGATTTTTTTTAAACGTTCCGATATAAATTTATTTAAAAACAGAGTTTTATTCAAAATGAGTTTTTTTATCGTAGCGTATATCGAGTGTCGTTAGCATTGTGATACTATGATAAACCGAACCTATTATAAGCGAATTAGGTGACCTCACACCCGCCGCGAAGCGCGGGTATTAAAAAGAAATCCGCTTGAATGGTAACTACTCTGTATTTTTTTTTTCATTTTCACCCCTTTTACTATATATAATATATACGCTTTTAACACGTTTCATTTTCTTAAATTTCGTTTACTTTAATAACTTTCGTTCCTTAACTTTTTTTTTTTTAAAAACGGAGTGCTCTTCTATTTTTGTTTTTTTAACTTTTTTTTAAAACGGAGTTGTATTCAAAATCGATTTTTTTATCGTAGCCTATAGCGAGTGCCATTACCGTTGTTGTAACATGACGAGCTGAACCTATTATGAGTGAACAACATCATTGCCGGTTTTGGTATTATCGGAACCGGTCTCGGTATTCGCTTTTATGGTTTTCGACGAACTGAACCGGTAATCTTTTATTTTTGTTTTTCCTTTTTTTATTATTTAGTTTTATGTTTCTTTTTAATTAATTTTTTTTTACCGTTACGCTTACGTTTTCATTTAAATTACTTTATTGACTGTAGGTCTTGAGCAGATCCGCAAACACAGATCTGCGGATAAATCTTCAAACAACCCGGATCAAGAGGCGGAATCTCTGGATCCGGTATCACTCTCGAATTAGAAAAAAAGGTAGAGACGGGTGCGGGAATCACATACACGAACAGAAATATATAAAAGTGAAAAGAACAGATAATTGGAGCATAAAACGTATGATTCTTTGATTGATATGAAAATTAAAAGCCTCCTTACACACTCTACAATTATCTCACCCCAGGGTGAGCTCCCTCTGAGTGGTGATTCCCTCTACAGACACACACTCCTCATATGAGATAATCTGATATTTATATAGGAGGCCAAGCACATATGACTTGTTTTCCAAGCCACCGCCAAATAGGCCTGAAAACAAGTATCGAAACTACCTAGTTTCGATTGAACAAATGTTCAACCGAAACTAGTAGTTTCAAAACTGTAATTTCGATTGACAACATCAGTCTCAAAATTATACCCAACAATCTCCCCCTAGACTGATGCTATCAATTCTTGTCCGACTCTGTCTTTCGTCTTCATATATTGACTAATGATCCAATGCCTTTCGTTGTGATTCTCCCCCTCAAGTGTAGACCCTCCTATCTTGTAGGCAATTAATAAAGGTTTGAATCCCAAGTATTTAGCAGTAAATAACCATCTTTCTACAAAGATTCTTGACATTCTCGAACACTTGATCAACTTGTGCCTTCTTTACCAATTGTAGGTCCAGATTTCAATCGAAAATCACTCAACAGATCGATTACACACACATACAGGCGGAATCTGTGTGTATGGTGGTGAAACAGAGGGTAGAAACAGAATTGGTGAAGATAAACAGGCAAACCACACAGGAATCAACACAAATAAGATATGAAATTGTAAGAACAACAGATGAAATAAGATAATCTGATATTTATATAGGAGGCCAAGCACATATGCCTTATTTTCCAAGCCACCACTAAATGGGCCTGAAAAACAGGTATCGAAACCACCTAGTTTCAATTAAAAAATGTTCAACCGAAACTAGTAGTTTCGATACTATATTTTCGATTGACAGCATCAATCTCAAAATTATACCCAACATTGACAATCAGCTTGACAATCGCCGCGGAGCGCGGGAGAAGTATCTAGTTAATTATAAAAAGAAGTAAAAAAGTAGAAAAGTAAAAAAGAAAAATATATGGAAGGTTTAAGAAACAAAATAGATTCCAGAGTTGCCGCAATTGATAAATTTACAACTCAGTTTCAGCCATTGGGGGTTTTGGATAATGGTCATGGCGAGTTTCACTGTAACACCCAGTACCTCCCTCCTACGCATTCAGTCTTCATCGCCGTCGCATATTGCTCCACTCATACCGAGTTATCAGCAACAAGTTAGCGGCGTCGTTAGTTGCCGGAGAAGCAGAGGTTCGTTGGCAGTGACAAGAGCCGGAGCACCGGGAGCCAGCACCTACCTGTTCGCATTCCTCTTTCCGTTCTCTCTCCTCGCTGTAACGATCTTCACCTCCATCAAAATATCTGATAAACTCGACAGAGACTTCTACGAGGAGGTAAAACCCTAACTTTTATAGAATTTTGTTCAATTTTGTGAATTGTAGGAGTAGTTGTTCTTTGGATGCACACCAAATGTTTGATAAATGTCTAGCGGTGAGATTTGCGTATAATTTTACAATTGAAAACTACTTGCAATTAGGGGAATTTGATGGCAGATAGATATAATACTAATTGCATTGAAAGGCTTGTGTTATGCTTGTAGACGAACACGAATGGGGCTTGTTCATGTTCGTTTGTTACGCTTTAACAGAACAAATGAACAAACAAGAACACTTAAACGAACAGATTTTCTTGTTCGTGTTCGTTCATTAAGAAAATGAACGTGTTCGTGTACCTTTATGTTCGTTCATTAATGTTTTTAACGAACAGTTCGTGAACATAAACGAACACGGATTAAAAGCAAATATGAATGTCTAAATTAAAGTTTAAAGTATTAGCATCCTTATATCCAACATTTTAAAAGTATATAAAAAATATAAATTTGATTTTAAACTAGGTTTAAAGGTTTTAAAATGTGAAAGTCAAATTGATTACTAAATTAATATTAGTAATAAATAAACGAACGTAAACAGACGAACATAAGTGAGCGAATATAAATGAATGAACGGGACATGTGTTAATGTTCGTTCATTTAATTAAATCAACAAAAATTTGTGTTCATGTTCGTTCGTTTATTAAATGAACGAATATAAACGAACATCACGTCGAACGGTTCACTGGACGTTCTGTTCGTTTACAGACCTACTTGTGTTTTGAATCTTGATTCTTCTTGTAATTTGAAACAGCTAGAAGTTAATCAAGCAATATTAGAAGCAGAGGATGAAGATGAAGATGTGACTCCAGCCTTTGAAGAGCCTCCTAGTCAGCAGCGGACTCGCAACCGGCCTAAACGCGAAGCTGAGATTTCAGGAAGGTAATTCATTTTACAAATGTTTTAGCGAGGGAAAAGGGTTTTTGGTAATTTGGTGGTTGGACCAAATTTGAATTCTATCTTCATTGTATTTCACATAAATAATCTTTACTACGATATTATGCTTCATTCAACATCATCTTGTAATATAAGTCAGATTATATGTATAGTTCTGAAATAATTAGTTTGAGATTAGTCATCTTTCATGATGCTTTGTGCTTGTTTGAGGAGGCAACCATGACCCATTCTTTAAACAACGGATTGATTTGGGTAAAAGAAACTGCATTTGGGTCAACTCAAATTATACAATGGATCAGTGTGGGTCTACTCGAATTCTACAACGGGTCACAATATATGTTGGTAAGTACACATCTGCCAAGAACGATAGTATTATGATAGAATGTGACATTAAAGAAAGACGAGTGCTTCTACAAAAATTACTTGTAAGATATGAAGATAGTTTTTGCATACGAAGCGTACTGCTATGATTTATCTTGCAGTTTTATGATTTTTCAGCCATTGGTTGCCACATATGAAGGTGTTAAATTCTTTGAGGTTAGTAAGAAGAAAGAAAGGAGTTGTAGTGGTCAGTATAGATTGGAAACAAGTCACATAACACTGTTAGATTGGCCTCTTTATATGCAGGCAGATATTGCTCTGGTTTTCTACTATAGTTGGGCAGGTTTCACCAACCCTAGCATGTGCTGCTGATATTGTTAAAGAAAGCAATGAAGATAACACAGACTAGCGGGGTGAATTTCCGACATCAGAGTGGTAACGGTTATCGGTGGCGGATCTAGGAATTTTTCCATGGGGGTCGGTTGTCTATCGCTAAATAATAAATTTTTTCAGTACGGTTCAGGTCGGGTCGGGTCACATAGTACACACATTGTCACTAATTACAATTAATAAATAGCACCATAAGCCATAGCATTATAGCAAAATAATATGATAAGCTAAATTTAGAGAAAAATAAAAAAAAAGGTACCTGCAATCGTGACGAGGCAGGAGCGCAAGGCTGTGAACAGTGAACCGAGATGTTGATGGATAGGAATTAAGATTGCTGCTACTTAGATTTTTTATTTGGTTAAATTGTTTAAAATTTTAAATGAGTAATGAGTTAACTAAATGTGGCTTAATTGTCTAAATGGGTAATGAGTTAATTAAATGTGGGTATAATTGTTTAATTGGCTAAGTTTTTAGCCTAATATAGTCAAAATGTCCAACTAAGTTATTAGTTTAAATATGGGTCAGTTTTAAAAATTAAATTTTTTAGAGTTGGTGTTAAAATTAAATTTTCTTGGTGTTGGTTAAAATTTTATTGGTGTCGGTATCAAAGTTTCTTGGGGATCGGTCGAGATTATACCACATATATAACAAATAATTTTTTTTTTCATTGGGGTCGGCCGGTAGGTCCGCCAATGACGGTTATCGCACTTTGATGGGCCACCACCGTCACCTCCTCTTTGGAAACTGTTCAATGTCGGGGTCGGCTTCGTGGTACTTGAAACCGGTGGTGAACATGTGTGGCTCGTGTAAATCTTTCCGGGGACACAACACTCAGAGTCGTTTTCGGTGTTGCATAGTCCAGGTGGGGGTTTACTTCCCATTATTGGGAGACCTGGCCTGCAGGTTTGAGCATCAATGTGTGGGGAGCATACACCAACAAGAACCAGCAATACAAGAATGAATACACCCATGGTGAAGATTGTTGTTGATGGAAGGAAGGAAGGAAGGAAATGATTAGTATTTATATAAGGTTTCAGCAAATTATTAGTATACTATAAAAATTTGAAACCTTTTAAGACAAATTCAAAATTTATTATTTTTGAAACCTAATTCGAAACCTAAAACCAATTTATAATTTGGTTTGGTTTTCAGTTTGAACCTAACAAACTGAATTAGCTAAATTTTTTTTCTTTCTAAGTAGCCATAACAAGTTCGATTTAAACAACACAACATTTTAGAAAAGTCTAAACAAAAACATACCTTCGTCAAATAACAAGTTCAGTTCAAACAACACGACTAAAAAATATATTCAAAGTAAAATTAATGATTTATAGTTCATATATGAGTACTTATTATTGATACAAACTAATTGGGTTAACTATAAAATGTGGATTAAAATAGTGGTATAAACCAATTCGGTTTTTTTCGGTTCAAACCGAATTAAAAATCTTGAAACCTAAACCAAACCAAAAACCAAATTACAACCGAAAACCAAATATGTAATTTGGTGTGGTTTTATACGGTTTGGGTTTCGATTCGGTTATCGGTTTTTTCGGTTTGAAACCAAATATTGAACAACCCTGAGTGTATTATTAACAATTTATATTATATTTTATTCAACTCGTGTAAAACATATGTTTTTAAGGACATAAAATTTTATTACTAAGTATATAACATTACATTTATTTAACATGTGTAATACACGAGATTCTAACCTAGTAACTAATAAAAAAATTGATAGGACACGTGTCACTCTCCTATGACTCCTTAGTTTTTTTACGCCTCTCTTTCCTATTAATTATACAAATCTCTTTAATTTTTTTTATAATTTTTTGTTTCCCGTCACCCTCTCTCCTATTAAATAATAATGATTTATATAATTCATTTTATAAAACGTTTTTTATTTTAAAAAGGGTTAGGTTTGTTCATAAAACATTTTTATAAATCGAACATTTCTTTCATTCTTTTTATAAAATATTTTAAAAATTATATAACGTTTCTAAAATTTGTATTGTAAACCTATGTAATATGTAAATCCTTATTATTAAGTATATATAATTGAAGACACATAATAATAAGACCGTTACCTCAAGTTGACTAGAAGACTTCTAGAAGGGTTTCGGTTACAAGAATGGAGCCCATACGACTGATATGGAGGAAAGCATGAGAATGAATGAGAGCTTTCTACCAATAGAGAAGGAGATGTCAACATCATTCGGTTAGACCTTGAGGAGAGATGATTCTTGACATAGCCTATAAATACCCATGACCTCATAGATAGAGGGCATGCACAATTGGAAGAGAGAAATACTTGTAAATTCTTCAATAATGTAATCTTGATAGTTGAGAAATATAAAGAAGTACTGATTCTTATTCATTATTCTCCTTGTCGAGTTTTAAGAACTCTTCATTGGCGCCATTCACAGTCGAACAAAGCTATAACGGTCACTTCATCACTACTCCCTTTGTATGATGGATAACTTGCATCATTACGAAGAATCAGAGGAGGATATTGAGGAAATCGAATGCTGAAGGGTCCGGGGCGGGGCTCAGTTTAGTAGCCCGGAGGGAACAAAATTAACATATGCTCTCCGCCTAGAGTTCAAAAGAACAAACAACGAAGCCCTCCTAATGGGATTCAATTTGGCAAATCAAATGCATGCACATTACGTCCGGTCAAACGTGGACTCTCTGCTAGTGGTTAACCAGGTAAACAAAGTTTATGAAGCCAAAGAACAGACAATGACTGCTTACCTGGAAAAATTGACTACGGTAATTGGAAAGTTTAAAGAATGCAAGGTCATACACATCCCCAGGAGCCAAAACAAGAAAGCAGATGCTTTGAGTAAGTTGGCTTTTGCACAATTCAGTCATCTAGCAAAGGAAGTTAGAGTACAAACACTCGACAAACAATATATCCAGGCTATGGAGATACACAATGTGCAGGCCACATGTTGGACCTAGATGACGCCTATAGTAGCCTATCTAAAAGACGGAAGTTTGCCTCACGACCGGACGGAGGCACAAAGGATAAGAACCAAGGCTCTACAATACCAACTTCATGATAACTGGTTGTTTAGGAAGACTTTCCTTGGGCCTTTACTCAGGTGCGTGGACCAGACTGAGGCAGAACTCCTCGTTCAAGAAATTCATGGAGGATTGTGTGTTATACATGCAAGCCCGAGAATGGTCATGGCCAAGTTAATGAACGTCAGATATTACTGGCCGGGAATGCACGTAACCGCCAAACAGACACTCCGAAAACGCCACAGTTGCTAGAAACATGCTCTTAAAACCTTGAGACCAAAAAAATGATTCCGTTCTTGTAACTTCCACATGGCCTTTTAAAAAATGGGGAATAGACATTGTGGGACAGTTCCTGAGGCCCTGGGCCGAGTCAAGTTCCTGATTGTTTCCATCGATTATTTCACTAAATGGATCGAGGCCAAGCCCGTCATGAACATTACAACAACACAAGTGAAAAAGTTCAGATAGGAACAGATAATTTGTCCATTCGACATCCTGTTCTATTTAATAAGCGATAATGGAATCAAGTTTGAAGCTCTAGCCGAATGGTGTAAAGAAACGGGTACGTGGCAAGTCTTCACATCGGTAGCTCACCCTCAAATGAATAGTCAAGTTGAAAGAGGAAACCAGAGTCTAGTTAAGGGAATCAAAGCTAGGCTGGTATCTAAGGGAAGCTCATGGGTGGATGAGATTCCAAGCGTCTTATGGGCACACGGACCACCCCTAAAACCAGCAAGGGAGAAACCCCCTTCAGCCTAACTTATGGACACGAGACGGTAATTCCGGTACAGATCGAGAAGCCCTCTATGTGAATGCTCATCCAAAATGAAGTCATAAATTAACAAAAATTAAGGAATCAAAGAAGCATGACATAAGTAAACACTGGAAAAATATTATAACAAAAGGGTGGCTAAGACTGAGTTTCTCCCGGGAGAATACGTCCTCAGGAAGAATGAGGCAAGTCGAGCTGAGCAAGGAGGGAAGTTGGGTCCAAATTGGGAGGGACCATACCAAATTGATAATTGTAGGTCCTGATAAGATGGATCCTTGTGCTAGAATGATTCTAGATAGGACTATATCAACAAATCAGCTATTAGAAAGCTGTTTGTTGATGAATCAATGAAAAACAAAGATGAAGAGCAATACACAATGAACACAAACTGATCAGATTCTCATAAACATCCTTTGATATGATTACAATAAGCACCTGGACAATCAAACGATTACAACACCCTTCTAACCGGCTATCCAAACAACTATTATAATGACGTACAATCAAAAGGTCTAAATGCTAAGTTTTTGGTCTGCTATTTATAGAAGATAGCAACAGTCGCCAATCAGATTGCCGACTCTTAGCGAGATTCGGCCGGAACCAACCTAGCGACTGTTGAGACCAAAAACCAAACTTTACAATAAGTACAAAACAACCCCTAAACTATGTATGGAATACAACAGTTTATCGGCTTCCAACAATTTCCCCCGAAACCGTAGCATTCCTGACTCTTTAGTCTTCCTTGGGCCTCTCCTCCTCTGGATCCTTGGGATTATCTTCTTTCTCTTTGGCCTCAATACTAGCTTTAAGTTCAACCATTTTCTTTTTCAATTCCAGTGCTCTGGTAGAAGCACGAGCAAATAAGGTAGCCTCTTCTTGAGTTGCTTGACCTGCACCCATTCTGATGTTGTTGTTGAATAATATCTCAAGGTCGGGAATGGAGAATGAGAACATGTCCATCAGATCTAGAACTCGGATGTCATTCACTGGGGTCCCGTCTCTACACATCACGGCTTCCCCAATGAGGTTGTCATAATACCACTTTATGAAATGATGAAGGCATGCTTCTCTTTCCGGAAGGATTAGAACCCTATTTACCACTTTGGCTGGTTTCACATAAGTGATAATCTTTGGATACTTTGTGACCGGATCAATTTCTTTCTTTGACTTTCTCCTTATAGGTTGTTAAGGCTTGAAAATAGGGAACCGTTTGTGACATTCGGAGATGATTAACTGTTCAACGTTGTACCTTCAGAGTGGTTACCGTGATTGATTATGTTTAACTTCTCCAAAGCATAAATGTCCCAAGATGGTATAGATTGGAGATCGTGCTCATTTTGAAAATATTGAATGCCGCCCATTCTTCGCTTGATGACGAATAGAAGTTTTAACCTGTCATAAGCCCATGAAATGATCTTTCTGTCAGAGGCACGGCGTAGCACTTCAATGTTTTGATGAAGGCGGCTAGGGATTGGTTTGAGAGTCTTAAACCAATTAGATTTTTTAATTGGTTCATCGTCTTCAAAGTTGATAGACTCACCAAAGACAGTTTCATAACACGTCCTCTCCCCTTCTCCTTCTTCAATAAGCTCCTCCGACATTTCTTCCAAGTTCTCTTCATTCATAATCTCATCTTCAGCTACTCCCGATTCAGGAACATTGGAAGCACCTACTTTATTACCAGCCTTGGTACCTTCATCAGTAGCAGTCTCGGTAGCAGGGGCACTAGAACTTGTACCACCTGTTCCCAATCCTGTATCATTAGGTCCTTCATCATCATCATTTCTTAGTTTTAGCAACTCGGTGCTTGGTTCCAGATCCGATGGTTTCTCAACCTTCTCTTCTTCCTTTTCTTCTTGATCCACATAAAAAAATTACTACATCATTGAATGTAGACATGTCAAACACCTCCTCAAAGTCCATTAGCTCCTCATTCAATCTCTCTCGCATCCTGTTGACTTCATTTCTCAATGTGAATCCTCCTTTTTCTCAATACAACTAAGGCTTTGCCCATATCATTCATGTTTGATTTTAGATCTCTGTTTAAAGTTGTCTGATTCTCTAGCTGAAACTTCAGTTTTTCAGGTATCATCTGTTGATCAGACACTGTAGCCTTTAACTCATCCAACTCTTGATCCCGATCATCTTCTTTCCTTGAAGCTTCAATCTACCCTTTCATCCGCCTTAACATCTTGGCAGCCTCAAGCCTAATCTTTTCAACCATCTCTGGATCCAAAGGTTCTTTAGTAGGAGGAACTGGTTTTCCCAATGGCTTGGTCTTCTTTTGAGCCATGGTTTTCATTCTTTTCGGAGTGTCAATAGGAGGGGTTGAGATTTTGGTGGAGAATGTCTTGTTCCCGAAGTGCCTTCTATTTTCCTGGACGGAGGAGGTATCCAGAGCGACACGAGCCAAACGATTCGCTTCAATGTCTTCTTCAGTTATACCGTGGGGAGGAGGAGTTTTAAGTCTCGAGAGACTCCTTTGTTGTTGACGGGCATAACTATCCCTAGCAGCTTTCATAAACCCTTCACCATCACCACCGGTTCTGGGTTTCTTTTTCTATCCTGCCTCAAGGTAAATGGCTTTGCCTTTGGTTTTTCTCTTTCTGATCTCTTCTTCGTCATCCTTTTCAGGTTCCTTCCCTTTCTCCATCTTCTTCTTTTCAACGATATTCTCTCTTTCTTTCTCGGCCCTCTTCCCTTTAACAGAATTTAGGGCGGCCTTGATGGTTGACAAACGCTCTTCTCTATACATATTATCAAACAATGGCGTCCACTTGCTAGAAAAATCCTGATACTTCCTTAGAAAGTTGGTGTAGATTCGAGTTTCGACTTTTGAAAATGACATGGGACGACCACTCGGCGGAAGATCTTTGATGGGGAAATTAAGAATCATCTGTATAAAACGAGGATATAGTAACCGCTTATTATCCTTTGCCCGGTTGCACAACTGAGTGAAAATGTTATGCGACATGTTGAATTTCTCTTCCCCGCCTATCTTTAGCATAATTGCTCCCCAGTAAACACTTAACGTATCATAACCTCCCTTTCGGTGTGAAAGAGAGTGTATGAATACGTACATAATTGCCTTCCAATCCCTTGACAAAAATATTTTCAGGATTTCATTCTTTCTGAATGGACCTTCGTATCCCAACTCTTGCACAAATCTAGTTTTTGCTTCTTCTTCATTAATGGGTCTCGGATCATCTCTTTCATCACCCAATTGTAATGCATTTCTCACAGTGCTTTCAGAAATCATAACATCTTTTCCGCGAACAATCGATCTAACATGAGGTCTCTTGGTTAAAGGATGGATTTCGAATTCAGCATTTATCCAGAACTCTTCAATCATGTCTCTGTACACCATCTCATTCCAAGTGATTGCATAAGATATCCTACTGTGTAGCAGCCATCTAATAACATCATTAAACTCCTATGGAATTGGTTCTGGAAAGATAATAGCCATGTTGTGGCGCCTATCACTAGCAAGATGATAGTCAGCCATGTTCTGTTGCATAAGGAGCACCAACATTAGTAACTTAATTAGAATTGCACAAGTTCAAATAATATATAACAAATAGTAAAACAAGGACAGTCAGCCACAATTTTCCAAGAATCGGCCTTGAGAGTCACTAGGGCAAGAGAGTCTGCTCGATGAGAATCGGCCAGGAAACAAACTATAATAGGCAAAGACAGTCGCCCATGAAATTTGCTTGGGAATGATGACAGTCGGCCTGCCGAGAGTCGGCCGAGTTTCAGGCGACAGTCGCTTGAACATAATAGAGAGTCGGCTAGACAATGGCAAGATTCTGCCTAGGCCTATGAGTCGTCCAGTCAACTGTAACTTCCATGATTTTTCCGGCATTATCTTATTTTATTTTATTTATTATTTATTTTTATTCAATACAATAATGACAATTCCTTACAATCCTGTACTGCTCATCTAGTGTCACATTATATATATATATATATATATATATATATATAGAAAATGCACCTACATCTTTTATCTTCATCATATATATATGTAAATATATATAAGTATATGTATTTTATTATACTAAATAAACTAATGATAATATTTTTAATATTAAAAAAAACTTATGAGCTTTAATAGTGTGCTTACATCTTTAATATATATACATATATATATATATATATGTATTTAATTATAAATATATATATATATATGTAAGTATGTATATATTTAATCATATTAAATCAACCATTTATATAATTTACAATTCTATAAAAATGAAAAAATCTTTGCGTTATAAGTTAATAATAAAACAAGCATTATTTAGATTTTATAAAAAAACATTTTTATAAATAATTAACATGATTTTAAATCAAATAATTGGGTATTAAACCCTTTACCTAGCAAATAAACTCTCACAAACCAAAGAACCCTCCATTCCTTGCTTTTAAACTCCTTTATTTACAATGAACCCTCACATGAACCCGCTTTCTTGTTCTTGAACCCTGGTGTTACAACCCTAAATTCCACTAACGAAGTTTTACCGTTTGGTGTGTGACAAACCAGGATCTCAAACATTAGTTACCTCAAACGACACTATATGGGACTTAAAATGTCATAACATAAAAGTTCAGAGTTAATGCGGAAGCGTTAATCAAAGAAACTAATGCGCAAAACAAACGCGCCCAAGTCTAATAATAACAGAAAACATAATAAGTGTTTGAATGTTTGAGATGTATTGATAATAACAATGTGACACCATGCATGCCCTAGCGTGCACCTGCTTAACGACCTGAGAAAACATATAAGAAAACGGGTTAACACTAAGTTAGTGAGTTAACAGGTTTCAATATCGTAATAAACGCGTTTACCAGATTATGTACATTCACTATGCATATCAATTGGTAGCTAACCTATGTTCATGTCTGACCAAAGCGCTCGCAACCGAAGCTGACTGTTTGTGTTTGTTTGCCTCCCGCCAGGTCTGTCAACTCTGGCAATGTGTTTAGGCCAACATTTCAACCGTTCGACCTCCAATCGAGTTAGCGCGACTAATGCGGGTGGGGTTTGTCAAACCCAGTAGTACTACTAAACATTACCTCGCTAAGTCCATATTAACGGTTCGGTGTGTGTGAGGACTTTCATGATAGCGTGTTACGCTTAGCCTCAACAGTGATATCATATGAAATACAGTAATCAAAATAGTTTGTGACATGTTCTCTCCCTAATTTAAAACAGTAAAAGGGGGCCGTGAAACTCACCTGAGTTGAGTAGTAGATGATACCACAAAGGGATGAGATTGGAACCACAAGTGTTAGCCTGTGAACGGCTTACGTATGTCCTAGAATTATACACATAATAGTTAGGGCTACAATAGGATTTTTGTGACGACGACACGGAAGATTTGAACGTCCTAAAACATTCTTAGGATTAACTTAATATATTATTTTAAACTTGGAGAAGTAACACGATAATTAATTACGTGGCAAAAATAATAAAACTATTATTTTTATTCGGATCATAACAATGTGAGTAATAATATAAATTAATATATTATTTATTAGTTTGAAACGTTACACATTGTTTATTAATACGACGAAAATAATATATAATTATACTATTTTTAATTAGGGTCATGGGTTGAAAATAATATAAATATATTATTTTAAAAGTGGAAATAATATTAAAAATAGGTTATAAAACCAAACCCGAGCCTACGGGTGGTTTCCCGGGCTAAAACACATTAATATATTAATATGGGGGTTATTTTTATATAAAAAAATAATATTTAAAAATGCATTAAACCAAAAAGGGGGTGGAGGGACTTGAACCTGGGTCTCCTCCCCCACACACCAACACCTTAACCAATCCGCCCGCTAGGGTCATCGCACAAGAACCCGGTCTTAATTCTTTTTAACATAGAAGTTTAGTGGGCTTCCCTCCCATACACACCCACGATCGAAACCAGTCCCAAACCCATAGAATTCGATCACAATTTGAAAGCTAAGGATAGGGGTTTTGTTAATGATTGAATTCCGAATCTGAGTGTGTGTTTAATTGTAAAAATCATTGACTTTAGAGTCGTGAATTTCTGTTTAAAAGAGTAGAAAACCCTAGGTTATGAACACAGATCAAATCGATTAAATCTTATGATGTTTGGAGTTGAAATCATGGGGGCTTTCACTTATTAAGGGTTTGCGAATCAGTCTGTAAGGTTTAATTTCATTTTGATCGAGTGTAGGTATGGATTCGATTAAACAGAAAAAACATAAGAACCCTAGATACGATCCGAGTTCAATTCGATGATATGAGCCCTGGGTTTCATAGGGCTTTCAATCCAGACATAGAGACGACCCTAAGGACGTGCTCAATTTCATTATTTGATATCGAATTGATTGGGTTCGACTAAACAGGAAATGTATGAACCCTAGGTTATCGGATCACGATGAATCCGATAATGTAACTCCCAATTAGGTTAGGGCTTTTGATTTAGATGCTGAAACGAAGTTAAGGACATAATCAATTACCAGAATAGGATTCAAATTAAAGGTGCTCGACAAGAACAGGTTCCGGCTGTGAATGACTTGGTCTCCGGCGACTCATGCTGCTATTTCGATCGAATTGAGGTATGAAACAGGTTATGGGGAGTTCAAGTAAGGTACGTATGTGATTCAATTATTAACAGACGAAATGATCGAATTGGATCACTCACGATGGTACGGTCGATGGTTATGGTATTATTGCTCATTAATTGGTTTAATTCGACCAATAATGCTGATTAATTCGATGGTTATGGTTGTTAATGCCACAAACGTGCGAAATCAGTTACATATTCAAACCGAAAACGACCATAGAGTTTGATTTTCGATTAATGTCGCGAGTTTGACTCTCAAAAGTCAACAAAATCAACTTTGGTTCAATTACAGATTCAGTCCCTGTGATTTCTTGTATTTAAGTTTGGAAGTTGGTAGAGTTGGTCCTTGTGATTTGAATTGAGTTAAGAAACATGGTTGTTTGACTTTCAAAAGTCAATAGGAACACAATTATTCGAATTTTGACCTCAAAAGTCAACATGATTAGGGTTTGGACTAATGACACAACTAGTCCCTATAGGTAGTTTAATATTTGACAGAATTAGGCCCTAAGGTTTGAGATAGGCTTAAATAGGTTAGAATTTAACGAGATTTTTTAACGGAGTTAACCCTAATTAGCCAGATATCACATCATCCCCTAGTTGAAAGATTTTTCTTCCCTGAAATTTAAAATAAATCAAAATTTTTTTCTGAGTGTCACATCATTCCCTTGTTGAAATAATTTTTGTCCCGAAAATTAGAATAGTACTTCAAGTGTTTGATGTGGAGTGCTTGAATAGATGAGGATAATTGTGCATCATCTGATCCTCACGCTCCCATGTGAATTCCGGTCCGCGTTTCGAGTTCCAACGAACTCTGATAATAGGGATTTTATTGTGTTTGAGCGTTTTGACTTCCCTATCCATGATTTCGATCGGTTCTTCAACGAAGCGTAATTGTTCATCGATTTGTAGTTCCTCAAGAGGAACTGCGAGTGTCTCGTCTGCTAGACATTTCTTCAAGTTCGAGATATGAAAGACGTTGTGTACATTACTCAGTCCTTCAGGTTTGTCCAGTTGATACGCTACTGGGCCAATTCTCTTCACTATCTTGAACGGTCCAACATAACGAGGGTTTAGTTTGCCTCGTTTCCCGAAGGGAATTACACCTTTCCAAGGTGAGACTTTCAATAGGACCATGTCGCCTACTTGAAATTCTAATGGCTTGCGACGCTTATCGGCATAGCTCTTTTGACGATCACGAGCTGCCGTCATACGATTTTTAATTTGAACGATCTTTTCAGAGGTTTCGAAAACGAGTTCAGGACCCGTAAGTTGGCTATCCCCAACTTTAGCCCAACAGATAGGAGATCAACATTTCCGTCCGTATAATGCCTCGAATGGTGTAAGGCCCCAAACCGGGCACCCTACAGTTGGTTCTCATAACAGGTTATTACCTTGAAAAAACTCATTTTAGATATATTAAACTACAACGGAAGTGTTTCTAAAAACATTAATTTCTATTTACTGTCATTAAGTTACCTCACGAATGCTTGCACACCAATCCGAGTAGCACTGCTCCTAAGCCAAGATACGTCAATGCAACGCTTACCTGCAAAACAATCCATCGTACACACAAATTCAGCTACGCTGAGTGAGTTCTAATAGTTTAGTTTAATTAAAAGCCAACTCGTCTCAAAAGTTATTTAAACTTCACTCAGGACCCACGGTCCTTATAAATTAGATCCACGATTCATTAACCATTAGATAACCCCATGTTATCACACGATATCCCATAATAATAATAATCCCGCAGTCTCATCGACATAGATCGAACTTACTACACTAATAAGTCATACTCAAGTACATGTATTAACTCGACACTTGGTTAACATAACAAGTCCCTAGACATCAACTTACTCAGCGTTGACCAAGGCTCTTACAAATCAACTGACATAACAGTTATAAGCACCACATCACAATCCTGACACAACGGTCAATCTAACTCGACTCACCACAATAATACTATCTCATGCACAATAAATATAACTCAATGCTTGTATGCAATTAACACAAATATATAAGCACACAAACACATACCTCTTCACTGCACCCTCGTCAGGGTTACCCTCGTCAGAGTGTTCGACACACCCCGAGCTCGTCACTGTCCTGCTGGACATCGTCACCTTTGGTGATCTCCCGAAGGACTTAGTCCTCCACAATCCCGTTTGCCATGTCATAAAGACAATAATGCAAACACAATACCCGCCGTGTCACAAGGACAATGACACAATACACAGAACACATGTATAAACACATAACAATATACCCTATATACTTGATTCATTAACTGCACCTGCACTTCACACATAGTACTAGGATAAGATATCCTACACGTATTCATAAGCGTTTAGCTTATATCCCGACTACTGCTAATATAGCAACACACATACAATTACTATATCTCATTATTTAAGCACATACCACGTACATGCATAGCCTGTGACACTTCCTAGTCGTACCCGTACGACCCGTTTACTACAATCCCGACTCATCCCTGTTAGGTCACTTTACAACCCGTGACCATATACCCACCTTTTACCTACACCTCTCAAGGGTAACAAATATTCCCTTAGTCCCGTATTTAAATAGTTAAACTCGTAAACTCATCGATTTAAACCCCAAAGATATACACTTAATGTAATAAAACACGTCTTGAAAGTATGTGCGATAGCCCCAAAACGTTTAAAACATTTAAAAGAGGGGATTAGAAACTCACCCGTTTGAAGGTCTAACTCATGCACTGCAACGGTCTCCTCGCACGAAACCCGAACCTGTCAACGTATGATCACACAATAAGCGTACGCCCTAGACATTTGTCAATAACGTATAAGTATAAATATTCCCGATACTTGTCTCATCCGTAAATCCGTTCATCCATGAAAAAACCCTAATTCACGTATCCGCTCGAACCGGGTTTACCCTAGACCCGTTTGGAATCTATATGCATGCACGTAAGCATGCCCTGCAAACTCCTAGTCGTCCTCATCCTGTAATCACCAACTCGTGACAGATTATTCCCGGCCCGTTTAGAAACCGTAGGATCAATTCTGCTCCCACACATGCATGCAAAATTCTTAACACCTACATACCGCCATGTAACCCTAGCCGACCCCCGCCACTATGCACCACCATGACGGCCATTGGCAGCCCCCGTCCTCCACTATTCCGGCCGACCACAGCCGTGGCCACTCCTTCCGAGCACCCTGCCGTCGTCATCTCTATCGGTCACCATCATTACCTAGTCTCTTATGGCTTCCGGTCACAACCCCCACCTTCATCACCATCGTATGCCACCTCAACCAACATCGGCTGCCGTCGGGTCCGTCTTTGCCAATGCCCGCTTCAAATTTTGTGAGTCGCATATCTCGTTTACACATTACCTTATTACTCATTCTCTTGATTCGCTCACCGCACCTATACCGTCAATCATTGCACAACCTTGATGATCTCGTCATTCCGATGGTCATCCCCAAATAAGGCTCCTTGCCTTTCATGATCAGGATCATTCGCCATCCTTTCAAAGTGAAGTCGTCGTACTTATCGCCTCATACCTTGATCACCGTCTTGTGATGATTTCTCAAACTCTAGCCCATTGCCCTGCCCATAATGGCATCACTAATGTCTTTCTTCGATGATCTTCAGGAGCTCGTGTAAGGCTACCTTTGTCTCCACTAAATTTCTTTATCATAGCATCCCTTTACTTCATTATCACGCGTTTAATACGCCCTTTAAGTATGCACATACAACCAACACTAGGGTCATCTTCATCAGCTTTCGTTGTTCTCAAAATCTTACCTACCACCATCATAGCCAAACATTTGCTTTACTTGAATGCTCCACCGGAGCTTCATTTTTTTTTGCCAGTCATATGTTTGCTAGTGTAGGTATCTCCTTTTCAGTCACTCATGTGCAATCCTGCACTTACTCCGCTCCCATTCCACTTTCCTCATCATTGATCTATCATTGTCACGCGATCATCGATCGCGTCTCATTCATCAAATGCGAACATGAAGTCCATCTTATCACAAGCCTCAGCCACTCGTTGTCCCGTCCAGAGTAAATATTTCCACTCCTCCTGTATCTTACCTTGACGAAATTCTCTATATGGAACGTATTCCATGGAGACCCTTTCGTCACTTATTTTACCTCGTGCTGGAATCTTCAGCGTCGTCATCCCGATCACGTCATAACTATCTCCGATTAAGCGTCCACGTAACACTTTTATCATCATCTCTCATAGCTCCGCCCATTGGCTTCGTGCTCTGAATTCCCGAGATATAAACATACGCATCTTATAAGAGCACCTCACCGATCGTCTAGAAAGACATCAAAACTCCTTATATCACCTCGACATACCAGCGTCGAGAAAATCGTCAAGATAGAAATACCATACTTGAGCACACTAACCATCCGTCCTACGCACGACTAAGCGTGTACTACAAGGACACACACTGAAACACATAACTACAGAACACACACTGTTCTACACATGTACTAGTAACTCAACCTTCTAACTCGCACAAAGTTCACATACACAAATAGCTAGATCTGGGTAAATCTAAGTTCATACAACATGTCCTCGTCATTTATAGACACACAAGTATATCATGTTGTTTGGCCCAAGGGCACAAGCAAACACGATCTCGCGCCTGACTGCCGTCAAACACAATAACCTGTTGACAAATGTCAACACCATATCAAGCTTACACTTGATCTCCCGCGTGACTAATGCCAGACATGGTCTCAAGCTTACGCTTGATATCCCGCCACCACTATTAAGTACGTGACACAAATAACTCGTACTCATAAGCAACTCAATTAACGACATACAAGTTTATCCACAGAACACTTTCATTTCCCTAATCACCAAAACATTTACCTCGAGAAGATCTATGCCTTAAGATATAAAGACATTTAATATCATATTAAGGCCAAACACACCCCTTACACTTCACACATCACCTAACCATAACACTTAGGTGACACTATCTTAAGACCGTAGACACACACAATTAATCAAAACTCAGGTCTACACTGGTCTACTCATATAGTCAAATCAACCAAGCTCTAGCATCACATTAAAGATTACATTTAGGTGTGAACTCATGTTGTTCAAAGGTAATCACATAATTAACGCTGCACCACCAATAGCCAGATATCACACATGCAACTATCATTTATCATACCCAAATCGTCTTGCGGTATAACTCGCACTCAATGTCAAAATCAAATAGTCAATATTTGAAATAATCATCACACCACGTAAACGTCTAATCACTCAAAATTAGGTGTATCTGCTGTGTCCTATTCTGGTTCCTCTTCATCGGACCCCGTGTCAATCACCGGGTCCTCTTGAAATAAAGCTCTCTTAGCTGACGCACGTGGTCGATCTTTCAGCCATACAGGTCCACATCCTGGAGGGAAATCGCGTACTGCCGACACGACCCTCCTTTTTCCATCCTGTCACTATAGTCTCAGCACCACGCGGGAAACTGTGATCCTCAGCTCTAGTCACACTTGACGCGAGAAGCGCCAACACCACTTCTATGTCACTATCCTACTTGTCTACATCAGCCGCCTGTTTGTCCTGACGATATGCTCCTCCCCCAGCCGGAGCTCCCCGTCTGACAGATCTGGTACGCTTTGCCTTAGCCATCAGTACATGCACAAGATAGAATGTTGGAGTGATTACTATGGGCGTCAAATTCAAAATATAAGAGTAATCATAGACTGCCAAATCACGGTGATCAAATGCAATTTGGCGGTCCACATTACTGCTCGGATTCTAAACCTTCCCCATTATATTCACACTAGCTTTCTATCTTTCACACACCCCGAATGCACATGCACCCCACACAACTCATATAGCACCACACAATAATCTAGCAAGTTATCATATTTATCACAATTTCACACCATCCAAGGTTACACACAAAATCACTAAATCATATCGACATACCAAACTATCTCACATAGTTACAATTAATGCTACTCTGCATTACTCAACTCACATCATTGTTTCATTCAATCACACCATACACTTCACGTAGTTCTACATACTAGTACATCACATAGCACTCATCATGTTCCCACACGGGACCATATGTCACTTACTCACACCAATCACTTTACCTAGTGTAACACTACACAAATGGTAAATAAAAACTACTGCTCAACTTGAAAGACGTACCTCTTGGCTCGCGGTTACTCGTGGTGGCATTCGTTTCACCCTTGTCCCACTTTCAATATAAGTTAAGGTATTTTATTTGTTTAAAAACACCAGTTTTCTCTTAAACCACGGCTCTGATACCAACTTGTAAGTCCCTAAACCGGGCACCCTATAGTTGGTTCTCATAACGGGTTATTCCCTTGAAAATACTCATTTTAGATATATTAAACTATAGAGGAGCTCTTTCTAAAAGCATTAATTTCTATTTAATGTCATTAAGTTACCTCACAAATGCTTGCACACCAATCCGAGTAGCACCGCTCCCAAAGTCAGCTACGCTGAGTGAGTTCTAATAGTTTAGTTTAATTAAAAGTCAACTCGTCTCAAAAGTTATTTAAACTTCACTCAGGACCCACGGTCCTTATAAATTAGATCCACAATTTATTAACCATTAGATAACCCCAATTATCACCCGATATCCCATAATAATAATAATCCCACAGTCTCATCGATATAGGTCGAACTTACTATACTAATAAGTCATACTCAAGTACATGTATTAACTCGACACTTGGTTAACACAACAAGTTCCTAGACATCAACTTACTCAGCCTTGACCAAGGCTCTTACAAATTAACTAACATAACAATTGTAAGCACCACATCACAATCCTGACACAACGGTCAATCTAACTCGACTCACCACAATAATACTATCTCATGCACAAAAAATATAACTCAATGCTTGTATGCAATTAACGCAAATATATAAGCACACAAACACATACCTCTTCACTACACCCTCGTCAGTGTTATCCTCGTCAGGGCGTTCGACACACCTCGAGCTCGTCACTGTCCTGTTGGACATCGTCACCATTGGTGACCTCCCGAAGGACTTAGTCCTCCATAATCCCGTTTGCCGTGTCATAAAGACAATAATGCAAACACAATACCCGCCGTGCCACAAGGACAACAACACAATACACACAACATATGTATGAACACATAACAATATAACCTATATACATGATTCATTAACTGCACCTGCACTTCACACATAGTACTAGGATAAGATATCCTACACGTATTCATAAGCGTTTAGCTTATATCCTGACTCACCCCGACTAACTCATAACACAATACACTGCTAAAATAGCAACACACATACAATTACTATATCTCATTATTTAAGCACATACCACGTACATGCACACCCTGTGATTTACACTTAATGTAATAAAACACGTCTTAAAAGTATGTACGATAGGCCCAAAATGTTTAAAACATTTAAAATGGGGGATTAGAAACTCACCCGTTTGAAGGTCTAACTCCTGCACTGCAACGGTCTCCTCGCACGAAACCCGAACCTGTCAACGTATGATCACACAATAAGCGTACGCCCTAGACATGTGTCAATAACGTATAAGTATAAATATTCCCGATATTCGTCTCATTTGTACATCCTTTCATCCTTGCAAAAACCCTAATTCACGTATCCGCTCGAACCGGGTTACCCTAGACCCGTTTGGAATCCATACGCATGCACGTAAGCATGCCCTGCAAACCCCTAGTCGTCCTCACCCTGTAATCACCAACTCGTGAAGGATTATTCCTGGCCCATTTAGAAACCGTAGGATCAATTCGGCTCCCACGCAAGCATGCAAAATTCTAAACACCTACATGCCGCCATGTAACCGTAGCCGTCCCCCGCCACAATGCACCACCATAACGGCCATCGGCAGCCTCCCGTCCTTCACTATTCTGGCTGACCACAGCCTTGGCCACTCCTTCCGAGCACCCTGTCGTCGTCATCTCTATCAGTCACCATCATTACCTAGTCTCTTATGGCTTCCGTTCACAACCCCCACCTTCATCACCGAGCATCATTGTCACGGCTGCCTCCGTGTGTCACTCACATAATCACCACCTTGATCGATCACCACCATGTCGGCTTTCCTGTGTTCCACCGTGTCCCTTTGCTCACCGTGAACCAAAAACCCAAACCCTAATCACGTATCATGCAAAACACGAGTATAAATGCGTAATAAACATAAACGGGATTACCTGCTCGAGCTACCACCGTCACGCCGCCCCGTCGTCGGCCTCCTCCCTTTCCCGGCCGTCTTACTCTTTCTCCCGGCTCCTTTCTGCTGTCGCACGCCTATGGTCCAAAGTGAACCTAGGGTTTAAGTTTAAGTTGCTTATAAACTGTTAAGGTTTACACTCTAGCCCTTGGGTTCCCTCTTTCGCGCGTTTTCAATCCCTCCCGCTCATTTAGTGGCTAACCGGGTCCTTTTAGTTTTCTCAACAGGGTTTTAAGTGAAAATCTTTACAATCCAAGCTATTTAGAGAAGACTTGGTTTACTCATTAGCCCGACCCGTTAGTTATAAATTCCGGGATGTTACAAATGGTGCTGCCTTGATGCAAGTGAGATTACTGCTATTGTAGGAGAACTCCACTAGAGGCAAGTGAGTTTCCCAACTGTTACTGAAATGCAAGGTTTGAATGGTGCGTTCCGTTTGGCCATCTGTTTGAGGATGGTACGCCGTGCTCATATCTAGACGCGTGCCTAAGGATTTTTGTAGAGATTGCGAGAAACGTGAGGTGAATCGAGCGTCATGATCCGAAATGATAGAAATTGGCACTCCGTGCTAAGTGACTATTTCCTTTAAATAAATACGAGTAAGTTTCTCCATTTTGTCAGTCTCTTTGATTGCCAAGAAGTGAGCGGATTTCATCAAACGATCGACGATTACCCAGATGGTGTCGCATCCGCTAGGAGCTCGAGGCAATTTGGTGATAAAGTCCATAGATATTTGCTCCCATTTCCACATTGGAATCTCTGGTTGTTGAAGTAAGCCAGAAGGCTTTTGGTATTCCACTTTGACCTTTGCGCAAGTCAGGCACTTGCTCACATAGGTGGCTATATCAGCCTTCATCCCCGACCACCAATATAGCACCTTTAGGTCATGGTACATCTTGTCCAGACCTGGATCAATAGAGTATCGAGATTTTTGAGCTTCATCCATAACCAGTTCCCTTACGCTGGAACCCATATTCGCTCTGCGAAGTAGAAAATGCCATCTGATTTAACCTCGAGTTGTTCTTCCATACCACCTGTGGTTTCCAATGGTAGGTTCTCCTTTTTAAAGGCTTCGAGCTGAGTACTAGGGATTTTGTCAGGTAATCCGGTGTGAACAGTAAGTTGTAATGCTCGAACTCGTTTGGGCTTGGTTTCCTTTTGGCTTAGGGCATCGGCTACCACATTAGCCTTGCCCGGATGATATCTGATCGCACGGTCATAGTCATTCAAGAGTTCGACCCAACGACGCTATCGCCTGTTCAACTCTTTCTGTTCAAAGATATGCTGAAGACTCTTGTGATCGGTGTAAATAGTGCACTTGGTACCGTACAAGTAATGTCTCCAGATCTTTAGTGCAAATACCACGGCTCCCAACTATAAGTCATGAGTCGTGTAGTTCTTCTCGTGTATTTTTAGTTGACAAGAAGCGTATGTGATCACTTTCTCGCGTTGCATCAGTACACAACCAAGACCTTGATTGGATGCATCGCAATACACCACAAAATCATCCGTTCCCTCCGGAAGAGAGAGGATAGGTGCACTGTAGAGTTTCTGTTTGAGCAGTTGAAACATTGACTCCTGGGTGTCACCCCAGTTATAGGGTTTACCCTTTTGAGTTAGGGCAGTGAGGGTTTGGGCAATCTTGGAGAATCCCTAGATGGAACGACGGTAATAGCCAGCCAATCCCAGAAATTGTCGCACCTTTGTCGGAGTTTTCGGTGCCGCCCAATTCTTGATTGCTTCTATTTTGGATGGATCGACATGTATTCCCTTCTCGTTGACTACATATCCTAAGAATTGCACTTCATGAATCCATAATTCGCACTTAGAAAATTTTGCGTTCAACTGTTCTTGTTTTAGCAAATCCAGAATAAAAAACAGATGCTCCTCATGTTCTTCCTTATTCTTGGAATAGATGAGGATATCATCAATGAAGAGGATGACGAACTGATCAAGGTAAGGTTTACACACACGGTTCATGAGATCCATGAATACCGCGGGGTGCATTGGTCAGTCCGAATGGCATGAACATGAATTCGTAGTGACCATACCTAGTTCTGAATGCCGTCTTTGAGATGTCTTTGTCTCGGACTCTCAACTGATGATAATCGGATCTAAGATCTATCTTGGAATAGAACCTTGATCCCTGAAGTTGATCAAACAGATCATCAATGCGGGGTAAAGGATAGCGGTTCTTGATGGTTACTTTGTTAAGCTCACGATAGTCAATGCACATGCGGAAAGTCCCCTCTTTCTTCTTGACGAATAGGACTGGAGCTCCCCATGGCGATGAGCTTGGTCGAATGAAACCTCTATCCAACAACTCCTGCAGTTGTGTAGACAATTCTTGCAGTTCACTGGGTGCAAGTCTATACGGTGCCCGAGCAATAGGTGCTGCTCCGGGTGCTAGGTCAATTTGAAATTCGACTTGACGGAGAGGCGGAAGACCAGGTAAGTCTTCAGGAAATACTTCTGGATAGTCACGTACGATCGGGATGTCGTCAATATTCTTCTCCTCAGATGGCTGCACGGCGACGAGAGCCAGAATGGCAGTATGACCCTTACGTAGACACTTTTGTGCTTTCATGAAAGATATGATGCCCATAACAGCACCACTCTTCTCGCCTTGGACAGAGAGGGTTTCTCCAACAGGGAGAGGAAGGCGAACAATTTTCTCCCGACAGACAATCTCGTCTTGGTTCTTAGATAACTAATCCATTCCGACAATTACGTCAAAACTACCGAGTGTGACTGGCATGAGGTCAATGTCAAGTTTATGCCCAATCAGTTCAAGTTTACAACCCTTAAGAATGTGAGTTACTTCTATTATCTGTCCATCAGCTATTTCTATGATGTACTTAGTTTCTAGCTAGGTTGAAGTTTCTTTTAATAAGTTACTAAGGTTAATAGATATGAAACTCCAATTGGCACCGGTGTCAAACAGTACAGAAGCAAAATAGTTGTTCAGGTGGAACTTACCGGTAACTACGTTGTAGTCATTCCTTGCTTCTCTGGATCCAATGACGAAGGCTCATCCCTTCGCACCGTTACCGCCATTGTTGCCATTATTGTTATTACCGTTGTTTCCGTGATTGTGGTTGTTGTTGTTGTTACCATTACCAACCTTCTTTAACTGTGGACAATCCTTCCAGAAGTGTCCTTATTTACCGCATTCAAAACAACCCTTGGTAGATCCCGGTTGTTGGAATGGCTGTTTAGCTTGCAACTCACCTCTACAATCTTTGGCAGCGTGGCCCATCTTGCCACACCGCTGGCAACGGTTTTATCACAAGCACCGAGATGGTGATAAATGCATTTGTTGAACTTGGGGTATTTCCTCGTATAACCACCCTGGTTTTGACCTGAAGAGGTCGACTGATTGAAGTTCTTGGTAGGTTCAAACCAACGCTGTTGTTGGGGCTGGTTTGGCTGGAAACCCTTTGTGCTGGTACTGCTGTCAAACTTGCGTTTGTTGCTGTCGGTGGTTTTGGAAACTGAACCTCTTGGGGGTAGAGTTCCCTGAGTCACCGCTTAATCAGTCAGCTTGTGGGAAAGTCTGATGGTTTGTTGTATGGTAGTGGGGTTTCAAGAGGTGACCATGCTTTGGATTTGGGGTACCAGACCGTTGATGTACATTTCAATCCTTTTGTAGGGCGGGGCCACCATATGGGGAAACATGACAACAAGCTTGTGTGAGCGGGTTGTGTAGAGTTCGATCTTGGAACCCTCCATCTTCAAGTTCCAGAATTCCCCTTCCAGTTTCTGGATTTCATCACGAGGGCAATATTCCTCCCTCATCATTGTCTTAAACTCCTCCCATGGAAGAGCATTAGCCATATCCATACCCATCATCTGGACTTGGGAGTTCCACCAGGTGAGGGCAGGACCCTCCAGAGTTCCTGATGCAAATTTGACTCGGTTGGTCTCAGGACAGTTACACATGGCAAACACTGATTCAACCTTTTCGAACCAACGGAGCAAACCAACTGCTCCTTCAGCTCCATTGAAAGTGTGGGGCTTACAGTCCATGAAGGTCTTAAATGTGCATGCCGGTTGGTTGTTTTGTTGCCCTGGATTGAAAACAGATGAACGATTGACTATATAAGATTCATAAAATATTCGAGTGTAAGCAGTCGACTTGCTAGAGTCGACGGGTATTCGAGTTTACCTGCAACAATATATGCTGCCAGTGCCTCAGCTACACTGTCATTGATTAGTGCTGTCAGTTCAGCTGCTGACATGTTTATGTTACCACGACCACCATGACGACCTCCGCGTTCACGTCCATGTCCAGCCATAGTTCTTCACATTCACAAATACAAACAATGAGAAAATATGTCGTATTTTATCATCGTTCATGTACAAGTAAACAGAAGGAATTAAATCAACGACATCTAATGCTTCGATAATGATTCTTGATTTATTGAATAGTAACGGCTATAAAATAATAACTCAAAACATTAAATTCTTGAAATCTTAATTGAATGGGAACAACCTTACCCATCTAGGTTTAGAAACGAAAGAAATAACAAGAATAAAATAAGATATCAAACTCCACTGCCGGCTGAAGATACAACTGATTCGTCATCTTCCTCTCCAGCTGGTTCTCCCTCAGACTCAGTGTTTGGTGCATCATTTGCCTCTAAGGCATCCTCAAGCTGTGCCTCCAACTGCACAATCCTGTCTATGGCTACTCCATTGGTAGCCTCCAGTGTATCCACTTGAGCCTGCAATTGATGGACTGTGTCCACCAATTCATTACAGTAGTGATCCGTGACTGCCAACTCTGCTGTCAGCAGGTCTATCCTCTCGTTTGCCTATCTTTCCCTCATGTTTCAGATCTCCCGATCCATAGTAGCCATAAATGCTGCAAAGGCCTGCTCTATAGTGCAGGGCAATAGTGGAAAGGTCTGTGCTGTGGAAGGAGTAGGTGCAAAATAAGGAGATGGGACTTGCTCTTGCCTAATCCAACTCCTGATCATTCTAGGGTACCAATCCCAATTGTGTGGGGGTTATCTTCTGTCCGAACATGAATTTGCTCATCATACACCACTATGTCATCCATCGGTTCGATCCGACGCCTCTTGGGCTCTGGTGATGGAAGAATAGGAACATCCTGCTCCTGAATAGCTGGTGAGGTAGGTGGGGTAGACATGATCCTGAAATGTAAGAAGTAAGTGCCTGAAAGGATGTCTATGTTGAGTAACTAACTTGTGTGTGGTTATAGTCTAGTATGCAATCCTAGTTCTCTATAACTAATGGCTCTGATACCAATCTGTCACACCCCAAAATTCCACTAACGGAGTTTTACCGTTTGGTGTGTAACAAACCAGGATCTCAAACATTAGTTACTTCAAACGACACTATATGGGACTTAAAAGGTCATAACATAAAAGTTCAGAGTTAATGCGGAAGCGTTAATCAAAGAAAGTAATGCGCAAAACAAACGTGCCCAAGTCTAATAATAACAGAAAACATAATAAGTGTTTGAATTTTTGAGATGTGTTGATAATAATAATGTGACACCATGCATGCCCTAGCGTGCACCTGCTTAACGACCTGAGAAAACATGTAAGAAAACGGGTCAACACTAGGTTGGTGAGTTCACAGGTTTCAATATCGTAATAAAAGCGTTTACCAGATTATGTACATTCACTATGCATATCAATAGGAAGCTAACCTATGTTCATGTCTTACTAAAGCGCTCGCAACGAAGCTGACTGTTTGTGTTTGTTTGCATCCCGCCAGGTCTATCAACTTTGGCAATGTGTTTAGGCCAACATTTCACCCGTTCGACCTCCAATCGAGTTAGCGCGACTAACGCGGGTGGGGTTTGTCAAACCCAGTAGTACTACTAAACATTAGCTCGCTAAGTCCATATTAACGGTTCAATGTGTGTGAGGACTTTCATGATAGTGTTACGCTTAGCCTCAATAGTGATATCATATGAAATACAGTAATCAAAATAGTTTGTCACATGTTCTCTCCCCCAATTTAAAACAGTAAAAGGGGCCGTGAAACTCACTTAAGTTGAGTAGTAGATGGTACCACACAGGGATGAGATTGGAACCACAAGTGTTAGCCTGTGAACGGCTTACGTATGCCCTAGAATTATACACATAATAGTTAGGGGTACAATAAGATTTTTGTGACGACGACACGGAATATTTGAACGTCCTAAAACATTCTTAGGATTAACTAGTAGACGAACTCGTCCACAGGAATAAGGATTTCTTAATATAATAATTAAGATAAATATGTTTCGTGTCGAACGTCTCTAATTACGAATAATATTATTTAATAATTATTCGTGTGTTTGCACCATTTATAAATGGTCTAGGAAAACAATATAACTTAATATATTTTTTTAAACTTTGAGAAGTAACACGATAATTAATTACGTGGCAAAAATAATAAAACTATTATTTTTATTCGGATCATAACAACGTGGGTAATAATATAAATAAATATATTATTTATTAGTTTGAAACGTTACACATTGTTTATTAATACGGCAAAAATAATATATAAATATACTATTTTTAGTTAGGGTCAAGGATTTAAAATAATATAAATATATTATTTTAAAAGTGAAATAATATTAAAAATAGGTTATAAAACCAAACCTGAGCCTACGGGTGGTTTTCCAGGCTAAAACACATTAATATATTAATATATTAATATGGGGGTTATTTTTATATAAAAAAATCAACTTTGGTTCAATTACAGATTCAGTCCCTGTGATTTCTTGTATTCAAGTTTGGAAGTTGGCAGAGTTGGTCCTTGTGGTTTGAATTGAGATAAGAAACATGGTTGTTTGACTTTCAAAAGTCAATAGGAACACAATTATTCGAATTTTGACCTCAAAAGTCAACATGATTAGGGTTTGGACTAATGACATAACTAGTCCAAATAGTTAGTTTAATATTTGAAAGAATTAGTCCCTAAGGTTTGAGATAGGGTTAAATAGGTTAGAATTTAACGAGATTTGTTAACGGAGTTAACCCTAATTAGCCGGATGTCACACTTGGATCTTGGCTCACCCCCTATTTTGACTCCAAAAAAGTCAAAGCCGTTTCAAATCATCAAATCCATGGGAAATTCAATGCATTTATCCTAACAAATCATCATGCCACTCATTAACAACCATTAGGGACTAGTAATTGCACTGATTAATTGAGTATGCTACGATTTTGAAATCAATTTGAAGGTTACGGTTGGAGTAGTCAAAAAGCCTCGAATCACACTTCAAAGTAAGTAATCCCAATCGATTGAGGGTTGTAACACGTGTATTAATCCTACCTTGTAATACCTTTACCTATAGCGACTTGAATACACTCTCAGAATCCATTTTCCTTTTCCCGTTTCCTCTCTCGGTCGCGACTCAGCAACATGGACGAACTCCACCTTTCGGAGCGTATCAAGACCAAATTTCTCAGGTTAACTTTGAGATTAGTTTGTAACATTTCTGAATTTTTTTATCTTTATTTTCAATTCAATGTAACACCTTTAATTCCAATCCTAGTACACTGATTTATTTTATTCGTACCAACAATTAAACCTTAGTTTACAATACAAATTCACGAGTTTTACACGGGAATACATTATTAGAATCCTATGCATATGGATATATTTATGTAAATATCAAACAAATGCATACACACATTTATACATTTATCCTATTAACAAGGAATTTCTCGTTTGCTTGAACCCTAAACCATTTGAACCCTAAATTGGAACCCCACACACTCAATTTTGACTTTTAAAACATCAATTTTGAGTTTTCTTGGACTCAATTGACTTTCAAAAGTCAAAGCAGCCCAAACCTTTTTAATCCAAGGCTGCCATCGACCGTTTTCTTATTGAGTTGGACTCCTCGTGAATTCACAAACAAGAATCGACCAAGTCCCGGCCCAAACATCAAGTCAATTCAACCAATTACGCGGTCAATTCAAATTCAAAAGAATTTGACTTCGCATAGTCAAACCCGTATCAATCTCCGATCGATTTGTGTAATTGACGCGTATTGGATCCCGCAAATCACGCGCAGACCAGTCCCTCATGTATTCAACACCTTAACATGACTCGATTCATCCCCAATTAATCGAATTAATGCGTAATCATCCCCACGACTGTTACGGTCAAATCGAAACCCAATCGTGTAATTTAGATGAAATCAATTCAATTCAACGAAACACACACCTTCGCCTGCTCCCTTACAACCTTTCTGATCCGATAATCGCCTCTCATTTCGTCTCTGGAATCCTGTCAATCACGAAGAACAATCGGAGCAAACCTGTAGCCCTATACCAATTAAGATTACACTCATTCGATTCATTTTTGAATCCTTGTCAAAAGCCCTATACCAATTCGTGTCCAAATAACATATCGAGACCGATTGGGGCTAGGGTTCATGGCGGGTTGGATCGTTTTTGAATTCTGGTTTGTTTTAATATCGTGTTTTAATTATTTAGAATCCGTATTCAATCAGCGAAACCACCTGGTCCGGACGGTAAGTCACTGCGCCGCCGAACCAGGTGGCGTGGGTTCGAAACCCATAATCACCAAACCTTTTTGCGCAACCCTTAAACCCAAACCCGGTTCAACAGTAAGTCCATGTTAATACGTTTAGAAACTGTTCTGTTACACGGGTGAGTCCCCTGGTCTAGTGGTGTTTGCGCACTATCCATACAGAAACCACCCGGGTTCGAACCGGGTGGTCTGCATTATTTTTTTAAAATCAGTTTTAAAGCTTCGAAAATTATAAAAAAATTATTTTTATAAACTTTACAAATGTTAGAACAGATTGAAACCAGTTTTACAATTTTTGCATAAAAATCCCTATTTTTATAAAATTATATATTGAATACTCAATTTAAATTATGTATTTATTTTGAGTAAATTATTTACAAAATTTGGGTCAATTTTATAAACACTTTATACAAATTTTTATGAAATTTAAATTTTATTTTTAACACAATAAAATCAGATGTATAAATTTTCAATATGAATTCATTTTATTTTGAAATTATAACAAAAAAATTTATACATTAAATATTTAATGTAAAAATCTAAATATTCAAATAAAAACATTTGATTTTATAAAATTTATAAAATATTAACTTTATTTAAAACGATCAAATACTTATTTCTAAATGATAAATAAATAAATAAAATTTATTTATTATAACCTTCAAGGTTAAAAATATATTTATCATTAAACTCTATACATAAATAATATTTACACAACTTCATATTTACGTATCTTTATAAATAAATAAATAGAGTAAAAAATATTTATTTAATTCATATTTAATATAATACGTCTGCTATGTTTATAACTAAATAAATAAGTTACATACCTTTATAAATAAATAAATAAGGTAACAATTATTTATTTATATTTAAACAAAAATTGGTTATTTAGGCTATACTTAAATAAACCGAATAACTACATTATTTTGTAACTAGAATAAATAAACGGTAATTATTTGATTTAGTTATTCAAATCCAAACCCTTATTTAAAAACATTTTAAAACTATTCATTTCAAATTATTTTCATTTTATTCAACACCTACACAATCCTTTTCCATAATTCGACACGAACTCATTATACAATTCCCTATACTCACATCCATTGAAACCCTAGACTTTAATTTAGACATTCTATTAATTCATGATCACACGCAATACACTTTAGGTTAACGTTGTGCGTTTCAAGGATCATTTTGCTACCTAGAGTCTCATATTAGCTACACATTTGATTCAGGTGAGTATTACATAACCCCTTTTACTCTTTTACACTTTTTGGGGTTAAACATGAACTCTATACACACAATTGCTTACATTTACACAAACTACACAAACACAAATCCTCTTTACATTCATGTGTGTAAATTTGAGCTTTATGTTTGAGTGCTAGGTGTGTTAACTTTTGTGTGCAATTTATGTGCAATCATTAACTATTCAAGCCGATGGTTAACAATGATAGATCTATTGAGTCTGACAAACTCACCCAGATTGGGGTGATTGTTACCGACAACACAATTTGCATGCTAGTTACAAAGGTTTGATTGTACTTTGGTTACACAATAGTTGCTCCCCATAAATGCCTTATTTTATCATGTTATGTAAGGATTTGATTATTTACATCTATACACTATTTATGTATAAACCTATGTATGCTCACCAGCTTTTTAGTTGACCTTATTTTATTCATGTTTCAGGTGCTAACGTATGAGTTTGATCAAGACATGCTACACATAGGCTTTGGACTTAGTTAAACATAAATAAAGAATATCATGTATTTCATTTATGTACTTGTTTGAATTTGGTTGTGTTTGGTTTGTTTGAAATAAAATTTGATGATTTAAAATATTGCATTCTAGTCAACCTTGTGCTCATGAACAGTCTACATGTTCCGCCCCGACGTATTCCGCCGTCGGTTGGGGTGTGACAGATTGGTATCAGAGCCTTGGTTATAGGGAACTAGGTTATTAGACACCCTTGACCTAGACTATAACTTTAGGACACCCAAGTATGCCATGCTTCATGATTATGTGATATGTGCTACATGCTATGTGTTACATGCTTACTATGATTAGTTATTATTTCATTTTGATGCCTTACTTGTTAAAATTCAAGACTTATTAGACTATACTTAAATAATAAATTAAATAAACAATATCCCTACCTATACCCTAAAGCCTCATAACCTTCTTACTTCTCTGTCATTATTATCATAGCATGTGGAAACTTCATGAATCTAAATCTATAAAAAATTTCTGTATTCCCTCGTTAAGGTTTTAAACTTTGTTAATTATTTGAGGACACGTGCTATCTGGGAGGGTGACACCTGTATCCTGGGTTTTCTGTCTAGGAAAGCATTTCGTATAAATCCCAATCAACCGAGGGACCCGTATGCTTTCCTGGGAATTCCCGGGATGAGTGTTTACTTATAGGCTAAAGCATGTCTTCTTGAAAATTATATGAGTTTAACTAACCTTAATGTGTCATAGTATTCAAGTTATTATATCACTATTTGAGTACACTTCAAAGTATGATTAACTATTTTATTTGCTATCTTATCCTTTTAAATCCAAGCAACTTTTATAAGTTCTTACATCTTTTCTTGTGTTGTGCAAATCTGTAGAATGCCTCCCCGTTGTGCTACTATGACCAACAATAACACCGATATTGCTGTTGTCGTTGCACAACTTGTAACTCAACTCACTCAAGCTAATGGGGCCACAAATGGTAACCATGGAACTAATGGTGGTGGTAGTGCCAACCCACCACAATGCACCTTCAAGCACTTCAATTCATGTAATCATCTTAAGTTCTATGGTACCGAGGGAGCCACAGGACTCCTTCAATGGTTCGAAAGTATTGAGGGCACCTTCCTCAATAATGACTGCCCCGATAACCTTCGTGTTCTTCATGCCACAAGTGTCTTTCAAAAACGGGCACTCACGTGGTGGAATGGGGAAAAGAGAACTAGAGTCATGGAGGTAGCAATGGCCTTACCATGGGATGAGGTTAAGAGACTAATGACCGAAGAGTTCTGTCCTCGAAATGAGGTGAAGAAACTGGAAGCTGAGTTTTGGGATCTTGCCCAAGATAGTGGGAGAGTCTGGCTTATACAACTCGGTTCCATGAGTTGAGTCTCCTTGTGCCCCATATGGTCACACCTTTATCACGCTGCATTGAGAAGTATATTGGTGGATTACCTAGGCAGATTCGGGATACTGTCTTAGGGAGAAATCCCGCAACACTCGAAGATGCTATCCTCCTATCTGCTACTTTAACCGACAACCATTTGAAAGCAGAGACTCTGACTAGAAAAGGCACCAAGAAATTTCCCGACACCACAATCCTTCCTGCACACATCAAAGAAGCCAAAACTGAACCCTACCATAATAATAAAAAAAAGAAAGTCTAGAAATTTTGCTGTGGTCACTCCTGCTATGCCTGTTAACCAAGTTGCTCCCATGGCTCAAGAACCAGTCAAGAAGCTATATGTGGGGATCTACCCACTCTGTGCCACATGCAATTATCACTATCTCCAAAACATTCCCTGTCGCCTTTGCACTCACTGTGGGAAATATGGCCATACGGTCAATGTTTGTAGAGCCAAGGCATTTGCAGATCAAATCAACCCACTAACCCGAATCAACCAACAAGTGCTAATCAAGGTGTTCCCGCTATCGCAAATGGGCGTGCTTGTTATGAATGTGGCAACCCAAATCATTTCCATGACCAATAACCTAAGTTCATCAATGCTAAACAAGGCGGATGTCACACCCCAACCGATGGCGGAATCATCGGGGTGGGACATGTAGACTGTTCATGAGCGCAAGGTTGACTAAATTGTAATATATTAAACATCAATTTCATTTCAAATAATCCAAACACAACCAAATCCAAGAAAGAACATAATTGAAATACATAAAATCCTTTATTCAAATTAACTAAGTCCCAAAGCCTATGTGAAGCAAATCTTGATCAAATCACACATTAGTACCTAAAACATGAATAAAATAAGGTCAACTAAAAAGTTGATGAGCATACACAGGTTTGTATATAGATAACATATAGTTTGTAAATAAACAAATCCTTACATATCATGATAAAATAAGGCATTTATGGGGAGCAGCTATTGTGTAACCAAGTACAATCAAACTTTTGTAACTAGCATGCAAAATTGTGTTGTCGGTAACAATCACCCTACATGGGTGGGTTTGTCAGACTCAATAGATCTATCATTGTTTACCGTCGGCTTGAATAGTTAATGATTGCACATAAATCGCACACAAAAGTTAGCACAACTAGCACTCGGGCATAAAGCTTAAATTGCACACATGAATGTAAAGAGGATTTGTACTTGTGTAGTTTGTGTAAGTGTAAGTAATAGTGTTGTATAGTGTTCATGTTCCACCCCAAAAAATGTAAAAGAGTAAAAGGGGCTATGTAATACTCACTTGATTTGAAGGCGTAGTTAACACGGGGGACTAGATAGTAACGGGGTCCTCGTAATGTACAACGTTAACCTAGAGTGTAATATGTATTGAATCAATAATGTGCACAATAGTGTATGTCTAGGTCTAAGGTTGTATTGGATGCGTGTATAAGGAATTTGAAGTTATAAGTGTTAGTGGTTTGTACTTGAATGGTGTTGTATAAAATTAAGTTTTAGTTTGGAATAACTAAATAAATAATTTTTGTTTAAATGTAAATTAAATAAATAATTGTTACCTTATTTATTTATTTATAAAATATGTAACTTATTCATTTAGTTATAAAATGTATTGATTGTTTTATGTTAAATGTAAACTTTTCTTACTTTATTTTCATAAAGATATGTAATTAAGTTGTGTAATAATATTTAAATGTAGGGTTTAACTATAAATATAAATTAAATTTTGTAAGTTTTAAATAAACAATTTCTATTTATTTATTTTATAAAATCAATTATTTTTATTTATAAAAAATTAGTTTCAAATACTTATTGTTTTTAAATTATGGAATTAATTCTTCTGTCAAAACTTTTCTCACACACACGACCGTGCCTGGGATAAGGCACGATCGTGCTAGAACCACGGGCGCGACCGTGCTAGTCAGGGACGCGACCGTGTTGACTAAACAGAATGCATAATTAGGCTGTTCACTAGGCACGACCGTGTCTTGGGTCAGGAATGACCGTGTCTAGGGTTTTGAGGCATCACCAAGTCTGACCAAGGGCACGACCGAGTCTTAGTGTGGGAGGCACGACCGCGCTGGTATTTGGCGCGACCGTGTCTCATGAAGCACGTCCACGCTAGAAGACTAGCGCGACAGTGTTCGTTCCAAAACATAAACGAATTGACTGATTCTTATAATGTTAACATTGGATTTCATAGGGCTTTCATCTGTAGGGTTATTACGAGTATTTTGGAATATATTAATTGTATTTTAGACGTGTCGATTAAATCTATTTTGAACGAAAACTAGATTCTGGTTCGTGATGATTCCCATATTGTAAATCCAAATTAGATTAGGGCTTTTGATTTATAGACTAAAACGTAAGTGCGAAAGGTTTCAATTACCCGGAAGGACGATGAATTGATGGTTTACGGTAGAAACGAGTTCCGGCGACGACGGGCTTGATCTCCGGCGTCTTCTGCTGTAACTCCGGCTAAATCACGTGTTCTGGAACTTCAGAGAGGATCGACAGTGCGTTTGCTTGGGAGAATTGCAAACAAATTGGGGAATTCGATGGTCTCGTGGACGAATTTGATGATTATGAGATGAATTGATGTAATTTAGTTTATTTGTTATAATTATGATGTTCAAGAGGCTTAACTCTGTTCGTTAATAGTTGGAACGTGTAGAACGGTTACGAAATCTAACGTCTCTATGATTAAAGGCTGCATTTACGTTTCAACTGATGAGAGGCGCGACCGTGCCAAGGCACCGGGCGCGACCGTTCCAAAGCAGGGCGCGCGACCGTGCCAAAGCACTTGGCGCGACCGTGCTAGAACGAGGCACGACCGTGCCTATTAGGGTTTCTTTAAGACCTTGTAACTTTAGTCTTTGACATATTTGTATAAATAGATACTTATGTAGTGTCTAGTAGGTTATAACTGAGTAAAATTTGCGGATTTGCATTTGAAATATAGTATTCGATTGATGGTACGAATAGAACAAAAGAGTGCACTAGAATTGGGTTTGAAATGCATTACATTGAATTGAAATACGGATACTAAAAAAATCAGAAATGTTACAGTCACCCCATGTTGAGGGAATTTCGTCCCGAAATTTAGCTAGAGGAAGTGACGACATCAGTAAAAAGATGGGGGTACTTGAGCTTCATTTGGTCCTCCCGTTCCCAAGTGAACTCAGGACCACGTTTAGATTCCAAACGAACCTTGACAATAGGGATACGGATTCGCTTGAGCTGCTTGACCTCACGATCCATGATTTCTACCGGTCTCTCAACGAAGTGCATCGTTTTGTCAATGTGCACGTCTTCAAGAGGTATGTGGAGATTCTCATCAGCAAGACATTTCTTCATATTAGACACGTGAAATGTATGATGCACATTGCCAAGTGATGGAGGTAACTCGAGTTTGTAAGCCACTTTCCCAATCCTTTCAAGGATCTTGAATGGACCTACATAGCGAGGTGATAATTTGCCTTTCCTTCTAAAACGGATCACACCCTTCCACAGAGACACCTTTAGAAGAACAAGGTCACCGACTTGGAATTCCAAGGGTTTTCGTTGTTTGTCGGCATAACTCTTTTGCCGACTTCTCGCTACTCGAATGTTGTCACGGATTTGGATAATCTTGTCGGATGTTTCTTGAATTAGCTCGGGACCGGTGATTTGTGCTTCACCAATCTCGTTCCAACAGATAGGAGAACGACACTTGCGACCATAGAGAGCTTCAAATGGAGCCATGTTGATACTCGTGTGGTAGCTATTATAGTAGGAGAACTCGATTAGGGATAGATGTGAATCCCAATTGCCACAGAAATCAATTACACAAACTCTAAGCATATCTTCAAGAGTTTGGATTGTTCACTCGGTCTGACCATCAGTTTGGGGATGGTAAGCCATGCTCAAATCCAATCGTGTACCAAGAGCAGTTTGGAGAGATTGCCAAAAGCGAGAGGTGAACAGGGCATCTCTATCGGAGATTATGTTTAAGGGAACACCGTGACGGCTCACAATTTCGTCAATGTAAATTCGGGCTAGTTTCTCAACCCGATAGTCTTCACGGATAGGCAAGAAATGAGCAGATTTGGTGAGACGGTCAATAATCTCCCAAATGCTATCATAACCACTTGAAGTACGAGGGAGTTTGGTAATGAAATCCATAGCTAAGTTCTCCCATTTCCACACGGGAATTTCCGGTTGTTCGAGTAAGCCGGAAGGACGTTGATGTTCGGCTTTGACTTTGGAGCAAGTTAGACATTTGGCAACATAGAGAGCAATGTCTTTCTTCATACCAGGCCACCAATATTGTTGGCGAAGATCTTGGTACATTTTATCCGCACCAGGATGAATAGAATAACGAGTCTTGTGGGCATCGTTCATAAGAAATGCACGGAGATCATCGTGATCGGGAACCCAAATACGGTTCAAGTAATAAAGTAAGCCATTGAGTTTTGACTCAAGTTGAAGTTCAACACCACACGACATTTCCTCATACATGTTACCCTCGGTGACTGAGACGTGTTGAGCTTCTAAGATGCGGTTTTGAATGTCGGTTTGAATTCGAACACATTGAAGAATGACATGGTCCTTTCGACTCAAAGCGTCGGCTACAACATTCGCTTTGCCGGGATGGTAACGAATCTCGCAGTCATAGTCGTTAAGGAGTTCAACCCAACGTCGTTGCCTCATATTGAGTTCCTTTTGGTTGAAGATGTATTGGAGACTTTTGTGGTCGGTGAACACCACACATTTTGTGCCATAGAGGTAATGTCTCCAAATCTTCAATGCGAATACGACCGCACCCAACTCGAGATCGTGCGTCGTATAATTCTTCTCGTGAATCTTGAGTTGTCTTGATGCGTAGGCGATTACTTTGCCTCGTTGCATGAGGACACAACCGAGACCTTGGTTGGAAGCATCACAGTAGAAAACTAGATCATCATTCCCATCAGGGAGAGTCAAGATAGGAGCATTGCACAAATTTTGTTTGAGAGTTTGGAACGCTTCTTCTTGTTTTGGTCCCCATTCATAAGTTTTATCCTTGTGGGTCAGAGCGGTAAGAGGGACAGCAATCTTAGATAAATTTGAGATAAAGCGACGATAATATCCCGCAAGACCAAGAAATGAACGAACTTCGGTGGGGGTCTTCGGGGCATTCCAATTCTTAACCGTTTCGATCTTAGCAGGGTCAACATTAATACCCTTGTCATTGACGATATGACCAAGAAATTGAACTTCCTTTAGCCAAAATTCACATTTGGAGAACTTGGCATATAGTTGCTCCTTTCTCAAGAGATCTGAAACCAATCTAAGGTGTTGCTCATGGTCAGCTTTAGTCTTTGAATAGATTAAGATGTCATCGATGAAGACGATCACGCACTTATCAAGGTACGGTTTGCACACACGATTCATAAGGTCCATGAAGACCGCGGGTACATTGGTTAGTCCAAAAGGCATGACCATGAACTCGTAGTGGCCATATCTTGTTCAGAACGCAGTCTTTGGAATATCTTCCTCTTGTACACGGAGTTAGTGATAAGCCGATCGAAGATCAATCTTTGAGAAACAAGTAGAACCTTGAAGTTGATCAAAGAGATCATCAATTCTAGGCAAGGGATAACAGTTCTTGATGGTAAGCTTGTTGAGTTCGCGGTAGTCAATACACATGCGGAATGATCCATCCTTCTTTTTGATGAATAAGACGGATGCACCCCACGGTGAATGACTTGGACGAATGAATCCCTTGTCGGAGAGCTCTTGGAGTTGACTTGCAAGTTCTTGCATTTCATAAGGTGCAAGACGGTATGGAGCTCTAGCCACGGGGTTAGCTCCGGGCACAAGATCAATGCGAAATTCTACTTGTCGAACGGGTGGAAGACCGGATAGATCTTCGAGAAATACTTCAGGAAAATCCCGAATGATGGGAATGTCTTGTATACTCTTCTCTTTGACATCCTTTTGAACAATATGAGCTAAGAAGGCTACATACTTCTTTCGTAAGTACTTTTGAGCGGTAGTGCATGACATTAACTTTAGTCCTTTGCAAGGCTTTTCACCAAAGACTCTTAACGTTTCTCCCGATGGTAGAGGTATTCGGATGCACTTCTCAAAACAGATGACTTCGGCATGATGATTTGATAGCCAATCCATGCCTATGATAATATCAAAACTTCCTAGTGGCATTGGTACAAGGTTGATTGGAAATGTATGTTCATTAAGTTCTAGATAACAATCATAGATAATAGACTCAATTGTAAGTGAATCACCATTTGCTATTTCGACAGTGAAGGTTTTCTCTAATTGGGATCGTGTCTTTGCAAGTAAGGGTTCAAAGTTAAGTGACACAAAACTTTTATCGGCACCGGTATCAAATAAAATGGAGGCATATTGACTATTGACAAGGAACGTACCGTTGACCACATCATTGTTGGCTTGATCTTCATTGGCGTTTATATTGAAAGCACGCCCACGAGCTCCACCTTGTCTAGCATTGATCAACCTTGGGCACTAATCACGGAAGTGATTTGGGTCGCCACATTCAAAACATGCACGCCCATTTGCTATAGCAGGAACACCTTGATTAGCCACTTGTTGATTGGTTCGGGTTGGTGGGTTGACTTGGCCTGCAAGAGCTTTGGCCCTACACACATTGACCGTATGGCCATATTTCCCACAATAAGTGCAAAGGCGACATGGGATGTTTTGAGGATGATGATAGTTGCATGTGACACAGAGTGGGTAGATCCCAATATATGGCTTTTTGGCTGGTGCTTGAACCATATGTGCTGCTTGGTTAACAGGCATATTAGGTGTGACCATAGCATAGTTTTTAGCCTTTCTTTTCTTATTATGTCGGGAGGGTTCAGTTGTGGCTTCTTTGTTGTGGGTGGAAGAAGTTGTAGTGTCGAAGACTTTCTTTGTTCCCTTTTTAGTAAGAGTCCCCGCCTTCACATGGTTATCGGTTAAGGTAGCGGATAAACGGACAACATCTTCAAGTGTTGCGGGATTTCTCCCTAGGACAGTATCTTGAATTTGCCTAGGTAATCCACCAATATATTTTTCAATGCAGCGGGATAAAGGTGTGACCATGTGAGGCACGAGGAGACTCAACTCATGGAACCGAGTTGTATATGCCAAGCTTTCACCACTATCTTGGGCAAGATCCCAAAATTCGGCTTCGAGTTTCTTTACCTCATTTCGAGGACAGAATTCCTCAGTCATTAGCCTTTTAACCTCATCCCAAGGTAAGGCCATTGCTACATCCACACCCCTATTCCTCTATTCCCCATTCCACCACGTGAGTGCCCGTTTTTGTAAGACACTTGTGGCATGACGAACACGAAGGTTATCGGGGCAGTCACTATTGAGAAAGGTATTCTCAATACTTTCGAACCATTGAAGAAGTCCCGTAGCTCCTTCAGTACCATAAAAATTGAGGGGATTACATGAGTTGAAGTGTTTGAAGGTGCATTGAGATGGGTTGGCACCACCATTTCCACCATTTGCCCCATGGTTACCATTGGTGGCACCATTAGCTTGAGTGAGTTGAGTTACGAGTTGTGCAAGGATGGTAGCGATGTCGGTATTGGTGTTGGCCACGGGAGCACGATGAGGAGGCATTCTACAGATTTTCAAAAGACAAGAAAAGATGTAAGAACTTATGAATGTTGTTTGGGTTTAAAAGAATAAGATAACAAATAAAATAGCAATTCATAGTTGGGATTGTACTCAAATAGTGATATAATCACTTGAATACTATGACACATTAAGGTTAATTAAACTCATATAATTTTCAAGGAGACATGCTTTAGCCTATAAGTAAACACTCATCCCGGGAATTCCCAGGAAAGCATACGGGTCCCTCGGTTGATTGGGATTTATGCGAAATGCTTTCCTAGACAGAAAACCCAGAACACAGGTGTCACCCTTCCAGATTGCACGTGTCCTCAAATAATTAACAAAGTTTAAAAACCTTAACGAGGGTATAAAAAGATTTTTAGAGTTTTAGATCCATGAAGTTTCCACATGCTAAGAAGATGTTGATAGACAAGTAGATAAGAATATTACGAGGTTTTAGGGTATAGGTAGGGATATTGTTTATTTAATTTATTATTTAAGTATAGTCGAATAAGTCATGAATTTCAAATAAGTAAGGTATCAAAAACGAAATAATAACTAATCATAGTAAGCATGTAACACATAACATGTAGCACATAATCACATAAACATGAAGCATGGCATAAGTGGGTGTCCTAAAGTTATAGTCTAGGTCAAGAGTGTCTAATAACCTAGTTCCCTATAACCAAGGCTCTGATACCAATCTATCACACCCCAACCGATGGCGGAATCATCGGGGCGGGACATGTAGACTATTCATTAGCGCAAGGTTGACTAATTTGTAATATATTAAACATCAATTTCATTTCAAATCATCCAAACACAATCAAATCCAAGAAAGAACATAATTGAAATACATAAAATCCTTTATTCAAATTAACTAAGTCCCAAAGCCTATGTGAAGCAAATCTTGATCAAATCACACATTAGTACCTAAAACATGAATAAAATAAGGTCAACTAAAAAGTTGGTGAGCATACACAGGTTTGTATATAGATAGCATATAGTTTGTAAATAAACAAATCCTTACATATCATGATAAAATAAGGCATTTATGGGGAGCAGCTATTGTGTAACCAAGTACAATCAAACCTTTGTAACTAGCATGCAAAATTGTGTTGTCGGTAACAATCACTCTACAAGGGTGGGATTGTCAGACTCAATAGATCTATCATTGTTTACCGTCGGCTTGAATAGTTAATGATTGCACATAAATCGCCACAAAAGTTAGCACAACTAGCACTCGGGCATAAAACTCAAATTACACACATGAATGTAAAGAGGATTTGTACTTGTGTAATTTGTGTAAGTGTAAGTAATAGTGTTATATAGTGTTCATGTTCCACCCCAAAAAGTGTAAAAGAGTAAAAGGGGCTATGTAATACTCACTTGATTTAACACGGGGGACTAGATAGTAACGGGGTCCTCATAATATACAACGTTAACCTAGAGTGTAATATGTATTGAATCAATAATGTGCACAATAGTCTATGTCTAGGTCTAAGGTTGGTTTGTACTTGAATGCGTGTATAAGGAATTTGAAGTTATAAGGAATTTGAAGTTATAAGTGTTAGTGGTTTGTACTTGAATAGTGTTGTATAAAATTAAGTTTTAGTTTGGAATAACTAAATAAATAATTTTTGTTTAAATGTAAATTAAATAAATAATTGTTACCTTATTTATTTATTTATAAAATATGTAACTTATTCATTTAGTTATAAAATGTATTGATTGTTTTATGTTAAATGTAAACTTTTCTTACTTTATTTTCATAAAGATATGTAATTAAGTTGTGTAATAATATTTAAATGTAGGGTTTAACTATAAATATAAATTAAATTTTATAAGTTTTAAATAAACAATTTCTATTTATTTATTTTATAAAATCAATTATTTTTATTTAAAAAAAATTAGTTTGAAATACTTATTGTTTTTAAATTATGGAATTAATTCTTCTGTCAAAACTTTTCTCACACACACGACCGTGCCTGGGACAAGGCACGATCGTGCTAGAACCACGGGTGCGACCGTGCTAGTCAGGGACGCGACCTTGTTGACTAAACAGAATGCATAATTAGGCTGTTCACTAGGCACGACCGTGTCTTGGGTCAGGCATGACCGTGTCTAGGGTTTTGAGGCACGACCAAGTCTGACCAAGGGCTCGACCGAGTCTGAGTGTGGGAGGCACGACCGCGCTGATATTTGGCGCGACCGTGTCTCAGAAGCACGACCGCGCTAGAAGACTAGCGCGACTGTGTTCGTTCCAAAACAGAAACGAATTGACTGATTCTTATAATGTTAACGTTGGATTTCATAGGGCTTTCATCTGTAGGGTTATTACGAGTATTTTGGAATATATTAATTGTATTTTAGACGTGTTCAAAACAGGGTTCGATTAAATCAATTTTGAACGAAAACTAGATTCTGGTTCGTGATAATTCCCATATTGTAAACCCAAATTAGATTAGGGCTTTTGATTTATAGACTAAAACGTAAGTGCGGAAGGTTTCAATTACCCGGAAGGACGATGAATTGATGGTTTACGGTAGAAACGAGTTCCGGCGAGGACGGGCTTGATCTCCGGCGTCTTCTGCTGTAACTCCGGTTAAATCACGTGTTCTGGAACTTCAGAGAGGATCGACAGTGCGTTTGCTTGGGAGAATTGCAAACAAATTGGGGAATTCGATGGTCTCGTGGACGAATTTGATGATTATGAGATGAATTGATGTAATTTAGTTTATTTGTTATAATTATGATGATCAAGAGGCTTAACTCTGTTCGTTAATAGCTGGAACGTGTAGAACGGTTACGAAATCGAACGTCTCTATGATTAAAGGCTGCATTTACGTTTCAACTGATGAGAGGCGCGACCGTGCCCATATGAGGCGCGACCGTGCCAAGGCACCGGGCGCGACCGTTTCAAAGCAGGGCGCGCGACCGTGCCAAAACACTTGGCGCGACCGTGCCAGAACGAGGCGCGACTGTGCTTAGTTGGGTTTCTTGTTACTTTTCTCTAATTGTCTGTTTATTTGGAATTAGAGAATCTCAATTACTTCCATTTAAATATGTAAACTGTAAAGCACAAAATGCAGGCGTGAATATAAATAATAATAATATATGTTACCACTCCAACGTAATTGAGGAGTGGAGTGAAGGACGGCATCTAGATCATCGTTCCTGGTGCACACCATTATCGGCCCTGGGAAATCAATCGGAACTGCTTCGCCTCTCTTCACCAGCAAATCCTCACCGCCGCCCATTTCTAGTAAAGCTTTTCCGACACAGCCACCACCTACGATGATCGAGGGTACTACTTTTCTGGCGGTTGTAGCAGCCATGGAAGTGAGAGATTTACAAGTGAATTAGGCGTAGTAGCTGGCCATGGATGGGACTAAGAGAGCCACTCGTTTGGAGAATGCCACATCGTACAACGAGTCAACGAAGACACAACCCATATTCAAAGTCTATCACCGATGTTTTCAGTACCGGACCGGAAGTATTGGGTTAATGGGAGTACTTATAAATTTCCATACCCCTTCACGTCAGCGTCATATCATTTTCACACGGTATTCACACGGTGAACTTTTCTTACTTTATTTTCATAAAGATATGTAATTAAGTTGTGTAATAATATTTAAATGTAGGGTTTAACTATAAATATAAATTAAATTTTGTAAGTTTTAAATAAACAATTTCTATTTATTTATTTTATAAAATCAATTATTTTTATTTAAAAAAAATTAGTTTGAAATACTTATTGTTTTTAAATTATGGAATTAATTCTTCTGTCAAAACTTTTCTCACACACACGACCGTGCCTGGGACAAGACACGATCGTGCTAGAACCACGGGCGCGACCGTGCTAGTCAGGGACGCGACCTTGTTGACTAAACAGAATGCATAATTAGGCTGTTCACTAGGCACGACCGTGTCTTGGGTCAGGCATGACCGTGTCTAGGGTTTTGAGGCACGACCAAGTCTGACCAAGGGCTCGACCGAGTCTGAGTGTGGGAGGCACGACCGCGCTGATATTTGGCGCGACCGTGTCTCATGAAGCACGACCGCGATAGAAGACTAGCGCGACCGTGTTCGTTCCAAAACAGAAACGAATTGGCTGATTCTTATAATGTTAACGTTGGATTTCATAGGGCTTTCATCTGTAGGGTTATTACGAGTATTTTGGAATATATTAATTGTATTTTAGACGTGTTCAAAACAGGGTTCGATTAAATCAATTTTGAACGAAAACTAGATTCTGGTTCGTGAGAATTCCCATATTGTAAACCCAAATTAGATTAGGGCTTTTGATTTATAGACTAAAACCTAAGTGCGAAAGGTTTCAATTACCCGGAAGGACGATGAATTGATGGTTTACGGTAGAAACGAGTTCCGGCGACGACGGGCTTGATCTCCGGCGTCTTCTGCTGTAACTCCGGCTAAATCACGTGTTCTGGAACTTCAGAGAGGATCGACAGTGCGTTTGCTTGGGAGAATTGCAAACAAATTGGGGAAATTGATGGTCTCGTGGACGAATTTGATGATTATGAGATGAATTGATGTAATTTAGTTTATTTGTTATAATTATGATGAGCAAGAGGCTTAACTCTGTTCGTTAATAGCCGGAACGTGTAGAACGGTTAAGAAATCGAACGTCTTTATGATTAAAGGCTGCATTTACGTTTCAACTGATGAGAGGCGCGACCGTGCCCATATGAGGCGCGACCGTGCCAAGGCACCGGGCGCGACCGTTCCAAAGCAGGGCCCGCGACCGTGCCAAAACACTTGGCGCGACCGTGCCAGAACGAGGCGCGACCGTGCCTAGTAGGGTTTTTTGTGCTTTACAGTTTACTTGCAAAAACACGATCCAAATTAGAGAAAACCTCCACTCTTGAAGTAGCAAATGGTGACTCTCTTACAATTGACTCCGTTATCCACGACTGTTCTCTAGAACTTAATGATCATACATTTCCATTCAACCTCGTACCAATGCCACTAGGAAGTTTTTATATCATCATAGGCATGGATTGGCTGTCAAATCACCATGCCAAAGTCATCTGTTTTGAGAAGTGCATCCAAATACCCCTTCTGTCGGGGGAAATGTTAAGAGTCTTTAGTGAAAAGCTTTGCGAAGGGCTCAAGTTAATGTCATGCACTACCGCCCAAAAGTACCTACGAAAGAAGTACGTAGCCTTCCTAGCTCATATTGTTCAAAAGGATGTCAAAGAGAAGAGTATTCAAGACATCCCCATCATCCGGGACTTTCCCGAAGTATTCCTCGAAGACTTATCCGGTCTTCCACCCGTTCGACAAGTAGAATTTCGCATTGACCTTGTACCCGGGGCTAACCCCGTGGCTAGAACTTCTTACCGTCTTGCACCTTCTGAATTGCAAGAACTTGCAAGCCAACTCCAAGAGCTCTCCGACAAGGGCTTCATCCGTCCAAGTCATTCACCGTGGGGTGCACCCGTCTTATTCGTCAAGAAGAAGGATGGATCATTCCTCATGTGTATTGACTACCACAAACTCAACAAGCTTACCATCAAGAACCGTTATCCATTGCCTAGGATTGATGACCTCTTCGATCAACTTCAAGGCTCTACTTCCTTCTCGAAGATTGATCTTCGATCTGGTTATCACCAACTCCGTGTACAAGAGGAAGATATTCCAAAGACTGCCTTCCGAACAAGGTATGGTCACTATGAGTTCATGGCCATGCCTTTTGGGCTAACCAATGCACCCGCGGTTTTCATGGACCTCATGAATCGTGTGTGCAAACTGTACCTTGATAAATTCGTGATCGTCTTCATTGATGATATCTTAATCTAGTCCAAGAATAAATCCGATCATGAGCAACACCTTAGGTTGGTTTTGGACCTCTTGAGGAAAGAGCAGCTATATGCCAAGTTCTCAAAATGTGAATTTTGGCTAAAAGAGGTTCAATTCCTGGGTCATATCGTCAACGAAAAAGGAATTCAGGTTGACCCTGCTAAGATCGAAGCTATTAAGAATTGGAATGCCCCTAAGACCCCCACCGAAGTTCGTTCATTTCTTGGTCTTGCGGGATATTATCGTCGTTTCATTTCAAATTTCTCTAAGATTGCTGTTCCTCTCACTGCCTTAACCCACAAGGGTAAACCTTATGAATGGGGACCAAAACAAGAAGAGGCTTTCCAAACTCTCAAGCAAAATTTGTGCAATGCTCTTATTTTGACTCTCCCTGATGGGAATGATGATCAAGTTGTCTTCTGTGATGCCTCCAACCAAGGTCTCGGTTGTGTCCTCATGCAACGAGGCAAAGTAATCGCTTATGCATCAAGGAAACTTAAGATTCATGAGAAGAATTATACGACGCAAGACCTTGAATTGGGTGCGGTTGTATTCGCATTGAAGATTTGGAGACATTACCTTTATGGCACAAAATGTGTGGTGTTCACTGACCATAAAAGTCTCCAACACATCTTCAACCAAAAAGAACTCAATATGAGGCAACGACGTTGGGTTGAACTCCTTAACGACTATGACTGCGAGATTCGTTACCATCCCGGCAAAGCGAATGTTGTAGCCGACGCTTTGAGTCGAAAGGACCATGTCATGCTTCATTGTGTCCAAATTCAAACCGACATTCAAAATCGCATCCTAGAAGCTCAACACGTCTCAGTCACCGAGGGTAACATGTACGAGGAAATGTCGTGTGGTGTTGAACTTCAGCTTGAATCAAAACCCAATGGCTTACTTTATTACTTGAACCGTATCTGGGTTCCTGATCGCGATGATCTCCGTGCATTTCTTATGAACGAGGCTCACAAAACTCGTTATTCTATTCATCCTGGTGCGGATAAAATGTACCAAGATCTTCGCCAAAAATATTGGTGGCCCGGTATGAAGAAAGACATTGCTCTCTATGTTACCAAATGCCTAACTTGCTCCAAAGTCAAAGCCGAACATCAACGTCCTTCTGGTCTACTTGAACAATTGGAAATTCCCGTGTGGAAATGGGAGAACTTAGCTATGGACTTCATTACCAAACTCCCTAGCACCTCAAGTGGTTATGATAGCATATGGGTGATCATTGACCGCCTCACCAAATCTGCTCATTTCTTGCCTATCCGTGAAGACTATCGGGTTGAGAAATTGGCCCGAATCTACATTGAGGAAATTGTGAGCCGTCACGGTGTTCCCTTAAACATAATCTCCGATAGAGATGCTCGGTTCACCTCCCGTTTCTGGCAATCTCTCCAAACAGTTCTTGGTACACGATTGGATTTGAGCACGGCTTACCACCCCCAAACTGATGGTCAGACCGAGCGAACAATCCAAACTCTTGAGGACATGCTTAGAGCCTGTGTAATTGATTTTGGTGGCAATTAGGATTCACATCTATCACTAATTGAGTTCTCTTACAACAATAGCTACCACACAAGTATTAACATGGCCCCATTTGAAGCCCTCTATGGTCGTAAGTGTCGTTCTCCTATTTGTTGGAACGAGATTGGTGAAGCACAGATCACCGGTCCCGAGCTAATTCAAGAAACATCCGACAAAATCATCCAAATCCGTGACAACATTCGAGTAGCGAGGAGTCGGCAAAAGAGTTATACCGACAAACGACGAAAAACCTTGGAATTCCAAGTCGGTGAACTTGTTCTTCTAAAGGTGTCTCCGTGGAAGGGTGTGATCCATTTTGGAAAGAAAGGCAAGTTAGCACCTCGCTATGTGGGTCCATTCAAGATCCTCGAAAGGATTGGGAAAGTGGCTTACAAACTCGAGTTACCTCCATCACTTGGCAATGTGCATCCTACATTTCATGTGTCTAATTTGAAGAAATGCCTTACTGATGAGAATCTCCATATACCTCTTGACGACGTACGCATTGACGAAACAATGCACTTCGTTAAGAGACCGGTAGAAATCATGGATCGTGAGATCAAGCAGCTCAAGCGAAGCCGTATCCCTATTGTCAAAGTTCGTTGGGATTATAAACGTGGTCCTGAGTTCACTTGGGAACGTGAGGACCAAATGAAGCTCAAGTACCCCCACCTCTTGCTGATGCAGTCGCCCCAACTAGTTAAATTTTGGGACGAAATTCCCTCAACATGGGATACTGTAACATTTCTGATTTTTTTATCTTTATTTTTAATTTAATGTAACACATTTAATTCCAATCCTAGTACACTGATTTATATTATTCGTACCAACAATTAAACCATAGGTTACAATACAAATTCACGAGTTTTACACGGGAATACATTATTAGAATCCTATGCATATGGATATATTTATGTAAATATCAAACAAATGCATACACACATTTATACATTTATCCTATTAACAAGGAATTTCTCATTTGCTTGAACCCTAAATCATTTGAACCCTAAATTGGAACCCCACACACTCAATTTTGACTTTTAAAACATCAATTTTGACTTTTCTTGGACTCAATTGACTTTCAAAAGTCAAAGCAGCCCAAACCTTGTAAATCCAAGGCTGCCATCGACCGAGTTCTTATTGAGTTGGACACCTCATGAATTCACAAACAAGAATCGACCAAGTCCCGGCCCAAACATCAAGCCAATTCAACCAATTACGCGGTCAATTCAAATTCAAAAGAATTTGACTTCGCATAGTCAAACCCGTATCAATCTCCGATCGATTTGTGTAATTGACGCGTATTGGATCCCGCAAATCTCGCGCAGACCAGTCCCTCATGTATTCAACACCTTAACATGACTCGATTCATCCCCAATTAATCGAATTAACGCGTAATCAGCCCCACGAATTTTACGGTCAAATCGAAACCCAATCGTGTAATTTAGATTAAATCAATTCAATTCTACGACACATACACCTTCTCCTGGTCCCTTACAACCTTTCTGATCCGATAATCGCCTCTCATTTCGTCTCTGGAATCCTGTTGATCACGAAGAACAATCGGAGCAAACCTGTAGCCGCCCGCATTCGTGCCCAAACCAAATCAGGTGAGATTACACTCGTTCGATTCATTTTTGAATCCTTCTCAAAAGCCCTATACCAATTCGTGTCCATAGAACATATCGAGACCGATTGGGGCTAGGGTTCATGGCGGGTTGGATCGTTTTTGAATTCTGGTTTGTTTTAATATCGTGTTTTAATTATTTAGAATCTGTATTCAATCAGCGAAACCACCTGGTCCGGCCGGTAAGTCACTGCGTCACCGAACCAGGTGGCGTGGGTTCGAAACCCATAATCACCGAACCTTTTTGCGCAACCCTTAAACCCAAACCCGGTTCCACTTGAGTCCATGTTAATACGTTTAGAAACTGTTCTGTTACACGGGTGAGTCCCCTGGTCTAGTGGTGTTTGCGCACTATCCATACAGAAACCACCCGGGTTCGAACCGGGTGGTCTGCATTATTTTTTTAAAATCAGTTTTAAAGCTCCGAAAATTATAAAAAAAATATTTTTATAAACTTTACAAATATTAGAACAGATTGAAACCAGTTTTACAATTTTTGCATAAAAATCTCTATTTTTATAAAATTATATATTGAATACTCAATTTAAATTATGTATTTATTTTGAGTAAATTATTTACAAAATTTGGGACAATTTTATAAACACTTTATACAAAGTTTTATAAAATTTAAATTTTATTTTTAACACAATAAAATCAGATGTATAAATTTTCAATATGAATTCATTTTATTTTGAAATTATAACAAAAAAATTTATACATTAAATATTTAATGTAAAAATCTAAATATTCAAATAAAAACATTTGATTTTATAAAATTTATAAAATATTAACTTTATTTAAAAGGATCAAATACTTATTTCTAAATGATAAATAAATAAATAAAATTTATTTATTATAACCTTCAAGGTTAAAAGTATATTTATCATTAAACTCTATACATAAATAATATTTACACAACTTCATATTTACGCATCTTTATAAATAAATAAATAGAGTAAAAATTATTTATTTAATTCATATTTAATATAATACGTCTGCTATGTTTATAACTAAATAAATAAGTTACATACCTTTATAAATAAATAAATAAGATAACAATTATTTATTTATATTTAAGCAAAAATTGGTTATTTAGGCTATACTTAAATAAACCGAATAACTACATTATTTTGTAACTAGAATAAATAAACGGTAATTATTTGATTTAGTTATTAAAATCCAAACCGTAATTTAAATACATTTTAAAACTATTCATTTCAAATTATTTTCATTTTATTCAACACCTACACAATCCTTTTTCCATAATTCGACACGAACTCATTATACAATTCCCTATACTCACATCCATTGAAAACCTAGACTTTAATTTAGACATTCTATTAATTCATGATCACACGCAATACACTTTAGGTTAACGTTGTGCGTTTCAAGGATCATTTTGCTACCTAGAGTCTCATATTAGCTACACATTTGATTCAGGTGAGTATTACATAGCCCCTTTTACTCTTTTACACTTTTGGGGTGAAACATGAACTCTATACACACAATTGCTTACATTTACACAAACTACACAAACACAAATCCTCTTTACATTCATGTGTGCAAATTTGAGCTTTATGTTTGAGTGCTAGGTGTGTTAACTTTTGTGTGCAATTTATGTGCAATCATTAACTATTCAAGCCGATGGTTAACAATGATAGATCTATTGAGTCTGAAAAACCTACCCAGATTGGGGTGATTGTTACCGACAACACAATTTGCATGCTAGTTACAAAGGTTTGATTGTACCTTGGTTAAACAATAGTTGCTCCCCATAAATGCCTTATTTTATCATGTTATGTAAGGATTTGATTATTTACATCTATACACTATTTATGTATAAACCTATGTATGCTCACCAACTTTTTAGTTGACCTTATTTTATTCATGTTTCAGGTGATAACGTGTGAGTTTGATCAAGACATGCTACACATAGGCTTTGGACTTAGTTAAACATAAATAAAGAATATTATGTATTTCATTTATGTACTTGTTTGAATTTGGTTGTGTTTGGTTTGTTTGAAATGAAATTTGATGATTTAAAATATTGCAATCTAGTCAACCTTGTGCTCATGAACAGTCTACATGTCCCGCCCCGACGTATTTCGCCGTCGGTTGGGGTGTGACAAGTTAGACACTTGTGTAACAACTAGTTGTGTGGTTATCAAGCCATTTATTACAAGGTGAGTTTCATAGTCCCTTTTACTTTACTATTGTTTACAAATACTCGGGGTGAAGCATGTTTACATTACTATACATACACAATTCAATACCTATATTCTTATGTAAATGTCTTTGTGCTTCATGTCTTAAACTACTTGGCGACCATACATGTGTTCATGTTTAGTACAATCATTAACTTGCGCTGCAGACCTAATGTAGTACCTTTTATGATAATTTATACGGGAATCCGATTCATTACTTAACATGAACCTTGGCGGGTTAGTGTACACATTTGGTACTTGACGCAATCCGGGAGATTGTGTATACATTTACACGGTTTGATTGTACGCTTTGAAACCTTGTATGCTTTCACATTTATGCATTAGATTTGCTTTGAACATATTGAATTGTAAAACATATTCAACTTTGTTTGGTGTTAAAACCTATGTTACTCACCAACTACTTGTAGTTGACATTTACTTACATGTTTCAGGTGCACCCATTTGAAGACCATGCTTGAACAATTAGGACTACGGACCTAGTTAAAATTAATTAAAGTTTTGTTTATTGTTATGTTTCATTTGAACAATATGTTTCTATTTTCCTTGTAACTGATATGTAACATGTTGATTAAATATTGTAATGCATTTAATAGTTGATCATGTGCTTTTGGACATAGCCTGGGCGTATAATCCGCCGTCGGCTGGGGTGTTACATCAACATGGTGACAGTCGGCACCCAATAGAAAACAGTCGACGGTTCCTCGTGGATTTGTCCGGATAATCGCCCCCTGGTGACTCTTGAAGAGTCGAGCACAACTTGAACATGCATTCAAAAGATGATAATCGACCATGATAGTCGGCTGTAGTGGTGAGAATCAGCCAGGAATGAAATGATATGAGAATAGGCACCTGAGCCGATTCTCGTCATCTTCCTCATGGCGACAGTCGGCCCCAAGGAAGATGAACATCTAGAGATTTCAAAAACCATTTTAGATCCATAAAAATCCTAACTTGCTACTGTTTCTTTCAATAAATCATACAAATAAAGGTCAAAAACATGTATTGTATGAGAATATTACCTTAAAATGATGCAAATCTCATAGACAAAAGCTTAAATTGGAAAATATGGAGGTTTTAGGGCTAATAAACTAATCGCCGGGGGTTGAGGGAGATTACGGCAAGAAAGTAAATGCTCAGCCCTTTTCAAATGAATATATACTCAAAAAGTGAGGGGCCGACTCTCAACAGTCGACCCAAGAGTCGGCTAAAGCAAAATTTAAACAAAATTGAATTTTGACCGAAACGACTTATATTTCGAGCTAGATTTTGATTTAGAAACCCCATAAAATATGTACAAGGGTAAATAAGAACCAAAAAAGCATACTGAGAGTCAAAATATGAGAAATTTCAAAGCAAAAACTTTCAAGATGAAACTTTAGAATGTGCAAACCTGATTTTGTGGAATCATACCAACTTAACTTTTCACTCAAACTATTCTTTTTGTATTCAGATGTCCACGGCCTACGAACGACTGTTGGTATGCATATCCTCTTAAGCCCATGCACCATTCTTTCAACATACAACTAGTGATCGTTTATCATGTTTTTGTAGTATTAAGATGAAATAAGTGTTCCCCACACTTTTCAGGTATAACCTACCCATCCTCATGGTCTTTTAAGTCTGATGATGAGAGCTTTAGGTATATGCCATCACATAATCAGAGAAGATGATCACCAGGAATCCTAAAATAGCTAAAAGAGCATCGCACGGGTCTGTGAACTATTAAGGGAATCTTTAAAATGATTTTGGTTCAGAGACATAGCACGACAGACTTACATGTTCTGATTATTGAAATAAGCTTGACTTACTTGCACGTCGGACTTACATGCCATGTTTTTGACAAGAGCATAACTAGCACGGGTCTGTGAACTGTTTAGAGAATCTTTAAAATGATTTTGGTTCAGAGACATAGCATGACGAACTTACATGTTCTGATTATTGAAATAAGTTGGACTTACTTGCACGTTGGACTTACATGCCATGTTTTTGACAAGAAACCCTTAAACAGTCACAAGAACCCAAAAAAGAAAATATATATACGTATATATATGTACACACTAACATTTTGTATCTTCTGATTTGTTTCCTATTGCACGACATTAACATTGCGTGTCTTTTTGCTCATGAGTTTCTACTTTGTAGATTGATTCAGTACTAAGATGCACAACATTGGTGTCTTTTGCAATTGCAAGTCATTGCATGTCTTTTATTTGCCTAATGCACGTCGTTGCGTGTCTTTTTGACCTTTGGTCTTTGATTTGCTTTAATATGTATATAATCTCTCGCAACCCCTTTGTGATGGGACTATGGTTATATGCAATCCTGAACAAGATGGGTTTACACTTTTCAGCTGGCTTTATCTTTGTCACTGAGTTGCATTCTAATGTGTTTGAATGTTGAGCCTACCAACATGTCCTTACAATATAACCGCTTCCTCTTTTCGGTCCTATTCATGCAGTGAACAAATCAAGTCAGTTTAACTATCATTTCCCACAATAACAGTTATGCAAAACAACACTTATCTTTTTCATTAATTTTCTTTTCTTTTCTATTCACAAACTTTCCCCCGAAAATTTTATTTACAGACAACCTTCTTTAAATGGAATTTTCAAATATAAAAGGTGAAAAATGTGTTTGCAGCTCAAAATCCAAGTCAATTTGGTTAAGAAAATCTTTTTGGAGTTTTTTAGAAAGAATATGAACAAAGATATGTACAAATGCATGCAATCAAGAGGGATAGAAGGTGTTACTCAAAGTTCAATAATCCCATTTTCTTAACAAGATCCAGAAACTTAGATTTATCGAACGCCTTCATGAATAAGTCAGCCTTTTGATCATTTGTATTCACCGGAAGGACTTGAATGTATTCCTTTTCGTATGCATCCCGGATAGCATGAACTCACACATCAATGTGCTTTGTTTTATAATGATAAATAGATATTCACACACGCCTCATTGTCAATAAACATAGGAGTCTGCTTCAAATTGATCCCATAATCCATAATTTGATGTTGGATCCATAGGATATGAGAACAACACACAGAAGCAGTGACATACTCGGCTTCAGTAGAAGAGATAGAGATAGAAGTTTGTTTCTTGCACTACCAAGATACTAAGCAGTGTCCCAAATACTGACATCCTCCTGACACAGATTTCCTATCAAGGTGACATCCTCCATGATCGCTATCAGAGTAGGAAATCAAATCGAAGCTATTGGACTTTGGGTACCATTATCGTAATCATTTTGCTGATTGTTGAAGTAATAATCGGCTCTATGACTACGACTTAATAAAAGAAGGTCTCTAATAATCGGACCCTATGTAAAACTAGAAGCCATTTTTTTTGAACAAAAAGAAATAAAAAGAATATAAATTTTTTTATATTCACAAACTCTTAATGGAGAAATATTGGAGAAATTTTTGGACAACTTTGGTAGATGGCGAGATATGTTTGAAAGATGGCCTTTAAGCTTGGCAATAAATGACGGATTATCACCTTTGTAGATGGCGTGAATCAGAAAATAACCAGAAAAACTAAAAGGTCCATGTTTCTTGCAATGATGGATGGCGAGATTCTTGGTTTATTTTCATTCAAGATGGTGAGTTTCTATAGGGAAAAAGACAAGGAAAAAGGACTTTGCAGGTTGACTGACATGTGACTGATTCTTGCCATGGTAGATGGCGAGTTTCTTGGTTTCTTTTCATTGTGGTTGGCGAGTTTCTATGGGGAAAAAGACAAGGGAAAAGGACATTTCCAGGTATCAATTAACAGGTCCCTCTTTCTTGCCATGGTGATGGCGATTTTCAAAGTTTCTTGGTTTTGAGGATGGCGAGTTTCTTATGGGGTAAAAGACAAAAAAAGGTTAATCTCCTATGCTAATGGCGAGCTTCTGCTGAGTCTCACCTCCTCCACCGGCGAGAAACATGCGCGTGGGGAAGAGGAAAGTCATGCATGGGAATGCCGAGAAAGTTGGTTTCTCACCACCCCTACCAACGAGTTTCAGCAAAAACTTGCACCCTTACCTGGAAAGCCTAGGATGAACACTTTTTTGCCATTGTCAAGGGTGATGAGCCCTCAAATGCAAAACATTCTTGACCAAGCCCCCATGTAAAGAAGGTAGTTAAAGTAAGCCCCATTATAAAACAATTCTCACTTGGAAGTAGGTTGAACAATAGGTGATTAAAAACAGGTTTCAACTTCAACAAGCTAACAAATGGTGAGCAAATGCTTTTGATTTTGTAGGAATGTAAAGAGCCAAGTAATAGTGATGCTCCTGCGAATAATCTGTTGTACATTAAAGCAAATGGTAGATCAGAATATGTATTTGATTATATGTTTATTGTTATGCTTACAATGAAAGAGATGGAGCTACAAATAGGGACCGAAAATAACTTACAAGAGAATGAAAAGACATAAACATAAAGGGACATAAATTGGAACATAAAGAGAGAGCCTTTTCACGAGGCTGCAATAATAGCATAATAGTAGAATCTTTAACATGCCCCCTCAAGCGAAACATTAGCAGCAACATGCAGCTTGGATCGAAGAGCATCAAAACGGGTGTAAGATAACCCTTTCGTCGGCAAGTCTGCAATCTGAACAGTGGTAGGAACATACCGGACTCGAATACGTTGAGCTAAAACCATGTCTCGAATGAAATGCAGGTCAATCTCTAGATGTTTAGTACGCTGATGAAATACTGGATTAGCTGCTACGTAGGTGGCTCCAATGTTGTCACACCATAGGGATGGTAGACTGGTAGTAGGAATATGCAGCTCCAATAGAATAGATGAGATCCAACGAAGCTCGATGGCAGTGTGTGCAAGGGCACGATACTCAGCCCCAGTACTAGAACGAGCAACCGTATGTTGCTTATTAGAACTCCAACTGATAAGGTTAGGTCCAAGGAACACACAATAGCCTGTGGTGGATCAAATAGCCTGTGGTGGATCAACGGTCAGCCCGGTCAGCATTGGCATAAGCATGGATAGTGAGATTAGGAGATCTATGAATAGCCAATCCATGAGAAGCAGTACCCTTAAGGTATCTAAGGATACGCTTAATGGCAACCCAGTGATGGTCAGTCGGTGCTTGGAGAAATTGAGAAACTTTGCTTACCGGATATGGAATCTCTGGCCGTGTCAACACTAAATACTGTAGAGCACCGACAGTACTTTGATATAGTAGAGGATCCTTTAATGGTATACCGGAATAGCGGGAAAGCTAGCTTCTCTTTCACACTCCACCCGATTATACACTCCTACGCACATTTGGGTCCCTTTGTTACCCCTTTCTTAGTGTCATTTATCAGAGATTGCACGAGCCTAACTATTCCATGCTAAATTACCTCATAGTTATTGGTACGATGCCTATGCCATAGCTGCCTTCCTCATCAATCGTCTGCCATCCACCTCCCTAGATCATGCATCCCCTTATGAGCTTCTCTTTCACACTCCACCCGATTATACACTCCTGCGCACATTTGGGTGTCTTTGCGCACATTTAGGAGTAGATAGAGACTTGCATTGTGTAAGACCAGTGCGATGTAATAGCTCATGAAGGTACCTCTGTTGAGAAAGATATAGCAAGTCATCAGTTAAAGTAGCCTGTATACCCAAAAAGTAGCTTAGTTTACCAAGATCTTTCAGTGAAAACTGAAAGCGTAAATCTCTAATCAAGTCGGTCACAAAGTCCGAGGAACTCCCCGTAATAATAATAGCATCAACATAAACAATCACATAACATGTAACAGAATCTCGGCATTAGAAAAATAGTGATGTATCACAGACACACCGAGTGAAACCAAATGTAGTAAAAGATGTAGAGAGTTTAGAAAACCAAGCGCATGGTGCTTGAGACCATACAAGGCCTTTTGAAGCAAGCAAACATGGTGGGGTCTAGTGGGGTCAACAAAGCTCGGGGGTTGTGTCAGCCAAGTCTCCAAGTAAGAAAGCGTTGTTGACATCTACCTGTCGAATATCCCATCCCCGAGGGAAAGCCACCGAAAAAACAAGACGAATGGTGGTGGGTTTAACTACAGGGCTAAAAGTCTCAGTGTAGTAAATACCTGCAGGCTGATGAAAGCCTTTAGCAACCAGGCGAGCTTTGTATCTACTAATGGTACCATCATGATGTCTCTTTATCCGCGACGTTGGCATGAGTGGGAGTAGGAACCAAAAACCAGGTTCGGTTAGAGTAAAGAGCAGCAATTTCAGTGCGCATATCCCACCATATTGGCCACTTTTGGGCCTGAAGAAATGTGGTGGGTTCAAAGGTGGGGTTAGTACTAGTATGTAAAAGAATATGATCCGGAAACTATTTAAGTTGACGAGTGTTATCACGAGAATGAGTAACCATGGGGTGCGACGAACGAGGAGGGGGAGGCGCAGGAGGAGGTGGTGGGGGAGAGCTGGTTGTGGTGAATGGGGAGGGGGTGTGGGTGATGTTGGTGTGGGGGAAGGTGGAGTGGGTGAATTGTCAAGGTTAGGACCGGGAAATGATGGGATAATCGAGGGTGAAGGTAAAGAGGTGGATGACTCAGATACAATATGTGATGGAATCGAGAATGTGGTCTCATGGAAGATAACATGATGAAATGTGTAGATGCGGCTAGTCTGAGGGTCGTAGCATAAGTACCCTCTATGGTTGGGAGCATAGCCAAGGAATATGCATGGAATTGATTTTGGCGATAGTTTATCAGGGCGAATGCCACCAAGAAAGGGGTAACAAAGACACCCAAATGTGCACAGGAGTGTGAAAGAGAAGCTCATAAGGAGATGCATGATCTAGGGAGGTGGATGGCAGACGATTGATGAGGAAGGCGGCTGTGACATAGTCATAAAAAAAGTTGTTTCTCCCGAAAACATTGGTACGTGTACATGGCCATAACATGAAATTGTTTAACTTGAAAACACTGATAAAAACATTTGCTCTTAAACGAATGACTAAACCATTTGTGTGTAAACGATTGGCAGATCCATCTGCACGAAAACGTTTCAATGTATATGATAAACAAAACAAGCAATGTGTACCCATTCGTAAACTAGCTAGGAATAAGAATATATGTTCATACATGAGGTATAACCAAACCCAAACACTTGTTTTTGCCCCTTGCTCGTACCAAACGAACCCGTGTGTAGACACTATGCGGCCATTTGATCATGTGGATCGTCGGTTAACGCGACTAACCATGACCGGGGTGTGTCAATCCCAATAGTACTATTCATAGGGCCTCAGGCTAACCTATAACTAATGGTTATAAATTACGTAATGTAGGGGACTTTACGAGCTCTACACGTGCCAACTCATGCAACATAAGGGTCGAGCCTTGTTTTCTTGTTACCATATGAAAATGTTTACTTCATGTTTTAAAACGTAATAAAGCAAATATGTTTCATGTTTTCTCAAATGCATCAAGAAATGATGTTCCCAAAAGTATCAAATGTGTTAAGCAAGTATGTTTCTCCCCTGATGTTTCTAAAACATTTAAAAGTTAAAAAGGGGCAGTGAACTCACCTGATGAGCTTTCAACGTGTAAGTGCTAGCAAGGTCGATGTGTATGCAAGACTGTCCTAACCGTGACCGAAATAGTGACGGTTATCTTATGACCTTAAGATTTAGTGTCAACATACAAATCGGTCATGTACAAAGTCCATCCAATATCTTAGACTCAAAAACATAAGTGTCATGTTTAGAAAATGTGACCGGACGAACATTTGGTGACTTGGCTTTGAGTTTCATGATAGGTACGCGTGTTTAACCATGAAATGTATACAAGTTTGACATTATAAGTATAAATATCTATCCATAAGTTGTTATTCATATCTCGTGTTAGGGTTTTGATGGGTATTTCTCTTAAATCGTATTATCAAGGTAACCTTAGTTTGTCGAAATTTTTCATAATTTTAGGTTGTTCGTGAGTTGTGCTTTTGTTTAACCAAACGAACTCGTTTAGTTACGAAATTTTATACCAATATACCTACATGTCTTAGAGTTACAGGGATATATGAATCAACAATTTATGACACGATTAAGTATTTTTAAAAATTCATTTGGACATGAGAGGTCAGCAGTGTTCATTTCTAGAGTACCTCAGGAAATTCTTTTTCGTTGACTGACTTAAGCCCATTTTCATGACCCGAGACCATACAATTCTTGTTCTATACTTAAAATGCTGACTGTAGAAAGTGGAATCAACTTATTTGGACATGTTATGACCAAGTTATGATCTTCAAAACTGACATGAAATTTCTGCCGAAAATAACAGCCATGATACCTTTTCTCGTAGGACCATTTTGGGGCATCAAAACTCAACGAAATTTTGTGAATCTACTTGGATTAGATTATTGACTCTTTTTACTTAATTTTAGACTAAAAAATTGACAAGTTTGGGTGAGTATGGACCGGTTTATGACCTGCTAAAGTTGGTTTAAAATTCAGCCAGCTCATTGTTTTGGTTCTATAACACTCCATTTCAACAACTATTCAAATTTTATACTTGTTTGACTTTTGTTTACCAAATAGTTGATTTTATGTTTAGATATATCATGTTCTAAAGTCCATAGTCTGTATTTGTCTATACCAACCACTTGATTCATGAGTTTAAAGTCCAAGTTCCAACTTATGTTCAAAATCAAGAATTTAGAGTTTCTTCATGTTAGATTTCATGTTTTTCATATAGTTTCATATTAGATCTAGCATTTTAAGTTTATATAGACTTTGTTTTTATATGTTACATGTTTATAAGTTCATATTCCAAGTTCAAACAAGTTAAAACTTAAAGTCTTGTTTTTAAAAGTCATATATGTATGTTTTTTACATGTATGCACCAAATCACCAACTAGACATTCTTTACCATCTTTTTATATAAAAACATGTATGTACCATATTTTAGTTCTTGTTTAAGATATTTAATAGGTTCATAAAGTATGACCATGTGTTTTTAGAGGATCTCAAGATCAAAGGTCTTGGATCATGGTTTTAACTACTTTTTTAGCATAAACTCTTGGATGGTGAATTTACATGATGTTTCTTGTATTTTCTTTAAAAGAATGAATAAAGAAAGAGTATGAAAGGGTTTTTCACCTTTACCAAGAAAGGAGTAGGTATAGAAGGAAGTTCCAAGCTTAAGTTCTTGTAAAAATACCTTGAAAGCACTTAGATCTCCTTCATAGACACTTGAATTTCCATTGATTCTTGAATGAGTTTGAATGAAGAATGGATGTGTGTAGTATGTGTGTTGTCCAAAGGAAGAGAGAGAGAGATGTTGGAGAGTTTGAAATTGATCTTGAGTGATGGAATGATAGATGGAATGAAGTTTAGATAACTTATAAGAAAATAAGGCATGGTAATGGATCATAAAGTCAAAGAATGAAGAAAATGGAGTGTGAGGGGGGCCCACATGGTGATTTTCGGCTGAAATGAGGTAAAGGGGGGTGGGTGGGGTGGTTAGGTAGATTAGTGGTTTGAAAGTGTAAATAACGCGTTAAATCTCGATTACGGCTCGGAACGGTAATTTGACTTGGTTTAGGGTTTCTTAATTACTTTTAAGGGTATTTATTTAGTCTTGATGAAGAATATATCTATTTCCATGTTATTTAAGTTCTAGACATGATTAATTTCATGTATGGACGTTTAAAGATGACGGTATACGGTAAAACCTTCGAATTTTTCCGTTACGGCTAATTACGTGTTTCACACGGTTTAAATCCTTAAATTTGGTTGTATAAACATATATTTTATGTATTATGGGTTCTTTGGCATTATTATGGATATTTAGATTAATCACCAACGTTCGTATTAGTCGGGTTATATGTATACGTGAACCGGTAATTCCTAAAATTATTTAACTAACTTATGACCTTTGCTAGACTTAATGACCTAATACATGCAATTAAGTCAAATAGGAAACATGAATAATGTAAACTGCATCTCTAATGGGATTAAATTCTTATTGGGCCTCAAATGGGCTTGGATTTCTATTGGGCCTAGTTAGGTTTAGCCCAACACCTAGGATTTTAGATTCTGAAATTTTGCAGTTGTTACATTCTCCACTGCTTAAAGAAATTTCATCCTCGAAATTTGTAACACTTACTTGGATTAGGATTTCATATCCTTGGACCACTTTTAATTCTTAGGGAGAGTTTGTAACTCGAGCAATCGAGTAATCGGTATTGGAAGATAAAGTAGATATCACATTAACTAATGATATTGGATGTGTATGGATTTGCATTATTATTGCATGATGTAACAGTGTACGTTACTGTTGAGCATACATTCTATCAAATGAGTAGCTTAAGGAAAACTCTTCAAATTTGTCACCGGGTGAACTTCGTTGGCTCTACCCCTAAGTGATAAGATCATCACTAGAGTTCTTTGAAAAAAAGGAATTACAATCGGAGAGGTCACCTCCATGTAATGAGTGAGTCATTAAGAGGTTCTCTGATTGATGTGAATTAAAATAACATGTTTTTATAAACCAAGTGGACAATTCACACACCAAGTTAAATAATCCCGGATAAGATGTCAGAGAATTTCATTACGTGATCACTCTCATCAGCGTGGAATTGTATGATAATCATAATTGGTAATGAAAGGAAATGGTGCATTCGTGCACGCGAAATTTTGAATGTATCTGGGCACATACTCTTTATTCATATACGTGTCTTAACGCATGAAGACTAAATCATGATTGAATCTAAAAGAAATCAATGGAGGCCTAGTAAGATATGTCAGATGGTTTGATGATATGTTCAGGCCTTAGTTCAAAATCAGGTACCTGACTATTTCTTGCAACCAGTCAATGCCTTGATGCATTCAATCTTTCTAGCGCAAAAAATTCTAACTAACATTGCATTTGTCAAATCAATATGTAGGTTAAATTGGTTCAATAACATCCTTGTATGCTATTTCTCTTAAATAAGCCAAAATGGTTTAGAGGAACCGTTAGTAGTTGTCTAGGTACTGAGTTAGACAGCTTAAGATATGGAATAAAACTTTATAGAGATGTGATCTCGTGAGATTGACCTTGGTTTTGTCAAATCTCATTACGGGTAACTTTTCATAGATTAATTTCTTAATGAAATGGATATCGAACCATAACTCGAGATTACAAAAATCTCAAGGTATCATTGAATCATCAAGATTTTTGTGGTACATCTACAGATGAGGGTGAACCTAGGTGAAGAAGGATGAGATGTTAGAATAATTAAGGATACCATAGTTGACTTTGCTCAACAAAAACTAAAGATTAGTGAATCTTCATGGGATTTAAGGAAAAATGTTTGAGAACAGTCTATCCTTCATTGGCGAAGATTGTTCTATACTCCATTAACCACCATTTGCACCGTACCTCGATTGCAGTCTAGCACTTAGATTGTGATATCATGCTTTGTGAATTCATGACTTGACCATCATGTCTATGAGGTATGTAAGCCTTAAGAAGTTCGATATTGTTTGGAAGAAGTCACAAGTCGTCTAGGTGGGGAAATAAACAGTGAGACTGTGGAAATAATCTCATAGAATTTGTGTCTCCCGAAATTGATTATGGGTTTGCCAGCCCATTAAGTTGGTAGTCTATGATATGATATCATTTTCAATCTAGTCTGGGGCTTGACTCCATAAATTAGATGCCAATCACGTGTAATTTCAAAGATTTATCGAATGTGAGGACGTCATATCCTTAGGTTCTTTAAAGATAACGCGTAGGCATCCCATAAGATCTTGGAGAAAAGTGAATATAAATTTAAAAGGAAAGTTAAGAAGTCTAAAGGAAATGTATAAGTGTAGATCTCCAAAAGAGAAAGGTCAGATATGATTGTTCCTTTGTCACTTTTCTGGTAGAGTACGGCTTAAAGCGGTTAACAATCGTAGAACACTAAATTAAATCCTCAGATTTCAACTTAGGTTCTTGATTTCACATCAAAGTTGGTCGGGATGTATCATGGAGTTTCAGAATTTGTCAACAACTTGATAGTACAGTATGTTTGCAACTTCCCTTGCTTTAGAATGATACTATCATAACTTACCATCATGTACTTCACTCATATTGGTTATAGCCTTAAAGTCCGCAACACAAATGGTTTAAGCCCTAAAATTTGAGATAATTGGAGTTAAATGTCAAAGTTTTGCATTTTCCATAAGCATGTGTTAAAAAGTCAGAGTAAGAGATATGAACACATCTCTCATGTTGTCTAAGATTAGAGACTCAGCCAACAAAATGATCCTTGGGGAAATGCAAGTACAAAAGGATATAAGTTTATCTTATTCGGATTTTTGTTGAAAATGGGTTGTTGGAAGCAACTCATGTTTACGTTTCTTATGTATAACATGAACTAATGAGATTAGCAAGAAATCACGCATTTGGGACAACTTTAAGAATCTTGTATGCCAGTCTCCTGCTGGTCCGACAATAGCCGACAGTTCACACTTAGGTTTCCTTGATACTCACTTGAGCATAAATCATGGCTTATTTATCATCGGAAGATTATTTGGGATTGATGATGTACTGAATGTCAAAGGTGGTTAGAACGACCCCGTTTGACAACTGTTCTAAAAATTCAGATTAACTACTTGTCTCAGGTCGGGTTTCCATAATACCCCATAGGTGTCAGGAATAAGAGGATCAAAGTAAGTTTCCATCCTATTACAGGAGTTAGTGCATAGCACTTCCGATGTAGACTTCTAGTAAGTGTGATACTGAATTATAAGATAAACCTGAGATTATGTCGTGATCTCTGATAATAGTTGTACAATTACTGTAAGTGTTGATCGTTGCAAGGAGCAAACTGGAATTTACATGTTTCCAAAGGATATGTTTTAGAAAGTACAAACGGATGAGGGAGATCTTCATCGTTCAAGATCCATTAAGAGTTGGGTACGTCAAATTCGAGTTTCTCTCGTTCCTACCGAACTACGAGAATGATATATGGAGATCTAGTAGGGGAATTAGAAATGTTAAGGTCTGATTCATGCTAGACCAAAGATCGGTCACGTGCGTTGATCGATAAATAACAAAATCGAAAAGAAATAACCTATAGCGCAATCTCAAAAGTTGAAGCAGTACTCCACAAGGAATTTCCATGTTCAGTCTAAATACTAAAGTCAAATCACCAAGAATAGATCTCTTCAAAGTTTTGGTTAACAATTGTCATGCCAATGAAATTTCGATAAGGGTTTTGGATTTATTAGAATTCGAAGATAAAGGAGTTGATATACATTTCCACATCACTTGTGGAAGTCTGTCACATCACCTGATGCCTTTTGGCTCAACCCTTATGGTTATAGTGATTTCGATCATTAATCGAGTGACTGAGAATTAGGATTAGGGATACGGATTAATCATGAACTTTGGCTCGGACAGTAAGACTCCCTAGAGTTCTCATGCACTGCAAATTATGATTACATGTGCACCCGCAATGATAATTTACTTTGCATGGTCCCTATAGTGTTTCTCCTATCCCAAGCTCTCGGTTAAACGGGATCTGAAATGTTCATTAGATCGTGTTGCGCTTTCGCGCAGAAGTGTGTATGTTCTATCGGATTACTCTTAATCATGTGTACCAATACTCATGAATTAGCCTACTAAGGCTATTGTTGGATGGAGTTAATGGTAGAGAGACACAACCAGTGTCTTCTAATAACAGGACGTGTACGGTGGAAGTCAGACACTATGTTAGGGCAGAGATCCTCAAGTTTGTGTCGAGCAAATCATGCTCCAAGTTTGTTTGTACGCGTGGATCCACATGATCCTAATGAGTCTATGGGTCTCCTGCATAGTAAAGTTCTCTCCCGTTTAGTCCTGCTTATCCACCTCGGGTTCCCTTCTTTTTTTGGCAGTCCCGTCTACCATATTTCATGGCGAAAGTCCTAGTCATCCAATCGAGCGATTCATGAAGGAGAGTATATATACTACACATATATCAGAAAGAAAGTTAACTCCACGGCTAGAGTAGTTGTAAGTGTGGTGCAGGTATAGGTACAAGTTCAGGTACGGGTTTAGCTTATTGTGATGTTAAGATCGATGACTGGCGATGGCTACCGTCGTCGCCCAAGCTCTACTCGTAACTAGATCTCCTAGGGTTACAATGTTCTGAGTACCCATCATCCTTTATTCGTAATCCGAATAGTGACACTTTGTTGAGAAACGTTGTAGGTGTCTATTATTTCCACATTGTTGTACGTGTTAAGTGTTCGTTACGTGTAACATGTAATTGTATTAAGTATTAGTGTAGATAATGATATTCTAGTGTAACTACATACACTAATGGTCTACTCAAGTCGTTCGGCAACGGTTGGAATTTTTATACTCAAGTCTTGGGTGTTCTTAATGTAATGTAAGTCTTAGAAATCTTGGTCCCTAAATGAGTATGGTTAGAGCCTAAGTGACGCTAAGGAAACCTAATTCGCTAAAACCATTAGCTTTGATACCAATCTGTCACACCCCAAATTCATTTACTTAATGAATAAATAAATAAATTAAGATTGCAACGATTGGTAACATTACACAACATCGGAAGCGATAGTAAAGATCTCTAAAGTATTGAACACCATTAAAAATATTAATATAAACTAGTACATTGACCTAAAATCCATATAGGACAAAATAGGCTTGAGGTTTGACGATCATGCGTCTTCGAATTCTAGGGTTTTAATCCGAATGGTTATCCTATTCCAACCGTGGCATAGCTATGTGTTACCTGAAAAACATACTTGAAAATGTCAACACAAAGGTTGGTGAGTTCACATGTTTAATTGCCTCAGTGTAAAGTGGTTTGCCTTGAAAACATTGATGGTGTATACGTGGCCAAAATATGAAACTGTTTTTCTCGAAAATATGTGATGACTTCATGGTCATAAAATGAGTAGTTTTCCCAATGAAACATGTGATGACATCGTAGTCATAAAATGAATAGTTTTCCCAGTGAAAACATGTGATGACTTTATAGTCATAAAATGAGTCGTTTTCCAACTGAAAACATGTAATGACGACATAGTCATAAAATAAGTTATTTTTCCTGAAAACATTGGTACGCGTACATGGCCATAACATGAAATTGTTTCCCCTGAAAACACTGATAAAAACATTTGCTCGTAAACGAATGACTAAACCATTTGTGTGTAAACGATTGGCAATTCCATCTGCACGAAAACGTTTCAATGTATATGATAAACAAAACAAGCAATGTGTGCCAATTCGTAAACTAGCTAGGAATACGAATATATGTTCATACATTAGGTATAACCAAACCCAAACACTTGTTTTTGCCCCTTGCTCGTACCAAACGAACCCGTGTGTGGACACTATGCGGCCATTTGATCATGTGGATCGTCGGTTAGCGTGACTAACCATGACCGGGGTGTGTCAATCCTAATAGTACTATTCATAAGGCCTCAGGCTAACCTATAACTAATGGTTATACATTACGTAATGTAGGGGACTTTACGAGCTCTACACGTGCCAACTCATGCAACATAAGGGTCGAGCCTTGTTTTCTTGTTACCATATGAAAATGTTTATTTCCTGTTTTAAAACGTAATAAAGCAAATATGTTTCATGTTTTCTCAAATGCATCAAGAAATGATGTTCCCAAAAGTATCAAATGTGTTAAGCAAGTATGTTTCTCCCCCGATGTTTCTAAAACATTTAAAAGTTAAAAAGGGGCAGTGAACTCACCTGATGAGCTTTCAATGTGTACATGCTAGCAAGGTCGATGTGTATGCAAGACTGTCCTAACCGTGACCTAAATAGTGACGGTTATCTTATGACCTTAAGATTTAGTGTCAACATACAAGTCGGTCATGTACAAAGTCCATCCAATATGTTAGACTCAAAAACATAAGTGTCATGTTTAGAAAATGTGACCCGACGAACCTTTGGTGACCTGGCTTTGAGTTTCATGATAGGTATACGTGTTTAACCATGAAATGTATACAAGTTTGACGTTATAAGTATAAATATCTATCCATAAGTTTTTATTCATATCTCGTGTTAGGGTTTTGATCGGTATTTCTCTTAAATTGTATTATCAAGGTAACCTTAGTTTGTCAAAATTTTTCATATTTTTAGGTTGTTCGTGAGTTGTCCTTTTGATTAACCAAACGAACTCGTTTAGTTACGAAATTTTTTACCAAGATACCTACATGTCTTAGGGTTACATGGATATATGAATCAACAATTTATGACATGATTAAGTATTTTTAAAAATTCATTTGGACAGGAGAGGTCAGCAGTGTTCATTTCTAGAGTATGTTAGTAAATTCTTTTTCGTTGACTGACTTAAGCACATTTTCATGACCAGAGACCATAGAACTCTTGTTCTATACTTAAAATGCTGACTGTAGAAAGTGGAATCAACTTATTTGGACTTGTTGTGACCAAGTTATGACCTTCAAAACTGACACGAAATTTCTTCCGAAAATAACAGCCATGATACCTTTTCTCGTAGGACCATTTTGGGGCATCAAAACTCAACGACATTTTGTGAATCTACTTGGGTTAGATCACTGACTCTTTATACTTGATTTTAGACAAAAAATTGGACAAGTTTGGGTGAGTAGGTACCGATTTATGGCCCGCTAAAGTTGATTTAAAATTTTGCCAGCTCACTGTTTTGGTTCTATAACACTCCATTTCAACAACTATTCAATTTTTATACTTGTTTGACTTTTGTTTACCAAATAGTTGATTTTATGTTTAGATATAACATGTTCTAAAGTCCATAGTCCAGATTTGTCTATACCAACCACTTGAGTCATGAGTTTAAAGTCTAAGTTCCAACTTATGTTCAAAATCAAGAATTTAGAGTTTCTTCATGTTAGATTTCATGTTTTTCTTATAGTTTCATATTAGATCTAGCATTTTAAGTTTATATAGACTTTGTTTTTATATGTTACATGTTTATAAGTTCATATTCCAAGTTAAAACTTAAAGTCTTGTTTTTAAAAGTCATATATGTATGATTTTTACATGTATACACCAAATCACCAACTAGACATTCTTTACCATATTTTTATATAAAAACATGTATGTACCTTATTTTAGTTCTTGTTTAAGATATTTAATAGGTTCATAAAGTATGACCATGTGTTTTTAGAGGATCTCAAGATCAAAGGTCTTGGATCATGGTTTTAACTAATTTTTTAGCATAAACTCTTGGATGGTGACTTTTTACATGATGTTTCCTGTATTTTCTTTAAAAGAATGAATAAAGAAAGAGTATGAAAGGGTTTTTCACCTTTACCAAGCAAGGAGAAGGTATAGAAGGAAGTTCCAAGCTTAAGTTCTTGTAAAAATACCTTGAAAGCACATAGATCTCCTTCATAGACACTTGAATTTCCATTGATTCTTGAATGAGTTTGAATGAAGAATGGATGTGTGTGTAGTATGTGTGCTGTCCAAAGGAAGAAAGAGAGATATGTTGGATAGTTTGTAATTGATCTTGAGTGATGGAATGATAGATGGAATGGAGTTTAGATAACTTATAAGAAAATAAGGCATGGTAATGGATCATAAAGTCAAAGAATGAAGAAAATGGAGTGTGAGGGGGACCCACATTGTGAGTTTCGGCTGAAATGAGGTAAAGGGGGGTGGGTGGGGTGGTTAGGTAGATTAGTGGTTTAAAAGTGTAGGTTATCCGGTCATTAACGCGTTAAATCTCGATTACGGCTTGGAACGGTAATTTGACTTGGTTTAGGGTTTCTTAATTACTTTTAAGGGTATTTATTTAGTCTTGATGAAGAATATATCTATTTACATGTTATTTAAGTTCTAGACATGATTACTTTCGTGTATGGACGTTTAAAGATGACGGTATACGGTAAAACCTTCGAACTTTTTCGTTACGGCTCATTACGTGTTTTACACGTTTTAAATCCTTAAATTTGGTTGTATAAACATATAGTTTATGTATTATGGGTTCTTTCGCATTATTATGGATATTTAGATTAATCACCAACGTTCGTATTAGTCGGGTTATATGTATACGTGAACCAGTAATTCCAAAAATTACCCAAGTATATATTTAACTAACTTATGACCTTTGCTAGACTTAATGACCTAATACATGAAATTAAGTCAAATAGGAAACATGAATAATGTAAACTGCATCTCTAATGGGATTGAATCTTTATTGGGCCTCAAATGGGCTTGAATTTCTATTGGGCCTAGTTAGGTTTAGCCCAACACCTAGGATATTTGATTCTGAAATTTTGCAGTTGTTACACACTACCGCTTCACTTTACGGAAGCACCACCGCCACCACCACCACCTTAAAGTTCAGAGATTGGTAAAAGATTTATGGATCTTGATCTTGGAGAGCGATTGTTCATCGGTCGGAATCAGATGCTGGACAAGATCGCTGCGTATGTTAGGAGACTAAGACAAAACACGGCACCTTAAAGGTCGGAGATCAATAAAAGCTGTATGGATCTTGATCTTGGAGAGCGGTTGTTCATCAGTTGGAATCAGATGCCGGCCAAGATCGCTGCGTATGAGAGGAGAGTAAGACGAAGCACGACAAAGAAAGACCTCAGTCGACAACAACAAGAAGACTGTGATGAGAGTGTTCATTGTTGGCATATTATTGAACAGTTGGTGTGCACATGCTTCAAATCAAATATCTTGGTTCTACGTGTGGCTACTAATCATCAATCATAGATTCGTCAAATATCAAGAGATTCAAATGTGATTGACTTGGAAAAAAAATTCATTGACCTAAATCGTAATCTGATTTGGGTTGATTTAGGACTGATTTAGGGGTGGCAGTGGTGTTGTGGTGTGTGGTGGTGTATGGTGGTGGTGGGGGGGGGGGGGTTGCAAGAGAGGTTGGGTTTTGGTTTTTTTTAGTAGTTACACATATGGTCCTGTATTAATTTAAGAAAATGATACAATTAGTCCTTATTAGTAAAAAGACTAAAATATCCTTATTTTTAACAGAAAAACTAATTGAGTTAGTGACAGGATTCTAATTGAGACAATTAGGTTAGCACAGGGAGCAAAAAAGTCAAATTGAAAGTAGTGGAATAAAACCGTTATTTTGACCAAACCACAGGGGTCAAAAATGAAGTATACTCTTTGATTTATGAATCCAGAAAAATATTTTAAACCATTAGTTCATTATCTCATCTTCTTCCTTAAACATAGACCACAGGTCGCAACCGTAACCCTATCCCATCCAAATTCTTTTTTGACTTCAAGTGAAACAAGGGATGCGATGAAACGCTTACCTGGAATCGTTCCTCGAAGGCAAAAATCCAAGTCTTTGGTGGGTTTTCTTGCACCGATCAGAAATAGGGAGGAAAGAGAGACTTTTTGTGGTGTTATGATCTTCCAATTTGCCACGGTATTTATAGGGTGTTTTAGCTCTATCTCGGACGCATTTACAGTTGTGATTTTGCACGAGATTTGCGGGATTTGAAACTTGAATAGATTGGATTGCTATCATGGTCGTGAGTTTCCTAATTGGGTTCTCAAAAGTTTGAATTCGATAACGATTTCAGCCAATTCTTCATTTCCCTTTGATCGAAATTGATTTGAAACGAGTTTGGAAGGTTTTAAATTCCCGATTTACAGGGATTGATGGGGATTAACGTGTGTTTGACTTTTGAGAAGTCAAAATCGGATTCTTTGAGTTACAGGGTGCAAAAGAGAGGGGTAGGGGGTTCAAGATGAGGATCAAGATAATTATAGCAAACACATGGGGGTTTAAACCCTTTTACTATTAAAATCCTTAATTAAATCAATAACTTCTAATTTCTTTAAAGAATCAAGTTAATAATTTCAAATAAATTTGCTTAACAACAAGATCTGCGCCAAGATTATTGGTAGCCCGGTATGAAATTTGTTATCATGAAATATGTGGCTAAAGACTTAACTTGTTATCAAGTTAAAACAGAACATCAAAAGCCTTATGGTAGATTACAACCACTTCCAGAATGGAAGTGGTAACACCTTACTATAGATTTCATAACAAAGCTACAAAACACAGCTAAAAGTTATGATATCATATCGGTGATAGTTGAACAGCTAACTAAGAGGGCTCATTTCTTACCCATACGTGAAACGTACTCTTTAGAAAGGTTAGCAGAAACATTTATCAAAGAAATTGTCTCTTGGCATAGAATGCCGGTTTCAATTGTGCCCGATAGAGACACCCGTTTTACGTCACGTTTATGGAAAAAGTTCCATGAAAATATAGGGACTTAGTTATTGATTAGCACGACATATCATCCTCAAACGGATGAATAGAGTGAAAGAACGATACAGAAAATCGAGGATATGACACGTGCTTGTATTATCGACTTCGGTGGAAGTTGGGATAATCATATACCTTTGGTAGAATTCTCATATAACAACTACCATGCAAGTATTGGTATGCCACCTTATAAAGTGTTATAGGAAAGAGATGTAGAACTCCCATATGTTGGGGAGAGATTAGACAAAAAGAATTAGGAAGTAAAGAAATTGTCCAAGCCACATGTGAGAAATTAGATCAGATTAAGGCTCGTCTAAAAGCTGGATAAAAATCTTAAATTAAATTCATTCAGTAGTAAAATAACTTACGCATTTGGTGAGTAATAAATCCTTCATTATCCAATAATACATGCTTGTCAATAAAACGTGAAAAGCAACATAGATATAACATCACATCGATAATTAATTTAGTCGATTATGCATTGTCCTTATCTTTGTTTTTTTTACATTGTATTAATTTTTTTATTAAATCATATTGCAAAATTGATGATTTATTCCTACAGCGACACAATATTGCAACTTGCTTCTGGTCTGCATAGTGTGCATACACTGACAACAAACATGAGTATTGCAATTTAATTTATTTTAGGACGTTTCAGTATACGTGTACCACGAGTTCTATTCTAATATATATACCTCATATTTCACTCGATCATGCAACCACAAATTTTTTGAAGGATTAAATATTAACAATAAATTATCTTACTTTTTAAGAACATATCAATATTTTTATCCTAACATTCCAATATGAATAATACAAAATAAAATACACATATAACAAAACAATCCGTTTTATAACATACTAACAAACATTACAAAAGTTAACAATATTCCATACAATATTTCCTAAACTAATGTTTTGATACAAAATTTCACCTAAAAAAGAAGTTTGCCACAAAACCCGACCATTCTTCCCGAATTCCATTTGCCACTTCTTTCGGAACATAATTATAATGGAAGTACCTAAATTGTAATTAAAAATGTTTCAAGATTTAGATACATAAGTAACATATATCTGTACAAAATGCTGTTAGGAGTATATATGGTGAGACTTACCTTGTCTTCATAAGATTGCAGTGATCTTTAGAACATATAAGCTTTACGTTCAGCCTTTGAGAGCCCACGAATACCATCAGCTTGAACAGTCCTGAGGACCTAGAGATATATCATAACAATTATTAACTAGTGTACCATCAGCTGGAACATATCATAGAGGCAGAAAAATGGGTAGGCGGTTTCAGGTAACATGTCAAATGAGTATCTTTTGTATGAATTGGGTTGGGTTTATCCGAAAAGGTTTTTGTCCAAATTTTATTACTAATTTGCCTGTTATATATATATATATATATATATATATATATATATATATATATATATATATATATATATATATAATTACAAGATATATATTATTACAATAATAATCGTGCTTTTAAAATAAAATGACTTAGTAAATTGTATGCGTTAAAAATGCACCTTGAGAGACTTTGCACTCGTTTAAACCATTTGGCTTGTTTCCGTTTCAGTGAATTCTTTTTATTTCACCCATTGACTCGTTAGAGATGATAAATAATCACGCAGGCGGCGCATTACGGCGGGTCAGTTTACAGCGGGTCGATTTAAACGTAGATAATAAAACATCGTAATGGTGTATTTTGAGATGGATGCCATACGGTTTAAAAAAAACGTTTAAAACAACCGGTTGGTTTAAAAATAATGTTACGAAAATTCACTTCGATTCGTAAATAAAAATAGACACGTCGCAATGTCAATTTCGAAAGTTTAGAAAACATCATAGTTTAGAAGTTGTAAGATTAAATCATTTTTTTTTTATTAAAATGGCGCATTCCGCGGCGGGTTCGAAATGTAGATGCGGATGAGGTTGTAGTACGTGTACGTACGTGAATAACTGGCCAGGGACGCTATTTGTTTCTTTTTATCACTACAAGAAAAAGACCCTGTGCCAACGCCGCCTATACCGACGACAATTTTCGTCGGCATAGGTCACCCTGTACCGACGAATTTTTTTTTTGTTTAATTAAAAAAATTATAAAATGGCCTATACCGACGACATGTCGTCGGTATAGGCTTTTTACTTTATTGAATGGTCAAAACCCTACGAAGCCGACATAATAGCCTATACCAACGACATGTCGTCGGTATAGGTTTCAGCGCGAATTAACACAAGATACAACCTTCTGCTTCCCATTTCGACCAAAAAAACCCCCAAACGCCTCCATCTCTCTCTCCGGCGATTTTACGTGTTTTGGATTATTTTGTGGAGCAATATTCACCAATCTCTTCGGTTTTGAGGTGAGTTAACATATATTGTTCAATCTTAACAAGAAAATCAACATTTTGGTGTTTTTTGTTTAATTTCTTTGGTTTTTGTTAGGTGTTTGAAGATTTAACCATTTTTGAAGGATTTCAAGCTTAGAGGAAGCTAATTTGCAATATTGGTTAGTAATTTTTCTACAAATTTGGTTTAGATGTATGTTTTTTTACAAATTATGTTTAGATGTATGTTTGTATGTATATGTTTGTGTTTATTTGTATGTATGTATATATGGTTTAGATGTATGATTTTGTAAATATTTATGTAATTTTATGATGAAATTAGGTTTAGATGTGAAATTAGGTTTAGATGAAATTTGGGAATTTGGGCATTTATAGAAGAATTTGGGCATTTATATATGTATGTTTGTATATAATATGTATGTATATATGTGTATGTGTGTTTGTATGTATTTGTATTATGTTTATGTATGGAATTGTGTTTATGTATGTAATTTGGGAATTTGGGTATTTGTTTATGTATGTTTGTAAAGGCTATGTATGTATATACATGTATGTGTGTTTGTATGTATTTGTATTATGTTTATGTATGGAATTGTGTTTATGTATGTAATTTGAGAATTTGGGTATTTTGTTTATATATGTTTGTAAAGGCTATGTATGTATATACGTGTATGTATGTATTTTTATGTATGTAATTGTGTTTGTATATGTAATTTTAGAATTTGGGCATTTATTTATGTGTGTTTGTATATAATATGTATGTATATTTGTATGTATGATTATGTAATTGTATGATTTGTATGTATATAATTGTGTATGTATTTATGTAATTGTGAATGTATGTATATATCTTTGTATGTATATGTAACTTTATTTAATTTTGTTGCAAGTTCGGAACTCATTGCGGTTGGAGAGGTGTGAATAACATCTTATTTGTGTTTCATTGAATTTTTTTAAGGTACGCATCCCTACTTTTATACCTTTATGTACGTCTCATGTTGTGTACACTAGTATGTTTATTTAGGATAACTCTTTAAAATATACCCGTCCAAAATTTATCTGATAGAGATAAATTTAGGATTGTCCCCTTTGGGACTTCTTTTTTAATATTCTATCTTATTTAGGATATGTATATATTTTAACGGGTTGACATTTAAGAAAAAATTGGTAGATATTTCTCCTTACTCCTTCGAGTTTGCGGTTTATCTGCATACTTGGGGAGTTAAGGTGAAATGCTGCTGATTTTATATTAAATAGTCAACTCGTTAAAATGCATACATATGAGATAGAATATTCAAAAAGTGGGTTAGGATCCACCGCCTTAGAGTACCGATCAAATCACATACATTCGTTTATATCATTTATTACATGCAAGTATATGTGTATGCTTATAACATAATAGATATGACACTAGATATGGCAATTGATAAAAGCTGGGTTACACTGGGAAATCGGAATTCTCCGGATTTCTTAAGCGGTCTTCGCAACTTTATAGAGATGGCCAAGAACCATGTCGACGGTCGAGGTAGAGCGTTTTGCCCGTGTAGACGTTGTTGTAATGTGTGTCGACAGGATTTGAACACGATATATGGCCACATACATGACCATGGGTTTCTACAATCATATCAGAATTGGATTTATCATGGTGAACAACATCCTCGTGTGGCAGAGATAGCATCACTTTTTGCCCCAAGAACAACACCAACTCCTCCAATAACTACAACAACAAATAATGAGATGTTTGATGCCATAGATGATGTGATGGCTGAGCAAAATACAAACGAGGATAATATAGATGAAGATGGAACTGGTTTAGCCCAGAGTTTGATGCGTTGTTTGAGGAGCTAAATATATTGCACGACAATCAATCCTACTGTTGTTAATGAGATAGATATATTGCACGACACTCAATCAAATGATTATACTTTGGTTGTCGACACCGGATGCGAAGGTGGTGAATCAAGTCACGTAGGTGGTGACCAAACTCCAATTCCCCATGTTGATAGTCAATCTATTACACGGAAAACTCAATCATTTTTTGGTAACTTGGTTGTCGACTTAGGCTACTTGCCTATGCGTACAACTTTAAATGAGGGTGGTGACCCAAGTCATGTTGCCTCGATTGATCTGGATGAAAATTTTATTAATGATGATGAAGAAGATGAAGAAGATGCATACAATTCAGATGATGAAGACGAACTAAATGACGATGATGAAAAAGATGATGATGTTGTTGACACACGTTATTTTAGTGATGATTCTAATTGAATATATGTTAAAAATGTACTATTTGTCTTTGTTAATTAATAATTATTTGTGCTTACTAATAAATTTTGTTGTAGGAAAAGGCAACAATGGCGCAATCACACGGTGGAGATGGTGGAGACGGTGGAGATGGTGGTCCGTATCACTTCGACTCGGGTTGTGCGACTGGATCTGGTGGTAAGTTACTTGTTATTGTTTAATAGATGTCTTTATAATTGCCTAACTTTTGAATGTCATGTGTCAATGTAGGTAGTTCCTCCCAAAAAAGACGATTTAAAGGCAAAAACCTAAAATTGTATAGGAAATTTGAGCAAAATGGGAGGAAGCCTCTTCCCATTGATGTAGAACTTCATGGCGGGGGGTACAAGTTTGTGGGTCCCAACGCTTTGGATTTTATCCGTGCTATCTCGTTGGAGGTTGAAAAGGTTGTTCCGCCATATTATCCTAATTGGGCTAAGGTTCCAATTGAGAAGAAACGAGCCGTATATCCCACTCTTATAGTAAGTACAGATGTTTTATAATCACTTACAATTTCATAACTATTACATTTATAATTACTTTCCATTTGTAGGATTATTTTGATCTGGACTCCTGGAGAAACACTGATAAATGGCGAGGCGTTGAACTCGGAATCACCGCCGAGTGTCAGGGGGCGTATAAAGATCACAAGAGAGTGTTGAAAGTTCACTTCGAGGAGAATGGGGGATACGATGATGTGGAGGCGGTGATGAATAATCCACCAGAAGATGTTGATCAAGAAACTTGGGAGAGTTTGATTAATGAGCTGTTTTTAGATGCGAGATATAAAAACCGCTCGACGAAGAACAAACAAAACCGATCACAACAACGTTACCCAAGTTACCATGGCAGCAAGTCATACGCCCAGCGCCGACACATGGAGGTATGAAAATACAATTGTTAGTATTATATAAACATGCTTATTAATTCTTAGTGATATTCTTTTTGTTTTTCACAGGGTACCGGCCCAATTGATGTGTTCAAATCGACCCATTATAAAGAAGGGACCAGTTGGGCCAACACGAATGCATCATCAGATTATGTAAGTCAAATGATTTTGTTGTTAGACTTACTAGACTTAGAACATCCAACTATAACTTAAAACGGGTCAAAATGACCCAAACAAACTTTTAGAGACTTAAAATATCCAGCTTTAACTTTAAACGGGTCAAAATGACCCAAACACACTTTAATAAACTTAGAACATCCAACTGTAACTTTAAACGGATCAAACTGACTCAAACACGCTTTAATAGACTTAGAACATCCAACTCGAGCCCAATTGTTGAATATTTTTGCTAGTATTATTAGTATTTGTTTTTATTAGTGTTGGTTGATTGGAATTTGTGAATTTGGGTCGTTTATAACTTATAATTTAACAGGTTGGTTATCCATTTTACAGCAGTTATGCTGTCAAATTTTAGTAAAATAGTCAAGTGATTGTTTATTACATTGTTTAATGCAGGACCGAATCCAAGAGGAGTATACAAGATCCTCTACTGAGTCTGGTGGTGACTCGTCTGCTGTCGATGAGATTGCATGCATGGAACGTGCATTGGGTCATCGGCGTGGCCATATCCGGGGTGTCGGTCGTGTGGTGAGTAATCCCACACCAGATTTGTTCAGTACCCCCCCTCCACAACCACATTGGCAAGAAGTGGATGAGCGTGTAACTCAACTTCAACAACAAGTCCAAGATCAACAACGCGAAGCCCAACGAGATGAAGAACGTCGTGTGCATAATCAACAAATGCTTGAAATGCAACGACAAATGGATGAAATGCGTCGTATGTGGGAACGCCGAACTAGCAGCGACGATAATTAGCTTGAAGTTGTTGCGCCTTTGCCTTGGTTGTTGGTGTTATTTGTTGAATGTTTGAACAATTTTTATATTTGTGTGTCGGACAACTTTATGTTTGAATATTTGATTTGTGTGTCGAACATGTTTTTGTATCGAACAATATGTTTCGGATTTCAATTTTTGAATGGTTTGAATTATCTGATTTGCAAGTTTTGTTAATTAGAAATTAAATATTTCTGGAAAATTTTGAAAATTTAATAAAAATAAAAAAATACAGAAAAACCTATGCCGACGACATGTCATCGCTATAGGTTATTTTCAAATTTAATTAAAAATTTGAAAATAGCCTATACCGACGACATGTCGTCGGTATAGGCTATTTCCAAATTTAATTAAAAAATTAGAAATAGCCTTTACTGACGACATGTCGTCGGCATATGTTGGGTCTTTCCTGACGACTTGTCGTCCGGATAAGTCCAGAAGCTATACCGTCGACATGTCGTCGGTATAGAATTTCTTTTTGAATTATTTAATTAAACCCGTCGTCGCCAAAGGTCGACCTATGCCGACGACACCTATACCGACGACATCTTTGACCTATTGGGACGAGGCAATACCGACGACATCTATACCGACGACATATCGTCGGTATAGCCTATCCCGACGACAAGTCGTCGCTATAGGGTCAAAAAAATCGTCGGGATAGGGTGATATTGTTGTACTGTATAAAAGAAATTTTATTTAACTAAAATTAAAAAGTAGAATAAAAACATAAAGTTAATGTTCATACGGACCACGTTGCGACGGATAACGTAGATAAAATAGAAAAGAGTAACCCCGCAACGGTATATTTGGAAACGGGCATTGAATGGTTTAAAAAACCAAATAGTTTAAAGAAACGTTTAAAGCAAATGATCGCTTTAAAAATGACGTTACGAAAATTAACGTCAAAACGTAGATAAAATTAGGCACGTCGCAACATCAAATTCGAAATTTTATAAAACATTATATTTTAAAACTTGTAAGTGAAAAAAAAACAATGAAAAAATTAAAACCTTGAAGCAGGTTTGATGATTCGTACGTTTAACGTTTGTGATTTGATAACTTGTATATTATTACGCCCAACTCCGTTTTGAATGAAATTTACACCGAAACGTAGATAAAAATAAGCACGTTGCAACGACATTTTCAAAATTTAATAAAACATTATATTTTAAAATTTATAGAAGAAAAACAAAATAACATCAAAATTAATTATAATAATAAAATAATTAATTTAGTCGATTATGCATTGTTCTTTTCTTTGTTTTTTTTACATTGTATTAATTTTTTTATTAAATCATATTGCAAAATTGATGATTTATTCCTACAGCGACACAATATTGCAACTTGCTTCTGGTCTGCATAGTGTGCATACACTGACAACAAACATGAGTATTGCAATTTAATTTATTTTAGGACGTTTCAGTATACGTGTACCACGAGTTCTATTCTAATATATATACCTCATATTTCACTCGATCATGCAACCACAAATTTTTTGAAGTATTAAATATTAACAATAAATTATCGTACTTTTTAAGAACATATCAATATTTTTATCCTAACATTCCAATATGAATAATACAAAATAAAATACACAGATAGCAAAATAATCCGTTTTATAACATACTAACAAACATTACAAAAGTTAACAATATTCCATACAATATTTCCTAAACTAATGTTTTGATACAAAATTTCACCTAAAAAAGAAGTTTGCCACAAAACCCGACCATTCTTCCCGAATTCCATTTGCCACTTATTTCGGAACATAATTATAATGGAAGTACCTAAATTGTAATTAAAAATGTTTCAAGATTTAGATACATAAGTAACATATATCTGTACAAAATGCTGTTAGGAGTATATATGGTGAGACTTACCTTGTCTTCATAAGATTGCAGTGATCTTTAGAACATATAAGCTTTACGTTCAGCCTTTGAGAGCCCACGAATACCATCAGCTTGAACAGTCCTGAGGACCTAGAGATATATCATAACAATTATTAACTAGTGTACCATCAGCTTGAACATATCATAGAGGCAGAAAAATGGGTAGGCAGTTGGGTCTGGTAACATGTCAAATGAGTATCTTTTGTATGAATTGGGTTGGGTTTATCCGAAAAGGTTTTTGTCCAAATTTTATTACTAGTTTGCCTGTTATATATATATATATATATATATATATATATAATTATATATATATATATATAATTACAAGATATATATTATTACAATAATAATCGTGCTTTTAAAATAAAATGACTTAGTAAATTGTATGCGTTAAAAATGCACAATGGGAGTCTTTGCACTCGTTTAAACCATTTGGTTTGTTTCCGTTTCAGTGAATTCTTTTGATTTCACCCATTGATCTGTTAGAGATGATAAATAATCAGAATCAATCTATGCATAATTAAATGGATCAAAATTATCATCTCAACCGTTTATTGTTTGATTCTTGGTAGGAAAAAGGGTACCTTAAATGGTGTATCACATGCAACTTGTCGGATTCCATTATCACGCCCGTTTATTGTTAAAGGGTACCTTCCGTTTATTGTTATAAAGGTCTCTCAATAAATGCTGCCATTCACGATTGGTTTCAATAAGACTATCCGTAATACCTGGATGAGGGTGGGGATTTTCTGTGTAGGCGCCACGTAGACACCGATGCGTAATGGTGGGGTGAGGGTGATCAATTTTGTAATAATTACATAATTATTGTTTTTTTAATTTAATTAATTTAATAAACTAATACTAAAAACATTTAATAATAAAAAACAACATAATATTAAAAAAAAACACCATAAAAACATAAAATAAAAAAATACAATCTAGAACAAAAAAATAAATTTACTAAAACTACATATTATATTTTTATTTGATTTTTTTCTTCACCTTAAGCAATTTTTCGTGCTCCTCACCAACCAAATTATCGATGTTCATGAAATAAAGTTTCATATCGTTTGTCTTTTGTTTTGCGTCATTTATTTTAATCTTCCTCTCGGATAACTTGTTGAACTTGCCCATCTGGTCGGATATAGCGTCTAAACTTTCGCTGTAGTCGTTGGTTTGAGTTGATGCCGATGATGTGGCTCGTTTTCCTTTGTCCCTTCCGATAAGGCGGGGGCTTCTTCCGGAAACTCAAACTCATCGCCCGACTCGTTGAGGTTAATACTACGCCTATCCGAGTTAGATTGGCTAACGTCATTGCCGGATGGCGTTTTTGATCATTTAGATGATGATTGTCCATTAACGGGATTTGTTCAAACTTCGTGCACTTTTTCAATAATTCCCAAAGTTGACCAATTTTAAACACCGTCCCATTATTATATTGTTTATACGCATCTAGCGCTTCTTGATAGATATCAAGGTCACTTTGACCACTCCGTTTGAGAATATTCCCAATTGGGCAATAATAATCTCAACTGAGAATATTCTTACCACCAGTCCCTACTTTCAAACTAGTTTCTTACATTGGACTTCCCGTTAAAAAACTTAATGTCGTTAGATTTTATATGACGTGGACATCTGCAAACCGCCGGAAAGTCGAGCCAAGCTAGCAGTGGTCTCGTGGTGTGTTTTGAAATTGGCTCCGGTGGTGTTTAACTGGGCTCGTTAAACACCATCGTTGTCTTTGTTTGGACTTGCCGGAAAAACGAGAGCAGTTAAACACCACCAGAGCGAATTTCAAAACCCACCACGAGACCACTGCTAGCTTGGCTCGATTTTTCGACGGTTTGCATATGTCCACGTCATATAAAATCTAACGGCGGTTTGCATTCCAATATCAGTAGTACACAAATTTATAATTAGGGTTATTAACGCTCAATTAGGTTTAATAATGATCAATTATGGTCATATGTGGTCAATTAAGGTAATTGATTGTAAATTAGAGTTAATAATGGCCAGTTAAGGTCGTTTATCACCAATAATAAATTAGGGTAATTGATGGTCAATTTTAGTGTTTCAATATATTATAAAAAGTAATATGCACTTTATGACAGTTAAAAGTATAAATTTATAAGTAATCTGTCACTCTTCTCTTTAATTAAATTATTTACTTTTTATATTGTACAAATACAGTACGATATGTATACAACAACAACCATACCTAATCCAACCGGTAGCAAAGCTATTGGTAGGGTCTGGGGAGGGTGGGATTTAGGTAAGCCATACCCATATCTCATAGGATAGAGAGACTGCTTTCAGGGAGATCCTCAGCTCCAAAAACCTTTTAGGGACCTGCAAAAGTATGTTAGTACAATATCGTTCAACACATTGCATCTACAAAGCAAACAACAAAAGCTCTGTTAAAAATAGTATTAATAAAGCCAAGATAATGTGAAAAAGTGAAAAAAATGTAAGTAGGAAAAGAGAATAGACAGTACAGGTAATATCAGATAGAAACACAAATCCAAGAAAACGAAAACAAATATAGTCTACCACAAATCTAGATAGATCTAAGCCCATACGATATATTATATGTATATTTATATGAATAAAATTCTCATCAACTTTCACTTATTTATCCACTTTGTACCAATAATAACACTTAACTCAGTTGAATAAAAAGTAATATTTTAAGATTGGATTAACTATATATGATATTTTAAAAGTTAGTAAGGGGTATATTTGTAATTCACGACAATTATATGGAAACATACTTAAAGTTATATATATAAAGCAAGTACCTACCTATAAACTTACAAAAGCAACATCTATTCAAGACTCAAAATTTCCATGAACATGTTTCAAAATCCATCATCAATAATGATCATTCAATCTTCCATCATCATCATCATTATATTCCTCTTCTTCTTCAAGCTTATTAAGAAGAATGTTTCAAGTAAACCATACCATCTACCACCTGGTCCAACTCCTCTTCCCTTCATTGGCTGCATCATTCAAATACTTTAAAACCAACCAACCTACAGAAGGATCCACAAACTCATGGACCAATACAACACCCCAATTATTTGCATTCGCCCAGGCCAATCAACCCATGTCATCATTGTCTCTTCCCCAAGCATTGCATGCGAGTTTCTAAAAACTCAAGATGAAGTATTCGCTTCAAGGCTGAAAACATTTTCAGCTTATCTAACAAGTGGCTATCGTTCAACAAGCATGGCCCCTTTAGAAAGCCAATGGAAAATGATGAGAAGAATCCTCAATCAAAATATCCTCTCGTTTTCCGTACACAAATGGCTCCAATCCACACGAGATGATGAAGCTAATCACTTGCTTTCTTACATAAGCAATCAAATACAGAAACAAAACTCCCTAAGTGAAGGCGGACTAATAAACATTCGAATTGCAAGCCAACAATTTTGTGGAAACGTGATCAGGAAGATGATTTTTGGGACAAGATTCTTTGGGCAAGGAATGGAAGATGGAGGGCCAGGTGATGAAGAAAATGAACATGTCTTGGCTCTTTTCACCATCCTAAAGTATCTGAATGCATTTTGCATTGCTGATTATTTTCCATGGTTGAGAGGGAAGATTGATTTTGATGGCCATGAAAAGATCATCAGGGCTGCCATTGAAGGAGTTCGAAAGTACCATGACCCATTGATCGATGAACGAATTCTAACGTGGAATGATGGAACTCGAACGCAAGAGAAAGATGTACTTGATATCCTAATCAAACATGAAAAACCGAAGCTTACACCAGAGGACATAAAAGCACAGATTCTTTTAAGACTTTATATCTTGACACTTTTCTTGTACACGTACTACTTCAACTGTGTTTTTTGTTATATAATATAGGAGTAAGGACGGCTAAAGGGCAACGAAATAAAGTTAAGGCTTTGGCCCCATAGTGCTAAAAAAGTTATATGTAGGTAATTTGTGCTTCGTGATTATTAAAAGTGATATAAGAATCATAGGAATGAAAGCAAATTTTTCTTTAACGAAAAGGGCCCAAATTTTTTCATCAGCTTCGACCTTAAAAAGAACTTGACATGTATTTGAGTGCATGATTATTGATTTATGATCCTTTCTTTTTGTCGTGCCTATATTTTAGGAACTAATGATTGCCACGGTTGATAATCTCTCTAATGCAGTAGAATGGGTGATGGGAGAAATGATGAGTGAACCTAGCATCCTAAAAAGAGCGGTCGAGGAGTTTGACAATGTGGTAGGTTGCAACCGGCTTGTTGAAGAGTCAGACATACCCCAACTCAATTACATAAAGGCATGCATCAAGGAGTCCTTTAGGTTGCACCCTATTGCACCATTCAATGTTCCACATGTTTCAGTAAAGAACACTATTGTTGCTGGTTACTTCATACCTAAGGGTAGTCACGTGTTGCTTAGTAGAGTTGGGTTGGGTAGGAACCCTGATGTGTGGAAAGATCCAATGCGGTTTGACCCAGATCGACATTTAGGCGAGGAAGGAAAACAAGTGGTTCTTACTGATAATGAACTTAAGATGCTTTCGTTTAGCACCGGGAAACCTGGTTGTCGTGGAGTGCTTTTGGGTTCGACCATTACTACAATGTTGTTAGCAAGAATGATTCAAGGGTTCACATGGGAGTTGCCATATAATGAGCCTACGATTAAGCTTGTTGAAAATCATGAGGCTCTTCTCTTGGCTAAGCCACTTGTAACCATTGCTAAGCCACGACTCCCTCGATATCTTTACCCTAAAATTTGAAGAAATAAATATGGGTTTAGCATGTTATGAAATGAGATATACTAAAACAAATTATGGTGTGTGTATTTTATTTAAATTCATATCCTTCAAAACACTTTTGTGTGGACAATAATAACTAGTTTTATGCTCGTCCGTTAGTCGGGGGTATTGTAACGATATCAAATGAAAATTATCCAACCGTATAAACAAAGTATGGTAGCAGACAAACAAATAACTTAGTTTATAAAGTCAAGCGCAAACGAATCATAAAGAAGTTTTGTGTACATTTTTAAATAACTACATAACATATCTAACTTATAAAACAACTATCAAGCTCACTTAAAACCACATGATCTTCATCCAACAATAATACAAAACAAAGAAAACATCTAAATGATCGTAATTGTAACACACAGGAAATTCCGGCCTATATTTTTACTTTTCCAGCATTTGTAATTTAATTATTATGTGGTTCACATCAGTTCATCCCAATAAATTATCCTATTTATATATACATACATACATTGGATACAATTATTTCAAATTCAAAAAAAAAAATAATAACAAATTTTTATATAAGGGATTATATAATTGTTATTAGTCTATTAAATAAAATATATATATATATATATAAATATATATATATACATATATTTTTAAATAAACAAGTTACAAAAAGTTAAATTATAAATTCTATAAAAAATAGGGTTATGTTATACTTATTAATGAGAATTAATTCTATTAAGTAAACTACATTCATAACATTTAATTATAAACTAATGATTTATTAGATTTTATAAAAAAATTATAAGATTTAATGATTTTATGTTTTACAAAAGTTCAGGGTTTAATATGTAATTTCTAAAACTTAATTCTAATTAAAATCAAGTCTGCGCATGAAATGTTAAAGCCTAAGAACCCAGGGACCTCTCCTGCCAATATTGAATTCTTTCTTTCCCCCATTCTGACCATGGGTTCGAAACCCGCAGACCTCCGGCTTTGGCCCTTTAATCCCAAACTTGTTCGCGAGATATTTTTGTGCAAAACTTTAACCGGCAACATGTTTATGACCATCAAACGACCCACTCTCTACGTTTAATTGGGTTTTTATGACGATCTTGATGTTAAACTCGTAACCGAAACCCCCACCCCTAATCATTTACTCAATTGATTCAATGCGGCAAAATTGGGTATAAATATGCATATCCTGATGCTAACGAGACTCATTGCAAACCTCCTACACCTCTAATCGCGTCTAATTCCATGTGTGAATCACTCAAATCCTCCAAGGGAGCCGCCCCTGTTTCGCCCAGTCATTCTCCCAACCTACGCAACCATTTCAGGTAAAAATTGTTTCATATAACTCGTCTCAATCCCACGATCAAAAGACCCATGAATTCGGGTTCGAATCATAGGAAAATCTAGGGAATTGAAGGGGCTAGGGTAAAGGGTGTATGATTGGTGAAAATGATGATTTGAGCTTGTATGTTAAAACCAATTCGCGTCGGCTTCAGACCAAGGCATAAGCCCTTGTCTGATGGTTAGTGTGTGCGCGTGTGTGTGACCCGGAAGTGGCGCGGGTTCAAGTCCCGGACACCATTTTCACTTTTGATTTAATTCCTTTTATTATTTTACATTATTCCATGTTTAAAAATTCCCATTTAATTTTTATAAATTCTATAAATATATTCTGAAAGTTTTATAAAAACAGAAACTATAAAACAATGTTTATTTATTTTATTAAAAACATATTATAAAGCATTTTAAAATCATAAATAAATAATGGAAATGATTTGTTTAGACAAATTTAAGTATGTTATTTATTTACGTTAATAATGTATTTCCCAATTTTAATTATATGTTTATACATTATTAAACTCTTTTTTATTTTATAAGTAATTTTTATGGTAAGAATAATTATTTAAAATTCTTTTAAAACTTATAAAACACCTAAATAATTATTTTATACAAAATTCAATTAATCCTAATTAAAGATTACTTAGTCTTTATAATGCATTTAACATGCCTTAATAGATTAATTAACCATTTCTCTATTAAATAACCATTTTATTAATGGATTAATTACCCACTTTATTTACATTAACTAATTATTTTGTTTACACAAAATAAAATTTATTAAACCTTTTCCACTTTATAATTTATTTATAAATCATTTTTAGGATGATTATGTAAATAGTTCCAAGTGCATTATTTTCCATACCATATTATTTAACAAATCACATGTAATATTATTTAAATCTCTTTCCATACTATGATTTATTTAATTATTGAAAAATAATTATACGAACAAAGTCCAAACATTTTAGCGTTATAAATGCATATATTTTCCTACAAAACTTACACAAACTCTACGCTTAAGTCTCAAAACCCCCATGAAACCCTAAGGCCCCAAAATCTCCTTAATACCATTTAGACGTACATTGAATTTAGAGTACCATTACACGTGTAGGTTTATTGTGAGAAAATCCTCACGAGGCCTATCAATCTTTACCAATCAATACCAATTCTAGCTTTAATACAAGTGAGATTCATATCCTCTTTCTCTTTACTATTGTTTACAAATACTTGGGGTGAAACATGTTTACATACTATACTTATCAAATTCAATATCATTTGTTCTCATGCAAACTACTATGTGCTTTATGTCTTAAACTGTTTGGTGAGCATTACATGTGTTCATGCTAGTACATTCATTAACCTGCTACCCAGGCCTAAGGTAGTACCTAACATGATCATTTATAAGAGAATCTGATTCTAGTTAACACGAACCTTGGCGGGTTTTGTGTGTACCATATTACTATTTTTTCAAAACACAATCAGTGAGATTGTACTTACCTGTTTTAATAACTATTAAATTTAACTTATGTTATGTTTGAACTCTTTGTTTTCCATTTCTACTTGTAACGGATACATTTAACTTTGATGAATAAATATTATCACATTTAATAGATGATCATGTGCTTATGAACAACCGTGTCAGCCCCGGCGTATAATTCGCCGCCGACCGGGGTGTGACAGTAATGTTTGTAAAACTGAATTCAACATCTATAAAACGAAACCTACTAACGTATTTACTCCTTAAATTGCTTGTGCTTCTGCATATTCCTCCTCGGCCTCGATCGGTAGCCCGATCCATGTTGTAGACCCGTGGCTTGGTCCATGGCTGACGGGTTTGGGTTTTTGTATCAAATGGATTGGGGGTGTTTTTTCTCTCACGTGTATAACACAACTAAAAAAGATTTATACCAGCTACGTCTTAGAGACAAAATGATGCAGGAGTATCGAATTATAACTGGACTCAAAACCGTACCAAACCTGCACCCGATGGTGACATGTTGGAGTTGGTTGGAAGGCATCGTTTTATTTGGAAGAGATAGAAGATCAAGATGATATCTTCTATTATTTATTTGAATTTCAAATTCCTATTTTATCATAATTGTTTCCTACTTTATCTTTTGCTTTGTTTGGAATAAATAGAGATACAAGGTTGTCTAGTTCAGTAGTTGATTGTTTATAAATATTGTTTTTCAATAAACCTTTAAGGTTTTCGTCATGGGACCAAGGTAGAGATGGCTTCGTCATGGGCGAAGGGGCTGGCGTTTTGGTAACTTCCCCACTCATGCATGTAGATAGGACATTAATGTAGAACATATAACTAATCAAAATTTTTTAGCTTTTATAAGGGACTTAGGAAAATAGTTTTGGTGTCTACATAAAATTTGAATACAAAATCGTTTCTGGATAATCCACTTGTTGAGGTAGTGGATTCAATAACTTGTGACAGGAACCGCTGAGGTGGCGAAAGGTTGATGGGACTGATCCCTGAATCCACTGGTCAAAGGAGCCGATTCACTTTTTTCCATAGAGATTCCATGTAATGGTGCAGATGACAGTGATTCCCACCTATTTCTCTTGCCACGTGAACGGACCCATGTACACCTTAGCGGGCACAATTAAAAAATTCTTGAATCCGTTATATCAACGAGCAGATTACCTAGAAACCATTTAAAGTTCAAATTTCATCCAGAAACCATTTAAAGTTCAAATTTCATCCAGAAACCATTTAAAGTTCAAATTTCATCCACAGCCAGATGCATTGAAATTTTGTAGTTTGAAATTTATAATCTTGGTTTGTTTGCAGGTGATGGAGAGTTTAGAGCATGCAATGAAAAGGGATGCACCAATAATTGCGGAATTCTTGGGAGGTGCAATAAACTGTGATGCATATCATATAACTAATCCAAGACCTGATGCTATTGGGATTACATCTTGTATTCAAAGCTGCCTATTGAATGCTGGTGTATCAGTGGAGGAGGTTTTACTTAACTTCTATTAATTTTCCTATAATCTTGTTGGCCGACAGGTAAATTACATCAATGCGCATGCAACTTCTACACCGGCTGGCGATCTAGCTGAAATAACCGCTCTAAAGAAGGTGTTCAAGAAAATCTCAGGAATCAAAATGAACGCCACCAAGGTGAACAACAACAGCCGCTACATTTATGCTTTCTCCATCAAGTGAACTTGATATTGATGGTATTTGCATTGTAATTTTTCAGTCTATGATTGGACACCAACTCGCGGCTGCTGGAGGTATGGAAGCCATTGCTACGATTAAAGCGATTCAAACAGGATGGTTGCACTCAAGGGCGGAGGATATAAGGGGCCTGAGGGGGCCCCGCCCCCCCCCCCCCATTTTTCGCTCAAAAGTGCTAATAAATACGTATTCGGTCGATTTTTCGCTCAGTAGTGTTAATTTATATGTATTCGGCCGAAAATTTTATAGTTCCGGCCCCCCTATATGAAAAAAAAATTCCCAGCCCCCCCTGCCAAAATTTTCAAGCTCCGCCACTGGTTGCTCCCAACCATTAATCAATCTGTAAGTAATATCTTCATTCCTATTATTTCTCCTTACTCCACTCCTCTCATTTGCATGTTTTATCCAAATTCTAGAAACTTGAACCTGAAGTTGAATTCGACACTGTTGCAAATCATAAGCAACAACATCAAATCAATGTTGGTGAGTTTGTTTTCATTTTGAAATCTATCTTTCATTGTCATGATTTGTTAAGTTCGCTTATTTATGGTACATTTTTTTTTTCCGTATGCAGCGATTTCAAATTCATTTGGTTTTGGTGGACACAACTCCGTTGTAGCATTCTCTGCATTCAAACCTTGATGAATAGAGAAACTTTAATTAGGGTTTCTAGTCAACTGGATCGTAAGCGTTTACGTGTGTTTGTTTTATAACATGACCTAATAAAGAAAGAAAAACTGATTGTTTCCTTATTTCTCATGTCAGAGCCATACCATGCTAGTCTGGCATGGAAGTTTAGTACATAACTACATAATATTATTCAATCGAATACTCTTGTACGAAAAGAGAAAAAAACCTAAGAAGATTATTATAGATATTCACTGGAAGAATTTAGAGCTGAAAATACATGTTATGTTTGTAAAACAATAATTGTTAGCATGCTATAATTTTAGGGTTTGGCTTAGGCCTGGCAAAATGGGCGGGTCGGGTTAGGTGTTGGGTCTATTGGTTTTAAACTAAACTTAGTAGTATAGGGGTCTATATGTTATTGTTTTAAATTATGTTTAGAGTTAAATTGTCATATTGTAATTACTAGGGGTTTAGATTGTAAAAGTTGTTTTGGGTAACCGGTGCTTTAAGCAAACGTGGTATTGTTTGTTTCACGCCGGTTCAAGAAGTACAAATAGGACCGATGTCGATTATTTGTGGATGTTGAACAAGATTGTAAATAAAATTCAGTTTGTGTGTATATCTCTATCGATTTGTTCTTCCAATTAGATTTGCGCTTGATATTCCATCAGTGGTATCATAGCGGTTACTAAAAGCATCGATCAAGAGAAACCAATTTCATCGTTTCATCACCGATTAATTTGGAGGGCTGTTATCATCAATCAGATTGTCAAGGATTCGGATTGAATGTTGGTATCGGGAATTGATTCAGAAGCGGCGGCAAAACGACAAACAGAAAGGCTCCGTTTCAATCAATCAAGGACTGTTTATAATCAGCAATTGACAAAAAGAAAGAGATTCTACAGTCAATTTCGAAGCCAAATCAAGAAGAAGGAGGAGCGATCGACATATTCCTTCAATTTGCATGTAAGTGGTGAAAAAAAAAACAATTCAATTGAGGCAGATTGTTTGTTATTGAGTTGCGAAATTGAAAAGATAGAAATTTGTTTGGGTGTTATCTAATATGTCGGTCATCTGTCAACAGAAGCAAAAAAAAAGAAGGAATTTTTCTTCTATTACTGTTGTTTCGAAGGCAAAAGGAAAAGTCAAGGTTTGACTTTTGTTAAAAAGTTCAAGAATTACAAGAAAGAAAGGTAGAAGTAGAAAATAATTAATCTGTTCTTTCGTGTGGTTCTTTGATCAAGTGAAAAAAAAGGGGGTATGCTTTAGGAAAAGAAAAATTCAAAATAAGGGGATTTGATTGTTAGAAAAGGAGAAGTATTCGCTTCAAGGCATTGCATGTGAGTTTCTAAAAACTCAAGATGAAGTATTCGCTTCAAGGCCGAAAACCTTTTCAGCTTATCTAACAATTGGCTATCGTTGTCCGTACACAAATGGCTCTAATCCACACGAGATGATGAAGCTAATCACTTGCTTTCTTACATAAGCAATCAAATACAGAAACAAAACTCCCTAAGTGAAGGCGGACTAATAAGCATTCGAATTGCAAGCCAAAATTTTGTGGAAACGTGATCAGGAAGATGATTTTTGGGACAAGATTCTTTGGGCAAGGAATGGAAGATGGAGGGCCAGGTGATGAAGAAAATGAACATGTCTTGGCTCTTTTCACCATCCTAAAGAATCTGAATGCATTTTGCATTGCTGATTATTTTCCATGGTTGAGAAGGAAGATTGATTTTGATGGCTATGAAAAGATCATCAGGGCTGCCATTGAAGGAGTTCGAAAGTACCATGACCCATTGATCGATGAACGAATTCTAACGTGTAATGATGGAACTCGAACGCAAGAGAAATATGTACTTGATATCCTAATCAAACATGAAAAACCGAAGCATACACCAAAGGACATAAAAGCACAGATTCTTGTAAGACTCGTTATATCTTGACACTTTTCTTGTACACATACTACTTCAACTGTGTTTTTTGTTATATAATACAGGAGTAAGGACGGCTAAAGGGGGAGTGAAATAAAGTTAGGGCTTTGGACCCATAGTGCTACAAAAAGTTATATGTAGGTAATTTGTGCTTCGTGATTATTAAAAGTGATATAAGAATCATAGGAATGAAAGCAAATTTTTCTTTAACAAAAAGGGCCAAATTTTTTCATCAGCTTCGGCCTCAAAAAGAACTTGACAAGTATTTGAGTGCATGATTATTGATTTATGATCCTTTCTTTTTGTCGTGCCTATATTTTAGGAACTAATGATTGCCACGGTTGATAATCCCTCTAACGCAGTAGAATGGGTGATGGGAGAAATGATGAGTGAACCTAGCATCCTAAAAAGAGCGGTCGAGGAGCTTGACAATGTGGTAGGTTGCAACCGGCTTGTTGAAGAGTCAGAAATACCCCAACTCAATTACATAAAAGCATGCATCAAGGAGTCCTTTAGGTTACACCCTATTGCACCCTTCAATGTTCCACATGTTTCAGTAAAGAACACTGTTGTTGCTGGTTACTTCATACCTAAGGGTTGTCACGTGTTGCTTAGTAGAGTTGGGATGGGTAGGAATCCTGATATGTGGAAAGATCCAATGCGGTTTGATCCATATCAACATTTAGGCGAGGAAGGAAAACAAGTGGTTCTTACTGATAATGAACTTAAGATGCTTTCATTTAGCACCGGGAAACGAGGTTGTCCCGGAGTGATTTTGGGTTCGACCATTACTATGATGTTGTTAGAAAGAATGATTCAAGGGTTCACATGGGAGTTGCCATATAATGAGCCAACGATTAAGTTTGTTGAAAATCATGAGGATCTTCTCTTGGCTAAGCCACTTTTAGCCATTGCTAAGCCACGACTCCCTCGATATCTTTACCCTAAAATTTGAAGAAATAAATATGGGTTTAGCATGTTATGAAATGAGATATACTAAAACAAATTATAGTGTGTGTATTTTATTTAAATTCATATCCTTCAAAACACTTTTGTGTGGACAATAATAACTAGTTTTATACCCGTCCGTTGGTCGGGGGTATTGTAACGATATCAAATGAAAATTATCCAACCGTATAAACAAAGTAAGGTAGCAGACAAACAAATAACTTAGTTTATAAAGTCAAGCGCAAACGAATCATAAAGAAGTTTTGTGTACATTTTTAAATAACTACATAACATATCTAACTTATAAAACAACTATCGAGCTCACTTCAACCACATGATCTTCATCCTACAATAATACAAAACAAAGAAAACAACTAAATGATCGTAATTGTAACCCACAGGAAATTCCGGCCTATATTTTTACTTTTCTAGCATTTGTAATTTAATTATTATGTGGTTCACATCAATTCATCCCAATAAATTATCCTATTTATACATACATACATACATTGGATACAATTATTTTAAATTAAAAAAAATAATAATAAATTTTTATATAAAGGATTATATAATTGTTATTAGTCTATCAAATAAAATATATATATATATATATAAATATAGGGGTATGTTCTTTTGAGAACCAACAATATGTTAAGAACCGTGAGAACCGCATTAACTCTTCCTCTATTTATAATATAAATTGACTAGAATTCATATACATTTCAATATGTTTAAGGTTTGGTTTTAAAAGACCTTGAATTTATAGTCGTTTTTTTAAATGCATATATGCACTCACACTATATGCACAAATGAATGCATATATGCATATTTTAATACTTTTCTTAAAAAAATTCAGGAGAGAGGAGATAAACTCAAACTAAGAGTGGGAAGAGATAAATAAAACATTGTTGTTGAATTTTACCTTTTTCACTAAAGCGATATGTACACGTTTTGTGCGTTTCTTTCGGTTCTCAACATATAGTTGGTTCTCAAAAGAACATCTATAAATATATATATACTTATATTTTTAAATAACCAAGTTACAAAAAGTTAAATTATAAATTCTATAAAAAAAAATAGGGTTATGTTATACTTATTAATACGAATTAATTCTATTTAGTAAACTACATTCATAACATTTAATTATAAACTAAAGATTTATTAGATTTTATAAAAATTTATAAGATTTAATGATTTTATGTTTTACAAAAGTTCAGGGTTTAATATGTAATTTCTAAAACTTAATTCTAATTAAAATCAAGTCTGTGCATGAAATGTTAAAGCCTAAGAACCTAGGGACCTGTCCTGCCAATATTGAATTCTTTCTTTCCCCCATTCCGACCATGGGTTCGAAACCCGCTGACCTCCGGCTTTGGCCCTTTAATCCCAAACTTGTTCGCGAGATATTTTTGTGCAAAAATTTAACCGACAACACGTTTATGACCATCAAACGACCCACTCTCTATGTTTAATTGAGTTTTTATGACGATCTTGATGTTAAACTCGTAACCGAAACCCCCACCCCTAATCATTTACTCAATTGATTCAATGCGGCAAAATTGGGTATAAATATGCATATCCTGATGCTAACGAGACTCATTGCAAACCTCCTACACCTCTAATCGCGTCTAATTCCATCTGTGAATCACTCAAATCCTCAAAGGGAGCCGCCCCTGTTCCGCCCGGTCATTCTCCCAACCTACGCAACCATTTCAGGTAAAAATTGTTTCATTCAACTCGTCTCAATCCAACGATCAAAAGACCCATGAATTCGGGTTCGAATCATTGGCAAATCGAGGGAATTGAAGGGGTTAGGGTAAAGGGTGTATGATTGGTAAAAATGATGATTTGAGCTTGTATGTTAAAACCAATTCACGTCGGCTTCAGACCAAGGCATAAGCCCTGGTCTGATGGTTGGTGTGTGCGCGTGTGTGTGACCCGGAAGTGGCGCGGGTTCGAGTCCCGGACACCATTTTCACTTTTGATTTAATTCCTTTTATTATTTTACCTTATTCCATGTTTAAAAATTCCCATTTAATTTTTATAAATTCTATAAATATATTCTGAAAGTTTTATAAAACAGAAACTATAAAACAATGTTTATTTATTTTATTAAAAACATATTATAAAGCATTTTAAAATCATAAATAAATAATGGAAATGATTTGTTTATACAAATTTAAGTATGTTATTTATTTATGTTAATAATGTATTTCCCAAATTTTAATTATATGTTTATACATTATTAAACTCTTTTTTTGTTTTATAAGTAATTATTATGGTAAGAATAATTATTTAAAATTCTTTTAAAACTTATAAAACACCTAAATAATTATTTTATAAAAAATTCAATTAATCCTAATTAAAGATTACTTAGTCTTTATAATGCATTTAACATGCCTTAATAGATTAATTAATCATTTCTCTATTAAATAACCATTTTATTAATAGATTAATTACACACTTTATTTACATTAACTAATTATTTTGTTTACACAAAATAAAATTTATTAAACCTTTTCCACTTTATAATTTATTTATAAATCATTTTTAGGATGATTATGTAAATAGTTTCAAGTGCATTATTTTTCATTCCATATTATTTAACAAATCACATGTAATATTATTTAAATCTCTTTCCATACTATGATTTATTTAATTATTGAAAAATAATTATACGAACAAAGTCCAAACATTTTAGCGTTATAAATGCATATATTTTCCTACAAAACTTACACAAACTCTACGCTTAAGTCTCAAAACCCCCCATGAAACCCAAAGGCCCCAAAATCTCCTTAATACCATTTAGACGTACATTGAATTTAAAGTACCATTACACGTGTAGGTTTATTGTGAGAAATCCTCACGAGGCCTATCAATCTTAACCAATCAATACTAATTCTAGCTTCAATACAAGTGAGATTAATATCCCCTTTCTCTTTACTATTGTTTACAAATACTTGGGGTGGAACATGTTTACATACTATACTTATCAAATTCAATATCATTTGTTCTAATGCAAACTACTATGTGTTTTATGTCTTAAACTGCTTGGTGAGCATTACATGTATTCATGCTAGTATATTCATTAACCTGCCACCCAGGCCTAAAGTAGTACCTAACATGATCATTTATAAGGAAATCTGATTCTAGTTAACACGAACCTTGGCGGGTTTTGTGTGTACCATATTACTATTTTTCCAAAACACAATCAGTGAGATTGTACTTACCTGTTTTCCATTTACTACGGATTGAATTGTAGGCTTGGAACCTTGTATGTTTTCACATTTATGCCATAGTTATGCTTTGAATATATTGAATTTCAAATACCTTTTACTTAACTTTTGCTTGGTGTCAAAACCTATCTTACTCACCAACTACTTGACATTTACTCACATGTTTCAGGTGCACTGGTTTGAGGACACTACATAATTACTTAGGACTTCGGACCTAGCTTTAATAACTATTAAATTTAACTTATGTTATGTTTGAACTCTTTGTTTTCCATTTCTACTTGTAACGGATACATTTAACTTTGATGAATAAATATTATCACATTTAATAGATGATCATGTGCTTATGAACAACCGTGTCAGCCCCGACGTATAATTCGCCGCCGGCCGGGGTGTGACAGTAATGTTTGTAAAACTGAATTCAACATCTATAAAATGACACCTGCTAACGTATTTACTCCTTAAATCGCTTGTGCTTCTGCATATTCCTCCTCGGCCTCGAACGGTAGCCCGATCCATGTTGTAGACCCGTGGCTTGGCCCATGGCTGACGGGTTTGGGTTTTTGTATCAAATGGATTGGGGGTGTTTTTTCTCTCACGTGTATAACACAACTAAAAAAGATTTATACCAGCTACGTCTTATGGACAAAATGATTCAGAAGCATCGAATTATAACCGGACTCAAAACCGTACCAAACCAGCACCCGATGGTGACATGTTCGAGTTGGTTGGAAGGCATCGTTTTCTTTGGAAGAGATAGAAGATCAATATGATATCTTCTATTATTTATTTGAATTTCAAATTCCTATTTTATCATAATTGTTTCCTACTTTATCTTTTGCTTTGTTTAGAATAAATAGGGATACAAGGTTGTCTAGTTCTGTAGTTGATTGTTTATAAATATTGTTTTTCAATAAACCTTTAAGGTTTTTTAAGCTCTTGTTTCCTTTGAGTATTTCTGGCCATTTGATTGTTTTCGAAACTATATCACAAAAACTCAGCATAATACAAGAAAGATTTATTGTAACCTTGAGCAAATCTTGTAGAAATGTTGATGGCACTCCTCACAGATGAAAAACTGATAGTGAATGTAACAGAACTCATAAAGCACAACTATGAAATCCTAAATTTTGTTAATATTCTTTTTTTATTCTGTATAAAATGTTACTATTCAAAGTTGAAGCGGAGAAATTGTGAAGTAAACATAGATTAATATACCTGAAGCTTCTCGTATCATTCTTGCTGTCACGACAAAGCATCTACATAAAAGAATGCTCAATATTTACCCAATATCCCTGAATAGATGTCAAATTTGCCCAGATAATTAATTCATCTAAGTATGATGACACTGATCTTGATGCAAGCTAAAATTACAATAATACTCCATGCTTATTCTGATTTGAATACAAGTTGCTATGAAAAGAAACAACTTAGTAGGTGAACAAAAAACATAGCTTTCAACACCACAGTAGCCGGTGGTAGAGTGCTAAAAATCTGCAGACCGTAATTTTTTTATAGCGTCATTGTCTATGTCTGTAAAGAAGAAAATACTTGTAACAAAAAAAAGTGACTAAATGTACATGTTATAATAGAAATTTCAGGGTATACTTAGTTTGGTATCCGAGGATTTGAAAGGCTCTCGTTTTGTTGTTGTTGTGGCTGAAGGAGTGGTTACAAATTTTCCTAGATAATTAATTCATCTAAGGATACGTGCCTGATAACTCAACCCTATGTCAGACCGCTATGAAGTCCATAAAGGTCCGCCGAGCCGCAAAATGAATAGCGAACCGCTATCCCAGACGCAAACGGTCCGCTATGTGTACAACACGCAAGACAGCCGGCTAGTGGCGGTAGCGGACCGTTACCACCCAGCATAACGGTCCGTTACGGGTGGCAGTTTCACCCTATAAATAGATTCATTTGGTCGTTCATTTGAAAATCACAAACCACCACCACTCCACACACCGACACACATACCAAGGAGCCTCGAACGACGGTTATGAGCGTAGCGGTTAAAAGTACGGAACATTAAAGTTACGAGCAAGGAACGGAGAGACGTTTTAGACGATGAACGAACTTAGAAACTACCTGAGGATAATGTAAGTATACTAGACCCGTACCCTAGACACGATTACGTGAATTACGTGTTTAAATGATATGTGTTATGTGATATGTATATGACGAGGGTACGGGATAATGAAGGATTAGTCTAGACACTAAACGGGAATACTGGAGTAACCACGACGTATCCAAGGTGTGGTGGATACGCCGCTGGTAATTCCTATATATAAATCTCTTGTTGCTTCGTGGTGAAACCATTATGAATGTTTAGGGGTATAGACTAAAAGACAGTAATGAAAATATAGTGAACGTACGGGAGAACTTCCAACCGGTATGTAGTTATCTGATAATCGGAAGGTTCTATATAAGGAAAGAGTGATGTATAAATTTCTCCTAGACCCGTCACTCTTTCCTAAGAACATCTCTGTTGGAGGTACTGCTCTGGAAGGATAATCACCCCAGTTTACAATATATGACGAGTATGAATATATGATAAAGTTGAATGCATGAATACATGAATATGTAATGCATGATGAATGTGAATACGTGAATGCATGATTATACTTGCAAATATGAATGAGTATTACGGAACGAGTCTAAAATCTAAAATTGAATAACGGAGTACTCACGAAGTGTTAAAGGGGTGGTGGATACGCCACTGATACTTCCTCTATATAAACCTTTTTAATACATCGTGGAGAAACCGTTACGAAATTTTAAGGTGATGACTGGTTGGGAAATAAATCAAGCATATAAGTGAAATGAAAATAAATGCTTGATACATTTGGAAGGCTGTGAGTCAAAGATACTCAAGGTCCCAAATAAAATGAGATATCCAGCCTGTAAGGTGGATCTCAATAATAAAGAAGAAAACTAAAAAGGAACTCCAACCCTACGAGGCTAAGGAGGAAAAGATTCCAAGCATACATGGCTGAGAAAATGAATGAGTTTTCGTGACAAATGTAAGGGGTCTATACTGACGAGTTTAAGTACCTTGCCAATACTCTGACCGGAGGTACGTCCGAAGATGGTCAGGAGGAGGTTAGCACACCCATAAAATATATGAATGACGTGACCGTAGGTACGTCCGGAGATGGTCATGGGGGAGCCGAGAGCCTGGGAAACTTGAACAATAATAAGAACCTAAAGGGTTCATAATAGAATGAATGATGCAATGTACTAACTTAGGGTAAACTAATTCAAAAACATTTTCCAAACACTGCAGTAAAGAGGCATGTGGAATGAAGCTTCTTGAGAACAGATGTATCGGAGTTGAAAAATCCCTATGTAGAATGATGTATTCATATCATCTTGTGTAAAAACAATATTATAATAAAAAGTTACCTTAGCCATTTAATGGCAAGGTTTTGATAAAATGGGACCAATTTTTCGCATTATAAAACTCTGATAAAATAAGAGATAAGTAGGGTGTTTCACCCTATTAGACCTAAATAGTCATGATAGTTGTTAATTAACCTTGTTGGGCTTTAAGAGATCATATTAGGTCTTAAATGGTTAGTGGCGGTTGTAGTGAATCATATTAGATCATCATGGGTAATAATAGACAATACATGTCTAAATGGACTATGCAGATTCTAAATAGTCATGATAGCTCTTAATGAACTATGATGGGCTTTATCTCTCATATTAGGTCTTAGTGGGTTAGATCGTGATGTAGTGAGTCACATAAGAAAATAATGGGCAACATTAGAAGACACATGTATAAAAGGACCCTATTAGACCTAAATAGTCATGATAGTTTAGATATGATTTGGTCAAATAATCTAATGGGCGAACCCGTCACCCAATCTACCCCTGGTTAGGTTTTAGAGCTTCTGGCCAGCAATGTTAACCTTATATTCAAACCCAGCAATGGTGTTCTCTAGTTAAGGACTTTTTCACCGGTAACGTCCACCAAGATTTGTTGTTATGATTGAAAGCTGAGATCACTTTCCCCCATAATCTTTGGTTTTCATTTTTAAACCGTCACACCCATTTTGAAAGTAACACATTGTTGATATTTTTAGCAGACAAATGTCCAAACCACCATTTTCTTTAGGTTAGGTCACCCTGTCAATGAATTTTTTTCTTATCCACACAACCGTCCCATAAAAACTTATTTCTAATAGCTTTCGGCCTATCAATCACTTAGCAAGAAGCCTTGTAGAGTTAGAAATAATAAGTTGGTAGATTTCGAAGACTGACAATGTAAGCCTACCATCGATGGAGAGTTGTGGCTTTCCGAGAACCGAGATTATTATTACTATTATAATATTTTTGTGCAGAAAATATTACCGTATGGACCAAGAAAGGATTTCAAAGTAATTAAATCTTGCATTTCACCTTCATTATTTCTTTTTTCTTTATCTAATCTTTTGTTTCAAATATTTGATATAAACATAGCCATGAGTGTTCTAAAGTGTACTGCACTAGCTAAAACAACGTGTCACATAAAATCACATGAGCTAATTTCAACACATTATAGCGTGTTAGGATAGTGGTCTTAACCATTAATAGGATCGTACCCAAAATAAAAAAAATTGAGATGCGCTCAATTAAGGAAACTCATGGCAACAATTTTAAAAAAAAAATAATACTATACTATTTTCTTTCATTAGGTGGATAGCCAACTATTACGAATAAGTTTATTATGGTGAGTTTCTAAATTTCTAACCCTAGGTACTATTCACATCTCACCGTTAGGTCGTAGTGGTTTTATTAACAAGTGAATCACGCTTCGTCACGTCAAGGCAACATCAACACAGAGACAATCACTTGACAAAATCACTAAGATATGTAATGGTTTCACGCCCAACATTAATGAGTGAATTTTTTTATTTTATTCTGCTAATCTTTATAAACAATTGATATTTATTTTTTAAAACAATTATTTATCATTTGAAGTGTCGATCCAAACACGTTAAAAAACATTTACATGACGAAAAATATTTTTTTTAAAACAACTGCGTTTTTGTTAAAATTTATACCTAGATGTTCAGAAAAATAAAATAAACAAACCGTGTATTTAATTTTTATAATAATTACCGAGAATAAGTTATTTGGGTAAAAGCAAATTAAATCCTAAACTAAATATTTAAGTAAAAAAAGAAAAAGAAATTATGAGTTGAAGTAATGTGATTGGGTGTTGGTTTTGTTTGTTTTGCCGTGAATCCCCTCACACCTCCCCACGCCCCCTTTCACGCCATGGGGGCGGTGTTCCGCGCCCCTTCACGCCGCCAGGAAGGATCATACCAACTTTCACCATCCCATTACCGATGGCCTTACCATTGTCACCATTACGATTGTATTCATTATACGCCTTTATCAATTTGATAAAATTCATCGTCTACCCTACTCATACTTCTAAATTACACAAAATAATTCACCCAATGCCTATGTTTGAACCTAGTACCTTCCATTTATAAGTCAAGAGCCTCTACGAAGTGTAGTTGTCTGAATTAAGCAATTTTTTACTCGTTCATCAATGTTTGGGCCCACATCCCCGGTTCAATAAGCCTCTAGATGGACATAAACTTTGAATATGCGTATTAAGAGGTGGTATAGAATCTAGGATTTAGAGTTGAAGAAGCAACCGTGTCTATATATATGGTGGCGGCGAAAATATAAGAAACGCAGCAGCACATAAATACATGTATTTAATAAAGTTGGCAATAAAGTAACAAGATAACAAGAAATTAGGTATTACTTTAATAAGAAAAATAACTATATATACCTTATATAAAGATACGTATATATGTCGTCGTATATGGACACAAGTGAGCCAGTTCATACCACTCATGGGAACTCAAGCTCATCTCGTGTACACACCTCTCTTAGGGTCCACATTTAACCCAATCCGGAAAAACAAGTTGCCCATAATTGTAAAACCACCACCACACACCACACGTCGCGGGGTGTTACATTCCCACATTTCGGCAACGGCCCCTAAACGCGAGAAAGATGCAAAAAACCGGGTTGTTATTACTGGTATGGGAGTTGTCTCCGTGTTTGGAAATGATGTTGACACTTACTATGAAAGACTCTTAGCAGGAGAGAGTGGAGTGGGGTCAATAGATCGATTCGATGTTTCAGAGTTTCCAACGCGATTTGCTGGTCTGATTCGTGGGTTCGAGTCAAATGGATATATTAAAGGCAAACATGACAGAAGATTGGATGATTGTCAACGGTATTGCATTGTTGCAGGGAAAAAAGCACTTGAACATGCTGCTCTTGGTGATGATGAACTAACCAAGGTATATGTCATACATTCCTTGTTTCATGTGTCAAGCAATTTGTGTAAGATTTGTTTATGATCGTATGCAGATTGATAAAGCACGTGCCGGTGTGCTTGTGGGAACAGGATTAGGAGGATCAACGCTTTTTTCTGATAGTGTGGTGACTCTATTGGAAAGAGGTTATAAAAAGATCTCACCATTTTTCACACAATATATTCTACCAAGTATGGGGCCTGCCTTTCTTGCTATAGATCTTGGGTTTATGGGACCAACTTACTCCATTGCGACTGCTTGTGCGACATCCAATTATTGCTTCTGTGCGGCGGCAAATCACATCCGCGAAGGGGTGGCTGATTTGATGATTGCTGGAGGTGTTGAAGCTTGTATTAACCCGGTTACATTGGGAGGTTTTGTTCCTACTAACGCATTGTCTGAAAGAAACAGTGATCCCCAGACGGCTTCCCGACCATGGGACCAAGGTAGAAATGGCTTCGTCATGGGCGAAGGGGCTGGCGTTTTGGTAACTTCCCCACTCATGCATGTAGATAGGACATTAATGTAGAACATATAACTAATCAAAATTTTTTAGCTTTTATAAGGGACTTAGGAAAATAGTTTTGGTTTCTACATGAAATTTGAATACAAAATCGTTTCTAGATAATCCACTTGTTGAGGTAGTGGATTCAATAACTTGTGACAGGAACCGCTGAGGTGGCGAAAGGTTGATGGGACTGATCCCTGAATCCGCGGGTCAAAGGAGCCGATTCACTTTTTTCCATAGAGATTCCATGTAATGGTGCAGATGACAGAGATTCCCACCTATTTCTCTTGCCACGTGAACGGAGCCATGTATACCTTAGCGGGCACAATTAAAAAATTCTTGAATCCGTTATATCAACGAGCAGATTACCTAGAAACCATTTAAAGTTCAAATTTCATCCACAGCCAGATGCATTGAAATTTTGTAGTTTGAAATTTATAATCTTGGTTTGTTTGCAGGTGATGGAGAGTTTAGAGCATGCAATGAAAAGGGATGCACCAATAATTGCGGAATTCTTGGGAGGTGCAATAAACTGTGATGCATATCATATAACTAATCCAAGACATGATGCTATTGGGATTACATCTTGTATTCAAAGCTGCCTATTGAATGCTGGTGTATCAGTGGAGGAGGTTTTACTTAACTTCTATTAATTTTCCTATAATCTTATAGACTGATCTTGTTGGCCGGCAGGTAAATTACATCAATGCGCATGCAACTTCTACACCGGCTGGCGATCTAGCTGAAATAACCGCTCTAAAGAAGGTGTTCAAGAAAATCTCAGGAATCAAAATGAACGCCACCAAGGTGAACAACAACAGCCGCTACATTTATGCTTTCTCCATCAAGTGAACTTGATATTGATGGTATTTGCATTGTAATTTTTCAGTCTATGATTGGACACCCACTCGCGGCTGCTGGAGGTATGGAAGCCATTGCTACGATTAAAGCGATTCAAACAGGATGGTTGCACCCAACCATTAATCAATTCGTAAGTAATATCTTCATTCCTATTATTTCTCCTTACTCCTCCACTCCTCTCATTTGCATGTTTTATCCAAACTCTAGAACCTTGAACCTGAAGTTGAATTCGACACTGTTGCAAATCATAAGCAACAACATCAAATCAATGTTGGTGAGTTTGTTTTCATTTTGAAATCTATCTTTCATTGTCATGATTTGTTAAGTTCGCTTATTTAAGGTACATTTTTTTTCCGTATGCAGCGATTTCAAATTCATTTGGTTTTGGTGGACACAACTCCGTTGTAGCATTCTCTGCATTCAAACCTTGATGAATAGAGAAACTTTAATTAGGGTTTCTAGTCAACTGGATCGTAAGCGTTTACGTGTGTGTGTTTTATAACATGACCTAATAAAGAAAGAAAAACTGCTTGTTTCCTTATTTCTCATGTCAGAGCCATACCATGCTAGTCTGGCATGGAAGTTTAGTACATAACTACATAATATTATTCAATCGAATACTCTTGTACGAAAAGAGAAAAAAACCTAAGAAGATTATTATAGATATTCACTGGAAGAATTTAGAGCTGAAAATACAAGTTATGTTTGTTAAACAATAATTGTTAGCATGCTATAATTTTAGGGTTTGGCTTAGGCCTGGTAAAATGGACGGGTCAGGTCGGATAGGGTGTTGGGTCTATTGGTTTTAAACTAAACTTAGTAGTATATGTTGGTTTTGTTTATCAAGCAACAAAGTGAAAAGAGTTATCGCTGGAGTTGATTACTTTATTCAATAGTATGGAAGGCTATAAATAGCTTACAAAAGAAATACTGGAATAACAAACATAACGAAATAAAGCTAGAAACTTGCGACTAAAGTGGAACTCCCCTACTGACTCGCTACTTATTAAATGACTTAGCAATCCAGCACGTGACTAATAAACGTAAACGGTAACATCAGTTGAATTATTCCGACAGCCTCCCATAATTCAAATGATCTTGACTCCAAGCTTGCTTCGCAGATAACAGAATTGTTCCTTTCCCAAGGGCTTTTGTAAAAATATCGGCTAGCTGCTCTTCTGTAGGACACGGACTTAACATCACTTGTCTATCTTCAACGAGACCACGAATGTAGTGATAACGGATATCAATGTGTTTGCTGCGACCATGAAATCCCTGATTCTTTGTGAGAAAGACGGCTGACTGATTATCACAGAAAATTGTTGTAGCATTCAGCTGCTCCTGATTCATTTCCTTTAGAAGCTTTCTAAGCCAAACAGCCTGACACGATGCAGCAGTAGCTGCTATATATTCTGTCTCTGTTGTAGATAGAGCGACAACAAGCTGTTTTTTGTACTCCAAGACACCGCCCCTGTACCAATGAAGAACACATTTGCTGATAGACTCTTACGATCTTCACATGAACGTGCCCAATCGCTATCAGTATACCCTTCTAAAACAATGTGATTACTTTTGCCATACCACAAACCATAATCTGATGTTCCTGTAACATATCTGAGAACACGCTTAGCAGCCCCAAAGTGTAAGACTGAAGGCTTATGCATAAATCTTGAGATCAAAGAGACAGCAAAGGCTATGTCAGGCCTAGTGTGTGTGAGATAAATGAGACCACCGACAAGGCTTCGAAATTTGACACCATCAGCCATCACAGCACCATCCTCTAGCTGGAGTTTGTCGTTCACATTCATAGGTGTAGCAACCCTTTTGCAATTCGCCATCCCAAACTTGGCCAAAAGATCTTTAGCATATTTCCGTTGTGACAGAAATATACCATCAGACTTCTGCTGAACTTCTAACCCAAGAAAGTATCGAAGTTCACCAATGTCTGACATCTCAACTTCAGTAATCATACCTTTTTTAAATTCTGAGAGAAGAGACTCTGATGAACTTGTATAGATTATGTCATCTACATACAAGCATACTATAATACTTTCACCTGTGGAAGTTGTTTTGACATAAAGTGTAGGCTCACTCATACTTCTAACATATCCTTGCCTTTGAAAATACCTGTCAATACAGCTATACCAAGCCCGAGGGGCTTGTTTAAGACCATACAAGGCCTTTCTAAGTCGACACACTTTGCTCTCTTGCCCTTGTAATTCAAACCCAGGAGGTTGTTGTACATAAACCTCTTCCTTTAATGGCCCATTCAGAAACGCAGACTTCACATCGAGTTGACAGACCAGCCAACCCTTTTGAGCTGCAAGAGATAGTACCACTCGTATGGTTTCGAAACGTGCTACGGGTGAAAACGTCTCCTCATAATCTATTCCTTGTTCTTGAGCATATCCTTTCGCAACCAATCTAGCCTTATATTTCTTCACTTCGCCATTGGAATGAAGTTTTGTTTTGAAAACCCACTTTAAACCGATGGCCTTCTTGTCTCTTGGAAGATCTGTAATGGTCCACGTCTCATGTTTAGCCAAAGCTTGTAATTCTTCTTCCATAGCTGACATCCATTCTTCTTTTTCGAATGCTTCAGCGAGAGTTGTAGGTTCGATAACAGACAAGGCAAACTGACAAGTATCAGTTATTTCATGAGTTGATTCGTAGAGATCAACTAGAGTTCTTACACGCGAAGTATCATCTTCTTGCGAGCTTGACTCTGCATTTGACTTTGAAGTTTCTGGACTACTTGGCGGCAAATCACTTGAGCTTGACCACTGGCCTGGACTTTGATCATTACTGCTCGAGCTTGACGACTGACCTGAACTTTGATCATTACTGCTCGAGCTTGACGACTGACCTGAACTTTGATCATTGTCACCATGAAGATCAATCGGAACATTTACGTCATGCATAACTCCTCCACTTTGCACCTGATCACTTTGTAGTTCAGCATCACTCTAACTTTCATGTTCATTAAAAATCACGTCCCTGCTTGTAATAATATTTTTCTTGACAGGATTATACAAGCGATAAGCCTTAGAATTAGGACAATAGCCAATAAAAATGCATTTTATAGACTTAGCATCTAACTTCCTTCGTAACTGTTTGGGTTTGAGAGCGTAGGCAACACACCTAAAAACACGTAAGTGACATATCGAAGGGTTGTAACCATACCAACGCTCGAACGGTGTCTTCTCTGGAACGGCTGTTGTTGGGCAAACATTCAAAATATAGACAGCTGTGGCAACCGCCACAGCCCAATACTCATCGCTTAATCCTTTTGCTTTTATCATACTCTTAGCCATTTCTTGAACAGTTCTGTTTTTTCGCTCGGCTACGCCGTTCTGTTCGGGAGTGTAAGGAGCTGTTAGTTCATGATGAACTCCTTCGGCTTCACAAAACATTTTGAATTCCTTAGAAAGAAACTCCCCACCTCGATCAGTTCGAAGTGAGACCAGTGGCTTTCCAGATTCACGTTCAACCTTTGCCTTAAACCCTTTAAACTTAGCAAAACTATCACTCTTGTTATGCAAAAAATACACCCAGCTCATTCGTGTAAAGTCATCAGTCAAAAGGAAAAAGTATACATTACCTCCTAGAGACTTCATATTCATTGGCCCCACCAAGTCTGCATGCACCAACTGTAAGGGTGCAGTAGATCTCCATGCAGTTGAGGGAAATGATCTTCTTTTTTGTTTCCCATATATGCACCCTTCACAATTGTCGGATTGAATGGAGGTAATTGATGGCAAACCAATCACCATTTCTTTTTCAGATAAGGTTTGAAGAGCCTGCTGATGCAGGTGTCCAAACCGTAGGTGCCACAAAACTGATATCTCTTCTGCAATGGCTGCGACTTGTTTGGTACCCTTACCAACTGTAGGTTTAACAGCTAGTTGTACCTGATCTTGAACAACATCGAGTGGAAATGTTCTATTGCTAGACATTAAAACTTTGCACATCATTTCACCGGATTTTTTATTTATTATGACACATGCATCATCGTCAAAAATGAGTTTATATCCAGATTGCATTAACTGTCCGACGCTTAATAAATTGTAACCAAGTGCTGGTGCAAATTGTACCTCATTGAGTGTTCGGTGCTCACCGGTTGAGACAGGAATCTTTATCGTACCTCTGCCTTCCACTTGAATAGACTTGCCATCACCCATCTTAACTCGTACTTTCTTTTCTTCATCTAGATTTTTAAACAAGGTTTTATAACCTGTCATATGGTTGCTACAACCACTATCCAAGAACCAGACTCGTTCCTTCTTTTGAGTAGTAGCGATCTGCTGTGGCACTTCTTCATTGCAAATGGCCATGAACAAACGATAATCATCATCATTGTCTTCTGCTGTATTTCCCATGGCAGCTTGCGGTTGTGTTTCATACCAGCAATCGGCTTTAGCATGTCCAAAGCGATTACAATTATAGCACTGGAGAGGCCCGCGACCTCTCCCTGAAAATCTACCACCACGACCACGATTCCGACCACGGAAAGATCCTCGTCCTCTACCTCGGAGATTGGATCCATTCTCATCCTCTCTTGCCTGAAATGCTTGTCCTTCGACTTGAGATTCTGCCCCCCGGTTAACTCGACACTCATGTGCCTGTAAGGACCCCATGAGTTGATCAAATGATAAGGTTGTGAGGTCTTTGGATTCCTCAATAGCCGTTACCACATGATCCCATTTGGGAGGTAGACTTCGTAATACTTTTTCAACTACTACCTGATCAGTCACCGTTTCACCGTAAGACCTTTTTCTGGTTCACGTTCTTCATTACCTTGGATAGAAATTCTGATACGGCTTCACCGTCTTTCATTTGTAGTGTCTCAAACTCTCGTCTCAGAGTTTGAAGCTTCACGGTCTTGACTTTTGAGTCCCCTTGAAACTCAACCTGTAGCAAATTCCATGCTTGTCGTGCAGAGACTGCGGCTGCAATTCTCGAGAACACATCGTCATGTACTGCCTGTTGTATTAGTGCTAGAGCTCTAGCATCCTTTCGCTTGTTCTCCGCCAAACGTGTTCGATCAGCATCGACTGCGTTATATCCACTGTTCGTTAAATCCCACAGATCATGAGACATTAGCAACGTCTTCATGCGAACACTCCAGAACTCGTATCCATCTCCCTTGAAGACAGGTAGAGGGATTGAGGAAAGTGGATTCGAACCAGATCCATTAGCCGCCATTGATGAAAAAAAAACAGCACGTACACAAGTTTACTTTTTTTTTATTGGAATCAACCTGGCTCTGATACCACAATGTTGGTTTTGTGTATCAAGCAACAAAGTGAAAAGACTTATCGCTGGAGTTGATTACTTTATTCAATAGTACGGAAGGCTATAAATAGCTTACAAAGGAAATACTGGAATAACAAACATAACGAAATAAAGCTAGAAACTTGCGACTAAAGTGGAACTCCCCTACTGACTCGCTGCTTATTAAATGACTTAGCAATCCAGCACGTGACTAATAAACGTAAACGGTAACATCAGTTGAATTATTCCAACAGTATAGGGGTCTATATGTTATTGTTTTAAATTATGTTTAGAGTTAAAGTGTCATATTGTAAATACTAGGGGTTTAGATTGTAAAAGTTGTTTAGGGTATCCGGTGCTTTAAGCAAACGTGGTATTGTTTGTTTCACGCCGGTTCAAGAAGTACAAATAGGACCGATGTCAATTATTTGTGGATGTTGAACAAATTGTAAATAAAATTCAGTTTGTGTGTATATCTCTATCGATTTGTTCTTCCAATTCAATTTGCGCTTGATATTCCATCAGTGGTATCATAGCGGTTACTAAAAGCATCGATCAAGAGAAACCAGTTTCATCGTTTCATCGCCGATTAATTTGGAGGGCTGTTATCATCAATCAGATTGTCAAGGATTCGGATTGAATGTTTGACGGTATCGGGAATTGATTCAGAAGCGGCGGCAAAACGACAAACAGAAGGGCTCCGTTTCAATCAATCAAGGACTGTTTATAATCACCAATTGACAAAAAGAAAGAAATTCTACAGTCAATTTCGAAGCCAAATCAAGAAGAAGGAGCGATCGACATATTCCTTCAATTTGCATGTAAGTGGTGGAAAAAAAAAAAACAATTCAATTGAGGCAGATTGTTTGTTATTGGGTTGCGAAATTGAAAAGATAGAAATTTGTTTGGGTGTTATCTAATCTGTCGGTCATCTATCAACAGAAGCAAAAAAAAGAAGGAATTTTTCTTCTATTACTGTTGTTTCGAAGGCAAAAGGAAAAGTCAAGGTTTGAGTTTTGTTAAAAAGTTCAAGAATTACAAGAAAGAAAGGTAGAAGTAGAAAAGAATTAATCCGTTCTTTCGTGTGGTTCTTTGATCAAGTAAAAAAAAAGGGGGTATGCTTTAGGAAAAGAAAAATTCAATATAAGGGGATTTGATCAAGTAAAAAAAAAGGGGTATGCTTTAGGGAGTATTGGTTTTAAACTCAAACTTAGTAGTATAGGGGTCTATATGTTATTGTTGTAAACTATGTTTAGAGTTAAAGTGTCATATTGTAAATACTAGGGGTTTAGATTGTAAAAGTTGTTTAGGGTAACCGGTGCTTTAAGCAAACGTCGTATTGTTTGTTTCACGCCGGTTCAAGAAGTACAAATAGGACCGATGTCGGTCATTTGTGGATGTTGAACAAGATTGTAAATAAAATTCAGTTTGTGTGTATATCTCTATCGATCTTGTTCTTCCAATTCGATTTGCGCTTGATATTCCATCAGGGTCATGGCGGGTTCGGGTCAGAACGGGCCGATTTAAAAAGTGAGAAATTTGGTCCGGGTTAGAATGGCTTCGGGCAAGGATGGGTTTGCGTCAGGACGGGTTCCAGTCAGAACGGGTTCGGGTCTGTTTGTTAATTGCACAAGTCATCAGGGACACAGCCCGGGTTCGATTCCCCCTCAAACCTCTTCTGTGATTCTCCACTTCATTCAAGGGTTTTTTTTCATTTTTAATATTTTTTTATTTAAGACTAAGTGACGGTTACGTACTATGTATTTTAATTTTTTCTTTTTTGACGTGAATTTTTTAATGAGTTTGCTACGATTTCGTTTTTGAATATTTTTAACGGTTTACATTATTTTAACACGTGCTATGGTTTTGTTCATTTATATAAAGTTTCAAATGTTTTAGACATTAACATTTTTTTCCTTTCCGTTTTTCTATGTAAGGTTTTGAATTTATTAACGCTTTCGGTGCAACGTGTAGTTTTGCGTAAATGTTCTATTTTTTTATATATAAAGTTCTGAAGACGTTGATTTATTTTGTTGTTTAATGAAACTTTTCGGCGTTTAACGTGTCGCAACGCGCAAGGTTTTTGGTTTATTTTATATGCTTTCGATGATGTTAATTTTTCTACGATTTAACGCGCCACGGCAGCTCAGCACTGATGGGCATAATACTAGTTGGTGTCTAAGAACATTGCACAAATCATGGTATACATATAATATTCAATAATTTGACATATTTAATTAGATTAAAGTAGAGGTGTGTTGAATAGTATCAAGCCCACATAGTTTTTGACATGTCATGCTATTTATTTATTCTTTTTTTTTTCTTAAGATGCTGCTATGAGCTGACTGCTCCACTCCACGTCTCCACCTCCTGCCTCTAGCTTTGTTCCTTTTTGGCGCCACCTCTCAAAAGGTTGCAGAAAAATGTGTCATTCCTTTTTCATGTGGGAATGTGAGGGTATATTTTTTTTAATTAACTAGAAAAATAATTATTTTAAAGATTTTAATGTATTAGTTTTTTATGAAGATTTTTTTTTCTTTAAATATGCTTTTTTAGTTATACAAGTATTATAGCAAATGGTTATTTTCTGTTAAAAACATTAAAGGAAATTAATTTGTTCCATATAAATAACATGTATACACCGATATTAATAGATGTTTATGGAGTGATGTAAAGAGCCGATACCAGGATATTATTTTCTATACGATTTTTAAAAACAAAAAAAATACATTTTAAATCACATTTGGGTACTATTATTTATATTTTTTTCTTGTATTTGTAGGCTATAACGAGCCTACGTTTCGAGATAATTTTATACCCGTAAACAAGCCGAACCAATACCAACCAAACCTCCGCCGCGGAGCGTGGGGGAAAAACTAGTTATGTTAAAAAGTTGGTTAGTCCTTGGCAGATATTATACGTGGTGAGTATGGCTGTGGGGACCACAAAAAAGATTGAATGTTGTTTAATTATCAGATATTTTGGTGGTTGTCACCTATTTTGACCGGTTCTCACCTGGTCATTCGTCATCATTATCCTTCCTTCCTTCCTTTCTTCCTTTGTATCGAAAGAAAAAAGAGGCAACAATGAGATTGAATATCAGATGGGTTGAAAAGTATGTGCATTTTAGTCCCGCCAATCCTGACCCATGTAAAATTTAGTTGCTGCCCATTCTGACCCGCTAAATACTCTTTTCCTTTATTCTTAGCCCATACAAACCCATTTAAAATTTACTTAAGATCCAAAATAATCCAAACATGTCAGGATAAATACCCAAAGTTAGATGCTTGGGCTAGATTTGCCGCGTCAAGTACTACTTTGGCTCAACAAGAACACCACTTAATTATGTTAAGATTAACGTAGATATTGTGTTCATGTATTAGCGTTAAGTTAGTTATATGACACTTGGTTATTTGAGAGTTACTTACCACCCGACATCTTGAAATAACATGCTAACACAATTTCTGGCTTACATACTTATTGAACCAAGTGAGTTACATGAAAACACATGTTTAACACAATTACATATACACAAATAGCATGACATGACACTTGCAAAATGATTATTAACACGATACATTAAAAATCATAAAAGACACAACCAGAAAATCCTTAAAAAATAAGTCGTACCATCCTTACTGTGCGTTTGGTATATCAGAATTCAATGAAATTGAAATCAGAATTTCATTTGTTAATGCTTTTGGTTTGCAAAATTTATTGGAATTGGAATCTAAATTCCTTTTTCGGTGTGTTTGGTTGAGACAAGAATTGTAATTGAAGTTAATTCTCTTAAATTCCTTCAAACAAAAAGCTTCAAATTCCTTCCAAATTGTAAAGAAATTCATCAAAAGGAGATCGAATCTCCGACCACTCACCTTTGTCGCATACGTACCCCCAACCCCGACCCCGCCGCCACCACCACCACGTTTATCACCCTGACCTTAGAGGCCTCGGTTATAACTATGAGAAAAGAAACATTCTAAGTCTATAAATTTAGACGTTCGACCTAAAATCCTAGACGAGCGATTAATATTTAATAAATAATTTTAAAATATATTATTTAAACCTGCTCCAATACTAAAGAAAATTAGGTCGAAGCGTAGAGAAAAATAAGAACGTTTCGGCGACGTATTCAGAAATTTATAAAAAAGCGTTATATTTAAAAACGTTATAAGAGAAAGACATAATACAAGCTAAATTAATTATAATAATATTAATAAATATATAAATTGAATTCATACTTTCCTAGAAACCATCATGTGATGAAGGTAGTAGAAATGTGCACATGACATGTAGGAAGGTAGTAGCAAGGTGCACCAACATGTGAGTAAGGTAATAGGAATGTGACCCTTGTAAAAAGGGAAGACAAATTTCCCTATAAATAGAACTTAAGCATACTCCTAAATTCTCATTCCAAAAACCTTCTCCCAATTCAAAGACAGGTTTGTCTTTATTTATATTTTCGAGTTTAAGTATATAAATTTTAGTGGGGATTAGGGTTATATCCAGGGTACGCATTGAATGACTTAACTCTGGTCTAGGCATGGTCTGATCACCTATGTCTAAAATAGATAGAGTTATCCAAAGCTGACCACGGTTATGACTAGCTAGTACCTTGATCGCTTGTCGAAAGCTAATCAAAAAACAATATTAAAATCTACTTCTTAGCTACTTAGACTGCAATATAGGAAATAGGGTTGTCGAATCCATAGGGAACTCGTGGAGAATGCTATTCAAATTAAAACTATTCAATCACTACTAAAGTTTAAAACTTTATCACAATGAACTTTGACTTTAGAAAACGATTAGAGAAAAATGACCACTCCGGGTTTCAGATTCAGCAACACAAATGCACAATTTTAGTTTCAAATCAGATAGGAGATTACATCGACAGAACTTTGTTTAACGGTTTAACCCAAACACATAATATCAAATTCAATCACAAAACCAAATTATTACTGATGCAAGAAAACCAAGAAACGATGATAGATGTGACAAATCAAACACATGTAATTGTTCATAAATCAAACACACAATTGAATTCAAAGAACTTAACGGGTTCACAAAACTCAATCCAAACTGATCATCACTAAAATCATACGAGTTCATGCATAAATCGTTCACCCGGATGGATCACGAAGAGCTTAGCCGCTCATGATTGTAACAAACATCTTAATGATTAATCTAGAACTTACAAGCATTGAAAACTAAGAACAATTGACCAGAAAACTCTTGAAATCGCCTTAGAATCGCTCTGGGACGACTGGAAAGAAGGTAATTCATGAATGGGAGTCACAATGGGCTTATAATTGGAATTAGGTTTAATTTGCCGAAAAACCCATTCTTCGCGTGTCGCGAAGCAAACCTGGATGATTTTGCGTGTCGCGAAATCCAATTTAGTTGGGTGGGCTTTTTAAGGTCCTCGCGTGTCGCGAACTTCTACCCTCGGTCTTCGCGTGGCGCGAAGAACCTAAATTCCAAGTAATTTGATTTTTGTTGAATTTTCTTCTCCGAGGCCCGTGTATGCTGCTATCCTCTTGATTTAAACTTTGTATCTTTCACTCACTTAACACTTTAAACCTGTAACACTCACAAACACCAAATGCACATAAAACAGACTCGATATACAAAGCAAAACGTTTAAACTATACGAATTAGACTCTTATACACGAGATATATGACCCTACATCACATCCCCACACTTAACCTATTATGTCCCGAAAAAGAATAATGCAATGGAATAATAATCGAAAAACTTGCTTTTATACTTTCATTATACACAGCCCAGATTTTCATAACATGTTAATCGTAACAATCAGTATTTTGATCCAATTAAACCCAACCACCGACTCTCGAGCCCCCGATTCTGTGATCTAAAATATTATACATTACCAAGCACACAGTTTATCTATGGGTCTCACACTCAGGAAGCTACGACTCAGCCTAATTCCATCTCAAGGTCATGTTTAGGCACGTGCTGAACCATATAGATTTTTCCACCTAAATAAACACTAATTTATAAGTTTTAAAAATTATGGAATTATGGATCGATAGATGAATGATGCGAGCTTTTATTAATATTATGAATAAACCTAACCCAGTGGTATTTCAATCAAGCTAGAACTCGACGTGTGACACGTAGGCTACAGTTTTTATCAATGAAGTTCATAAGATTCGGTGTAGTGGTGTATCCCCCAAGTCGCCATCCTGGAGGGTAACACATAAACCTAACTTAGATGTCCAGATATTGATTACTTAAGTCTCGCCCATGGGTGTTTCATCCAAGTCACTATCCCAGAGGGTAACACGTAGGCGAAACTCAAGCTCTCAATTCAATTAATTCAGCTTATAAATGATGGATTATGGAATGCGGGCGCCACCAACTTTCGGATTTATTTCATAAAAAGAAAGCGGTGTGCCAAAGATTTCAAAAACTTATAAATTATTGCTTATAGAGGTACCTACCACCCTATGTTGACAGTTTCGACCTTACCGACACCCCTAAGATGAAAACCCATAAGGCATCCTGATTTAATTATTCAAATTAAGCTAGATTCACTATCAGGATATTTAAGCTCATAAGTCGGTTGGGCCGACCAAAACATTAGAAATTAGACGCATTTGATTATCATTATTATTCATTTATATCCATACGCAAAGTTCCCAATTGTACTATCATTTTCCATTTAACTTCACAAATTCTAATCCAGGGACTTTGTTTGAATTTTTTTTTTAATTTTTATGATTTTTTCTGATTTTTATGACCCAAAATACAAAATACAATACAGGCCTGGACTAAGGTCTCCCCTCCCCACACTTAAACTCTACATTGTCCTCAATGTAGGAAGAAAAACACTAAAAATAAAAATACAAAAATAAAGAACACTTAGCTGGATTGGCGATCGTATAACATTTCATTCGCGATCGTATTCCACAGATGCAAGCGGGCTGCCTTGTACAAACACATCATCAAACTCAGAATTTCGTCACCTGAATGGATATTGAGGACGGGTAATTTGAATCTGTGTCGCGAGACTTTCATCAAACCAAGCTTTGGTCCTTCGTGCGTCGCGAGAACCCCTTCCCAACTCTTCGCGTGTCGCGAAGAATGGAAATTTCACTCGGCTATAATGGAACTTCTTCGCGTGTCGCGAAGATCTTGCCTTGGGTCTTCGCGTGGTGCGAAGGCATGTTGGTAACACAATGTTTTGACGATTTTTATACTTAGAAAAATTTTTGGTCCAAACACCCAATTTTCAACTTTTTGCTCCAATACTCCAATGATGTGCAAACATACATGGAACGTGATTTATGATAATTTTCCATGCTCGTATGGCCCCAAATCCCAGAAAAAAAACTCAAAAAGACGCAAAAACACACTGAAAATACTAAAACTAAGACTTCACAAACTCTACACACGGTATCCTACCCCCAGATAATGATGAATGGTCCCCGTTGCCTTACTACAAGCCTCATCATTCCCAGAACATCCCCACACTTGGGCTCTTTCCAAAGAAAAACACTAAAACGATATAAAAACCTAACTCACTTTCGTAGGAATCACGGATGCATTAAGCGAATGCATCAAGCCTTTTAAACCCCTCGGTAGCCCGAGTGGGCAAGTTTAGTCTTGTGAAGGCTTCTAGAGAACATACCCACAAAGTTCATTTAACTAGACATGAAAATAAACTAACTAACCTTAGGCTGCCTCCCAAGAGCGCTAAGTTTAACGTCTTCAGCTAGACGCGGTGTACTTCAACGATGTTATGTGTCTCCCTCCTGCTCGCATATCAAGCAGTTCACTAATTCCGCAATGTGATTTATATTCTTAGCTTCCAAATACAATTTCAGGCGGTGTCCATTTACTACCTGCCTCATATGATCATCGAAGTCTTCAATCTCAATGTCCCCATAATTACCTACCCGTGTAATCAAATACGGGCCCATCCACTTGCTTTTTAACTTTCCTGGAAACAACTTGAGCCTTGAATTGTATAACCAAACTTTCTGCCCCACTTCAAAAGTCATCTTCTTCAACTTTGCGTCATGCACTTTCTTCATCCTATCTTTGTAAGCAGACGCATATTCATATGCCTCATCTCGCAACTCCTCGAGCTCATTCAGTTGAAACTTTCGTTCCACACCTGCAGCGTCATAATCAAGGTTTACCTCTTTGACTGCCCATAAAGCCTTATGTGCAATTTCAACCGGTAAATGACATCCTTTTCCATACACCAATCTGTACGGTGTGGTGCCGATAGGAGTTTTAAAAGCGGTGCGGTAAGCCCACAAGGCATCATTAAGCTTTACTGACCAATCCTTTCTATCTGACCTCACTGTCTTCTGTAAAATCTCATTGTCATGATTTGTTAAGTTCGCTTATTTAAGGTACATTTTTTTTCCGTATGCAGCGATTTCAAATTCATTTGGTTTTGGTGGACACAACTCCGTTGTAGCATTCTCTGCATTCAAACCTTGATGAATAGAGAAACTTTAATTAGGGTTTCTAGTCAACTGGATCGTAAGCGTTTACGTGTGTGTGTTTTATAACATGACCTAATAAAGAAAGAAAAACTGCTTGTTTCCTTATTTCTCATGTCAGAGCCATACCATGCTAGTCTGGCATGGAAGTTTAGTACATAACTACATAATATTATTCAATCGAATACTCTTGTACGAAAAGAGAAAAAAACCTAAGAAGATTATTATAGATATTCACTGGAAGAATTTAGAGCTGAAAATACAAGTTATGTTTGTTAAACAATAATTGTTAGCATGCTATAATTTTAGGGTTTGGCTTAGGCCTGGTAAAATGGACGGGTCAGGTCGGATAGGGTGTTGGGTCTATTGGTTTTAAACTAAACTTAGTAGTATATGTTGGTTTTGTTTATCAAGCAACAAAGTGAAAAGAGTTATCGCTGGAGTTGATTACTTTATTCAATAGTATGGAAGGCTATAAATAGCTTACAAAAGAAATACTGGAATAACAAACATAACGAAATAAAGCTAGAAACTTGCGACTAAAGTGGAACTCCCCTACTGACTCGCTACTTATTAAATGACTTAGCAATCCAGCACGTGACTAATAAACGTAAACGGTAACATCAGTTGAATTATTCCGACAGCCTCCCATAATTCAAATGATCTTGACTCCAAGCTTGCTTCGCAGATAACAGAATTGTTCCTTTCCCAAGGGCTTTTGTAAAAATATCGGCTAGCTGCTCTTCTGTAGGACACGGACTTAACATCACTTGTCTATCTTCAACGAGACCACGAATGTAGTGATAACGGATATCAATGTGTTTGCTGCGACCATGAAATCCCTGATTCTTTGTGAGAAAGACGGCTGACTGATTATCACAGAAAATTGTTGTAGCATTCAGCTGCTCCTGATTCATTTCCTTTAGAAGCTTTCTAAGCCAAACAGCCTGACACGATGCAGCAGTAGCTGCTATATATTCTGTCTCTGTTGTAGATAGAGCGACAACAAGCTGTTTTTTGTACTCCAAGACACCGCCCCTGTACCAATGAAGAACACATTTGCTGATAGACTCTTACGATCTTCACATGAACGTGCCCAATCGCTATCAGTATACCCTTCTAAAACAATGTGATTACTTTTGCCATACCACAAACCATAATCTGATGTTCCTGTAACATATCTGAGAACACGCTTAGCAGCCCCAAAGTGTAAGACTGAAGGCTTATGCATAAATCTTGAGATCAAAGAGACAGCAAAGGCTATGTCAGGCCTAGTGTGTGTGAGATAAATGAGACCACCGACAAGGCTTCGAAATTTGACACCATCAGCCATCACAGCACCATCCTCTAGCTGGAGTTTGTCGTTCACATTCATAGGTGTAGCAACCCTTTTGCAATTCGCCATCCCAAACTTGGCCAAAAGATCTTTAGCATATTTCCGTTGTGACAGAAATATACCATCAGACTTCTGCTGAACTTCTAACCCAAGAAAGTATCGAAGTTCACCAATGTCTGACATCTCAACTTCAGTAATCATACCTTTTTTAAATTCTGAGAGAAGAGACTCTGATGAACTTGTATAGATTATGTCATCTACATACAAGCATACTATAATACTTTCACCTGTGGAAGTTGTTTTGACATAAAGTGTAGGCTCACTCATACTTCTAACATATCCTTGCCTTTGAAAATACCTGTCAATACAGCTATACCAAGCCCGAGGGGCTTGTTTAAGACCATACAAGGCCTTTCTAAGTCGACACACTTTGCTCTCTTGCCCTTGTAATTCAAACCCAGGAGGTTGTTGTACATAAACCTCTTCCTTTAATGGCCCATTCAGAAACGCAGACTTCACATCGAGTTGACAGACCAGCCAACCCTTTTGAGCTGCAAGAGATAGTACCACTCGTATGGTTTCGAAACGTGCTACGGGTGAAAACGTCTCCTCATAATCTATTCCTTGTTCTTGAGCATATCCTTTCGCAACCAATCTAGCCTTATATTTCTTCACTTCGCCATTGGAATGAAGTTTTGTTTTGAAAACCCACTTTAAACCGATGGCCTTCTTGTCTCTTGGAAGATCTGTAATGGTCCACGTCTCATGTTTAGCCAAAGCTTGTAATTCTTCTTCCATAGCTGACATCCATTCTTCTTTTTCGAATGCTTCAGCGAGAGTTGTAGGTTCGATAACAGACAAGGCAAACTGACAAGTATCAGTTATTTCATGAGTTGATTCGTAGAGATCAACTAGAGTTCTTACACGCGAAGTATCATCTTCTTGCGAGCTTGACTCTGCATTTGACTTTGAAGTTTCTGGACTACTTGGCGGCAAATCACTTGAGCTTGACCACTGGCCTGGACTTTGATCATTACTGCTCGAGCTTGACGACTGACCTGAACTTTGATCATTACTGCTCGAGCTTGACGACTGACCTGAACTTTGATCATTGTCACCATGAAGATCAATCGGAACATTTACGTCATGCATAACTCCTCCACTTTGCACCTGATCACTTTGTAGTTCAGCATCACTCTAACTTTCATGTTCATTAAAAATCACGTCCCTGCTTGTAATAATATTTTTCTTGACAGGATTATACAAGCGATAAGCCTTAGAATTAGGACAATAGCCAATAAAAATGCATTTTATAGACTTAGCATCTAACTTCCTTCGTAACTGTTTGGGTTTGAGAGCGTAGGCAACACACCTAAAAACACGTAAGTGACATATCGAAGGGTTGTAACCATACCAACGCTCGAACGGTGTCTTCTCTGGAACGGCTGTTGTTGGGCAAACATTCAAAATATAGACAGCTGTGGCAACCGCCACAGCCCAATACTCATCGCTTAATCCTTTTGCTTTTATCATACTCTTAGCCATTTCTTGAACAGTTCTGTTTTTTCGCTCGGCTACGCCGTTCTGTTCGGGAGTGTAAGGAGCTGTTAGTTCATGATGAACTCCTTCGGCTTCACAAAACATTTTGAATTCCTTAGAAAGAAACTCCCCACCTCGATCAGTTCGAAGTGAGACCAGTGGCTTTCCAGATTCACGTTCAACCTTTGCCTTAAACCCTTTAAACTTAGCAAAACTATCACTCTTGTTATGCAAAAAATACACCCAGCTCATTCGTGTAAAGTCATCAGTCAAAAGGAAAAAGTATACATTACCTCCTAGAGACTTCATATTCATTGGCCCCACCAAGTCTGCATGCACCAACTGTAAGGGTGCAGTAGATCTCCATGCAGTTGAGGGAAATGATCTTCTTTTTTGTTTCCCATATATGCACCCTTCACAATTGTCGGATTGAATGGAGGTAATTGATGGCAAACCAATCACCATTTCTTTTTCAGATAAGGTTTGAAGAGCCTGCTGATGCAGGTGTCCAAACCGTAGGTGCCACAAAACTGATATCTCTTCTGCAATGGCTGCGACTTGTTTGGTACCCTTACCAACTGTAGGTTTAACAGCTAGTTGTACCTGATCTTGAACAACATCGAGTGGAAATGTTCTATTGCTAGACATTAAAACTTTGCACATCATTTCACCGGATTTTTTATTTATTATGACACATGCATCATCGTCAAAAATGAGTTTATATCCAGATTGCATTAACTGTCCGACGCTTAATAAATTGTAACCAAGTGCTGGTGCAAATTGTACCTCATTGAGTGTTCGGTGCTCACCGGTTGAGACAGGAATCTTTATCGTACCTCTGCCTTCCACTTGAATAGACTTGCCATCACCCATCTTAACTCGTACTTTCTTTTCTTCATCTAGATTTTTAAACAAGGTTTTATAACCTGTCATATGGTTGCTACAACCACTATCCAAGAACCAGACTCGTTCCTTCTTTTGAGTAGTAGCGATCTGCTGTGGCACTTCTTCATTGCAAATGGCCATGAACAAACGATAATCATCATCATTGTCTTCTGCTGTATTTCCCATGGCAGCTTGCGGTTGTGTTTCATACCAGCAATCGGCTTTAGCATGTCCAAAGCGATTACAATTATAGCACTGGAGAGGCCCGCGACCTCTCCCTGAAAATCTACCACCACGACCACGATTCCGACCACGGAAAGATCCTCGTCCTCTACCTCGGAGATTGGATCCATTCTCATCCTCTCTTGCCTGAAATGCTTGTCCTTCGACTTGAGATTCTGCCCCCCGGTTAACTCGACACTCATGTGCCTGTAAGGACCCCATGAGTTGATCAAATGATAAGGTTGTGAGGTCTTTGGATTCCTCAATAGCCGTTACCACATGATCCCATTTGGGAGGTAGACTTCGTAATACTTTTTCAACTACTACCTGATCAGTCACCGTTTCACCGTAAGACCTTTTTCTGGTTCACGTTCTTCATTACCTTGGATAGAAATTCTGATACGGCTTCACCGTCTTTCATTTGTAGTGTCTCAAACTCTCGTCTCAGAGTTTGAAGCTTCACGGTCTTGACTTTTGAGTCCCCTTGAAACTCAACCTGTAGCAAATTCCATGCTTGTCGTGCAGAGACTGCGGCTGCAATTCTCGAGAACACATCGTCATGTACTGCCTGTTGTATTAGTGCTAGAGCTCTAGCATCCTTTCGCTTGTTCTCCGCCAAACGTGTTCGATCAGCATCGACTGCGTTATATCCACTGTTCGTTAAATCCCACAGATCATGAGACATTAGCAACGTCTTCATGCGAACACTCCAGAACTCGTATCCATCTCCCTTGAAGACAGGTAGAGGGATTGAGGAAAGTGGATTCGAACCAGATCCATTAGCCGCCATTGATGAAAAAAAAACAGCACGTACACAAGTTTACTTTTTTTTATTGGAATCAACCTGGCTCTGATACCACAATATTGGTTTTGTGTATCAAGCAACAAAGTGAAAAGACTTATCGCTGGAGTTGATTACTTTATTCAATAGTACGGAAGGCTATAAATAGCTTACAAAGGAAATACTGGAATAACAAACATAACGAAATAAAGCTAGAAACTTGCGACTAAAGTGGAACTCCCCTACTGACTCGCTGCTTATTAAATGACTTAGCAATCCAGCACGTGACTAATAAACGTAAACGGTAACATCAGTTGAATTATTCCAACAGTATAGGGGTCTATATGTTATTGTTTTAAATTATGTTTAGAGTTAAAAGTGTCATATTGTAAATACTAGGGGTTTAGATTGTAAAAGTTGTTTAGGGTATCCGGTGCTTTAAGCAAACGTGGTATTGTTTGTTTCACGCCGGTTCAAGAAGTACAAATAGGACCGATGTCAATTATTTGTGGATGTTGAACAAGATTGTAAATAAAATTCAGTTTGTGTGTATATCTCTATCGATTTGTTCTTCCAATTCAATTTGCGCTTGATATTCCATCAGTGGTATCATAGCGGTTACTAAAAGCATCGATCAAGAGAAACCAGTTTCATCGTTTCATCGCCGATTAATTTGGAGGGCTGTTATCATCAATCAGATTGTCAAGGATTCGGATTGAATGTTTGACGGTATCGGGAATTGATTCAGAAGCGGCGGCAAAACGACAAACAGAAGGGCTCCGTTTCAATCAATCAAGGACTGTTTATAATCACCAATTGACAAAAAGAAAGAAATTCTACAGTCAATTTCGAAGCCAAATCAAGAAGAAGGAGCGATCGACATATTCCTTCAATTTGCATGTAAGTGGTGGAAAAAAAAAAACAATTCAATTGAGGCAGATTGTTTGTTATTGGGTTGCGAAATTGAAAAGATAGAAATTTGTTTGGGTGTTATCTAATCTGTCGGTCATCTATCAACAGAAGCAAAAAAAAGAAGGAATTTTTCTTCTATTACTGTTGTTTCGAAGGCAAAAGGAAAAGTCAAGGTTTGAGTTTTGTTAAAAAGTTCAAGAATTACAAGAAAGAAAGGTAGAAGTAGAAAAGAATTAATCCGTTCTTTCGTGTGGTTCTTTGATCAAGTAAAAAAAAAGGGGGTATGCTTTAGGAAAAGAAAAATTCAATATAAGGGGATTTGATCAAGTAAAAAAAAAGGGGTATGCTTTAGGGAGTATTGGTTTTAAACTCAAACTTAGTAGTATAGGGGTCTATATGTTATTGTTGTAAACTATGTTTAGAGTTAAAGTGTCATATTATAAATACTAGGGGTTTAGATTGTAAAAGTTGTTTAGGGTAACCGGTGCTTTAAGCAAACGTCGTATTGTTTGTTTCACGCCGGTTCAAGAAGTACAAATAGGACCGATGTCGGTCATTTGTGGATGTTGAACAAGATTGTAAATAAAATTCAGTTTGTGTGTATATCTCTATCGATCTTGTTCTTCCAATTCGATTTGCGCTTGATATTCCATCAGGGTCATGGCGGGTTCGGGTCAGAACGGGCCGATTTAAAAAGTGAGAAATTTGGTCCGGGTTAGAATGGCTTCGGGCAAGGATGGGTTTGCGTCAGGACGGGTTCCAGTCAGAACGGGTTCGGGTCTGTTTGTTAATTGCACAAGTCATCAGGGACACAGCCCGGGTTCGATTCCCCCTCAAACCTCTTCTGTGATTCTCCACTTCATTCAAGGGTTTTTTTTCATTTTTAATATTTTTTTATTTAAGACTAAGTGACGGTTACGTACTATGTATTTTAATTTTTTCTTTTTTGACGTGAATTTTTTAATGAGTTTGCTACGATTTCGTTTTTGAATATTTTTAACGGTTTACATTATTTTAACACGTGCTATGGTTTTGTTCATTTATATAAAGTTTCAAATGTTTTAGACATTAACATTTTTTTCCTTTCCGTTTTTCTATGTAAGGTTTTGAATTTATTAACGCTTTCGGTGCAACGTGTAGTTTTGCGTAAATGTTCTATTTTTTTATATATAAAGTTCTGAAGACGTTGATTTATTTTGTTGTTTAATGAAACTTTTCGGCGTTTAACGTGTCGCAACGCGCAAGGTTTTTGGTTTATTTTATATGTTTTCGATGATGTTAATTTTTCTACGATTTAACGCGCCACGGCAGCTCAGCACTGATGGGCATAATACTAGTTGGTGTCTAAGAACATTGCACAAATCATGGTATACATATAATATTCAATAATTTGACATATTTAATTAGATTAAAGTAGAGGTGTGTTGAATAGTATCAAGCCCACATAGTTTTTGACATGTCATGCTATTTATTTATTCTTTTTTTTTTCTTAAGATGCTGCTATGAGCTGACTGCTCCACTCCACGTCTCCACCTCCTGCCTCTAGCTTTGTTCCTTTTTGGCGCCACCTCTCAAAAGGTTGCAGAAAAATGTGTCATTCCTTTTTCATGTGGGAATGTGAGGGTATATTTTTTTTAATTAACTAGAAAAATAATTATTTTAAAGATTTTAATGTATTAGTTTTTTATGAAGATTTTTTTTTCTTTAAATATGCTTTTTTAGTTATACAAGTATTATAGCAAATGGTTATTTTCTGTTAAAAACATTAAAGGAAATTAATTTGTTCCATATAAATAACATGTATACACCGATATTAATAGATGTTTATGGAGTGATGTAAAGAGCCGATACCAGGATATTATTTTCTATACGATTTTTAAAAACAAAAAAAATACATTTTAAATCACATTTGGGTACTATTATTATATATTTTTTTCTTGTATTTGTAGGCTATAACGAGCCTGCGTTTCGAGATAATTTTATACCCGTAAACAAGCCGAACCAATACCAACCAAACCTCCGCCGCGGAGCGCGGGGGAAAAACTAGTTATGTTAAAAAGTTGGTTAGTCCTTGGCAGATATTATACGTGGTGAGTATGGCTGTGGGGACCACAAAAAAGATTGAATGTTGTTTAATTATCAGATATTTTGGTGGTTGTCACCTATTTTGACCGGTTCTCACCTGGTCATTCGTCATCATTATCCTTCCTTCCTTCCTTTCTTCCTTTGTATCGAAAGAAAAAAGAGGCAACAATGAAGATTGAATATCAGATGGGTTGAAAAGTATGTGCATTTTAGTCCCGCCAATCCTGACCCATGTAAAATTTAGTTGCTGCCCATTCTGACCCGCTAAATACTCTTTTCCTTTATTCTTAGCCCATACAAACCCATTTAAAATTTACTTAAGATCCAAAATAATCCAAACATGTCAGGATAAATACCCAAAGTTAGATGCTTGGGCTAGATTTGCCGCGTCAAGTACTACTTTGGCTCAACAAGAACACCACTTAATTATGTTAAGATTAACGTAGATATTGTGTTCATGTATTAGCGTTAAGTTAGTTATATGACACTTGGTTATTTGAGAGTTACTTACCACCCGACATCTTGAAATAACATGCTAACACAATTTCTGGCTTACATACTTATTGAACCAAGTGAGTTACATGAAAACACATGTTTAACACAATTACATATACACAAATAGCATGACATGACACTTGCAAAATGATTATTAACACGATACATTAAAAATCATAAAAGACACAACCAGAAAATCCTTAAAAAATAAGTCGTACCATCCTTACTGTGCGTTTGGTATATCAGAATTCAATGAAATTGAAATCAGAATTTCATTTGTTAATGCTTTTGGTTTGCAAAATTTATTGGAATTGGAATCTAAATTCCTTTTTCGGTGTGTTTGGTTGAGACAAGAATTGTAATTGAAGTTAATTCTCTTAAATTCCTTCAAACAAAAAGCTTCAAATTCCTTCCAAATTGTAAAGAAATTCATCAAAAGGAGATCGAATCTCCGACCACTCACCTTTGTCGCATACGTACCCCCAACCCCGACCCCGCCGCCACCACCACCACGTTTATCACCCTGACCTTAGAGGCCTCGGTTATAACTATGAGAAAAGAAACATTCTAAGTCTATAAATTTAGACGTTCGACCTAAAATCCTAGACGAGCGATTAATATTTAATAAATAATTTTAAAATATATTATTTAAACCTGCTCCAATACTAAAGAAAATTAGGTCGAAGCGTAGAGAAAAATAAGAACGTTTCGGCGACGTATTCAGAAATTTATAAAAAAGCGTTATATTTAAAAACGTTATAAGAGAAAGACATAATACAAGCTAAATTAATTATAATAATATTAATAAATATATAAATTGAATTCATACTTTCCTAGAAACCATCATGTGATGAAGGTAGTAGAAATGTGCACATGACATGTAGGAAGGTAGTAGCAAGGTGCACCAACATGTGAGTAAGGTAATAGGAATGTGACCCTTGTAAAAAGGGAAGACAAATTTCCCTATAAATAGAACTTAAGCATACTCCTAAATTCTCATTCCAAAAACCTTCTCCCAATTCAAAGACAGGTTTGTCTTTATTTATATTTTCGAGTTTAAGTATATAAATTTTAGTGGGGATTAGGGTTATATCCAGGGTACGCATTGAATGACTTAACTCTGGTCTAGGCATGGTCTGATCACCTATGTCTAAAATAGATAGAGTTATCCAAAGCTGACCACGGTTATGACTAGCTAGTACCTTGATCGCTTGTCGAAAGCTAATCAAAAAACAATATTAAAATCTACTTCTTAGCTACTTAGACTGCAATATAGGAAATAGGGTTGTCGAATCCATAGGGAACTCGTGGAGAATGCTATTCAAATTAAAACTATTCAATCACTACTAAAGTTTAAAACTTTATCACAATGAACTTTGACTTTAGAAAACGATTAGAGAAAAATGACCACTCCGGGTTTCAGATTCAGCAACACAAATGCACAATTTTAGTTTCAAATCAGATAGGAGATTACATCGACAGAACTTTGTTTAACGGTTTAACCCAAACACATAATATCAAATTCAATCACAAAACCAAATTATTACTGATGCAAGAAAACCAAGAAACGATGATAGATGTGACAAATCAAACACATGTAATTGTTCATAAATCAAACACACAATTGAATTCAAAGAACTTAACGGGTTCACAAAACTCAATCCAAACTGATCATCACTAAAATCATACGAGTTCATGCATAAATCGTTCACCCGGATGGATCACGAAGAGCTTAGCCGCTCATGATTGTAACAAACATCTTAATGATTAATCTAGAACTTACAAGCATTGAAAACTAAGAACAATTGACCAGAAAACTCTTGAAATCGCCTTAGAATCGCTCTGGGACGACTGGAAAGAAGGTAATTCGTGAATGGGAGTCACAATGGGCTTATAATTGGAATTAGGTTTAATTTGCCGAAAAACCCATTCTTCGCGTGTCGCGAAGCAAACCTGGATGATTTTGCGTGTCGCGAAATCCAATTTAGTTGGGTGGGCTTTTTAAGGTCCTCGCGTGTCGCGAACTTCTACCCTCGGTCTTCGCGTGGCGCGAAGAACCTAAATTCCAAGTAATTTGATTTTTGTTGAATTTTCTTCTCCGAGGCCCGTGTATGCTGCTATCCTCTTGATTTAAACTTTGTATCTTTCACTTACTTAACACTTTAAACCTGTAACACTCACAAACACCAAATGCACATAAAACAGACTCGATATACAAAGCAAAACGTTTAAACTATACGAATTAGACTCTTATACACGAGATATATGACCCTACATCACATCCCCACACTTAACCTATTATGTCCCGAAAAAGAATAATGCAATGGAATAATAATCGAAAAACTTGCTTTTATACTTTCATTATACACAGCCCAGATTTTCATAACATGTTAATCGTAACAATCAGTATTTTGATCCAATTAAACCCAACCACCGACTCTCGAGCCCCCGATTCTGTGATCTAAAATATTATACATTACCAAGCACACAGTTTATCTATGGGTCTCACACTCAGGAAGCTACGACTCAGCCTAATTCCATCTCAAGGTCATGTTTAGGCACGTGCTGAACCATATAGATTTTTCCACCTAAATAAACACTAATTTATAAGTTTTAAAAATTATGGAATTATGGATCGATAGATGAATGATGCGAGCTTTTATTAATATTATGAATAAACCTAACCCAGTGGTATTTCAATCAAGCTAGAACTCGACGTGTGACACGTAGGCTACAGTTTTTATCAATGAAGTTCATAAGATTCGGTGTAGTGGTGTATCCCCCAAGTCGCCATCCTGGAGGGTAACACATAAACCTAACTTAGATGTCCAGATATTGATTACTTAAGTCTCGCCCATGGGTGTTTCATCCAAGTCACTATCCCAGAGGGTAACACGTAGGCGAAACTCAAGCTCTCAATTCAATTAATTCAGCTTATAAATGATGGATTATGGAATGCGGGCGCCACCAACTTTCGGATTTATTTCATAAAAAGAAAGCGGTGTGCCAAAGATTTCAAAAACTTATAAATTATTGCTTATAGAGGTACCTACCACCCTATGTTGACAGTTTCGACCTTACCGACACCCCTAAGATGAAAACCCATAAGGCATCCTGATTTAATTATTCAAATTAAGCTAGATTCACTATCAGGATATTTAAGCTCATAAGTCGGTTGGGCCGACCAAAACATTAGAAATTAGACGCATTTGATTATCATTATTATTCATTTATATCCATACGCAAAGTTCCCAATTGTACTATCATTTTCCATTTAACTTCACAAATTCTAATCCAGGGACTTTGTTTGAATTTTTTTTTTTAATTTTTATGATTTTTTCTGATTTTTATGACCCAAAATACAAAATACAATACAGGCCTGGACTAAGGTCTCCCCTCCCCACACTTAAACTCTACATTGTCCTCAATGTAGGAAGAAAAACACTAAAAATAAAAATACAAAAATAAAGAACACTTAGCTGGATTGGCGATCGTATAACATTTCATTCGCGATCGTATTCCACAGATGCAAGCGGGCTGCCTTGTACAAACACATCATCAAACTCAGAATTTCGTCACCTGAATGGATATTGAGGACGGGTAATTTGAATCTGTGTCGCGAGACTTTCATCAAACCAAGCTTTGGTCCTTCGTGCGTCGCGAGAACCCCTTCCCAACTCTTCGCGTGTCGCGAAGAATGGAAATTTCACTCGGCTATAATGGAACTTCTTCGCGTGTCGCGAAGATCTTGCCTTGGGTCTTCGCGTGGTGCGAAGGCATGTTGGTAACACAATGTTTTGACGATTTTTATACTTAGAAAAATTTTTGGTCCAAACACCCAATTTTCAACTTTTTGCTCCAATACTCCAATGATGTGCAAACATACATGGAACGTGATTTATGATAATTTTCCATGCTCGTATGGCCCCAAATCCCAGAAAAAAAACTCAAAAAGACGCAAAAACACACTGAAAATACTAAAACTAAGACTTCACAAACTCTACACACGGTATCCTACCCCCAGATAATGATGAATGGTCCCCGTTGCCTTACTACAAGCCTCATCATTCCCAGAACATCCCCACACTTGGGCTCTTTCCAAAGAAAAACACTAAAACGATATAAAAACCTAACTCACTTTCGTAGGAATCACGGATGCATTAAGCGAATGCATCAAGCCTTTTAAACCCCTCGGTAGCCCGAGTGGGCAAGTTTAGTCTTGTGAAGGCTTCTAGAGAACATACCCACAAAGTTCATTTAACTAGACATGAAAATAAACTAACTAACCTTAGGCTGCCTCCCAAGAGCGCTAAGTTTAACGTCTTCAGCTAGACGCGGTGTACTTCAACGATGTTATGTGTCTCCCTCCTGCTCGCATATCAAGCAGTTCACTAATTCCGCAATGTGATTTATATTCTTAGCTTCCAAATACAATTTCAGGCGGTGTCCATTTACTACCTGCCTCATATGATCATCGAAGTCTTCAATCTCAATGTCCCCATAATTACCTACCCGTGTAATCAAATACGGGCCCATCCACTTGCTTTTTAACTTTCCTGGAAACAACTTGAGCCTTGAATTGTATAACCAAACTTTCTGCCCCACTTCAAAAGTCATCTTCTTCAACTTTGCGTCATGCACTTTCTTCATCCTATCTTTGTAAGCAGACGCATATTCATATGCCTCATCTCGCAACTCCTCGAGCTCATTCAGTTGAAACTTTCGTTCCACACCTGCAGCGTCATAATCAAGGTTTACCTCTTTGACTGCCCATAAAGCCTTATGTGCAATTTCAACCGGTAAATGACATCCTTTTCCATACACCAATCTGTACGGTGTGGTGCCGATAGGAGTTTTAAAAGCGGTGCGGTAAGCCCACAAGGCATCATTAAGCTTTACTGACCAATCCTTTCTATCTGACCTCACTGTCTTCTGTAAAATCTCTTTGAACTGTCTGTTGGAAAATTCTACCTGACCACCGGTCTGTGGATGATATGGAGTAGCTATTCTGTGATCCACGCCATACCGTTTAAGTAGTTTCCCGAACTTAAAGTTCGTGAAATGTGAGACCCCATAACTTATGATCTCGCGAGGGATCCCAAATCGGGAAAAGATGTTGGTTTACACAAATTCGCACACCACAACATGTCGTTTGTCATGGTTGCTATAGCCTCGACCCACTTGGATACATAATCCATAGCCACTAGAATGTATAGATACCCACACGAGTTTGGAAACAGCCCCATAAAATCAATGCCCCATACATCAAAAAGGTCCACAACCAAGATTGGCTGTAGTGGCATCTCGTTTCTCTTCAAAATACTACCCATTTTCTGGCGGTCCAGACAGTTCTTAGCGAACTTGAAAGCATCCCAAAAGATAAATGGCCAGAATACGCCTACTTCTAATACCTTATGCCCTGTCTTTTGGACACTGAAATGTCCTTCACAAGCAGATGCATGTACCAGCCCTAAAACACATTGAATCTCTGGTTCTGGTATGCAGATGATTGTCCTAACCGTGACCTAAATAGTGACGGTTATCTTATGACCTTAAGATTTAGTGTCAAAATACAAGTCGGTCATGTACAAAGTCCATCCAATATGTTAGACTCAAAAACATAAGTGTCATGTTTAAAAATGTGACCCGACGAACCTTTGGTGATTTGGCTTTGAGTTTCATGATATGTATACGTGTTTAACCATGAAATGTATACAAGTTTGACATTATAAGTATAAATATCTATCCATAAGTTGTTATTCATATCTCGTGTTAGGGTTTTGATGGGTATTTCTCTTAAATCGTATTATCAAGGTAACCTTAGTTTGTCGGAATTTTTCATAATTTTAGGTTGTTCGTGAGTTGTTCTTTTGATTAACCAAACGAACTCGTTTAGTTATGAAATTTTATACCAGGATACCTAAATGTCTTAGGGTTACAGGGATATATGAATCAACAATTTATGATATGATTAAGTATTTTTTAAAATTCATTTGGACATGAGAGGTCAGCAGTGTTCATTTCTAGAGTACCTTAGGAAATTCTTTTTCGTTGACTGACTTAAGCCCATTTTCATGACCCGAGACCATACAACTCTTGTTCTATACTTAAAATGATGACTGTAGAAAGTGGAATCAACTTATTTGGACTTGTATGACCAAATTATGACCTTCAAAACTGACACGAAATTTCTGCCGAAAAAAAAAGCCATGATACCTTTTCTCGTAGGAACATTTTAGGGCATCAAAACTCAACAAAATTTTGTGAATCTACTTGGGTTAGATTACTGACTCTTTATACTTGATTTTAGACCAAAAATTGGACAAGTTTGGGTGAGTATGGACCGGTTTATGGCCTGCTAAAATTGGTTTAAAATTCTGCCAGCTCACTGTGTTGGTTCTATAACACTCCATTTCAACAACTATTCAAATTTTATACTTGTTTGACTTTTGTTTACCAAATAGTTGATTTTATGTTTAGATATAACATGTTCTAAAGTCCATAGTCTAGATTTGTCTATACCAACCACTTGATTCATGAGTTTAAAGTCCAAGTTCCAACTTATGTTCAAAATCAAGAATTTAGAGTTTCTTCATGTTAGATTTCATGTTTTTCATATAGTTTCATATTAGATCTAGCATTTTAAGTTTATATAGAATTTGTTTTTATATGTTACAAGTTAAAACTTAAAGTCTTGTTTTTAAAAGTCATATATGTATGATTTTTACATGTATGCACCAAATCACCAACTAGACATATTCTTTACCATCTTTTTATATAAAAACATATATGTACCATATTTTAGTTCTTGTTTAAGATATTTGATAGGTTCATAAAGTATGACCATGTGTTTTTAGAGGATCTCAAGATCAAAGGTCTTGGATCATGGTTTTAACTACTTTTTTAGCATAAACTCTTTGATGGTGACTTTTACATGATGTTTCTTGTATTTTCTTTAAAAGAATGAATAAAGAAAGAGTATGAAAGGGTTTTCACCTTTACCAAGCAAGGAGAAGGTATAGAAGGAAGTTCCAAGCTTAAGTTCTTGTAAAAATACCTTAAAAGCACTTAGATCTCCTTCATAGACACTTGAATTTCCATTGATTCTTGAATGAGTTTGAATGAAGAATGGATGTGTGTGTAGTATGTGTGCTGTCTAAAGGAAGAGAGAGAGAGAGAGAGATGTTGGAGAGTTTGAAATTGATCTTGAGTGACGGAATGAAAGATGGAATGGAGTTTAGATAACTTATAAGAAAATAAGGCATGGTAATGGATCATAAAGTCAAAGAATGAAGAAAATGGAGTGTGAGGGGGACCCACATGGTGTGTTTCGGCTGAAATGAGGTAAAGGGGGGTGGGTGGGGTGGTTAGGTATATTAGTGGTTTAAAAGTGTAGGTTATCCGGTCATTAACGCGTTAATCTCGATTACGGCTCGGAACGGTAATTTGAATTGGTTTAGGGTTTCTTAATTACTTTAAGGGTATTTATTTAGTCTTGATAAAGAATATATCTATTTACATGTTATTTAAGTTCTAGACATGATTAATTTCGTGTATGGACGTTTAAAGATGACGGTATACGGTATAACCTTCGAATTTTTCTGTTACGGCTCATTACGTGTTTTACATGTTTTAAATCCTTAAATTTGGTTATATAAACATATAGTTTATGTATTATGGGTTCTTTGGCATTATTATGGATATTTAGATTAATCACCAACGTTCGTATTAGTCGGGTTATACGTATACGTGAACCGGTAATTCTTAAAATTACCCAAGTATATATTTAACTAACTTATGACCTTTGCTAGACTTAATAACCTAATACATGAAATTAAGTCAAATAGGAAACATGAATAATGTAAACTGCATCTCTAATGGGCTTGAATCCTTATTGGGCCTCAAATGGGTTTGGATTTCTATTAGGCCTAATTAGGTTTAGCCCAACACCTAGGATTTTTGATTCTGAAATTTTGTAGTTGTTACACACTACCCCTTCACTTTACGGAAGCACCACCGCCACCACCACCACCTTAAAGTTCAGAGATTGGTAAAAACTTTATGGATCTTGATCTTGGAGAGCGATTGTTCATCAGTCGGAATCAGATGCCGGCCAAGATCGCTGCGTACGTTAGGAGAGTAACACAAAGCATTACACCTTACAGGTCGGAGATCAATAAAAGCTGTATGGATCTTGATCTTGGAGAGCGGTTGTTCATCAGTTGGAATCAGATGCCGGCCAAGATCGCTGCGTATGAGAGGAGAGTAAGACAAAGCAAGACAAAGAAAGGCCTCAGTCGACAACAACAACAACAAGACTGTGATGAGAGTGTTCATTGTTGGCATATTAATGAACAGTTGGTGTGCACATGCTTCAAATCAAATATCTTGGTTCTACGTGTGGCTACTAATCATCAATCATAGATTCTTCAAATATCAAGAGATTCAAATGTGATTGACTTGGAAAAAAAATTCATTGACCTAAATCGTAATCTGATTTGGGTTGATTTAGGACTGATTTAGGGGTGGCAGTGGTGTTGTGGTGTGTGGTGGTGTATGGTGGTGTGTGGGGGGGGGGGGAAGTGGGTGGGTGCAGGAGAGGTTGGGTTTTGGTTTTTTTTAGTAGTTACACATATGGTCCCTGTATTAATTTAAGAAAATGACACAATTAGTCCTTATTAGTAAAAAGACTAAAATACCATTATTTTTAATAGAAAAACTAATTGAGTTAGTGTCAGGGTTCTAATTGAGACAATTAGGTTAGCACAGGAAGCAAAAAAGTCAAATTGAAAGTAGTGGAACAAAACTGTTATTTTGACCAAATCACAGGGGCCAAAAACGAAGTTTACTTTTTGATTTATGTATCCAGAAAAATATTTTAAACCATTAGTTCACTGTCTCATCTTCTTCCTTAAACATAGACCACAGGTCGCAACCGTAACCCTATCCCATCCAAATTCTTTTCTGACTTCAAATGAAACAAGGGATGCGATGAAACGCTTACCTGGAATCATCCCTCGAAGGCAACAATCCAAGTCGTTGGTGGGTTTTCTTGCACCGATCGGAAACAGGGAGGAAAGAGAGACTTTTTGTGGTGTTTTGATCTTCTAATTTACCACGGTATTTATAGGGTGTTTTAGCTCTATCTCGGACGCGTTTACAATTGTGATTTTGCACGAGATTTGTGGGATTTACAATTGGATTGCTATCATGGTCGTGAGTTTCCTAATTGGGTTCTCAAAAGTTTGAATTCGATAACGATTTCAGCCAATTCTTCATTTCCCTTTGATCGAAATTGATTTGAAACGAGTTTGGAAGGTTTAAATTCCTGATTTACAGGGATTAATGGGGATTAACGTGTGTTTGACTTTTGAGAAGTCAAAATCGGATTCTTTGAGTTACAGGGTGCAAAAGAGAGGGGTAGGGGGTTCAAGATGAGGATCAAGATAATTATAGCAAACACATGGGGTTCAAACCCTTTTACTATTAAAATCCCTAATTAAATCAATAACTTCTAATTTCTTTAAAGAATCAAGTTAATAATTTCAAATAAATTTGCTTAACAACAAGATCTGCGCCAAGATTATTGGTAGCCCGGTATAAAATTTGTTATCATGAAATATGTGGCTAAAGGCTTAACTTGTTATCAAGTTAAAGCAGAACATCAAAAGTCTTATGGTATATTACAACCACTAGATATTTCAGAATGGAAGTGGTAACACCTTACTATAGATTTCATAACAAAGCTACAAAACACAGCTAAAGGTTATGATATCATATCGGTGATAGTTGAACGGCTAAATAAGAGTGCTCATTTCTTACCCATACGTGAAACGTACTCTTCAGAAAGGTTAGCAGAAACATTTATCAAAGAAATTGTCTCACAACATGGAATGCCGGTTTCAATTGTGTCCGATAGAGACACCCGTTTTACGTCACGTTTATGGAAAAAAGTTTCATGAAAAGATGGGGACTAAGTTATTGATTAACACGACATATCATCCTCAAACGGATGAATAGAGTGAAAGAACGATACAGACAATCGAGGATATGACACGTGCTTGTATTATCGACTTCGGTGAAAGTTGGGATAATCATATACCTTTGGTAGAATTCTCATATAAAAACAACTACCATGCAAGTATTGGTATGCCACCTTATAAAGTGTTATAGGGAGGAGATGTAGAACTCCCATATGTTGGGGAGAGATTAGACAAAAAGAATTAGGAAGTAAAGAAATTGTCCAAGCCACATGTGAGAAATTAGATCAGATTAAGGCTAGTCTAAAAGCTGCTTAGGAAAGACAAAAATCCGACATTAAATTCATTCAGTAGTAAAATAACTTACGCATTTGAATAGTAATAAATCCTTCATTATCCAATAATGCACGTGTTCTTGTAGCAACCATATAATACATGCTTGTCAATAAAACGTGAAAAGCAACATAGATATAACATCACACCAATACTTAATTTAGTCGATTATGCATTGCCCTTTTCTTTGTTTTTTTTTACATTTTATTCCTACAGCGACACAATATTGCAACTTGCTTATAGTCTGCATAGTGCATACACTGACAACAAACATGAGTATTGCAATTTAATTTATTTTAGGACGTTTCAGTATACGTGTACCAAAATGTTTCAAGATTTAAATACACAAGTAACATATATCTGTACAAAATGCTGTTAGGAGTATATATGGTGAGACTTACCTTGTCTTCATAGGATTGCAGTGATCTTTAGAACATATAAGCTTTACGTTCAGCCTTTGAGAGCCCACGAATACCATCAGCTTGAACAGTCCTGAGGACCTAGAGATATATCATAACAATTATTAACTAGTGTACCATCAGCTTGAACATATCATAGAGGCAGAAAAATGGGTAGGCGGTAGGGTTAGGTAACATGTCAAATGAGTATCTTTTGTATGAATTGGGTTAGGTTTATCCGAAAAGGTTTTTGTCCAAATTTTATTACTAATTTGCCTATATATATATATAATTACAAGATATATATTATTACAATAATAATCGTGCTTTTAAAATAAAATGACTTAGTAAATTGTATGTGTTAAAAATGCACCTTGGGAGACTTTGCACTCGTTTAAACCATTTGGCTTGTTTCCGTTTCAGTGAATTCTTATGATTTCACCCATTGACCCGTTAGAGATGATAAATAATCAGAATCAACCCATTCATAATTAAATGGATCAAAATTATCATCTCAACCGTTTATTGTTTGATTCTTGCCAGGAAAAAGGGTACCTTAAATGGTGTACCACATGCAACTTGTCGGATTCCATTATCACGCCAGTAGTTATAAAGGTCTCTCCATAAATGCTGCCATTCACGATTGGTTTCAATAAGACTATCCGTAATACCTGGGTGAGGGTGGGGGATTTTCTGTGCAGACGCCACGTAGACACCGATGCGTAATGGTGGGGTGAGGGTGGTCAATTTTGTAATAATTACATAATTATTGTTTTTTTAATTTAATTAATTTAATAAACTAATACTAAAAATATTTAATAATAAAAAACAACATAATATTAAAAAAAACACCATAAAATAAAAAAACATACAATCTAGAACAAAAAAATAAAATTTACTAAAACTACATATTATATTTTTATTCGATTTCTTTCTTCACCTTAAGCAATTTTTCGCGCTCCTCACCGACCAAATTATCGATGTTCATGAAATAAAGTTTCATATCGCTAGCATTTTGTTTTGTCTCATTTATTTTAATCTTCCTCTCGGATAACTCGTTGAACTTGCCCATCCGGTAGGATATAGCGTCTAAACTTTCGTTGTACCAATAATAACACTTAACTCATTTGAATAAAAAGTAATATTTTAAGATTGGATTAACAATATATGATATTTTAAAAGTTAGTAAGGAGGTATATTTGTAATTCACAACAATTATATGGAAACATACTTAAAGTTATATATATAAAACAAGTACCTATAAACTTACAAAAGCAACATCTATTCAATACTCAAAATTTCCATGAACATGTTTCAAAATCCATCAGCAATAATGATCATTCAATCTTCCATCATCATCATCATCATCATTATATTCCTCTTCTTCTTTTTCTTCAAGCTTATTAAGAAGAACGTTTCAAGTAAACCATACCATCTACCACCTCGTCCAACTCCTCTTCCCTTCATTGGTTGCATCATTCAAATGCTTCAAAACCGACCAACCTACATATGGATCCACAAACTCATGGACCAATACAACACCCCAATTATTTGCATTCGCCTAGGCCAATCAACCCATGTCATCATTGTCTCTTCCCCAAGCATTGCATGCGAGTTTCTAAAAACTCAAGATGAATTATTCGCTTCAAGGCCGAAAACCTTTTCAGCTTATCTAACAAGTGGTTGTCGTTCAACCAGCATGGCCCCTTTAGGAAGCCAATGGAAAATGATGAGAAGAATCCTCAATCAAAATATCCTCTCGTTGTCCGTACACAAATGGCTCCAATCCACACGAGATGATGAAGCTAATCACTTGCTTTCTTACATAAGCAATCAAATACAGAAACAAAACTCCCTAAGTGAAGGCGGACTAATAAACATTCGAATTGCAAGCCAACAATTTTGTGGAAACGTGATCAGGAAGATGATTTTTGGGACAAGATTCTTTGGGCAAGGAATGGAAGATGGAGGGCCAGGTGATGAAGAAAATGAACATGTCTCGGCTCTTTTCACCATCCTAAAGTATCTGAATGTATTTTGCATTGCTGATTATTTTCCATGGTTGAGAGGGAAGATTGATTTTGATGGCCATGAAAAGATCATCAGGGCTGCCATTGAAGGAGTTCGAAAGTACCATGACCCATTGATCGATGAACGAATTCTAACGTGGAATGATGGAACTCTAATGCAAGAGAAAGATGTACTTGATATCCTAATCAAACATGAAAAACCGAAGCTTACACCTGATGACATAAAAGCACAGATTCTTGTAAGACTCGTTATATCTTGACACTTTTCTTGTACACATACTACTTCAAATGTGTTTTTTGTTATATAATATAGGAGTAAGGACGGCTAAAGGGGGAGTGAAATAAAGTTAGGGCTTTGGCCCCTTAATGCCAAAAAAAGTTATATGTAGGTAATTTGTGCTTTGTGATTATTAAAAGTGATATAAGAATCAAAGGAATGAAATCAAATTTTTCTTTAACGAAAAGGGCCCAAAATTTTTCATCAGCTTCGACCTCAAAATGAACTTAACATGTATTTGAGTGCATGATTATTGATTTATGATCCTTTCTTTTTGTCGTGCCTATATTTTAGGAATTAATGATTGCCACGGTTGATAATCCCTCTAACGCAGTAGAATGGGTGATTGGAGAAATGATGAGTGAACCTAGCATCCTAAAAAGAGCGGTCGAGGAGCTGGACAATGTGGTAGGTTGCAACCGGCTTGTTGAAGAGTCAGACATACCCCAACTCAATTACATAAAGGCATGCATCAAGGAGTCCTTTAGGTTGCACCCTATTGCACCCTTCAATGTTCCACATGTTTCAGTAAAGAACACTGTTGTTGCTGGTTACTTCATACCTAAGGGTAGTCACGTGTTGCTTAGTAGAGTTGGGTTGGGTAGGAACCCTGATGTGTGGAAAGATCCAATGCGGTTTGATCCAGATCGACATTTAGGCGAGGAAGGAAAACAAGTGGTTCTTACTGATAATGAACTTAAGATGCTTTCGTTTAGCATCGGGAAACATGGTTGTCCTGGAGTGATTTTGGGTTCGACCATTACTACAATGTTGTTAGCAAGAATGATTCAAGGGTTCACATGGGAGTTGCCATATAATGAGCCTACGATTAAGCTTGTTGAAAATCATGAGGATCTTTTATTGGCTAAGCCACTTGTAGCCATTGCTAAGCCACGACTCCCTCGATATCTTTACCCTAAAATTTGAAGAAATAAATATGGGTTTAGCATGTTATGAAATGAGATATACTAAAACAAATTATGGTGTGTGTATTTTATTTAAATTCGTATCCTTCAAAACACTTTTGTGTGGACAATAATAATTAGTTTTATACCCGTCCGTTGGTCAGGGGTATTGTAACGTTATCAAATGAAAATTATCCAACCATATAAACAAAGTAAGGTAGCAGACAAACAAATAACTTAGTTTATAAAGTCAAGCGCAAACGAATTATAAAGAAGTTTTGTGTACATTTTTAAATAACTACATAACATATCTAACTTATAAAACAACTATCAAGCTCACTTCAACCACATGATCTTCATCCTACAATAATACAAAACAAAGAAAACAACTAAATGTTCGTAATGTTTGTAAAACTGAATTCAACACCTATAAAACGACACCGTATTTACTCCTTAATTGCTTGTGCTTCTGCATATTCCTCCTCGGCCTCGACCGGTAGCCCGATCCATGTTGTAGACCCGTGGCTTGGCCCATGGCTGACGGGTTTAGGTTCTTGTATCAAATGGATTGGGGGTATTTTTCTCTCACATGTATAACACAAATAAAAAGATTTATACCAGCTACGTCTTAGAGACAAAATAATGCAGGAGCATCGAATTATAACCGGACTCGAACCCGTACCAAACCTGCACCCGATGGTGACATGTTCGAGTTGGTTGGAAGGCATCGTTTTCTTTGGAAGAGATAGAAGATCAAGATGATATCTTCTATTATTTATTTGAATTTCAAATTCCTATTTTATCATAATTGTTTCCTACTTTATCTTTTCCTTTGTTTAGAATAAATAGGGATACAAGGTTGTCTATTTGAGTAGTTGATTGTTTATAAATATTGTTTTTCAATAAACCTTTGAGTCCTTTGAGTATTTCTTGCCATTTAATTGCTTCCGAAACTGAATCACAAAAACTCAGCATAATACAAAAAAGATTTATTGTAACCTTGAGCACATCTTGTAGAAAGGTTGATAGCACTCCTCACAGATGAAAAACTGATAGTGAATGTAACAGAACTCATAAAGCAAAACTATGAAATCCTAAAATTTGTTAATATTCTTTTTTTATTCTGTATAAAATGTTACTATTCAAAGTTGAAGCAGAGAAATTGTGAAGTAAACATAGATTAATATACCTGAAGCCTCTCGTATCATTCTTGTTGCCACGACAAAGAATCTACATAAAAGAATGCTGAATATTTACCCAATATCCCTGAAAAGATGTCAAATTTGCCCAGATAATTAATTCATCAAAGTATGATGACAGTGATCTTGATGCAAGCTAAAATTACAATAAAACCCCATGCTTCTTCTAATTTGCAGACAAGTTGCTATGAGAAGAAACAACTTAGTAGGTGAATAAAAAACATAGCTTTCAACACACAGTTGCGGGTGGTAGAGAGCTAAAAATCTGCAGACCCTAATTTTTTTTATAGCGTCATTGTCTATGAATGTAAAGAAGAAAATACTTGTAAGAAAAAAAAATGTGACTAAATATACATGTTATAATAGAAATTTTAAGGTATACTTAGTTTGGTATCCGAGGATTTGAAAGGCTCTCATTTTGTTGTTGTTGTGGCTGAAGGTGTTTGCCCAGATAATTAATTCATCTAAGGATACGTGTTTGATGACTCAACCCTATGTCAGACCGCTATGAAGTCCATAACGGTCCACCGAGCCGCAAAATGGATAGCGGATAGCGGATCGCTATCCCAGCCGCAAACGGTCCGCTATGTGTACAACACGCAAGACAACTGGCTAGTGGGTGGTAGCGGACCGCTACCACCCTGCATAACGGTCCTCTACGGGTGGCAGTTTCACCCTATAAATAGATTCATTTGGTCGTTCATTTGAAAATCACAAACCACCACCACTCCACACACTGACACACATACCAAGGAGCCCCGAACGACGGTTACGAGCGTAGCGGTTACAAGTGCGGAACATTAAATTTACGAGCAAGGAACGGAGAAACTTACGTTTTAGACGATGAACGAACTTAGAAACTACCCGAGGATAATGTAAGTACACTGGACCCGTACCCTAGACACGATTACGTGAATTACGTGTTTAAATGATATGTGTTATGTGATATGTATATGACGAGGGTGTGGGGTAATGAAAGATTAGTCTAGACACTAAACGGGAATAATGCAGTAACCACGACGTATCCAATGGGTGGTGGATACGCCGCTGGTACTTCCTATATATAAATCTCTTGATGCTTTGTGGTGAAACCATTATGAATGTTTAGGGGTATAGACTAAAAGACAGTAATGAAAATATAGTGAATGTACGGGAGAACTTCCAACCGGTATATAGTTATCTAGCAATCAGAATGTTCTGTCTAAGGTAAGAGTGATGTATAAATCTATCCTAGACCCGTCACTCTTTCCTCGGAACATCTCTGTTGGAGGTACTGCTCTGGAAGGATAATCACCCTAGTTTACAATATATGACGAGTATGAATATATGATAAATTTGAATGCATGAATACATGAATATGTAATGCATGATGAATGTGAATACGTGAATGCATGATTATACGTTTAAATATGAATGAGTATTACGGAACGAGTCTAAACCCTAAAATGGAATAATGGAGTACTCACGAAGAGTTAAAGGGGTGGTGGATACGCCACTGGTACTTTCTCTATATAAACCTTTTTAATGCATCGTGTAGAAACCTTTACGAAGTTTTAAGGTGATGACTGGTTGGGAAATAAATCAAGCATATACGTGAAATGAAAATAAATGCTTGATACATTTGGAAGGCTGTGAGTCGAAGATACTCAAGATACTCAAATGAAATGAGTTACCTGGCATGTAAGGTGGATCTCAATAATAAAGAAGAAAACTGAAAAGGAACTCCAACCCTACGGGGCTGAGGAGGAAAAGATTACAAGCCTACGGGGCTGAGGAAAAAGGAATTCTAAGCCTACGAGGCTGAGGAGGAAAAGATTCCAAGCCTACGGGGCTGAGGAAATGAATGAGTCTTCGTGATAAATGCAAGGGGTCTATACTGACGAGTATAAGGACCTTGCCAATACTCTGACCGGAGGTACGTCAGAAGATGGTCAGGAGGGGGTTAGCACACCTATAAAATATACGAATGACGTGACCGGAGGTACGTCCGGAGATGGTCATGGGGGCGCCGAGAGCCTGGGAAACTTGAACACTAATAAGAATATAAAGGGTTCATAATAAAATCAACGATGCAGTGTACTTACTTAGCGTAAGCTAATTAAAAAATGTTTTTCAAACACTGCAGGAAAGAGGCATGTGGAATGAAGCTTCATGAGAACAGAGCTATCGGAGTGGAAAAATCCCTATGTAGAATGATATAATCATATCATCTTATGTAAAACAATATTATAATAAAAAGTTACCTTAGCTATTTAATGACAATGTTTTGATAAACTGGGACCAATTTTCCGCATTATAAAACTCTGATAAAATAAGAGATAAGTAGGGTGTTTCACCTTATTAGACCTAAATAGTCATGATAGTTGTTAATTAACCTTGTTGGGCTTTAAGAGATCATATTAGGTCTTAAATGGTTAGTGTCGGTTGTAGTGAATCATATTAAATTATAATGGGTAATAATAGACAATACATGTCTAAATGGACTATGCAGATTCTAAATAGTCATGATAGCTCTTAATGGACTATGATGGGCTTTATCTCTCATATTAGGTCTTAGTAGGTTAGATCGTGATGTAGTGAGTCACATAAGAAAATAATGGGCAACAGTAGAAGACACATGTATGAATGGACCCTATTAGACCTAAATAGTCATGATAGTTTAGATATGATTTGGTCAAATAATCTAATGGGCGAACCCGTCACCCAATCTATCCCTGATTAGGTTTTGGAGCTTCTGACCATCAATGTTAACCTTATATTCAAACCCGGAAATGGTATTCTCCGGTTAAGGACTTTTCACCGGTAACGTCCACCAAGATTTGTTGTTATGATGGAAAGTCGAGATCACTTTCCCCCACAGGCTTTGGTTTTCATTTTTAAACCGCCACACCCATTTTGAAAGTAGTGCATTGTTGATATTTTTTAGCAGACAAATGCCCAAACCACCATTTTCTTTAGGTTAGGTCACCCTATCAATGAACTTTTTTCTTATCTTCACAACCGCCAAATAAAAACTTCTTTCTAATAGCTTTCTGCCCATCAATCACTTAGCAAGGAGCCTTGTAGAGTTAGAAATAATAATTTGGTAGATTTCGAAGACGGACAATGTAAGCCTACCATCGATAGAGGGTTGTGGCTTTCCGAGAACCGAGATTATTATTACTATTATAATATTTTTGTGCAGAAAATATTTCCGTATGGACCAAGAAAGGATTTCAAAGTAATTAAATCTTGCATTTCACCTTCATTATTTATTTATTTTTATCTAATCTTTTGTTTCAAATATTTGATATAAACATAGTCATGAGTGTTCTAAAGTGTACTCCACTAGCTAAAACAACGTGTCACATAAAATCACATGAGCTAATTTCAACACATTATAGCGTGTTAGGATAGGATCTTAACCATTAATAGGATCGTACCCAAAATAAAAAAAAATTGAGATGCGCTCAATTTAGGAAACTCAAGGCAACAATTTTTTTTTAAATAATACTATACTATTTTCTTTCATTAGGTGGATAGCCAACTATTATGAATAAGTTTATTATGGTGAGTTTCTAAATTTCTAACCCTAGGTACTATTCACTTCTCACCGGTCGTAGTGGTTTCATTGAACAGTGAATCACGCTCTGTCACGTCACTGCAACATCAACACAGAGACAATCACTTGACAGGATCACTAAGCTACGTAATGGTTTCACCTCAACATTAATGAGTGAATTTTTTTTATTTCATTTTGCTAATCTTTATAAACAATTGATATTTTTTTTAAAACAATTACTTATCATTGGAAGTGTCGATCTAAACACGTTAAAAAACCACATACGTGACGAAAAATATTTGTTTTTAAAACAACTGCGTTTTTGTTAAAATTTATAGCAAGATGTTCAGAAAAATAAAATAAACAAAACGTGTATTTCATTTTTTGTAATAATTACCGAGTATAAGTTATTTGAGTAAAACAAATTATTCTAAACTAAATACTTAAGTAAAAAAAAAGAAATTATGAGTTGAAGTAATGTTTATTCGGTACGTGTTGGTTTTGTTTGTTTTGCCGTGAATCACCTCACACTTCCCCACGCCCCTTTCACGTCATGGGGCGGTGTTCCGCGCCCCTTCACGTCGAAGGATCACGCCAACTTTCACCATCCCATTACGGATGGCCTTACCATTGTCACCATTACGATTGTATTCATTTTACGCCTTTATCAATTTGATAAAATTAATCGTCTACCCTACTCATACTTCTAAATTACATAAAATAATACACTCAATGTCTGGGATTGAACCTTGAACCTAGGACCTTCCATCTATGAGTCAATAGCCTATACGAAGTGTAGTTAATTCTTTACTCGTTCATCAATGTTTGGGCCCACATCCCCGGTTCAATAAGCCTCTAGACGGACAAAAACTTTGAATATGCGTATTAAGAGGTGGTATAGAATCTAGGATTTAGAGTTGAAGAAGCAACCGTGTCATTATATATGGTGGCGACTGGCGGCGAAAATATAAGAAACGCAGTAGCACATAAATACATGTATTTATTAAAGTTGGCAATAAAGTAACAAGATAACAAGAAATTAGGTATTACTTTAATAAGAACAGTAACTATATATACCTTACATAAAGATACGTATATATGTCGTTGTATATGGACACAAGTGAGCCAGTTCATACCACTCATGGGAACTCAAGCTCATCTCGTGTACACACCTCTCTTCGGGTCCACATTTAACCCACTCCGGAAAAACAAGTTGCCCATAATTGTAAAACCACCACCACACACCACACGCCGCGGGGTGTTACATTACCACATTTCGGCAACGGCCCCTAAACGAGAGAAAGACGCAAAAAACCGGGTTGTTATTACTGGTATGGGAGTTGTCTCGGTGTTTGGAAATGATGTTGACACTTACTATGAAAGACTCTTAGCAATAGATCCATTCGATGTTTCAGAGTTTCCAACGCGATTTGCTGGTCTGATCCGTGGGTTCTAGTCAGAAGGATATATTAAAGGCAAACATGACCGAAGATTGGATGATTGTCAACGCTATTGCATTGTTGCAGGGAAAAAAGCACTTGAACATGCTGCTCTTGGTGGTGATGAACTATCCAAGGTATATGTCATACATTCCTTGTTTCATGTGTCAAGAAATTTGTGTAAGATTTGTTTATGATTGTATGCAGATTGATAAAGCACGTGCCGGTGTGCTTGTGGGAACAGGATTAGGAGGATCAACGTTTTTTTTCTGATAGTGTGGTGACTCTATTGGAAAGAGGTTATAAAAAGATCTCACCATTTTTCACACAATATGTTCTACCAAGTATGGGCCCTGCCTTTCTTGCTATAGATCTTGGGTTTATGGGACCAACTTACTCCATTGCGACTGCTTGTGCGACATCCAATTATTGCTTCTGTGCTGCGGCAAGTCACATACGCGAAGGGGTGGCTGATTTGATGATTGTTGGAGGTGTAGAAGCTTGTATTAGCCCGGTTACATTGGGAGGTTTTGTTGCTACTAACGCATTGTCTGAAAGAAACGATGATCCCCACACTGCTTCCAGACCATGGGACAAAGGTAGAGATGGCTTCGTCATGGGCGAAGGGGCTGGCGTTTTGGTAACTTCCCCACTCATGCATGTAGATAGGACATTAATGTAGAACATATACTAATCCAGAATTTTTATCTTTTATAAGGGACTTAGGAAAATGGTTTTGATTTCTGCGTGAAATTTGATTCTAAATTCTAAAAATATTTTTGGTTTCTGCATTTAGGCCAATACGTGACGGTTTGTCTCAGGAAAATGTGAATCCAAATAAAGGTAAACGTCACGTGTAGGCCAATACCACTACTAGAAAACATATATATTTGCTACAAAAGTTTTCGACAAGTTAACAACAAAAGAATAGCGACAACTTTCCGACAAAACAAAAACAAAAAAGTAATCTTAAGATTTTCTACAATTTTTCGACAATTTTATTAAATAAGTTAACTTATTTATTTAATATAATCGTCGGAATATTGTCGGAAATTACCGACGAAAGGATTTTGTCGCTAATTCATCGGAAAATTAATCGGGACTTTGTCGGAAATAACATTTCCTACGGGGTTTTTTTCGACAAACACTTATGTCGGAAACTTGTCGCTAACGGCCAATTCCGACAAATTTCCCACGAAATCTGCCGTCGCAAATTTTTCAGTTTTTTAGTAGTGTACGTGACGGTTTGTCTCAGGCAAATGGGAATCCCAATAAAGGTAAACGGTCACGTGTAGGCCAATACGTGACGGTTGCATCCGTTATATATAGACTTCACTACGCAGAGAGCCAGCATAACTCTCGTATGAACCGCCGGAGAAGAACACCATCGCCAGAGAAGAAGACCAGCACCATACCCACACTTTCCAACTATTAACATTCTCGAACAAATCTCACCGGAGCCACCTCTTAGCGGTGCAAATCACACCGGTATGTCTTCTTCTAATCCGTACTTGAAATTCATACATTTACAATTATTTATCTACGCTTATTTATCAACGTTTTTCTTCCGTTTACATTCACGGTTACATTGGGAGGTTTTGTTGCTACTAACGCATTGTCTGAAAGAAACTCTAGAACCTGAAGTAATATCTTCATTCCTATTATTTCTCCTTACTTCTCCTCTCATTTGCATGTTTTATCCAAACTCTAGAACCTTGAACCTGAAGTTGAATTCGACACGGTTGCAAATCATAAGCAACAACATGAAATAAACGTTGGTGAGTTTGTTTTCATTTCGAAATCTATCTTTGATTGTCATGATTTGTTAAGTTCGCTTATTTAAGGTACATTTTTTTTTCGTATGCAGCGATTTCAAATTCATTTGGTTTTGGTGGACACAACTCCGTTGTAGCATTCTCTGCATTCAAACCTTGATGAATGAGAAACTTTAATTAGGTTTTCTAGTCAACTGTATCGTAAGCGTTTACGTGTGTGTGTTTTATAACATGACCTAATAAAGAAAGAAAATCTGCTTGTTTCCTTATTTCTCATGTCAGAGCCATACCACGCTAGCCTGGCATGGAAGTTTAGTACATAACTACATATTATTATTCAATCGAATACTCTTGTACTAAAAGGGAAAAAAACCTAAGAAGATTATTATATATATTTACTGGAAGAATTTAGAGCAGAAAATACATGTTATGTTTGTTAAACAAGAATTGTTAGTACTACTACAATTATGTTAAGATTAACGTAGATATTGTGTTCATGTATTAGCGTTAAGTTAGTTATATGACACTTGGTTATTTGAGAGTTACTTACCACCCGACATCTTGAAATAACATGCTAACACAATTTCTGTCTTACATACTTATTGAACCAAGTTAGTTACATGAAAACACATGTTTAACACAATTACATATACACAAATAGCATGACATGATACTTGCAACATGATTATTGACACGAAAAAATAAAAATCATGAAAGACACAACCAGAAAATCCTTAAAAACTAATTCGTACCATCCTTAGGGTGCGTTTGGTATGCCGGAATCCAATAGAATTGGAATCAGAATTCCATTTGTCAATACGTTTGGTTTGCAAAATTTGTTGGAATTGAAATCTAAATTTTTTTTTCAATGTGTTTGGTTGAGACAATAATTGTAATTGAAATTAATTCTCTTAAATTCCTTCAAACAAAAAGTTTCAAATTCCTTCCAAATTGTGAAGAAAATCAACAAAAGGAAATGGAATCTCCGACCACTAACCATTGTCGCATCCGTACCCCCGACCCCGACCCCGCCGCCACCACCACGACTGCCCCCCACTGCCGCCTACCACCCCCGGCAACTACGCCAACCATCGCCTCTGTTGACCACCGCCTCTGTTGACCACCGCCTCCGTCGACCCCCACCTCCGCCGGTCACCGCCCTCCACCCCAAATGCCACCGCCGACCCCCGCCACCACACTCGACCCGACCACCGCCATCCCCCGCTAAACGCCGCCTTCCACCGCGCCACCTCCCGTCCCCAACCACCATCGTCGACCAAGGAATTTAATGTTCATGGAATTTGGGAATCACATGAACCAAAAGAGGAAGTCAATGCAAAGAAAAACACCGTCGCTATTCCTTATCTCTATCAAGCCATGCCTGAAGAAATTGCTCTTCATACGCAAGCCAAAGAAATCTGGGAAGATTTAAAGGCTCGATTTGTAGGCACTCACAAGTCAAAGAGGCCAAATTACAAACATTAGAATCAGAATTTGAAGCCTTGAAAATGAAAGACTTTGATTCCCTTGATGACTTCATGGGAAAAGTTAGTAAACTTGTCTCTCAAGCCAACAATCTTGGATCCACTATTGATAACTAAACGGACATACTGGTTTGCAAATAGGTTACCCGTCTGCTTTTGCACCTATAAATAGGGATTTAATCCCTCATTTATATATAGAATGAATTGTTAATATATATTACCGACACTCTGTGCACATTTGTTTCCCTTGCAAAGTGTGAGTATCAAGAATTCATAAATTAGAGTGAGAAAAGCATGAGTTTGATCCCCTCTATACCAACATGTATCAACCTATAAACCCTTATGAGCTTCTCTTTCACACTTCACCCGATTATACACTCCTGCGCACATTTGGGTGTCTTTGCGCACATTTGGGAGTAGAAAGAGACTTGTACTCTCTAAGACCAGTGCGATGTAATAGCTTAGGAAGGTACCACTGTTGAGAAAGATGTAGCAAGTCATCGGTTAAAGTAGCATGTATACCCAAAAAATAGCTTAGTTTACCAAGATTTTTCAGTGAAAACTGAGAGCGAAAATCTCTAATCAAGCCGGTCACAAAGTCCGAGAAACTCCCCGTAATAATAATATCATCAACATAAATAAACACATAACAGTAACAGAATCTCGGTAGTAGACAAATAGTGATGTATCCGAGACACACCGAGTGAAACCAAATGTAGTAAGAGATGTAGAGAGTTTAGAAAACCAAGCGCGTGGTGCTTGCTTCAGACCATACAAGGCCTTTTGAAGCAAGCAAACATGGTGGGTTCAACAAAGCCCGAGGGTTGTGTCATGTACACAGTCTCAGCCAAGTCTCCAAGTAAGAAAGCGTTGTTGACATCTACCTGTCGAATATCCCATCCCCGAGAGAAAGCCACCGACTAAACAAGACTAATGGTGGTGGGTTTAACTACAGGGCTAAAAGTCACAGTGTAGTCGGTACCTACAGTCTGATGAAAGCCTTTAGCAACCAGGCGAGCTTTGTATCTACTAATGGTGCCATCATGATGTCTCTTTATCCTGTATACCCATTTGCAACCAACGACGTTGGCATGAGTGGGAGCAGGAACCAAAAACCAGGTTCGGTTAGAGTAAAGAGCAGCAATTTCAATGCGCATTGCATCCCACCATATTGGCCACTTTTGGGCCTGAAGAAATGTGGTGGGTTCAAAGGTGGTGTTAGTACTAGTATGTAAAAGAATATGATTAAGAAACTATTTAAGTTAACGAGTGTTATCACGGGAACGAGTAACCAAAGGGTGAGACGAACAAGGAGGGGGAGGTGGAGGATGAGGTGGTGGGGGAGGGCTGGTTGTGATGAATGGGGAGGGGGTGTAGGTGATGTTGGTGTGGGGGATGGTGGAGTGGGTGAATTTTCAAGGTTAGGAACAGGAAATGATGGGATAATCGAGGGTGAAGGTAAAGAGGTGGATGATTCAGATACAGTCTGTGATGGAATCGAGAATGTGGTCTCATGGAAGATAACATGACGAGATGTGTAGGTGCGGCTAGTCTGAGGGTCGTAGCATAAGTACCCTCGATGGTTGGGAGCATAGCCAAGGAATATGCATGGAATTGATTTTGGCGATAGTTTATCAGGGCGAATGTCACCAAGAAAGGGGTAACAAAGACACCCAAATGTGCACAGGAGTGTATAATCGGGTGGAGTGTGAAAGAGAATCTCGTAAGGGGATGCATGATCTAGGGAGGTGGATGGCAGACGATTGATGAGGAAGGCGGCTATGGCATAGGCATCGTACCAATAATTTTGAGGTAATTTAGCATGGAATAGTAAGGCTCGTGCAATATCTGATAAATGATGATTCTTTCGTTCAGCTACCCCATTTTGTTGGGGTGTGTATGGGCATGATATACGATATGAGATTCCAGACTTAGCAAGAAAATGACCCATTGAGCCGCGAGGGAGCTCGGAAGCACCATCGCATTGTAAGTGTTTAATGGTGCATGAAAACAAGTTCTCAACAAGTGGTTTAAATCTACGGAATGAGTCAATAGCTTGTGAGCGATGGAATAAGGGATATATCCATGTGAAGCTACTATAATCATCAATAAATGTGATGTAGTAGCGGTATCCGGATCAAGGGGTAGTGGGAAACGGTCCCCAAATATTGCAGTGAATAATGTTTAGAGGTAAAGTACTTCGAGTCAAAGATGATAAAAAAGTAGTCTAGTAGATTTTGAAGTACTGCAAGCATTACAATTATTAGGCACTGTTTTATTCGAATTATTAAGGAATGAAAAAGCAACGTTTTAACACGGAGTCAGAAGGATGACCAAGCCGAGTGTGTAACAGCTCTTGAGATATGGCGGAAAAAGCAGTGAGCGAGTAGAGTTGATGAAGTTTAGGACGCATGTGGTGGATAGTCTGGCCCGTCAAAGTCTGAATAGATAAACCAAGATATGAATAAATAATAGCAATTGGGTTATCCATAACAAGTTTCGTGATAGACAAAAGATTTTTTGTTAGACGAGGGACAATAAGAACATGTTTTAGTGTTAAAGTGTGATTGGATAATGTAAGTGAAGCTTGACCAATATGAGAGATACAAAGTGCCATACAATTGCCAACAATTACTTGCTCCGAACCTGATTAAGGTATTGCATTATAAACCATAGATAGATTTGATGCCACATGCGTTGTTCAACCATTTCACATATATTAGATAAATCAGCGGTAAGCCGAAAGTGAGAGGCATCAGATTGCTGTGAGGCCCAATTAGTGAAATGAGTTGGCCTAAAATTATTTTGAGTGGTGTTGTTGAGATCAACATGGGCTTGTGGTGTTTTATTTGTATTAAAATCAAGGGGCTCAAAAGGATTATAATTAGTTTGGGCCAGTCAATTATTAAATCCAAGGGGTATAGGAGGACCTAAACTTGAACCTGTTCCTGTAAACATTTCAAATCCAAAATTAGGGCTTCTATGTTCTTCCTTGTTCGAAGGGGCCGACCAGGGACTCTTCCGTGCGACGTTTGCGGCCACTGGTTGGATTCGTTATGGGATCGAAAATACCCGAGACCGGCATGACCCGTACACCTGACCCGGTACCCGTGAACGAACCGGATTAATCCAACATCAGCAACCAACAAACTATCAATATCAGTCACCGACTTGTAACTTACTCTTGGCGCCACCTACTTGCAGCCCAATGGTAGGCAATTAGCCAACATGTAGCACGCCTTTTGCTCTTAATTGTTGGCTTCTATATTTAAGGTGTCGGGGGTACTTCAGAATTTGATCTTAGTTCTCAGTTTTAGCATGATATGTGTTTGACCCGTTGGCCCTTGAAATTTATAACTTATTCATGACACTAACTATTGTTATCATTGACTTGGCCCTTGAAATTTATTCACCTTATTTGTTTTGCTTGAATATCCATCTATAGATTCTCCGTAAGTTTAATTGGAACTTCCATAGGCTTGAGGTGAGCAATACTTTTTTGTCTTTCTAATTTCTATCGCTTTATTAGGCATTGGCAGCATTTTGGCTTTTTATAACAAGATAGAAAATTGTTGTTTGAAAACCGTTTACGTTACAACTTTATGTAAAGGCTAGTATTTGTAAACTTTAAGCTTGTTTTTGACGTGTATTTAAGCTTTACGACAGGTCGATCTTAACCAACCTGACCCATATTAAAAGTTACCCATTTTGACCAACATATTAGTTTAAATAATCTTTCTACAATCATTAATACGCGCTATGAAATATTTTGTAGGGATTCCCTAATAGGAGCATCATGCAGTTATAACCTGGCTACCATTTTTAGGTCTTGAGTGGAGGATTCAAGGGGTCTGAGCTCTAAACCACAAGTTTAATAGAAATTGTATGTGTTGAAATAGACAAGTTGTTGAAAGCTTTTGATGATGGTATGTATAAAGATGAAAAATGCCAGCTTGCCAACTGATATTCCAGATAATTAGAAAGAATTTGAAGGTATTAATTATGAAGAAATTATCTTGCAACAGGTAATGTTTTATTAATTTATTTTTTCAAGTTTAAGCAAATATGGTTAGATTAACATATGGTTAAATTAATATAGGTAGCTTTTGAATATGGAGCACCTTGCATACGTGAGACTAGCGCGTTCGCCTCACGCTTTGGTTTTCGTGGCTCTAAACGCCAAGATAACAAGGAAGATAAGTACAAGTTAATATCATGATCAGTGATAACAAGCAAGGAAATCCAAAATATAGGGATGCAATTATGAAGGAAATCCAAAGGATAGGAATGCAATTATGACTAGAAATGACATGACCCAAAACCACCACTTCTTGAACCATGAAGTGGCTTTTCTCCAAACTGAGTACCAGATTAGTTTTAACACATCTTTTTAATACCTTAGTTAATTGATTCAAACATGTTTCAAAATTGGTGCCAAATATTGAAAAATCATCCATGAAGAACTCCATCGACTCCCTGATCATATGTGAAAAGATACTCATCATGCATCGTTGGAAGGTGGCCGGGGCGTTGCACAAATCGAATGGCATTCGCCTAAATGTGAAGGTGCCATACGGACGAGTGAACGTGGTCTTTTGTTGGTTCTCTAGACGTATTGCAATTTGATTATATCCCGAGTACCCATATAAGAAACAATAAAATTTCTGACCTGCAAGTTTCTCGATGATTTGATCAATAAAAGGAAGAGGGAAGTGGTCTTTTGATGTTGCAGCATTTAACTTCCTGTAATCTATGCAGATTCACCACCCGGTTACCGACCGAGTGGCAATCTCCTCACCACTCTCTCCCTTTATCACCTGGATACCAGCCTTCTTAGGCACTGTTTGAGTTGGGCTCACCCAACTGCTGTCAGAGATGGGGTAGATGATACCCGCATCCAACCACTTTAGCACTTCCTTCTTCACCACTTCACGCATGTTAGGATTCAACCTTCGTTGAGCTTCCCGAGCAGGTTTTGCTCCTTCTTCTATGACGATTTTATGCATGACTATTGCTAGGCTGATCCCTTTTAAATCTGCTACAGTCCATCCAATTGCTGCCCTATGGGCAACCAATACTTTCATCAATGCATGTTCCTGTTCTTCAGTTAAACCTGCAGCAATGATAACAGGAAGAGTGTTATTATCACCTACATATGCATATTTTAAGTGTTTAGGCAATTCTTTCAGATCCAACTGAGGTGGTGATTCCAATGATGGCTTTAGCTGAGTATCAATATGCTATGGCAAACTCTCCACCTGGAGTGACCAATTTGGCACTCTTTCTATCAGAGCATACACTTCCACTTGTGCCTCTACTTCCTTCATCTCATGTTCATATGCTGCCTATTTCCTGTCACACACAACACATAGCTCCAGGGTTTCACCCTCATTTTCATGAGGATTACACCCCTCAACAACGTCTGCCATAAAACATTCTCTATTGATTTGAATAGCAACAGAACTACAATATATTTAACTTTAACCGTCGGTTGACAAATGCCATGTCCACTGTACCTGTTACGCAATTGATTACGCATTGAGCGTTCTCAAGAATGGTCTTCCCAATATCACATTAGGATGCCTGTCACTAGTAGGAGCTGCATAATCAAGCACTAAGAAATCGACAGGATAATAAAAATATTCCACCTTCACAATTACATCGGTCAATATCCCCCTGGGTAATTTCAGAGTGAGATCTGCCAACACCATGGTGGTATCGGCCTTTTTGTAGAGGACCAAAATCGTACTTGTCATATAAAGTCCCAAGAAGGATACTGACACTGGCTCCAAGATCTAGAAGAACCCTGTTGATTTTTAATTCACCAATTTGCATAGAAATTAAGGGTGCCCCTGTATCTTGGAGCTTAGGTGGCAATGCACCCAACAAAACAGCATTGACATTGTCGGTCTGGTCAAGCTTTTTGGGCATTTTAAGGTGCCGTTTCTGGGTGCATAATTCCTTCAAGTACTTAGCAGACGCAGGTACTTGCCTAATTGTATCTAAAAGAGGGAGATTAATTTTTACTTGTTTGAACATGTCCCACAACTCATCCTGTTGTGGGACCCTTTTTGCCACATTCTTTTTAGATGGTTCAAATAACGCCGCATGATAAGGGATGGTATTATTCTCCACCCCTACACCTTGAGTGACAGCTGTGTTCGGTTTAGATTTAGTTGTTTCAGAAAAGGTTACTTCTTTAGCCCGTTTTTTACAAACCATTTCTGAATCGCTGTCACTCTCACCATCCTCTCCCAGGTCAACTACCACTCCCTCAACATCCGGCGATGCTGGGGAGACCTTATTATCATAAATTTTACCGCTTCTAAGGGTACTTACCTTAGAGACATGAGCATTCCTCGAACCTGAAGAGCTGGCACCTTGGTGTTGTGGATTCAGCTTAGTATCACTTCGGAGTTGCCCCGGTGCTCGTCCTGCCACCTCTGCTATCTTCTCTGCCAGCTGCCCTAACTGACGTTCAAACGATTCATTGGTTAGTTTGGATCTCCTTATCCTGCTAAATTCTTTTCAAGGATTCTAATATAGATGTGAGCTGCGGGTCACCACCAATAGCCAGTTTGTTCTGTTGGTTTCCTGTTGCTGATACTGCAGGGGTTGATTCTGTTGGTAGTTTCTCGACTGATAACCCCCTTGATTGCTTTGGTTCCTTTGGTACCCTTGATACCCGCCTTGATTATAGCCTTGTTGGCGGTTCTGGTACTGCTGTTGATTTCCACCCTACACATCAACACCCTGAAAGTTAGGATCTAGTTGATTAGATGCATTACCATACCTAAGATTTGGATGATTTCGGAGTCCCAGATGGCAGTGTGTTTCATTCATGTCCTGCTTCCTATCTCCCCCGATGTGGTTCATTTCCTCTACCTTGCCATACTCTCTTGGACAACTTGCTAAAGTATGGCCAAATCAGCACATCCATCACACACCGGGTATCCCTATGACACATTAGACACCTCTCTTCCACTCAGTCTGCCAAGCCTTGCCATTTGCAGTTCCATGGCATCTAGACGCTTTTGAGTCTCATAGTCCACTGCCTTAGCAGATGCTCCATTCTTTACTCTCCTACATGCATGTGCTTGCCTTTTTGATGTCACCGCCATCCTTTCCAAAATATCCTAGTCATCGTCCACATGATTTGAAAAGAAAGGCCCGTTACTGGTTGAGTTGACATCTCTCACATCTTCAGGTAACAACCCATCATAAAAAGCTTGAATCAGCTCCTACTTTTCTATCCCATGATGTGGACAGTTTCTTAGCAACTCTTTGAATCTTTTAAATGCCTCATAGAAAGGCTCCCATGATTGTTTCTTGAAATCCCAAATTGCAGCTCGTGCCTCATTGGTTTTGTGAGGTGGAAAGTATTCATCGAGGAACTGTTGTTGCATCTGTTCCCTGGTGGCAATACTAGCCGATGGCAAAGATAAGGACCATTGCTTCGCCCTGTCCTTAAGTGAAAACTGGAAGAGTACCAGTTTCACCTCATCGGTTGTGAACCCTTGACCACCAATGGTCCCACAAGTAGCCTCATATTCTAAAAGATGAGTGTAAGGCTCTTTAGTAGCTCTCCCAAATAAGTGTGGGAAGATCCTGAGGTATCCGGGTCGGATCTCGAATGCGTTCCCCCTACGAACTGGTGGTATAACGGGGGAAGCATTAAAAGCTAGCACGGGGCGGAAGTGACTGTCTACCCCTTGATCGTGACTGGCTAGGTGCATGTTCCTAGGCTGCTCCTCTCTATAGTTCTGACGATTCTAAGGAGGTTGCCTATACCTGTTTTCTCTTTCAAGGTTCCCCACATTACCCTGACGGTTGTTCCTAGGTTGAAACATGAACTCTGCTCTTGGCGGTGGTTGAACCCAACCGTCTACTACATCATGCCCTTGATTTCTGGGAGGGAATGCCTCCTGATGGTTCATGTCATACCATTCATCTTCTTCATTCCAGTTCTCGTGTTGAGAACCATGTTGTGGCCTGTGACTTCGTCCCGGTGACAACTGCTCATCATCTCCAAAGTCAGAGTAGCTTGGGTAACTTTCATAAAGTTGATAGGGTTGGTTACGGAATAGGGGTTGTGGTAAAGGTTGTTGGAATCAGGGTGGTAGTGGTTAATTTTGTGGAAGAGGAGGAGGTTGGTTTTGTAGATGGTTTTGGGGTGGTTGTTGTGGTCTAGGAGCTTGATTCTGTGGTTGTTAGTTTTGTTGATGGTTTAGGAATAGTAGATCTGGTAGTGGTGGAACAGGTGGGATAGGTACCCCACCTTGGTTTGGATCTGGGTTTTCTGGTTGATTTTGTAACATCCTCACATATGGACTGTGAAGCTTCTCTAGGATTGTTTGGACTGTTCCTTCGAGTTTTCTGTTGGCTTTTGCTGTTTTCTCTATCTTTGGATCAAATAATAATGGAGAATTTCTCCCTGAGTACCTAGTATGCATAAAACTGTCCCTTCACACGTAAGCACACAATTAGTAGCACTGAACAAAACAAATCACAAATAGCACTTTGCACACAAATTCCACGGCAACGGTGCCATTTTGATCGCGTGTCGAAGGCTAATAAAAAACAATATTAAAATCTACTTTTTAGCTACTTAGACTGCAATATAGGAAATATGGTTATCGAATCCACAGGGAACTCGTAGATAATGCTATTCAAATTAAAACTATTCAATGACTACTAAAGTTTAAAACTTTATCACAACGAACTTTGACTTTAGAAAACGATTAGAGAAAAACGACCACTTTGGGTTTCAGATTCAGCAACACAAATGCACAATTTTAGTTTCAAATCAGATAGGATATTACATCGACATAACCTTGTTTAACTGTTTAACCGCCATTTTGATCGCGTGTCGAAGGCTAATAAAAAACAATATTAAAATCTACTTCTTAGCTACTTAGACTACAGTATAGGAAATAGGGTTGTCGAATCCACAGGAAACTCGTGGAGAATGCTATTCAAATTAAAACTACACAATGACTACTAAAGTTTAAAACTTTATCACAACGAAATTTGACTTTAGAAAACGATTAGAGAAAAACGACCACTCCGGGTTTCAGATTCAGCAACATAAACGCACAATTTTAGTTTCAAATCAGATAGGAGATTACATCGACATAACCTTGTTTAACTGTTTAATCCAATCACACAATATCAAATTCAATCACAAAACCAAATTATTCCCGATGCAAGAAAAACCAAGAAACGATGACAGATGTGACAAATCAAACACATGCAATTGTTCGTAAATCAAATACACAATTGAATTCAAAGAACTTAATGGGTTCACAAAACTCAATCCGAACTGATCATAAATAAAATCATACGAGTACATGCATAAATCGTTCACCCGGAGGGATCACGAAAAGCATAGCCGCTCATGATTGTAACAAACATCTTAATGATTAATCTAGAACTTACAAACATTGAAAACTAAGAACAATTGACCAGACAACTCTTGATATCGACTTAGAATCGCTCTGGGATGGCTGGAAAGAAGGTAATTCGAGAATGGGAGTCACAATGCTTTTATAATTTGAATTAGGTTTAATTTGCCGAAAAACCCATTCTTCGCGTGTCGCGAAGCAAACCTGTATGATCTTCTCGTGTCGCGAAATCCAATTTAGTCGGGTGGGATTTTTAAGGTCCTCGCGTGTCGCGAACTTCTTCCCCTGGGTCTTCGCGTGGCGCGAAGAATCTAAATTCCAAGAAATTTGACTTTTGTTGAATTTTCTTCTTCAGGGCCCGTGTATGCTGCTATCCTCTTGATTTAAACTTTGTATCTTTCGCTCACTTAGCACTTTAAGCCGGTAACACTCACAAACACCAAATGCACTTAAATCATACTCGATATACAAAGCTAGACGCTTAAACTATACGAATTAGACTCTTATACACGAGATATTTGACCCTACATCAAACCTCATCATTCGTTAGGCCTTCGGCTAAGATTTATTACGGTTCTGAACAGGGATAAAGTTCGGACCAGTCATAATAAGGCCAAAACTAAGCATAAGAAATATGACGGGTTTGATTATGGTTCCAAATTAAGTCAAGGATGAAACCACCAGGGTTAGAAACATCAAAACTCGAAGGACAAGGAAGAAAATGAAAGAAAATGAAAGTTTAAGGGGTGGCGAACCGCTTCCCTTAGGCTAACGGTCCGCTACGGACAACAAGGATTTACCCCGTCAGATTTATGGCGGCCCACTAAAAGGTCATTAACGGATCGTTAAGGACGGACACAGCTAGTGGACCGCTTAGGTCCTAGCTAACGGTCTACTACATTCTTCCTTAGGTAGCTTCTACACATGACACGGGTCATCACCACGTGTAGGGCATGCGTCACCCAAACTGACGCGTGGACCATGGCGGACTGCCAAGGGTTTCCCACACGGTCCGCTACGGTCGCGTGACTTGTAAGCAAACCAGAGGTAACACGTGTCAATCATGCGAAAGTCTTGGCCGGTAGCGGACCGCCAGAGCGCTGGCTAGAGGTCCACTACGGGGGCTGTTATCAGCCTATAAATAGATGGGCAATTCATTTTCATTTTCCACACCAAACTCATTAAACATTCAAGTTTCTTCTAAGTTCTCTGATCCCGAGCATCCCTCTACTGGCCCGACTCCCGAGCCGCTCTCCCGAGGTCGACTGGCTTTCGTCTATCAATGGGACTCGAGCGTTTAGAGCTGAAGAAACCCGAGGAACGCATAGAAATGAAAGTTAAGGTGCTAGAGCCCTAAGAGTCAACTCTAAGAGCTACGTAGCACTAAGATTACTATCTTTCCACTTCAAAACAAAGGTGAATACTAGTATACATTATGAATTCACATTCACGTTGTGAACACGAGTCTGTCAAAAATGTTTTAAGTCATGAGTATGCAACCAACACTCTCATGCAAGGATCAAACTATTATGTTTACAAAAAGAGGCAAAACACGAGAATTAAACGCCGACCCCCACCACCACACTCGACCCGACCACCGCCATCCCTTGCTAAACGCCGCCTTCCACCGCGCCACCTCCCGTCCCCAACCACCATCGTCGACCAAGGAATTTAATGTTCATGGAATTTGGGAATCACATGAACCAAAAGAGGAAGTCAATGCAAAGAAAAACACCGTCGCTATTCCTTATCTCTATCAAGCCATGCCTGAAGAAATTGCTTTTCATACGCAAGCCAAAGAAATCTGGGAAGATTTAAAGGCTCGATTTATAGGCACTCACAAGTCAAAGAGGCCAGATTACAAACATTAGAATCAGAATTTGAAGCCTTGAAAATGAAGGACTTTGATTCCCTTGATGACTTCATGGGAAAAGTTAGTAAACTTGTCTCTCAAGCCAACAATCTTGGATCCACTATTGATAACTAAACGGACATACTGGTTTGCAAATAGGTTACCCGTCTGCTTTTGCACCTATAAATAGGGATTTAATCCCTCATTTGTATATAGAATGAATTGTTAATATATATTACCGACACTCTGTGCACATTTGCTTTCCTTGCAAAGTGTGAGTATCAAAAATCCGTAAATTAGAGTGAGAAAAGCATGAGTTTGATCCCCTCTATACCAACATGTATCAACCTATAAACCCTTATGAGCTTCTCTTTCACACTTCACCCAATTATACACTCCTGCGCACATTTGGGTGTCTTTCCGCACATTTGGGAGTAGAAAGAGACTTGCACTGTCTAAGACCAGTGCGATGTAATAGCTCAGGAATGTACCGCTGATGAGAAAGATGTAGCAAGTCATCGGTTAAAGTAGCATGTATACCCAAAAAATAGCTTAGTTTACCAAGATTTTTCAGTGAAAACTGAGAGCGTAAATCTCTAATTAAGCCGGTCACAAAGTCAGAGGAACTCCCCGTAATAATAATATCATCAACATAAATAAACACATAACATGTAACAGAATCTTAGCAGTAGACAAATAGTGATGTATCAGAGACACACCGAGTGAAACCAAATGTAGTAAGAGATGTAGAGAGTTTAGAAAACCAAGCGCGTGGTGCTTGCTTGAGACCATACAAGGCCTTTTGAAGCAAGCAAACATGGTGGGGTCAACAAACCCGGGTTGTGTCATGTACATAGTCTCAGCCAAGTCTCCATGTAAGAAAGCGTTCTTGACATCTACCTGTCGAATATCCCATCCCCGAGAGAAAGCCACCGACAAAACGAGACGAATGGTGGTGGGTTTAACTACAAGGCTAAAAGTCGAAGTGTAGTCAATACCTGCAGTCTGATGAAAGCCTTTAGCAACCAGGCGAGCTTTGTATCTACTAATGGTGCCATCATGATGTCTCTTTATCCTGTATACCCATTTGCAACCAACGACGTTAGCATGAGTGGGAGCAGGAACCAAAAACCAGGTTCGGTTAGAGTAAAGAGCAGCAATTTCAATGCGCATTGCATCCCACCATATTGGCCACTTTTGGGCCTGAAGAAATGTGGTGGGTTCAAAGGTGGTGTTAGTACTAGTATGTAAAAGAATATGATTAAGAAACTATTTAAGTTAACGAGTGTTATCACGGGAACGAGTAACCAAAGGGTGAGACGAACAAGGAGGGGGAGGTGGAGGATGAGGGCTGGTTGTGATGAATGGGGAGGGGGTGTAGGTGATGTTGGTGTGGGGGATGGTGGAGTGGTGAATTTTCAAGGTTAGGAACAGGAAATGATGGGATAATCGAGAATGTAAAGAGGTGGATGATTCAGATACAGTCTATGATGGAATCGAGAATGTGGTCTCATGGAAGATAACATGACGAGATGTGTAGGTGCGGCTAGTCTGAGGGTCGTAGCATAAGTACCCTCGATGGTTGGGAGCATAGCCAAGGAATATGCATGGAATTGATTTTGGCGATAGTTTATCAGGGCGAATGTCACCAAGAAAGGGGTAACAAAGACACCCAAATGTGCGTAGGAGTGTATAATCGGGAGGAGTGTGAAAGAGAAGCTCATAAGGGGATGCATGATCTAGGGAGGTGAATGGCAGACGATTGATGAGGAAGGCGGCTATGGCATAGGCATCGTACCAATAATTTTGAGGTAATTTAGCATGGAATAGTAAGGCTCGTGCAATCTCTGATAAATGATGACTCTTTCGTTCAGCTACCCCATTTTGTTGGGGTGTGTATGCGCATGATATACGATATGAGATTCCAGACTCAACAAGAAAATGACCCATTGAGCCGCGAGTGAGCTCGGAAGCACCATCGCATTGTAAGTGTTTAATGGTGCATGAAAACAAGTTCTCAACAAGTGGTTTAAAACTACGGAATGAGTCAATAGCTTGTGAGCGATGAGATAAGGGATATATCCATGTGAAGCGACAATAATCATCAATAAATGTGATGTAGTAGCGGTATCCGGATCGAGAGGTAGTGGGAGATGGTCCCCAAATATTGCAGTGAATAATGTTTAGAGGTAAAGTACTATGAGTCAAAGATGATAAAAAAAGTAGTCTAGTAGATTTTGAAGTACTGCAAGCATTACAATTATTAGGCACTGTTTTATTCGAATTATTAAGGAATGAAAAACAACGTTTTAACACGGAGTCGAAAGGATGACCAAGCCGAGTGTGTAACAGCTCTTGAGATATGGCGGAAAAAGCAGTGAGCGAGTATAGTTGATGAAGTTTAGGACGCATGTGGTGGATAGTCTGGCCAGTCAAAGTCTGAATAGATAAACCAAGATATGAGAAAATAATAGCAATTTGGTTATCCATAACAAGTTGTGTGATAGACAAAAGATTTTTTGTTAGACGAGGGACAATAAGAACATGTTTTAGTATTAAAGTGTGATTGGATAATGTAAGTGAAGCTTGACCAATATGAGGGATACAAAGTGCCATACCATTGCCAACAATTACTTGCTCCGAACCTGAGTAAGGTATTGCATTATAAACCATATATTAGATAAATCAACGGTAAGCCCAAAGTGAGAGGCATCAGATTGCTGTGAGGCCCAATTAGTAAAATGAGGTGGCCCAAAATTGTTTTGAGTGTTGTTGAGATCCACATGGGCTTGTGGTGTTTTATTTGTATTAAAATCAAGGGGCCCAAAAGGATTATAATTAGTTTGGGCCAGTCCAAGGGGTATAGGAGGACCTAAACTTGAACCTGTTCCTGTAAACATTTCAGATCCAAAATTGGGGCTTCTATGTTCTTCCTTGTTCGAAGGGGCCGACCAGGGACTCTTCCATGCGACGTTTGCGGCCATTGGTTGGATTCGTTATTTGTTACGCTACTTTTATTATTATTATTATTATTATTATTAAGCTAGGGATTAGTATATTTATTTTGGTTTAGTTGGGGGTGCTAATTGTAATATTAAAGTTTATTTATATCATTGAAAATCATATGAATAAAATATGAGATTTGAGATAATTTCCTTCCATCTTTTAGTTTCTTCTTATCCAATTCTGGTTTAACCCTATCAAGGGTATCAGAGCCGTTCCGATTCCCCATCGGAATTCTATCACACTACCATGATGAACACTCATAATCAAGACGTAGACAAGGCTTTCAAGGATCATGAAAAAGCTGTTTCTGTCCTCCAGGAAACCCTAGCCGTCTTCATGAAACAACATGAGCAGTCTATGAAGCAGCATGAACAATTGATGAAACAACATGAACAAATATTTATGGCCAAGAAAACAAACCAGCAACGCTGAAGTCAGGCCCACAACAAGCATCACAACCTACTCCGCCTACACCTAAAACAACCCCAAACCCGCACCCAAAACAGACACCAGCAATTGCACCCGTACCAGTGCCAAAACCCGCACCATCAGTGTTCCGAACTTGTTGAAGCAAGCAGTGAAACCGGTTCCCGCAAAGGAAGAAATGACATCGATAGATGATGCAACTGAGAGACGCGAATGGCATCCACCGTAACGTCTCATTGACACAGGACCGAATGCCATTGGACGAACCGAATGGTGTCCACCGTGGAACGGGTCAGCTCCAAAAAGAGTCCGTCGGCTCCAAAAAGAGTCCATGGATGCTGCACTTTTTTTTATTTTTTTATTTTTATTTTTTGATCTTTTATGCTATAATTTGATTAGCTTACTTTTTTAGGGCAAAAAGTAGGTTAAGGGGGGAGTATTGTTACGCTACTTTTATTATTATTATTATTATTATTATTATTATTATTATTATTATTATTAAGCTAGGGATTAGTATATTTATTTTGGTTTAGTTGTGAGTGCTAATTGTAATATTAAAGTTTATTTATATCATTGGAAATCATATGAATAAAATATGAGATTTGAGATAATTTCCTTCCATCTTTTAGTTTCTTCTTCTCCAATTCTGGTTTAACCCTATCATTATTGGATCGATGAAGAGGAACACTAGATTGATGGAAGTTCCTCTGCCACGATTTCCCCCTCGAAAACGATTTGTTCCTCTTCACTTCCATCAACATACCTGAAATAATAGTTGTTTGCCTCATGACCGCTCTTCTTGCAAATTTGGCAAATCGGACCTGATCGATTTTCAGGGAGTTTGAGAGCACTCATGGCAGAGACTTGAAGAACCAGTTGTAAATCAGAAACATGGTTCCAATTTCTTGTTTGAGCAATTGAAATTGTGTTCTGAGTTGTAGTCTTTTGGCAAAGACTTGTTCAAAATACATCTCTTCTATTATTTTCCAGACTTGCGGCTGTGGTTGATCCGATGGCTAGCTGGGCAATGGAGGAGTCTAACGTGGCATTGATACACGCAGAAACGAATCCGTCTCGTTTTCATCAGGAGGTGGATGTTTTGGAGAGATGAACTGCAACAGGCCCATGGTCTTCAAAATAATGACAATTTGATGTTTCCAACTCAGCTAGTTCTCGCCATTTAATTTAACTGAAACAAAGTTGGAAATATTAGTGATATTTGTAAATTGTTGTTGTGGTTGTTCTGTTTGTCTGCCATTTTCTTGAATCTTTTGTTTCTAACAGCAAGTCGGATATGGGTTTGGGAACTCTTTAGGTGAATAGCTCTGATACCATAAAGCAAGTGTTAGATCATCAGAATATGTATTTGATTATATGTTTATTGTTATGCTTACATTGAAAGAGATGGAGCTACAAATAGGGAGCGAAAATAACTTACAAGAGAATGAAAAGACAAATATAAATGGACATAAATTGGAACATAAAGAGAGAGCCTTTTCATGAGGCTGCAATAATAGCATAATAGTAGAATCTTTAACATACATAACTATCTGTTTTGTTCCAGAAGTAAGAAAAATTATATATTTTGGTATACAATTTTTATCATGAATAAAAAGGATTGAATTTCATATACTAAAACCGATCGTCTGGCCGGTCCGGTTACATATGCTGAAACGGTCCTGCAGTGAACCGGCGGTTGGACTGGACGAACCGGTGGTCGGACCGGACGAACCGTTTGACAATTTTTTTTATCCTTTTTAAGTCTATTGGTCTCGTATTTCGTAGCTAATTGTTAGTTTAAAATTATTGTAATTGACTTGTTGGTGGTTTTTTAAAGGATTAATGGTTGTTTGGATTAATATATTTTTATAATATTTATGACGTCTTCTGGTTCTTAAATCCGGTCCGACCAGTGGACCGGTAAGGAGGCCGGTTCGACGTCCGGTCCGGTTCTGAAAACATTGATTATAACTAGTATCTGGTGTTGGTGTAGTGGTATCCGCATTTTGCTTAACTCCCTTGAAGTCGTTCAGGTCGCGTGTTCGAACCCCGCGGCCACCAAACATTTTTTTTTTCTTTTCATTGTTCTTTTTTATTACTAGGTTTTTTTTCCTTTTTAATTATTAGGCGCAATGTGAGAATACATTTTTATATCTATGTTTCGATTTCCAAAATTGATCCATCTCAAATTCGTACGTTACTTTTATGTACTTAAGTACGTTAGTGTCAAAGCCAATACTTTTTTTTTTTTTATTAGCCATAATTTTATATGTTTTTTTTATGTACATAACTATGTTTCTTTTGTAACCACCTTAAAATTCGCTTCACGCCACAGAGTGAGGGAATTCGAGTTAGACTACGTTTCGACTCAGCCGCAACGCGCGGCGGGTAAAGATCATAGTAAAAAACAATAATCATATTAATCAATAAAATAGAGAGAAATTTTTTATTATTTAAAAAAGTTTTAAAAACCAATGTTTTTAAAATCGGACCGTACTTCGAACCGGCCGTTCGATAGGTTCACTGGTCGGACCGGATGACTTCATAAATAGTATAAATTTATTAAAATACAAAATAATAAAGAGTACAATAAATTAAATGATATATTATATAGAAATAATACTAGTTTCTAAAAAAATAAATTTGTATACCTTTTTTTCTAAATATGTATCACTTTCGGTTATTGTATGTATATATTTTTTAACCATGTATGTGTACTTATGTGAGAGTGGTTTCTATAAACTTATTAAGGCTAATACAAATAAGTTTACAAACAAAGTAACTTATAAATTAATTAGTACTTGGTAAATAACAAACATATTAACTTCTGGGCCCTTCCTTTGCGTGCCGCAAGAGAGTCCCAAAAACATAAGCCCTGAAAACCAAGTCTTCGCGTGTCGCGAATACCTGACCTTGGTTCTTCGCGTGACGCGAAAATACCCAGCAAACAGAAAATTTAATAACCTTTGCAGATTTTAACACTTAACCATTTTTTTTCAACTTTTACCCAATTGACATAAAATTCTCCCAACACTTGGGTTTGAGTTAAAACTTTCAAAACACATAACTTTACACCAAAAACCACATTTTCGTAAATCGGTTTACACCTTCAATATAAACTTATAATTACACCCGATAATCAACGAAAACACATACGAGAACCCGTCTTTCGTCATGGACTTGACTTGGACTTACTTCAGAGCTTTTCCTACATAACATCATACATATCACCATTAGTAATGAAAATAAAACATTTCAAACAAGTAAATACTACTTGTTTTCACCCATTTGAAACGTTTCCACCCAATTTGTTACAAGGCTGCATATCACTTGCATTTCACCTACAAGTTTCATTATTTTCATTTATCATTCATAATTAAAACATTCCCATTTCCATTATGGCACATAGACCATAACCTCATTTCCATTATAATACTTAGATCATAACTTCATATCCACATATCCATTATGGTACTTAGACCATAACTCTATGTCCACATATCCATTATAGTATTAATACTATAACTACATTTATTCACTAATTCGTACACCATTATACACATTCATACCACATAACATATTATGCAACTTATCATATTATGCATACAACATTGAATATAACACCATTTATCATCATTTACTAAGTAAGGGCAAGAGTACTTAACTTTCGAGTTAGAAGATCCCGCACCACCTTCAAGTTTTGTAATTTGATTACCTAAACATATACACCTAGTTTAGTAATCTAACATACATTAAAATCATATTATAATTGGGTTCACAACCCAATTTCCCATTTCCAATAAACACAACAATCATATAAAAAATAATATAAGTTTAATGTTTTAAATAAACACAACAATCATATAAAAATAGTGTTCAAATACAATATTGTTGTATTTGATATTCTATTTTAGCACTACTTTTTATATGATTGTCGTGTTTATTTTAAAACATTAAACTTATATTGTTTTTAACTACTTATTATATGATTTTGTGTTTATTTTAAGAAAAATAGCAGCATAAACAAAGGCAAATAGCCGGCTAAGGAAATGCATATAGCAGGCTAAAATCGAGCAAAAAAAAACACGCCGGCTTAGCCTACTTGGAAGTGGGCTTCAGCCGGCTTGGGTTTCAGAGCCTCCACGTGTCACTTTCTGGTTGGTTAAAAATCTGACAAAAGAAAGTTGGGCACGGATTTTCAAGCTGGCTGAACTAGCCGGCTTCAGCCGACTAATGGTCTAAATGACCACAACTTAGTAGGCTGAAAAAGTTTATGCATTTTGATAAGTTTGACCGGTCAAATGTCCATTTTGATGATTTTCGTATGACTCCTAAACCAACTCATTTAATTATCCATCATTATCAGTTGTTGGTTCAGGCCCAAGAAAAACACACACTAGACTCACGAAACACACACAATTTGGGAAGTCTTTTCTGTGTATTAATTCTTCAAAAGGGATACATATGAAAGCAAAATACTACTGCTGTATACAATGAGAAAAAAAAAAAAAAAAAAAACATGCAAAATAAAGCCCACTACTTCCTTATATTTAGAGCTGCTCCAAGTTCTAATCCCACACGTTCACACGCAAGAAACACGGTCATCCCAAAATCTCGATCAATACGCGCTATGAAATCTTTTGTAGGGATTCCCCAATAGGAGCATCATGCAGTTATAACCTGGCTACCATTTTTAGGTCTTGAGTGGAGGATTCAAGGGGTCTGAGCTCTAAACCACAAGTTTAATAGAAATTGTATGTGTTGAAATAGACAAGTTGTTGAAAGCTTTTGATGATGGTATGTATAAAGATGAAAAATGCCAGCTTGACAACTGATATTCCAGATAATTAGAAAGAATTTGAAGGTATTAATTATGAAGAAATTATCTTGCAACAGGTAATGTTTTATTAATTTATTTTTTCAAGTTTAAGCAAATATGGTTAGATTAACATATGGTTAAATTAATATAGGTAGCTTTTGAATATGGAGCACCTTGCATACGTGAGACTAGCGCGTTCGCCTCACGCTTTGGTTTTCGTGGCTCTAAACGCCAAGATAACAAGGAAGATAAGAACAAGTTAATATCATGATCAGTGATAACAAGCAAGGAAATCCAAAATATAGGGAATCAATTATGAAGGAAATCCAAAGGATAGGAATGCAATTATGACATTGATAGAAGAAAGTGCTTTCTCATAATTTATTTAAACTTTTGCATAGTTCTTTTTGTTTAATAACTGTATATTTTATTTAGAAATTTATGAATTTGTATAATAGTTTGAAGGGGGCGGTTATAATGAAAACCCTGACTTACATATGTAACATTTTAAAAAATAGGTAAAATCATTTTTTGATTTTGGGGATAGAATCTATTTCTAATTTAATCAGTTTTGGTAAAAAAAAAACACCGAGAGGTTTTTTTTTTTAAATTGTTTTTTAAAAACTTACATATGTAAAAAGTGACATATTGCTTATGTAAGCACGAAAAAACGCTTATTTTTTTTTATTTTTTACATGCTTTTTATTTTTTTTTCCCTTCGACTTTTTATATTTATTTTTTTTGCGACCCGACCTATTTTTATATAAATAATCAATCCCAATTTTTTTTGCGACCCAGCCTTTATTTTTTATGGGTTTCTTGGGTTTTTTCAAATCAAGTGGGTTTTCATTCTATATTTTCCCGTAGTTTGAATATATATTATGAGATTTTTAAAACATTTGCGTTGACTTGTATTTGAATATTTATATAGATTTTTAAAGAATTAAAAAAAAAGTTTTTCTATTAAAAAAATTATGTATCGGATTTGCAACTGATTTGCGACCGAAAACCAATCGTAAAAGAATGCAGTCACAAATCGGTCGCAAAAGAGAGTCGTCGCAAATAGTGCAGTCGCAAATCGTTCGCAAAAGATACTGGTCGCAAATCTCTGTTGGAGGTATTACTCTGGTTATATGATTGCCCTGTGTTACGGGCGTGACAATTAGAACCCTACACTAACTCAGTTAGTTTTTTCTATTAAAAATAATGGTATTTTAGTCCTTTTACTAATAAGGACTAATTGCGTCATTATTTTAAAGTAATAGATGACCATTTGTGTAAACTACATAAAACAAAAACACTGTCTTCCACAAAATAAACCCTAGAACTTCAAAATCCCCACCACCTCTACCTCCCCCTGCCTCCACGAACCACCCACTGTAAAATCGTAACCACCCACCACCACCACCACCATCACCATCGCCATCATTGGCCACTATGACACACCCTCAAATTCATTTACTTAATGAATAAATAAATAAATTAAGGTTGCAATGATTAGTAACATTACACAACAGCGGAAGCTACAGTAAAGATCTCTAAAGTATTGAACACCATTAAAAATATTAATATAAACTAGTACATTGACCTAAAATCCATATAGGTCAAAATAGGCTTGAGGTTTGACGATCATGCGTCTTCGACTTCTAGGGTTTTAATCCGAATGGTTATCCTATTCCAACCGTGGCATAGATATGTGTTACCTGAAAAACATACTTGAAAATGTTAACACAAAGGTTGGTGAGTTCACAGGTTTAATTGTCTCAGTGTAAAGTGGTTTGCCTTGAAAACATTGATGGTGTATACGTGGCCAAAATATGAAACCGTTTTCCTCGAAAATATGTGATGACTTCATGGTCATAAAATGAGTAATTTTCCCAATGAAACATGTGATGACATCGTAGTCATAAAATGAGTAGTTTTCCCAATGAAAACATGTGATGACTTTATAGTCATAAAATGAGTCGTTTTCCAACTAAAAACATGTAATGACGACATTGTCATAAAATAAGTTGTTTTTCCTGAAAACATTGGTACGTGTACATGCCCATAACATGAAATTGTTTCCCTTGAAAACACTGATAAAAACATTTGCTCGTAAACGAATGACTAAACCATTTGTGTGTAAACGATTGGCAGATCCATCTTCACGAAAACGTTTCAATGTATATGATAAACAAAACAAGCAATGTGTGCCCATTTGTAAACTAGCTAGGAGTACGAATATATGTTCATACATGAGGTATAACCAAACCCAAACACTTGTTTTTGCCCCTTGCTCGTACCAAACGAACCCGTGTGTAGACACTATGTGGCCATTCGATCATGTGGATCGTCGGTTAGCGCGACTAACCATGACCGGGGTGTGTCAATCCCAATAGTACTATTCATAGGGCCTCATGCTAACCTATAGCTAATGGTTATAAATTACGTATTGTAGGGGACTTTACGAGCTCTACACGTGCCAACTCATGCAACATAAGGGTCGAGCCTTGTTTTCTTGTTACCATATGAAAATGTTTACTTCATGTTTTAAAACGTAACAAAGCAAATATGTTTCATGTTTTTTCAAATGCATCAAGAAATGATGTTCCCAAAAGTATCAAATGTGTTAAGCAAGTATGTTTCTCCTCCGGTGTTTCTAAAACATTTAAAAGTTAAAAAGGGGCAGTGAACTCACCTGATGAGCTTTCAATGTGTAAGTGCTAGCAAGGTCGATGTGTATGCAAGACTTTCCTAACCGTGACCTAAATAGTGACGGTTATCTTATGACCTTAAGATTTAGTGTCAACATACAAGTCGGTCATGTACAAAGTCCATCCAATATGTTAGACTCAAAAACATAAGTGTCATGTTTAGAAAATGTGACCCGACGAACCTTTGGTGACTTGGCTTTAAGTTTCATGATAGGTATACGTGTTTAACCATGAAATGTATACAGGTTTGACGTTATAAGTATAAATATCTATCCATAAGTTGTTATTCATATCTCATATTAGGGTTTTGATGGGTATTTCTCTTAAATCGTATTATCAAGGCAACCTTAGTTTGTCGGAATTTTTCATAATTTTAGGTTGTTCGTGAGTTGTCCTTTTGATTAACCAAACGAACCCGTTTAGTTACAAAATCTTTATACCAAGATACCTACATGTCTTAGGGTTACAGGGATATATGAATCAACAATTTATGACATGATTAAATATTTTTTAAAATTCATTTGGACAGGAGAGGTCAGCAGTGTTCATTTCTAGAGTACCTTGGGAAATTCTTTTTCGTTGACTGACTTAAGCCCATTTTCATGACCCGAGACCATACAACTCTTGTTCTATACTTAAAATGCCGACTGTAGAAAGTGGAATCAACTTATTTGGACTTGTTATAACCAAGTTATGACCTTCAAAACTAACACGAAATATCTGCCAAAAATAACAGCCATGATACCTTTTCTCGTAGGATCATTTTGAGGCATCAAAACTCAACGAAATTTTGTGAATCTACTTGGATTAGATTACGGACTCTTTATACTTGATTTTAGACCAAAAATTGGACAAGTTTGGGTAAGTATGGACCGATTTATGGCCTGCTAAAATTGGTTTAAAATTCTGCCAGCTCACTGTTTTGGTTCTATAACACTCCATTTCAACAACTATTCAAATTTTATACTTGTTTGACTTTTGTTTACCAAATAGTTGATTTTATGTTTATATATAACATGTTCTAAAGTCCATAGTCCAGATTTGTCCATACCAACCATTTGATTTATGAGTTTAAAGTCCAAGTTTCAACTTATGTTCAAAATCAAGAATTTAGAGTTTCTTCATGTTAGATTTCATGTTTTTCATATAGTTTCATATTAGATCTAGCATTTTAAGTTTATATAGACTTTGTTTTTATATGTTACATGTTTATAAGTTCATATTCCAAGTTCAAACAAGTTAAAACTTAAAGTCTTGTTTTTAAAAGTCATATATGTATGTTTTTTACATGTATGCACCAAATCACCAACTAGACATATTCTTTACCATCTTTTTATATAAAAACATGTATGTACCGTATTTTAGTTCTTGTTTAAGATATTTAATAGTAATAAATCATTCATTATCCAATAATGCACGTGTTCTTGTAGCAACCATATAATACATGCTTGTCAATAAAACGTGAAAAGCAACATAGATATAACATCACACCAATAATTAATTTAGTCGATTATGCATTGTCCTTTTCTTTGTTTTTTTTACATTGTATTAATTTTTTTATTAAATCATATTGCAAAATTGATGATTTATTCCTACAGCGACACAATATTGCAACTTGCTTCTAGACTGCATAGTGCATACACTGACAACAAACATGAGTATTGCAATTTGATACAAAATTTCACCTAAAAAAGAAGTTTGCCACAAAACCCGACCATTCTTCCCGAATTCCATTTGCCACTTCTTTCGGAACATAATTATAATGGAAGTACCTAAATTGTAATTAAAAATGTTTCAAGATTTAGATACATAAGTAACATATATCTGTACAAAATGCTGTTAGGAGTATATATGGTGAGACTTGCCTTGTCTTCATAGGATTGCAGTGATCTTTAGAACATATAAGCTTTACGTTCAGCCTTTGAGAGCCCACGAATACCATCAGCTTGAACAGTCCTGAGGACCTAGAGATATATCATAACAATTATTAACTAGTGTACCATCAGCTTGAACATATCATAGAGGCAGAAAAATGGGTAGGAGGTTGGGTGAGTATCTTTTGTATGAATTGGGTTGGGTTTATCCGAAAAGGTTTTTGTCCAAATTTTATTACTAACTAGTGGGTCCTCACCCCCGCTCCGCGGCGGGTTCAAAACGTAGATAAAAGTAAGCAAACCGCGACGGTACATTATACGTGACGTTAAATAAAACACGTTGTAGCGGTATATTCGATAATAACGAAAAATTCACCTCGTTGTATACGAAAGTGAAGTTATTCAAAAAAAAATTACATTGAAACGTAGATAAAAATAAGCACGCCGGCGGCGCATTACGGCGGGTCGGTTTAAACGTAGATAATAAAACGTCGTAATGGTGTATTTTGAGATGGACGCCATACAGTTTAAAAAAAACGTTTAAAACAACCGGTTGGTTTAAAAATAATGTTACGAAAATTCACGTCGATCCGTAAATAAAAATAGGCACGTCGCAATGTCAATTTCGAAAGTTTAGAAAACATCATAGTTTAGAAGTTGTAAAAGTAAATCATTTCATTTTTTTATTAAAATGGTGCATTCCGCGGCGTGTTCGAAATGTAGATACGGATGAGGTTGTAGTACGTGTACGTATGTGAATCACTGGAAAGGGACGCTATTTGTTTCTTTTTATGAAAGAAATTTTATTTAACTAAAAATGAAAAGTAGAATAAAAACGTAAAGTTAATGTTCATACGGACCACGTTGCGACGGATAACGTAGATAAAATAGAAAAGAGGAACCCTGCAATAGTATATTTGGAGATGGACATTGAATGGTTTAAAAAACCAAATAGTTTAAAGAAACGTTTAAAACAAATGATCGGTTTAAAAATGACGTTACGAAAATTAACGTCGAAACGTAGATAAAATTAGGCACGTCGCAACATCAAATTCGAAATTTCATAAAACATCATATTTTAAAAGTTATAAGTGAAAAAAAAACAATGAAAAAATTGAAACCTTGAAGCAGGTTTGATGATTCGTACATTTAACGTTTGTGATTTGATAACTTGTATATTATTATGCCCAACTCCGTTTTGAATGAAATTTACACCAAAACGTAGATAAAAATAAGCACGTCGCAACGACATATTCAAAATTTTATAAAACATCATATTTTAAAAGTTATAGAAGAAAAACAAAATAACTTCAAAATTAATTATAATAATAAAATAATTAACTATAAAAAAAATAAAAAAACGTCGGCGAAGAGTATGCATTAGTATTTGTAAACACTGCATAATGGATTTGCATTTTAATGTTTGTAAGTAACTAGTGGGGATACCCACGCTGCGCGGTGGGCACGTATTGCATACTAAAACAAAATATAAAAACGTAAGAAAAAAAACCGGAAAACACATGAAACGCTAATAAGAAAGGCACGTGGAAACTTCAATTCCCAAATGTTCTAAAAGATAATATTATAAAGGTTGTAAGAGAAAAAAAAACAAATTAAAAAAGGAAACGTAAAACAACTTCAATGCATTACAAGTAAAAGTCGGTTTTAAATGAAACTTATATCAAAACGTAGATAAAAATAGGCGTGTCGCAACGGTACACGCGAATTTTGTTAAATATCATATTTTAAAAATTACAAAAGAAAAACAAAATATGTGTCAAAAATAAAAATAAAGAATAAAATATTATAAAAATTAAAATAATATAAAATGAAAAACAAAGCTTGTGAAATAAAGACTTGTGAAACAAAGAGTTTAAGCAGTCACTATATGGCAGTAAGCAATAACCAGTTGTAATGTAACTTATGTATAGCCTTCTTCAAATTTAATAATTGTATGTTATGTAATAAGGATATGATACAGGAAATTATTGTTTTATTCAATAAAAATAAAAGAACATTAAAATATTGGATTCATAGTTGTAATTAATAAAAAACAAAAAAAAAAAGAGAGATTTTTTGGAGACATAGAGGGGTGTAGAAAAAAGACAAACATAGAAAAGGACAAAATTAAAATCTTATGCATCATACACTTGTAACATTTGCATTATCTCTTACCATTTTGGTAATCGTAAGTAATACAATTGAATTTGCCTGTTTTATATATATATATAATTACAAGATATATATTATTACAATAATAATTGTGTTTTTGAAATAAAATGACTTAGTAAATTGTATGCGTTAAAAATGCACATTGGGAGACTTTCCACTCGTTTAAACCATTTGGTATGTTTCCGTTTCAGTGAATTCCTTTGATTTTACTCATTGACCTGTTAGAGATGATAAATAATCAGAATCAACCCATTCATAATTAAATGGATCAAAATTATCATCTCAACCGTTCATTGTTTGATTCTTGCTAGGAAAAAGGGTACCTTAAATGGTGTACCACATGCAACTTGTCGGATTCCATTATCACGCCAGTAGTTATAAAGGTCTCTCCATAAATGTTGCCATTCACGATTGGTTTCAATAACACTATCCGTAATACCCGGGTGAGGGTGGAGGATTTTCTGTACCCACGTAGACGCCACGTAGACACTTGTGCGTAATGGTGGGGTAAGGGTGGTCAATTTTGTAATAATTACATAATTATTGTTTTTTTAATTTAATTAATTTAATAAACTAATACTAAAAACATTTAATAATAAAAAACAACATAATATTAAAAAAAACCATAAAAACATAAAATAAAATAAAAACATACAATCTAGGAAAATAAAATAAAATTTACTAAAACTACATATTATATTTTTATTCGATTTGTTTTTTCACCTTAAGGAATTTTTAGCGCTCCTCGTCCACCAAATGATTTATTTTCATGAAATAAAGTTTCATGTCGCTACCCTTTTGTTTTACCTCCTTTATTTTAATATTCCTCTCGGATAACTCGTTGAACTTGCCCATCCGGTTGGATATAGCGTCTAAACTTTCGTTGTACTCGTTGGTTTGGGTTGATGACGATGATGTGGCTTGTTTTGCTTTGTCCCTTCCGATAGGGCGAGGGGCTTCTTCCGGAAACTCAAACTCATCGCCCGACTCGTTGAGGTTAATGCTACGCCTATCCGAGTTAGATTGGCTAACGTCATTGCCGGATGGCGTTTTTGATCGTTTAGATGATGATTGTCCATTAACGAGACTTGTTCAAACTTCGTGCACTTTTTCAATAATTCCCAAAGTTGATCCATTTTAAACACCGTCCCATTATTATATTGTTTATACGCTTCTAGCGCTTCTTGATAGATATCAAGGTCACTTTGACCACTCCGTCGGTTTTTTAATTTGTTTTTGTAGTTTCCAGAAAACTTGCCAACCTTCATCCGGATATCCCTCCACTTGGCGCTTATTATGTCCTCCGTACGGGATTCTCCTTTGCCAAATGTTTCATAAAATTGTTCATAGATTTTTTTCCAAAAAATTCCAACTTTTTTGGTTACGTCCTATAAAATAAAAAAATAACATTACTAACATTAATAAAAAAAATCATTAGAAAAAATAATAATACGTTTATAAAATTTAAAAATTACCAACTATTGGATCTTTCGACACGTTGATCCACGCTTTCACCAAAGCTAGCTCCTTATCTGGCGACCACTTTTCGGAACGCCCTTTAACCGTACGTGCTTCGGGTGTAGAAGTAGTGGGTTGTGTGGTTTTCTTTTTATGAGTTCTTTTTTTTTTTGTGGTGGCGGTTGTGTCTCCTGTACAAAGTCGGGTGACGGTTGTGTCTCGGTTACAAACTGATGTATATAGTCGGATAAAAAGTCGGGTGTAGAAGGATTTGAAGTCGGGTAATGAGTCGGGTAATGACTCCAATTTGCAAACGTCATCATCGGGTTCGGATCCGAGGGTTGTGGAACGTACCCCCGATCGGGTTGTTCGTGTGGTTCGGGTTGTTTACAAATTGCTTTGGAAGCATCTTTGTATTTTATTTAAAAAAATTAGAAAGGAGAATAAACATTCTAGAGATATGTTTGTATTTTTGTGTAAAAAAAAGGTTGTAATGAATAATATTTATAGGTAAAATTTAAAAAAAAAATCTTTTTTTTAATTTAAAGAGCCCAGCGGCTCTTTCTTAGCTTGCAACGGCTCTTTCTTGGTTTCTCCACCCCCTACGCCCGTGAACACCACCAACCTCCCCCTCTCACGCCCACGCTCACCCGGGTCCGGCGCGGTGTTTCACGCCTGTGGTGGGTGAGGTTGCACCACGCCCCCACGCTCACAAAGGCAATACAGACAGTCTAATGAACATTTACCAAAACGGAACCAATAAACATGAAATATATATACCTAGATATGGTGTGTGCTCTTTGCTGCTCAACAGTTGTTAAAATGTTAAAAACTTTATTAACTATCAAACAATGTTTGTACTTACGGTGGAAGCAAATACTCATGCACCCCCTGTACAAGTTAAGTCCAAACAGGTCCCATATATGGAATCCAGATCTATGGCAAGATGAATTTCTTGATTAATAATGCACATCCATTAGTATATACAAGTAGATACCCTACAAGTAATAACCAAAGCCCACCTTTAGCATCTTTTTGCTGACCAAAATAACTATATAAATGTATTGCCTGCATATATGATTGCTAAAATCTATATCACTTTAGGCGGTAACCCGTCATACAAAGCCAGATTCCATGAGGAGCAAAGAGCACTTTAGGGTGATGCATATCACCTAAGTCTACAAACATTAAAACATTATGAACCCTAAACTTTGGTAAACCCTAAAAGGCCATCTAAAATGCTTTCTATAACTACAAGCTGTGAAACTGCAACTTTCCACTAAAAGTTTATTCAGAACAACTGCATTGGTGTGTTTGATAAGGGACAGTGTTTGATGATCAATATTCTTATTGATGTATTGACCATGGCATCCCTATATAGTATATAGTACTACACAACATCTTTCCTACTTTTCAATATTTAACAAGATTTCAAAAGTCAAAAGATAAATATTTAACCAATAGCAAAATAGGAATGTGACCAACTAAAACCGAAAAATCAAAAAAACATTGGAAGAAGCAAAAATTAACAATTCTGAAACAAGATTTCAAAAGTCAAAAGATTTGGACCATTCTGAAAACAGGATTCATATGAAGGGGCTAACGAGTATCTGCTTGAGTCAGGTGTATGAACCTTCATAAACGGTCATGATTTATGCTATTAATATGAATTACCCGTAATTATGTAATTACTTCAACTTACAACGGGGGTGTGTGTGTGTGTGTGGGCAAGACAGAGAGAGCGAGAGAGGAGAGACCTCATCAATAAACGTACATCATTGAACCATAGGGCCCTTTCCGAATTCATATTTTGTATCGACTAATATCACACCATGTTCTTTTGCCACATGCTGTATATTCAAAGAAATATCACAAAAAGAGCCATTAATTAAGAAGTAAAAGCGATAAAAAAAATATTAAGAGGATAAAAAAAATATTAAGAGGATAAACCGTAACTAACATAAAAGCTACACTTTCTAGTTCGGATACTAAAAATAATGCAATTCTTTCAGAAAAGTTTAAATCCAAATAACCTTAGCCTAAACAAAAAAATTCCTAAATAACCAAATGCCAAAACATTCCAATATCAATATTACACAAATTAATAATTAGGGTTATTAACGCTCAGTTAGGTTTAATAATGATCAATTATGGTCATGTGTGGTCAATTAAGGTAATTGATTGTAAATTAGAGTTAATAATGGCCAGTTAAGGTCGTTTATCACCAATAATAAATTAGGGTAATTGATGGTTAATTTTGGTGTTTCGATATATTATAAAAAGTAATATGCACTTTATGACACTTAAAAGTATAAATTTATAAGTAATCTGTCACTCTTCTCTTTAATTAAATTATTTACTTTTTATATTTTACAAATACAGTACGATATGTGAGATGTAAAAACTCTCCTTTGATATTAATTCCCGAATTCAATCAAGTACAAGCTTTGGATCCCCTTTTCATCTATGAGATCACTCTCTATTTATAGGGTTTTTACATTCTCTTTCATCTAACCGTATGATAGTGACAACTTCCTTCTTGTTGGTCCATTCTCTCGCGGGCCCCTATGGTGGTTAAGCAATTAGATTTCTTCCTATTAGGTCCCTTATGTATGACCCTTTCATCATACGTCGTCAAGTCCCCCTAGTCAAATTGATTTTTTTGTTTCTTAAAAAATTAATTTGACTATAAAGACTTTTTTCAAAAACGAAATATCCTGACACGTGCGGGCGGCGTTCCTTCAAGCCTTCCATACATCCCATCTGTCAGTCCTATAATCCTTCCTTGGGCGCCGCTATCTGACCCCTTGTCTTCCCTTCTTGTCTATAAAAGGAGGGTAAGGTTGTGTTGTCTTCTAATCATCTTCTACTTTATCTCTTTGATTTTCCCTGAAACCTTGCTTCCTTATTCCTTCTGAACTTGTCAATTTTTTCGACAAATGGGTGATAACGCCAACGTAGCTTTGATTCCCATAAATTGGAGCGTGGAACGCTTCGAGAAATTGAAAGCTACATATGGGATCCCTAACGATTTGGAACCCAAGTATCCTTCTCGAGGAGGTACGGCGACCAAACCTCCTCATGGCAAGATTACCTTATATGCAGACTTTTTTTCTGAGGCCAATTTCAGGGTTCCGGTCACCTCCTTTGTCATCGATCTCCTCCAGTTCTACAAAATTCACCTCTCTCAGGTTCACCCTCTTGGTATGTGTCGTATCAGGCATTTTGAGTTTTGCTGTATTGCCTTGAAACAGGACCCTTCCGTCGCCATTTTTCATCACTTTTACAAGTTATATTTGAAAGACAGCTGGTTTTCCTTTTCTAAACGCCCCGGAGTGATTCCTCATGCCAAAGAGACCCCTTAGGGATTCCGGGGTTGGAAAGAAAAGTTCTTTTATATAAGTGCCCGGATGGTTCCCGCCAGCATGCAGATCCGGTCACTTCGCTTGGCTGTGGTGGAAATTCCTCCCAATCTGGATGCCTTTAAGAAAACTCCAGTTTTCTCTCTTTTGACCTCCCGTCCGGCCGACATTCAAAGATTCCGGAACATGCCTTGGTTGGTGTTGGTATGAGCCGAAACTGGGGAAGGCTTGACCGTGTCCCGGTTTATTCTGTGGGAAAAGAACGTAAGTGTATGTTGTCTCATATTCTCATTGACAGATGACGCCTTCCCTTCTATATATATTATGTTTGTATTTATTGTGTTTCCCCTTTTTCATTCGCAACAGTTGATAGTTACTATGATGTTCTTTTTCCGGACACCTTCAAAAATCTTACCCGGACGCATTTGAGTGCGGGACCAGGTGAAAGGAATGTTCTCGAAATCTTTCATGAACGTTTCTTTTTTCCCCGTGCTAGTCTGCAAGAGACTATGGATCTGGAAACTGGTTAGTTGATATGCAGTTATGTTTGGTTTTTTCCTTTCTTTTTCTCCTGCTTTTTGCTCTAAATTGTTGCATTTTTTTTCAGGGGGTCAAGAAGATGAACCTGAAGAGGTTCTTCTAGTAAGGACGAAAGCTTCTAGGAGTGGTTCCAGAGAGAAAGTACTCTCGCCCCGGAAGAAGAGGCGAAAGCTGACCGAGGCTTATGATGTTGGTAAGAAGGCCCCGGAAGCGAATCCCGAAGGTGTGTATTCGTTCTGTTTTTCTCTGTTGAGTATAAGGAATATTTTTCCTGATATTCTCTTTCCGGTGCTTTTCAGGCTTAAAATCTGGTGGGGGGTTACTCCAATTTGCCCAATCGTGAAAACAACAGACCCTGTTGTTAAAGACCCGGAAGATCCTATTCTTCAAACTCCTGTTCCTAAGGTCATACCTTCCCCTGATCCCAAGATTGTGCAAACGGGAACTCAAATCCCTCCACGGGATAAAGGGAAAGAGAAGGAGAGGACACCTGCGGGTACTGGGGGGTTCATTCCCCCAGATCTTCTTGTGTGCATACGAGCCAATCCGACTTTAGAATGCCCACCCAATCTGAGCCTTGGACTCCGGCAAATATTAGATCCAAACATGTTCCTAACTGGAATCTTTTGCAGGGTGACTGTTTGACATATCCCCACCTGTGCCGGAAGTTTTTGTTGTAGGCTTTTCCCCCGGCTGAGCGACTACGCCATTCAACCTGTTCCCCGGAAGTGTTGTCCGATAGAGCTGCTTTGAGCTGGGTTGAGGGTATGTCGGTTATTCTCGAGATATGTCGTCAGTGGGATGAGGGTCGTAGGGAGGTTGCTCAACTGAGAAAAGCTTTGGCTCAGAAAAATGAAGATGCGGGTAAAGTGCTAGCGCTCACCCAGGAGGTGAAAAAATTAGATTGGCAGTTAAAGGAGAGGGATGCCGCTCACTCAAAATCCCGTGAAGAGTTTACTGAAGCCTGCTTGCGGACGAATAAAGAGCTTGAGAAACGTTCCCAAATGATCCGGGAAGCAAAGACGCGCTCCGAGGAGCTGGCATTTCAGGTGGCGGAGAAAGATGAAGAGTTGAAGGTGTCCAAGGAAAGGTTGGATGTGTTGGAGGGAAAAGTTGTTTCTTTTGAGAAAGAGAGGGAAGGTTTTGAGGTGGAGAGAGCTAAGATAGCGAAGGAGTTGGCTTTGTTGAAAGAGGATAGGAAATGGTTGGTGGCGGATGGGTTTTCTAGGGTCGTGGAGGCGGTTAGGGGTAGTGATGAGTTTATCGATGAAGTAGTTGGTTTGAATGGAGCTGCGGAAGCGGCGGGCTATCATGATGGGCTATCCGATGGATTCCAAGCAGGGAAAGCTGGTCTTCTTTTGGAGAACCTTCCTGGTTGGAGCCCAGAAGCCCGTACCATACTTATGCAGAGGCAAGATGCCTTTGATACTATGGAGTTCCCTGTTGTAGGTACTCTTGCCTCCTTGGCTGATCAACCGGATCTTAGAGAGATCAGGGATGTGCTTGCTATTGAAGACCGATTCCTTTGTATTTTTCTTTTATTTATCTTTGTTTGAGCTTGCGTGCCCTTTCACTCTTTGGTACTGTAATTTGTTTATGTACTTACTTATTTACCTTTGAATGCACATGTCCTTTTTATGTTTCCCGTCTGTGCTATCAATAATATTTGCAACTCATCCAAGCTTTTTATTATGCTGGATGCATTGATCCGGTATGGTGCCGGACACGTGGCCCGGTCTTTTACTATGCCGGATGCATTGATCCGGTCTTTTAAAGTGTTGGATTAAAATCCAATCTTTTTATGGTGTCGGACACGTGGCCCGGTCTTTTACTGTGCCGGATGCATTGATCCGGTCTTTTAAAGTGTGGGATTAGAATCCAATCTTTTTATGGTGCCGGACACGTGGCCCGGACTTTTACTGTGCCGGATTCATTGATCCGGTCTTTTAAAGTGTTGGATTAGAATCCAATATTTTTATGGTACACGTGACCGGTCTTTTACTGTGCCGGATGCATTGATCCGGTCTTTTAAAGTGTTCGATTAAAATCCAATCTTTTTATGGTGCCGGACATGTGGCCCGGTCTTTTACTGTGCCGGATGCAATGATCCGGTCTTTTAAAGTGTTGGATTAAAATCCAATCTTTTTATGGTGCCGGACACGTGGCCCGGTCTTTTACTGTGCTGGATGCATTGATTCGGTCTTTTAAAGTGTTGGATTAAAATCCAATCTTTTTATGGTGCCGGACACGTGGACCGGTCTTTTACTGTGCCGGATGCATTGATCCGGTCTTTTAAAGCGTTGGATTAGAATCCAATCTTTTTATGGTGGCGGACACGTGGCCCCGTCTTTTACTGTGCCGGATGCATTGATCCGGTCTTTTAAAGTGTTGGATTAAAATCCAATCTTTTTACGGTGCCGGACACGTGGCCCGGTCTTTTACTGTACCGGATGCATTGATCCGGTCTTTTAAAGTGTTGGATTAAAATCTAATCTTTTTATAGTGCCGGACACGTGGCCCGATCTTTTACCGTGCCAGATGCATTGATCCGGTCTTTAAAAGTGTTGGATTAAAATCCAATCTTTTTATGGTGCCGGACACGTGGCGCGGTCTTTTACTGTGCCGGATGCATTGATCCGGTCTTTTAAAGTGTTGGATTAAAATCCAATCTTTTTATGGTGTCGGACACGTGGCCCGGTCTTTTACTGTGCCGGATGCATTGATCCGGTCTTTTAAAGTGCTGGATTAGAATCCAATCTTTTTATGGTGTCGGACACGTGGCCCGGTCTTTTACTGTGCCGGATGCATTGATCCGTTCTTTTAAAGTGTTGGATTAAAATCCAATCTTTTTATGGTGCCGGACACATGGCCCGGTCTTTTACTGTGCCGGATGCATTGATCCGGTCATTTAAAGTGTTGGATTAGAATCCAATCTTTTTATGGTGCCGGACACGTGGCCCGGTCTTTTACTGTGCCGGATGCATTGATCCGGTCTTTTAAAGTGTTGGATTAGAATCCGATATTTTTATGGTGGCGGACACGTGGCCCGGTCTTTTACTGTGCCGGATGCATTGATCCGGTCTTTTAAAGTGTTGGATTAAAATCCAATCTTTTTATGGTGCCGGACACGTGGCCCGGTCTTTTACTGTACCGGATGCATTGATCCGGTCTTTTAAAGTGTTGGATTAAAATCCAATCTTTTTATGGTGCCGGACACGTGGCCTGGTCTTTTACTGTACCGGATGCATTGATCCGGTCTTTTAAAGTGTTGGATTAAAATCCAATCTTTTTATAGTGCCGGACACGTGGCCCGGTCTTTTACCGTGCCGGATGCATTGATCCGGTCTTTTAAAGTGTTGGATTAAAATCCAATCTTTTTATAGTGCCGGACACGTGGCCCGGTCTTTTACCGTGCCGGATGCATTGATCCGGTCTTTTAAAGTGTTGGATTAAAATCCAATCTTTTTATGGTGCCGGACACGTGGCCCGGTCTTTTACTATGCCGGATGCATTGATCCGGTCTTTTAAAGTGTTGGATTAAAATCCAATCTTTTTATGGTGCCGGACACGTGGCCCGGTCTTTTACTGTGCCGGATGCATTGATCCGGTCTTTTAAAGTGTTGGATTAGAATCCAATCTTTTTATGGTGCCGGACACGTGGCCCGGTCTTTTACTGTGCCGGATGCATTGATCCGGTCTTTTAAAGTGTTGGATTAGAATCCAATCTTTTTATGGTGCCGGACACGTGGCCCGGTCTTTTACTGTGCCGGATGCATTGATCCGGTCTTTTAAAGTGTTGGATTAGAATCCAATCTTTTTATGGTGTCGGACACGTGGCCCGGTATTTTACTGTGCCGGATGCATTGATCCGGTCTTTTAAAGTGTTGGATTAAAATCCAATCTTTTTATGGTGCCGGACACATGGCCCGGTATTTTACTATGCCGGATGCATTGATCCGGTCTTTTAAAGTGTTGGTTTGATCATTTAGATGAAGATTTCATTCACGTCTTTGAAAACACACTCTTCTTTTTTGTTTCTTAAAAACCGAAAATACGACCATAAGGACTACATGTAACATTTCCTGAGTTGGGCTGCATTCCAAGTTCTGGGCACGTTTGTTCCATCCAACCTGATCAAGGAGTGTGCCCCCTTTCCCAGAGACTCTTTAATCTGGTAAGACCCTTCCCAATTAGGTCCTAACTTTCCTCCGGGCTCAGCCCTGCTGGCTTCATTGTTTCTAAAAACGTATTCGCCAGGGCGGAACTGGTGAGGTGCAACATTCTTGTTATAATACTTGGCCAGAACTTCCTTGTACTTAGCTTCTTGAATGAGTGCTTGTTCCCTTCTTTCCTCCAAAAGATCTAAATTCAGTCTTAATTCTCGATCATTGTCCCGACCATTTGCTGTAGCAACGCGCATCGTTAGCATACCCACTTTGACTGGGATTACTGCTTCATGTCCGTAAGTTAAGCTGAAAGGAGTTTCACCATTGCTTGTTTTCGGGGTGGTGCGATGGGCCCATAATACGCTGGGTATCTCCTCGACCCAAGAACTCCCTTTGGTTGCGAGCCTAGTTTCTATGCCCTTTAGCATGCTCTGGTTGATTCTTTCTACTTGGCCATTTCCCTACGGGTGAGCGACGGACGTAAAAACTTGTCGGATTCCCATCTCCTCACACCATCCGGCTAATGATTTAAACTGTGTTCCATTGTCGCTAATCGGGTATAGAGGGAGGCCAAAACGACATATTATATAATCCCACACAAATTTTTTGATCTGGGTGGTAGTAATTGTTGCGACTGCCTTAGCTTCCACCCATTTGGTGAAGTAATCCACAGCGATGATTAAAAATTTTATGCGTCCGGGTGCTTCCGGGAATTGTCCGACAATGTCTATTCCCCACTTTTGGAAAGGCCATGCTCCAGTTACTGGTATGAGATCGTTCTTAGGCCTCAATGTTTTAGGCGCGTGCTTTTGACAGCTAAAACACTTTTGCAGGGTTTGTACTGCTGTGACATGCATTCCCGGCCAGTAATATCCTATATTCATTAGCTTGGCCACCATCATCCTTGGACTGGCATGCATTCCACATGAACCTTCGTGCACCTCTTTGATTAACAGCTCAGCTTCCTTTTGACCAACACATCTTAACAAAGGCCCCAGGAAAGTTCTTCTATAGAGCCGGCCATCTACCAGCTGATATTGTAAGGCCTTTGTTCGCAACTTTAGTGCTTCTGCTTTATTCTCTGGCAAAGTTCCTTCCTTCAAATATGCCACCAAGGGCGTCATCCATGTCCAACTAACATCATCAAGGTGACTAATTTCTTCTGTGCAAACGGAGGGCTTATCCAATGCTTGCACTCGAATTTCTTTCGCCAGGTGAGCGAACTGGACTGATGCCAATTTACTTAAAGCATCTGCTTTCCGGTTTTGACTTCGAGGAATGTGCTTTATGCTGCATTCTTGAAATTGCAACATCATTTCTTTAGTCTTTTTTAAGTACTCGATCATCATCCTCCCTTGGCTTCGTAAATCTTATTTACTTGATTAGCCACTAAGAGTGAGTCCACGTGTGCCCGGATGTGCTGGGCCTTCATGGTTGCTGCTAATCGCAATCCGGCTAACAAGGCTTCATATTCAGCTTCGTTGTTTGTACTTTTGAAGTTCAACTTTACTGCATATGTGATTTCCACTCCCTCTGGGCTAAGTAACATATGCCCGGCCCCAGACCCTTCCATGCTTGAGGCCCCATCAGTGTATAACAACCACCATTGAGGTGCTTTGACATGTATCTCAGCTATAACTGGGTCATTAATGATCTCAATCTCCCGTCCCTCCGGTATTTCCGCGAGGAAATCGGCAATGACCTGACGCGGTTCGAGGCTTATATTCCAGACTAAGAGCTCCTAATTCAACCGCCCACTTGGCTAATCTTCCGGATAACTCGGGTTTTTTTAACACTTGATGGAGAGGAAAATTGGTGAGTATTTCCACCGGATGGGCTTGGAAGTATCGACGCAATCTTCGGGAAGCATGTACTAAAGCCAGAGTTAGTTTCTCTAGTAGGGAGTATCGCGTCTCCGGGTCTGTTAATACCCGACTGACATAATAGATAGGAGTTTGCACACCTTTCCTTTCAACCATGAGCACAGCGCTAATGGCCGCATCCGCGGCCGCGATATATGCTGTTAACTTCTCTTCTTCTTCTTCTGGTGCCGTGAGGGTGGGGAGTCTTGCTAGGTACAGTTTAAGCTGCTGGAAGGCTTCCTCAGCTTGGTCTGTCCATTGGAACTGTGCTTTGTTGAGACAATTTTTCAGAGTTTGGATGAAAGGTAGAGATCTTTCTGCATGTTTAGCCAGAAATCGATTTATTGCCACCAAACGTCCATTCAATGCTTGCACCTCCTTGAGGGACGACGGGGAAGGCATCCGGGTGATAGCTGAAACTTTATTCGGATTTTCCCGGAAACCTTCCTTGGTGGCCATCACACCGAGGAACTTCCCTTCCTCTACTCCAAACGAACACTTTCCCGGGTTTAGCATTATTCGGGATTCTTTCAACCTTATAAACGTCTCGGCGATGTCCGCTAGGAGATTTGTTTCATCATGGCTTTTAATGACCAAGTCGTCAACATAGATCTCCAAATTTTTACCAATTTGAGGCTCGAATACTTTGTCCATGAGCCTTTGGTAAATGGCCCCTGCATTCTTTAATCCGAACGGCATTTTTGTGTAACAAAATGCACCGATATCGGTGATAAAAGCTGTTTTCTCTTCGTCATCTTCGGCCATGGGAATCTGGTGATAACCTTTGTATGCATCCAAAAAGCACTTGAAACGGAAAGGTGCTAATGAGTCGATTTTCAGATCAATTTCTGGTAAAGGGTAGGCGTCCTTAGGACACGCACTATTCAGATTCTTGTAGTCTATACACATACACCAGGTACCATTTCCTTTCTTTACCATTACTGGATTGGCGATCCATGAAGGATAACGAACTTCTTGGAAGATCCCCGCATTAACCAGATCCCGGACTTGATCCACGGCTGCCCTGCTTCTCTCCGGGCCTATCCTCCATCTTTTTTGAGTTACCGGGTTGGCAGACTTGTAGACATGTAAGCGATGTTCGGCTAGTTCCCGTGGAACTCCTTTCATGTCTGTTGGTTTCCATGCAAAGACATCTATGTTGTTTCGTAACAACTGCTTCAAACGGTCCCGCCCTATGGTGAATAAAGTGTGTCTAATGGTAATTATCTGTTCTGGGTATGCGGGGTTCATAATCAACCTCTCCGGTTCATTTGTACTTTTCATGCGAGTGTCAAAATGATCTTTACACGGGGTTCGACTAGTTTGTGCCTGTAATACTTCCATGATTTGATCGGCATATACCACCGCCACTCCCCTGGGAGTTGGGAATGTGATAGCTGAGTGGACAGTGGACACGGCTGCATGAAAAGATGCCAAACCTGGCCTCCCTAGTATCAAGTTATTTTTTGAGACTGCCGGGATTACTATGAAAGTCACGAGGACCGTACGGATTTTAGCACCTTCTTCTAGGATCATCGGTAATGTGAGTTGTCCTAGAGGGACCACGGATTCCCCGGAAAACCCTATGTGATCAATGTCGGTACGTTCCAAGGTTTTTTGGTCTTCTTTATCCAGACGTCTGAAAAGCTGTTCATACATGACGTCCATTGAAGCTCCGCTGTCAACTAAAATCCGACTGATGCGGTAATCACCTACTAATGCTATGATTACTACTGGCCTGGTGGACGAGGCACCTCCTTGAACAGGCGGGAAAGTAAGCGGTTGTTCCATTCAGGCTTCCAGTTGTGCGCCCCCGCGCTTATAACCCCGTGGGCCTGATGACTCCTCATTCCTTATCATGCATAAGTCACGCACCGGTTTTTTGCCTGCATTCCTTCTTCCCGGTAGTCCTGCATGAATTTCCTTTAACAGATGGGAAAGTTTGCCGGTTTGTATGGCAATGTCAATTTGTTTTTGTAAATGCCAACAGTGATCCGTGTCATGCCCAGTGTCTTTGTGGAAATCACAATACCGTTTAGGATCTCGTATTGACGTTGGGTTGAGAGGTCGCGGGGGTTCTAATGTTATTTTTCTGTTAAAAGAACTTCCCGGGGGCTTTTGACCAACTTGTTGATCCATGTAACTCCCCTGTTCTCCGGATTATCCTTAAACCTTGTGGAGGTATTGACAGATCTAACAGGTTCCGGGCGGGTGTATGGGAGAGGCCTCGTCCATGTGCTGGTCCTCGAAAACGTTGAGTCTGTCTGTTTCCCGCTCGATCACTTCTCTGATCCTTTTTATCATGCTCATTTGTGCTCCGGACGGACCTTTCTGCCCGGACGAAGGCACGAGCGGCAGTCATCAGTTCCTCCATGGTTTTTGGTAAACCGTCCCGGCCATGGAGCCTACGGATGAGCTCGTCATGCCGGATGCCTTGAATGAAACCTGCTATCATTAAATCCTCCCCTACCCCGGCTATTTGCAAACTTTCTTTGTTATACCGGGTAATGAAATCTTACACCGATTCTCCGTCTCGTCTCCGGATGTGAAGTATTTCTGTCTTGTCCTTCGTGTGTCGTTTTTGCTTACTAAACTGTTGCATAAATTTTTCCAAGAATTCATCAAAACTGTCGATCCGGCCTGTAGGTAGACTATCATACCAAAGACGAGCTGTCCCGACCAAGGTTTGAACAAACATATGACACCATTCATGTAGGGCCCATCTATCTACCCCGCCAGCACTAATAAAAACATTGATGTGGTCATCCGGATCTGTGGTACCATCATATTTTCCAACTGTGGATGGCATTTTTAATTTACGAAGTATTTATGCTTGAGCTATTCGGGGTGTGAACTTAGATTTTGTTAACAAAGCTGTTGGTCGGTACGGGCGATGGATGTCCACTAGGGGATTATTCCCGGGTACAGGTATGAGTGCGGGAGGAGGTCCTTGCGTACTGTACGGATGGGTGAGAGGAACGGATTGCCCTCCGGCAAGAGATCCGGTAGTACATGCGGATGTAAATCCCCCCGGTGTGATATTAGCTATTTCCTCAAATGTTAAACGGTTCCGGAGTTCTGCCAGGCGTATTTCTTTCCAAAATTGTTCGTCCATTTGGGCCCGGCGTTGTTGTTCCATCCACCATTCGTTACCTGTGAGTAACGGCATGGTGTAGGGGAGAGGTCCAGGGATAAGCGGGGTGTTGGAAACGAGAATGGGAGGTATTCCTGCAGTGGTTGTAATGGATTGTGGCAGATTATAAATGGGTATACCAGATGTGGTGACATAAGAGAGACGGGTAGGTATTGTGGGTCGCGGGAGGTCCCGAGTTACTTGGGTGGGAATGGTAATTGGGATCAGAGGAGGTATGGAGGATGAAATGAGCTCCTGCTGAGGCAACGAGGTAGGTATTGAAGTATGCAAAGTGTGAAGATGGGGTGTTGCTGCTGCGGGCAGCAAGTCTACTGGGCGGTATTGGGCTTGTGCCAGACTATCCTTTAATGAAGAAATCGGGGGAACGCCGACCTGAGACTGTGTGTCTCCTGCTGGTGCTCCCGTGGTTGCGATGTGATTTCTATCATCATCGGATTCATAATCTGATTGTATGTTATCCATTGCAAGCAAAGATTGAATTCAGGATATCGTTGTAACTATTGTTCGACCGGGATGGCGCTAATGAAGAGATGTAAAAACTCCCCTTTGATAATAATTCCCGAATTCAATCAAGCACAAGCTCTGGATCCCCTTTTCACCTATGAGATCACTCTCTATTTATAGGGTTTTTACATTCTCTTTCTTCTAACCGTATGATAGTGACAGCTTCCTTCTTGTTGGTCCATTCTCTCACGGGCCCCCATGGTGGTTAAGCAATTAGATTTCTTCCTATTAGGTCCCTTATGTATGACCCTTTCATCATACGTCGTCAATATGTATAAAACAACAACAACCATACCCAATCCCACCGGTAGCAAAGCTATTGGTAGGGTTTGGGGAGGGTGGGATGTAGGCAAGCCATACCCCTATCTCATATGATAGAGAGCCTGCTTCCAGGGAGATCCTCAGCTTCAAAAACCTTTTCGGGACCTGCAAAATTATGTTAGTACAATATCGTTCAACACATTGCATCTACAAAGCAAGCAACAAAAGCTCTGTTAAAAATAGTATTAATAAAGCCAAGATAATGTGAAAAAGTGAAAAAGTGTAAGGAGGGAAAGAGAGTAGACAGTACAGGTAATATCAGATAGAAATACAAATCCAAGAAAACGAAAACAAGTATAGTTTATCACAAATCTAGATAGATCTAAGCCCCTATGATATATTATATGTATATTTATATCAATAAAATTCTCATCAACTTTCACTTATTTATCCGCTTTGTACCAGTAATATTTTATGATTGGATTAACTATATATGATATTTTAAAAGTTAGTAAGGGGTATATTTGTAATTCACGACAATTATATGGAAACATACTTAAAGTTATATATATAAAGCAAGTACCTACCTGTAAACTTACAAAAGCAACATCTATTCAATACTCAAAATTTCCATGAACATGTTTCAAAATCCATCAGCAATAATGATCATTCAATCTTCCATCATCATCATTTTATTCCTCTTCTTCTTCTTCTTCTTCAAGCTTATTAAGAAGAATGTTTCAAGTAAACCATACCATCTACCACCTGGTCCAACTCCTCTTCCCTTCATTGGCTGCATCATTCAAATGCTTCAAAACCGACCAACCTACAGATGGATCCACAAACTCATGGACCAATACAACACCCCAATTATTTGCATTCGCCTAGGCAAATCAACCCATGTCATCATTGTCTCTTCCCCAAGCATTGCATGCGACTTTCTAAAAACTCAAGATGAAGTATTCGCTTCAAGGCCGAAAACCTTTTCAGCTTATCTAACAAGTGGCTATCGTTCAACCAGCATGGCCCCTTTAGGAAGCCAATGGAAAATGATGAGAATAATCCTCAACCAAAATATCCTCTCGTTGTCCGTACACAAATGGCTCCAATCCACACGAGATGATGAAGCTAATCACTTGCTTTCTTACATAAGCAATCAAATACAGAAACAAAACTCCCTAAGTGAAGGCGGACTAATAAACATTCGAATTGCAAGCGAACAATTTTGTGGAAACGTGATCAGGAAGATGATTTTTGGGACAAGATTCTTTGGGCAAGGAATGGAAGATGGAGGGCCAGGTGATGAAGAAAATGAACATGTCTTGGCTCTTTTCACCATCCTAAAGTATCTGAATGCATTTTTCATTGCTGATTATTTTCCATGGTTGAGAGGGAAGATTGATTTTGATGGCTATGAAAAGATCATCAGGGCTGCCATTGAAGGAGTTCAAAAGTACCATGACCCATTGATCGATGAACGAATTCTAACGTGGAATGATGGAACTCGAACGCAAGAGAAAGATGTACTTGATATCCTAATCAAACATGAAAAACCGAAGCTTACACCAGAGGACATAAAAGCACAGATTCTTGTAAGACTCGTTATATCTTGACACTTTTCTTGTACACATACTACTTCAACTGTGTTTTTTGTTATATAATAGAGGAGTAAGGACGGCTAAAGGGGGGAGTGAAATAAAGTTAGGGCTTTGGCCCCCAAATTTTTCATCAGCTTCAGCCTCAAAAAGAACTTGACAAGTATTTGAGTGCATGATTATTGATTTCTGATCCTTTCTTTTTGTCGTGCCTATATTTTAGGAACTAATGATTGCCACAATTGATAATCCCTCTAACGCAGTAGAATGGGTGATGGGAGAAATGATGAGTGAACCTAGCATCCTAAAAAGAGCGGTCGAGGAGCTTGACAATGTGGTAGGTTGCAACCGGCTTGTTGAAGAGTCAGACATACCCCAACTCAATTACATAAAGGCATGCATCAAGGAGTCCTTTAGGTTGCACCCTATTGCACCCTTCAATGTTCCACATGTTTTAGTAAAGAACACTGTTGCTAGTTACTTCATACCTAAGGGTAGTCACGTGTTGCTTAGTAGAGTTGGGTTGGGTAGGAATCCTGATGTGTGGAAAGATCCAATGCAGTTTGATCCATATCAGCATTTAGGCGAGGAAGGAAAACAAGTGGTTCTTACTGATAATGAACTTAAAATGCTTTCATTTAGCACCGGGAAACGAGGTTTTCCCGGAGTGATTTTGGGTTCGACCATTACTACGATGTTGTTAGCAAGAATGATTCAAGGGTTCACATGGGAGTTTCCATATAATGAGCCAACGATTAAGCTTGTTGAAAATCATGAGGATCTTCTCTTGGCTAAGCCACTTGTAGCCATTGCTAAGCCACGACTCCCTCGATATCTTTACCCTAAATTTTGAAGAAATAAATATGGGTTTAGCATGTTATGAAATGAGATATACTAAAACAAATTATGGTGTGTATATTTTATTTAAATTCATATCCTTCAAAACACTTTTGTGTGGACAATAATAACTAGTTTTATACCCGTCCGTTGGTCGGGGGTATTGTAACGATATCAAATGAAAATTATCCAACCGTATAAACAAAGTAAGGTAGAAGACAAACAAATAACTTAGTTTATAAAGTCAAGCGCAAACGAATCATAAAGAAGTTTTGTGTACATTTTTAAATAACTACATAACATATCTAACTTATAAAACAACTATCGAGCTCACTTCAACCAAATGATCTTCATCCTATAATAATACAAAACAAAGAAAACAACTAAATGATCGTAATTGTAACCCCTAAGAAATTCTTGCCTATATTTTTACTTTTCCAGTATTTGTAATTTCATTATTATATGGTTCACATCAATTCATCCCAATAACTTATCCTATTTATACATACATACATACATACATACATACATACGTTGGATACAATTATTTCAAATTAAAAAAAAATTATATAAGGGATTATATAATTGTTATTAGTCTATTAAATAATATATATATATATATATATATATACATATATTTTTAAATAAACAAGTTACAAAAAGTTAAATTATAAATTCTATAAAAAATAGGGTTATGTTATACTTATTAATAAGAATTAATTCTATTTAGTAAACTACATTTATAACATTTAATTATAAACTAATGATTTATTAGATTTTATAAAAATTTATAAGATTTAATGATTTTATGTTTTACAAGAGTTCAGGGTTTAATTTGTAATTTCTGAAACTTAATTCTAATTAAAATCAAGTCTGCGCATGAAATGTTAAAGCCTAAGAACCCATGACATGTCCTGCCAATATTGAATTCTTTCTTTCCCCATTCCAACCATGGGTTCGAAACCCGTAGACCTCCGGCTTCGGCCCTTTAATCCCAAACTTGTTCGCGAGATATTTTTGTGCAAAACTTTAACCGGCAACACGTTTATGACCATCAAACGACCCACTCTCTACGTTTAATTGGGTTTTTATGACGATCTTGATGTTAAACTCGTAACCGAAACCCTCAGCCCTAATAATTTACTCAGTTGATTCAATGCGGCAAAATTGGGTATAAATATGCATATCCTGATGCTAACGAGACTCATTGCAAACCTCCTACACCTCTAATCGCGTCTAATTCCATCTGTGAATCACTCAAATCCTCCAAGGGAGCCGCCCCTGTTCCGCCCAGTCATTCTCGCAACCTACGCAACCATTTAAGGTAAAAATTGTTTCATTCAACTCGTCTGAGTCCCACGATCAAAAGCCCCATGAATTCGGGTTCGAATCATTGGCAAATCGAGGGAATTGAAGGGGCTAGGGTAACGGGTGTATGATTGGGGAAGATGATGATTTGAGCTTGTATGTTAAAACCAATTCGCGTCGGCTTCAGACCAAGGCATAAGCCCTGGTCTGATGGTTAGTGTGTGCGCGTGTGTGTGACCCGGAAGTGGCGCGGGTTCGAGTCCCGGCCACCATTTTCACTTTTGATTTAATTCCTTTTATTATTTTACATTATTCCATGTTTAAAAATTCCCATTTAATTTTTATAAATTCAATAAATATATTCTGAAAGTTTTATAAAAACAGAAATTATAAAACAATGTTTATTTATTTTATTAAAAACATATTATAAAGCATTTTAAAATCATAAATAAATAATGGAAATGATTTGTTTAGACAAATGTAAGTATGTTATTTATTTACGTTAATAATGTATTTCCCAAATTTTAATTATATGTTTATACATTATTAAACTCTTTTTTGTTTTATAAGTAATTATTATGGTAAGAATAATTATTTAAAATTCTTTTAAAACTTATAAAACACATAAATAATTATTTTATACAAAATTCAATTAATCCTAATTAAAGATTATTTAGTCTTTATAATGCATTTAAAATGCCTTAATAGATTAATTAACCATTTCTCTATTAAATAACCATTTTATTAATAGATTAATTACCCACTTTATTTACATTAACTAATCATTTTGTTTACACAAAATAAAATTTATTAAACCTTTTCCACTTTATAATTTATTTATAAATTATTTTTAGGATGATTATGTAAATAGTTCCAAGTGCATTATTTTTCATTCCATATTATTTAACAAATCACATATAATATTATTTAAATCTCTTTCCATACTATGATTTATTTAATTATTGGAAAATAATTATACGAACAAAGTCCAAACATTTTAGCGTTATAAATGGATATATTTTCCTACAAAACTTACACAAACTTTATGCTCAAGTCTCAAAACCCCCATGAAACCCTAAGGCCCCAAAATCTTCTTAATACCATTTAGACGTACATTGAATTTAGAGTACCATTACACATGTAGGTTTATTGTGAGAAACCCTCACAAGGCTTATCAGTCTTTACCAATCAATACCAATTCTAGCTTCAATACAAGTGAGTTTCATAGCCCCATTTCTCTTTACTATTGTTTACAAATACTCGGGGTGGAACATGTTTACATACTATACTTACCAAATTCAATACCATTTTTTCTCATGCAAACTACTATGCGCTTTATGTCTTAAACTGATTGGTGACCATTACATGTGTTCATGCTAGTACATTCATTAACCTGCTACCCAGGCCTAAGGTAGTACCTAACATGATCATTTATAGGGGAATCCGATTCCAGTTAACACGAACCTTGGCGGGTTTTGTGTGTACCATATTACTATTTTTCCAAAACACAATCAGTGGGATTGTACTTACTAGTTTTCCATTTACTACGGATTGAATTGTACGCTTGGAACCTTGTATGTTTTCACATTTATGCCATAGTTATGCTTTGAACATATTGAATTTCAAATACTTTTTACTTAACTTTTGTTTGGTGTCAAAACCTATGTTACTCACCAACTACTTGTAGTTGACATTTACTCACATGTTTCAGGTGCACTGGTTTGAGGACACAACATGATTACTTAGGACTTCGGACCTAGCTTTAATAACTATTAAATTTAACATATGTTATGTTTGAACTCTTTGTTTTCCATTTCTACTTGTAACGGATACATTTAACTTTGATGAATAAATATTATCACATTTAATAGATGATCATGTGCTTATGAACAACCGCGTCAGCCCCGACGTATAATCCGTCGCCGACCGGGGTGTGACCGATTGGTATCAGAGCCATGGTTATAGGGAATTAGGTTATTAGACACACATGACCTAGACTATAACCTAGGAGTCCCAAACACGAGTTTAACTCGTGCCCCTTACTAGAAACTCCACTCTATACTCATTATACACATACTTACGTCCACTTACCTATCTACATCTACCTATTCCTATCTACGTAATGGAAGTACATGAACTACAACATTCAAGAGACTACCTGAAACTATTTGAAACTACATGGATTACTTGAAACATATTTTTTAGTCTATAACCCTAGGATACCCTTGTGTAAATATCCTACATATTATCTAGTGTATTACATTGCATGATACAATACAAACTATCTTATGTGCTATGTTACTTGATAACCTACATGTTTACAAAAAAACTACTACTCCTGTGATAACTTATTAGCTACACTTTTTGAATTATTTGCACAATACCTATTTGGTATCACTAAATGCTATCCTAAGTTTTGCCATACACACCTTCATCTTTACCCATCATCACAAGTCACTGATGGTAAGATTCAAACTCCTAGACTCAATGCCAATTAAAATTTTAAGATCCCGTCAAGGTTTTGGGTTCTGAAAAGTAGTAGAGAATATGCAATCCGGAAGGGTGGATGCCTGTACCTTGGGTTTTCTGTCTAGGAAAGCATTTCATATAAATCCAAATCAACCGAAGGATCCGTATGCTTTCCTGGGAATTCCCGAAGTGAATGTCCACCTATAGGCTAAAGCATGTCTTCTTGAAAGTATATGAACTCAAATCACTTTGATTTGTCACAGCATCCAATGGGTTATGCCCCAAATGAATACAACCTAAACATCATTCGCTTAATTATTATAATTTGGTACACAAGCCAAAACCTCTTATCTGATTCTTACACTTAATCATATTTAAGTCAACTATGCCCCTTCATTCTGATGCCTTGAAAATTTTTTCACCCTTATTATCATTTGCAAAGGATTTAAACCCTTAAACCTTACCATCCAAGGAAAGGAAGCTGCTTGAATAGATGAACCACACCTTTGAACCATAAGACACAATCCTTAATGATTCTCATCATAACCATGAATTCAAATAATAATGTTAATGATACATGATGACTGGAAGAGGAGGTGTAGGTCCATGAAGGATTCTGACTAATGAAAGATTGAGTACTTTAGTGTGTCCCTTGTGACCCACATTTATGCCATAGTTATGCTTTGAACATATTGAATTTCAAATACTTTTTACTTAACTTTTGTTTGGTGTCAAAACCTATGTTACTCACCAACTACTTGTATTTGACATTTAATCACATGTTTCAGGTGCACTGGTTTGAGGACACTACATGATTACTTAGTACTTCGGACCTAGCTTTAATAACTATTAAATTTAACTTATGTTATGTTTGAACTCTTTGTTTTCCATTTCTACTTGTAACGGATACATTTAACTTTGATTAATAAATATTATCACATTTAATAAATGATCATATGCTTATGAACAACCGCGTCAGCCCCGGCGTATAATCCGCCGCCGGCCGGGGTGTGACAGTAATGTTTGTAAAACTGAATTCAACATCTATAAAACGACACATGCTAACGTATTTACTCCTTAAATCGCTTGTGCTTCTGCATATTCCTCCTCGTCCTCGACCGGTAGACCGATCCATGTTGTAGACCCGTGGCTTGGCCCACGGCTGACGGGTTTGGGTTTGGGTTCTTGTATCAAATGGATTGGGGTGTTTTTTTCTCTCACGTGTATAACACAACTAAAAAAGATTTATACCATCTACGTCTAAGGGACAAAATGATGCAGGAGCATCGAATTATAACCGGACTCGAACCCATACCAAACCTGCACCCGATGGTGACATGTTCGAGTTGGTTGGAAGGCATCGTTTTCTTTGGAAGAGATAGAAGATCAAGATGATATCTTCTATTATTTATTTGAATTTCAAATTCCTATTTTATCATAATTGTTTCCTACTTTATCTTTTGCTTTGTTTAGAATAAATAGGGATACAGAGTTATCTAATTCAGTAGTTGATTGTTTATAAATATTGTTTTTCAATAAACCTTTAAGGTTTTTTAAGCTTTTGAATCATTTAAGTATTTCTGGCCATTTGATTGTTTCCGAAACTACATCACAAAAACTCAGCATAATACAAAAAAGATTTATTGTAACCTTGAGCACATCTTGTAGAAATGTGATGGCACTCCTCACAGATGAAAAACTGATAGTGAATGTAACAGAACTCATAAAGCACAACTATGAAATCCTAAATTTTGTTAATATTCTTTTTTTATTCTGTATAAAATGTTACTATTCAAAGTTGAAGCAGAGAAATTGTGAAGTAAACATAGATTAATATACCTGAAGCTTCTCGTATCATTCTTGCTGCCACGACAAAGCATCTACATAAAAGAATGCTCAATATTTACCCAATATCCCTGAACAGATGTCAAATTTGCCGAGATAATTAATCCATCTAAGTATGATGCAAGCTAAAATTACAATAATACTCCATGCTTCTTCTAATTTGCAGACAAGTTGCTATGAGAAGAAACAACTTAGTAGGTGAACAAAAAAACATAGCTTTCAACACAAAGTAGCCGGTGGTAGAGAGCTAAAAATCTGTAGACCGTAATTTTTTTTATAGCGTCATTGTCTATGTCTGTAAAGAAGAAAATACTTGTAACAAAAAAAAGTGACTAAATATACATGTTATAATAGAAATTTCAGGGTATACTTAGTTTGGTATCCAAGGATTTGAAAGGCTCTCGTTTTGTTGTTGTTGTGGCTGTTGGTGCTGAAGGTGTCGTTAGATAATTAATTCATCTAAGGATACGTGTCTGATAACTCAACCCTATGTCAGACCGCTATGAAGTCCATAACGGTCCGCCGAGCCGCAAAATGGATAGCGAACCGCTATCCCAGCCGCAAACGGTCCGCTATGTGTACAACACACAAGACAGCCGGCTAGTGGGCGGTAGCGGACCGCTACCACCCAGCATAACGATCCGCTAAGGGTGGTAGTTTCACCCTATAAATAGATTCATTTGGCCGTTCATTTGAAAATCACAAACCACCACCACTCCACACACTGACACACATACCAAGGAGCCCCGAACGACGGTTACGAGCATAGCGGTTACAAGTGCGGAACATTAAAGTTACGAGCAAGCAACGGAGAGACGTTTTAGACGATGAACGAAGTTAGAAACTACCCGAGGATAATGTAAGTACACTGGACCCGTACCCTAGACACGATTACGTGAATTACGTGTTTAAATGATATGTGTTATGTGATATGTATATGACGAGGGTACGAGGTAATGAAGGATTAGTCTAGACACTAAACGGGAATACTGGAGTAATCACGACGTATCCAAGGGGTGGTGGATACGCCGCTGGTACTTTCTATATATAAATCTCTTGGTGCTTCGTGATGAAAACATTATGAATGTTTAGGGGTATAGACTAAAAGACAGTAATGAAAATATAGTGAACGTACGGGAGAACTTCCAACCGGTATGTACTTATCTGATAATCGGAATGTTCTGTCTAAGGAAAGAGTGATGTATAAATCTCTCCTAGACCCGTCACTCTTTCTTGGGAACATATCTGTTGGAGGTACTGATCTGGAAGAATAATCACCCAAGTTTACAATATATGACGAGTATGAATATATGATAAAGTTGAATGCATGAATACATGAATATGTAATGCATGATGAATGTGAATACATGAATGCATGATTATACATGCAAATATGAATGAGTATTACGGAATGAGTCTAAACCCTAAAATGGAATAATGGAGTACTCACGAAGTGTTAAAGGGGTGGTGGATACGCCACTGATACTTCCTCTATATAAACCTTTTTAATGAATCGTGGAGAAACCGTTACGAAGTTTTAAGGTGATGACTAGTTGGGAAATAAATCAATCATATACGTGAAATGAAAATAAATGCTTGATACATTTGGAAGACTGTGAGTCAAAGATACTCAAGGTCCCAAATAAAATAAGATACCCAGCCTGTAAGGTGGATCTCAATAATAAAGAAGAAAACTAAAAAGGAACTCCAACCTTACGGGGTTAAGGAGGAAAAGATTCCAAGCCAACGGGGCTGAGGAAATGAATGAGTCTTCGTGACAAATGCAAGGGGTCTATACTGACGAGTATAAGTACCTTGCCAATACTCTGACCGGAGGTACGTCCGAAGATGGTCAGGAGGAAGTTAGCACACCCATAAAATATACGAATGACATGACCGGAGGTACGTCCGGAGATGGTCATGGGGGCGTCGAGAGCCTGGGAAACTTGAACAATAATAAGAACTTAAAGAGTTCATAATAGAATGAACGATCCAATGTACTTACTTAGTGTAAGCTAATTTAAAAACGTTTTTCAAACACTGCAGGAAAGAGGCATGTGGAATGAATCTTCCTGGGGACAGATCTATCGGAGTAGAAAAATCCCTATGTAGAATGATGTAATCATATCAACTTATGTAAACACAATATTATAATAAAAAGTTACCTTAGCCATTTAATGGCAAGGTTTTGATAAATTGAGACCAATTTTCCGCATTATAAAACTCTGATAAAATAAGAGATAAGTAGGGTGTTTCACCCTATTAGACCTAAATAGTCATGATAGTTGTTAATTAACCTTGTTTGGCTTTAAGAGATCATATTAGGTCTTAAATGGTTAGTGCCGGTTGTAGTGAATCATATTAGATCATCATGGGTAATAATAGACAATACATGTCTAAATGGACTATGCAGATTCTAAATAGTTATGATAGCTCTTAATGGACTATGATGGACTTTATCTCTCATATTAGGTCTTAGTGGGTTAGATCGTGATGTAGTGAGTCACATAAGAAAATAATGGGCAACAATAGAAGACACATGTATGAATGGACCCTATTAGACCTAAATAGTCATGATAGTTTAGATATGATTTGGTCAAATAATCTAATGGGCGAACCCGTCACCCAATCTACCCCTGATTAGGTTTTGGAGCTTCTGATCAGCAATGTTAACCTTATATTCAAACCCAGCAATGGTGTTCTCCAGTTAAGGACTTTTTCACCGGTAACGTCCACCAAGATTTGTTGTTATCATGGAAAGCCGAGATCACTTTCCCCCATAGGCTTTGGTTTTCATTTTTAAACCGCCACACCCATTTTGAAAGTAATGAATTGTTGATATTTTTTAGCAGACAAATGCCCAAACCACCATTTTCTTTAGGTTAGGTCACCCTATCAATGAACTTTTTTCTTATCCTCACAACCGCCAAATAAAAACTTTTTTCTAATAGCTTTCGGCCTATCAATCACTTAGCAAGGAGCCTTGTAGAGTTAGAAATAATAAGTTGATAGATTTCGAAGACTGACAATGTAAGCCTACCATCGATGGAGAGTTGTGGCTTTCCGAGAACCGAGATTATTATTACTATTATAATATTTTTGTGCAGAAAATATTACCGTATGGACCAAGAAAGGATTTCAAATTAATTAAATCTTGCATTTCACCTTCATTATTTTTTTTTTCTTTATCTAATCTTTTGTTTCAAATATTTGATATAAACATAGCCATGAGTGTTCTAAAGTGTACTGCACTAGCTAAAACAACGTGTCACATAAAATCACATGAGCTAATTTCAACACATTATAGCGGGTTAGGATAGCGATCTTAACCATTAATAGGATCGTACCCAAAATAAAAAAAATTGAGATGCGCTCAATTTAGGAAACTCAAGGCAACAATTTTTTTTTAAAATAATACTATACTATTTTCTTTCATTAGGTGGATAGCCAACTATTACGAATAAGTTTATTATGGTGAGTTTCTAAATTTCTAACCCTAGGTACTATTCACATCTCACCGTTAGGTCGTAGTGGTTTTATTAAAAAGTGAATCACGCTGCGTCACGTCAATGCAATATCAACACAGAGACAATCAATTGATAGAATCACTAAGCTACGTAATGGTTTCACGCCCAACATTAATGAATGAATTTTTTTATTTTATTATGCTAATCTTTATAAACAATTGATATTTATTTTTTAAAACAATTACTTATCATTTGAAGTGTTGATCCAAACACGTTAAAAAACCACTTACATGACGAAAACTAGTTTTTTTTAAAACAACTGCGTTTTTGTTAAATTTAGATGTTCAGAAAAATAAAATAAACAAACCGTGTATTTTTTTTTTTAATAATTACCGAGCATAAGTTATTTGAGTAAAAGCACATTAAATCCTAAACTAAATATTTAAGTAAAAAAAGAAAAAGAAATTATGAGTTGAAGTAATGTGATTGGGTGTTGGTTTTGTTTGTTTTGCCGTGAATCCCCTCACACCTCCCCACGCCCCCTTCCACGCCATGGGGGCGATGTTCCACGCCATGGGGGCGGTGTTCCGCGCCCCTTCACGGCGCCAGGAAGGATCACACCAACTTTCACCATCCCATTACCAATGGCCTTACCATTGTCACCATTACGATTGTATTCATTATACGCCTTTATCAATTTGATAAAATTCATCGTCTACCCTACTCATCACTACAACAATATCACTCTATCCCGACGACTTTTTTTGACCCTATAGCGACGACATGTCGTCGGGATAGCGTATACCGACGACATGTCGTCGGGATAGGTGTCGTCGGTATTGAGTCGTACCAATAGCCAAGATTGTCGTCGGGATAGGTGTCGTCAGTATAGGTCAACCTATACCGACGACATGTCGTCGGTATAGGGTCTATTTAAATAATTCAAAAAGAAACCCTATACCGACGACATGTCATCGGTATAGAGCAAGACCTGTACGGGCGACTTGTCGTTGGCATAGGTCAACCTATACCGACGACATGTCGTCGGTATAGGTTTTTTTCATTTTTTTTTAATAATTTTTGAAAAAGGCCTATCCCGACGACATGTCGTCGGTATAGGTCTTTCTGTTTTTTTTATATTTTTTAATTTTTAATATTTTTCCAGAAATATTAAATTTCTAAAAACAGAAACCTGTAAATAATTATATATAAACCATACAAACATTCAAATATCCGAAACATAAAACAAACATATAAATTGTTCGACCCCACAACTTGTTCGATAAACTAAACATTCAAAACAAACAAATATGCAAATTGTTCAAGACAACCCAACAACAACTACAAAGGCTCAACGACTCCAAGCTAGTTATCATCGCTACTAGTTCGGCGCTCCCACATTCGACGCATTTCATCCATTTGTCGTTGCATTTCAAGCATTTGTTGATTATGCACACGACGTTCTTCCTCTAGTTGTTGATTTTGCAGTCGCTGTTCTTCATCTCGTTGGGCTTCGCGTTGTTGTTGTTCTTGAAATTGTTGTTGAAGACTAGCCACACGCTGATCAACGTCTTGCCAATGTGGTTGTGGAGGGGGAGTACCGAACACATCCGGTGTGGGATTACTCACCACACGACCAACACCCCGAATATGGCCACGCCGATGACCCAATGCACGCTCCATGCATGCAAACTCATCGACAGCGGATGAGTCACCACCAGATTCAGCAGAGCATCTTGTATACTTCTCTTGGATTCGGTCCTGCATTAAACAATGTAATAAGCAATCACTTGACTATTTTACTAAAATTCGACAGCATAACTGCTGTAAAATGGATAACCAACCTTTTAAACTATAGGTCATAGACGACCCAAATTCACAAATTACAATCAACCAACACTAATAACAACAAATACTATTAATACTAGCAAACATATTCAACAATTGGCCTCGAGTTGGATGTTCTAAGTCTATTAAAATACGTTTGGGTCATTTTGACCTGTTTAAAGTTACATTTAGATGTTCCAAGTATATTAAAGTGTGTTTGGGTCATTTTGACCCGTTAAAGTCAAACTTGGATATTTTAACAACAAAATCATTTAACTTACATAATCTGTTGATGCACAATCGTTGACCCATCCCGTCCCTTCTTTATAATGGGTCGATCTGAACACGTCAATAGGGCCGGTCCCCTGTGAAAAACAAAAATAAAATCACTAGAATTAATAAGCATGTTTGTATAATAATAACAACTATATTTCATACCTCCATGTGTCGGCGTTGGGCGTATGATTTGCTGCCATGGAAACTTGGCTAGCGTTGTTTTGCTCGGTTTTGTTTGTTCTTCTCCGAGCGGTTTTTATAGCCCGCACTTAAAAACAGCTGATTAATCAAAATATCCCAAGTTTCTTGATCAACATCTTTTGGTGGATTACTTCTCGCCGCCTCCACATCATCGTATCCCCCATTGTAGTCGAAATGAACTTTCCCTTGCGGTCTTTATAAGCCCTTTGACACTCGGCGGTGATTCCGAGTTGAACGCCTCGCCACTTGTCAGTGTTTCTCCAAGCGTCCAGATTAAAATAATCCTAAAAGTGGAAAGTAATTAAAAAAAATCTAATAGTTATGAAATTGTAAGTAATTATAAAACATCTATACTTACTAATAGAGTGGGATATACTGCCTGTTTCTTCTCATTTGGAACCTGGGCCAGTTAGGATAATATGGCGGAACAACCTTTTCAACCTCTAAAGAGATAGCACATATAAAATCAGTTGCGTTAGGACCCACGAACTTTTAGCCACCGCCATGAAGTTCAACATCAATGTCAAGAGGCTTCCTCCCATTTTCCTCAAATTTCTTATATAATTTGAGGTTTTTTCCTTTAGAACGCCTTTTTTGTGAGGCACCACCTACATTGACACATGAAAGTTAGGCAATTATAAAGACATCTATTAAACACTAACAAGTAACTTACCACTCGCACAACCCGATTCTAAGTTATACGGACCCCCATATCCATCGTCTCCACCATCACCACCGTGTGATTGCGCGTCGTTGCCATTATTTCTACAACAAAAATAATTAGTAAGCACAAATAATTAATAATTAACAAAGACAAATATAAAGACATCTATTAAACACTAATACTACATTTTTAACATACATTCAATCAGAATCATCACTACAATAACGTGTGTCAACATCATCATCATCTTCTTCTTCATCGTCATTTATTTCATCTTCCTCATCTGAATTATATGTTTCATCTTCTACATCATCGTTAATAAAACTTTCATCAAGATCAATCGAGGCAACATGACTTGGGTCACCACCCTCATTTAAAGTTTTACGCATGGGCAAGTAGCCTAAGTCGACAACCAAGTTACCAAAAAATGATTGAGTTTCCCGTGTAATAGATTGACTATCTGCATGGGGAATCGGGGCAACATGACTTGATTCACCACCTTCGCATCCGGTGTCGACAACCAAAGTATAATCATTTGATTGAGTGTCATGCAATATATCTATCTCATTAACAACACTAGGATGATCCCAAAGCTTCCGATGGTAAACGTCCTCAACAACCATCCATTGGCCAGTGGTTCGAGAAGGATCTCGAAGATTGAACACTTGTTTAGCCTGTGTGGCTAATATATATTGGACATCACCATACCATTCTTTGCCAACATACCATTCACGGCCGATGTCAATTATGATAGTATTGTTTTGCTTAATTAATCTTTTACCTCTCGTGTCGAACCATTTACAATGGAATAGTACAACCGAGTAACCATCAATGTAGTTCAACTCTATGATCTCCTCTAGTTGACCATAAAATGGAGTATCGTCTTCTCCTATTGTAACCACACCACTGTTCTGAGTAGTGCGCCGGGAATCACGATTTTGTACCACAAATCTAACACCATTTACTATGCAAGCAGTGTAAGAATATGCGTTCAAGGGACCATGTGCCAATGCCCTTAATTCTTTATTATCGGGTGTAGAAGATGAAAATACATTTGCTTCATATTTTAACCATGAAGAAAAATCGGGTTGCATATTGCGTTCAGGAAATTTAGATTCAAATTCACCGGTAGATGGACAAAATAAAAATCAAATTAGTGGAATTAAATTAAAATATAATAATAGTTTATCACTGGTAGATGGACAAAAAAACTTACGATTTGTAGTCTTTGATTTCACCGCAGTTGTTCAACACAAACCATTGTAATGATTTGTTGGCATGTTCAGAGAGCGCCTTGATTTTCTTTTTCGATATTGGTCGACATTGTGAAGAAAACACTTGAAACTGCCTTTTGGGAATGCCAGCATCTGCATTTCTATCTGGTCGGTTAAATTTGGTTTGCATACCGTCCAGATACATAGAGCAGAATGTCAAGGCTTCATCTGTAACATAACCCTCTGCAATTGAGCCTTCAGGTTTGGTTTTGTTTCTAACATATGCTTTAAGCTTTTTCATGTATCTTTCAAAAGGATACATCCATCTGATATACACAGGGCCACCAAGAATAGCTTCTTCAGGTAAATGAAGAATGAGATGAACCATTATGTCAAAAAATGCTAGAGGATATATCGTTTCTAAGTAATCCACTTGTTGAGGTAGTGGATTCAATAACTTGTGACAGGAACCGCTGAGGTGGCAAAAGGTTGATGGGACTGATCCCTGAATCCGCTGGTCAAAGGAGCCGATTCACTTTTTCCATAGAGATTCCATGTAATGGTGCAGATGATAGAGGTTCCCACCTATTTCTCTTGCCACGTGAACGGACCCATGTACACCTTAGCGGGCACAATTAAAAAATTCTTGAATCCGTTATATCAACGAGCAGATTACCTAGAAACCATTTAAAGTTCAAATTTCATCCACAGCCAGATGCATTGAAATTTTGTAGTTTGAAATTTATAATCTTGGTTTGTTTGCAGGTGGAGAGTTTAGAGCATGCAATGAAAAGGGATGCACCAATAATTGCGGAATTCTTGGGAGGTGCAATAAACTGTGATGCATATCATATAACTAATCCAAGACCTGATGCTATTGGGATTACATCTTGTATTCAAAGCTGCCTATTGAATGCTGGTGTATCAGTGGAGGAGGTTTTACTTAACTTCTATTAATTTTCCTATAATCTTATAGACTGATCTGGCTACAAGTTCATGGATATCTTGTTGGCCGGCAGGTAAATTACATCAATGCGCATGCAACTTCTACACCGGCTGGCGATCTAGCTGAAATAACCGCTCTAAAGGTGTTCAAGAAAATCTCAGGAATCAAAATGAACGCCACCAAGGTGAACAACAGCCGCTACATTTATGCTTTCTCCATCAAGTGAACTTGATATTCATGGTATTTGCATTGTAATTTTTCAGTCTATGATTAGACACCCACTCGCGGCTGCTGGAGGTATGGAAGCCATTGCTACGATTAAAGCGATTCAAACAGGATGGTTGCACCCAACCATTAATCAATTCGTAAGTAATATCTTCATTCCTATTATTTCTCCTTACTCCTCCACTCCTCTCATTTGCATGTTTTATCCAAACTCTAGAACCTTGAACCTGAAGTTGAATTCGACACTGTTGCAAATCATAAGCAACAACATGAAATCAATGTTGGTGAGTTTGTTTTCATTTCGAAATCTATCTTTGATTGTCATGATTTGTTAAGTTCGCTTATTTAAGGTACATTTTTTTTCCGTATGCAGCGATTTCAAATTCATTTGGTTTTGGTGGACACAACTCCGTTGTAGCATTCTCTGCATTCAAACCTTGATGAATAGAGAAACTTTAATTAGGTTTTCTAGTCAACTGTATCGTAAGCGTTTACGTGTGTGTGTTTTATAACATGACCTAATAAAGAAAGAAAATCTGCTTGTTTCCTTATTTCTCATGTCAGAGCCATACCACGCTAGTCTGGCATGGAAGTTTAGTACATAACTACATATTATTATTCAATCGAATACTTACTGGAAGAATTTAGAGCAGAAAATACATGTTATGTTTGTTAAACAAGAATTGTTAGTACTACTACAATTATGTTAAGATTTATTAACGTAGATATTGTGTTCATGTATTAGCGTTAAGTTAGTTATATGACACTTGGTTATTTGAGAGTTACTCACCGCCCTCCACCCCAACTGCCGCCGCCGCCGACCCCCGCCACCACACTCGACCCGACCACCGCCATCCCCTGCTAAACACCGCCTTCCACCACGCCACCTCCCGTCCCCAACCACCATCGTCGACCAAGGAATTTAATGTTCATGGAATTTGGGAATCACATGAACCAAAAGAGGAAGTCAATGCAAAGAAAAACACCGTCGCTATTCCTTATCTCTATCAAGCCATGCCTGAAGAAATTGCTCTTCATACGCAAGGCAAAGAAATCTGGGTACATTTAAAGGCTCGATTTGTAGGCACTGACAAGTCAAAGAGGCCAGATTACAAACATTAGAATCAGAATTTGAAGCCTTGAAAATGAAAGACTTTGATTCCCTCGATGACTTCATGGGAAAAGTTAGTAAACTTGTATCTCAAGCCAACAATCTTGGATCCACTATTGATAACTAAACGGACATACTGGTTCGCAAATGGGTTACCCGCCTGCTTTTGCACCTATAAATAGGGATTTAATCCCTCACTTGTATATAGAATGATTTGTTAATATATATTACCGACACTCTCTGCACATTTGTTTTCCCTGCACAGTGTTAGTATCATCCGTAAATTAGTGTGTGAAAAGCGTGTGTTTGATTCCCTCTATACCAACATGTATCAACCTATAAACCAATACACAAAATACGCGTCTTCCAACCGTTTAGACATGTTTTTAACCGTTGTTTATACAATATTCAAACCCGCTTAACTTCGTGTCACGTCTTTAACATTGATTTCTCCAAAATATTCACTGAATTAATTTAATCCTCTAACTTTTTATTTCTTTAGATAAATCACTACTAGAAATCTAGGCAGATTCGACGACCAATCTCGACGACATATGTCGTCGCGATTAAGGGGACCGGTCCCAACAACACGTCGTCGGCGATGGTCTCCGGTTCACTTGGTAAAAAAAATTAATTTTTTAATAGAATAACCAATCTCGACGACACGTCGTCGAGATTGGTCTAAACTGGTAATTAGACGGCAGAAACCCTTCTTCTCCTCATTTGTGCCCTCTTTTTCCTCTCAAATTTTCTCTCGACTACACCCACAAAATCCGACCATTTTGCTTCAAAATCCAACGTTTTCTATCTCATTCTCCACCATTAATCTTCTTATTCAAGTGGTTAGACCCGATTTTGACTTTTTTTTGTAATTTTTTTTTATAATCTGAAATTTCTAATTAAAATCTTGTGTAGGTGAAGTTTTTGGGGTAAGTGAAGTTGTTGGAAGCTTGATTGAGTGTTTTCCCGACGACGTGTCGTCGTTTCAAGAAAATTCCGGAGGTAATATGTATATTTTTTGTGTTTATAGGTGTATTTGGATAGTTTTATATAGATTTATAAATGTTTGTATAATGTTTTGTAATAGGTTTAGATTTGAGAGATTTAGTTTTGTATAAATGTTGGTTAATTTATATAGATGTGTTCATTTTTTTGTGAAAATTGATAGTTAATTTATATAGATGTATGGATTATTTGTGAAATTGATGAATTTTATATAGATGTTTGTTTAATGTGAATTTTATATAGATGTTTGTTTAATGTATGGATTATTTTAATTGATAGTTAATTTATATAGATGTATGGATTATTGATGAAAATGATAGTTAATTTATATAGATGTTTGTTTAATGTAATTATTATTTTTATGAATTGTATAATGTTATTTATTAGTTTGTATGATATTATTTATTTGGGTATTTGTATGTATTTGTGAAATGTATTATTGGTTGTGTTATGTATATATTATTTGTATGAATTGTATAATGTTATTTATTTTTTTTAATGTATAGTTTGTATGTATTATTTATTTGGGTATTTGTATGTATTTGTGAAATGTATTATTGGTGGTGTTATGTATGTATGGTTTGTATGAGTATAGATGAATATGTCCATATATTTTTTTGGGTATTTGTATAAATTAAAAGAATATATTGTTGTTTTTTAATCCGTTTTTATTTTTTATATTTGTATGATTTTTTATATCTAATACATTTGTAACAAATTTATAGGATTTCTTTTTTAGCTTTTATCTTTCCGCTTGACTGTGGCTGCATTAAAAAGGTAACACTATTCTACTAAACTAACTATTGTTTAGATTATGTAACACTATATTAGTATATCGAACTCGAACACGATTCTTTGTTAACACAAATATATTGAAAAATTGGTTTATTATTTTAACAAAAGATACGTAATCAGTTTAATTTATTATATAAAATATATTTTTGGAAAAATCTGATAAAAAACAAACGGTTCGTATTTGACTTACTAACATAGATAAATTATGGATTGTACCCTTTAGAAAATACCCGTCCGAAATTTAACTAATAGAGTTAAATTTTGGATTGTCCCCGTTTGGGACTGCCTTTTGAATGTTGTATCTCATTTAGGATATGTATACGTTTTAACGGATTGACTATTAGTAAATTGTTAGCTATTTCTCCTACTCTTCGAGTTTGCGTTTCATACACATACTTGGAGGGTTAAGGGGAAATGATGTCGATTTATTTTTGAATAGTCAACCCGTTAAAATGTATACATATGAGATAGAATTTTCAAAAGGTGGGTTAGGATCCATCACCTGTAGATATTTCATCTGATGTGCTATCAGTTAACAAAAAACAGTTATGACAATTGATAAGAGTTGGATTGCACTGCGAGATCGTAATCATCCGGATTTCATAAAAGGTCTTCAAAAGTTTATAGATAATGCCAAAAACTATGTTGACGAAGATGGCAAGATTTATTGCACGTGTTAAAAATGTGCCAACTCTTATCGGCAAAGTCCGTCTTTTGTTTATTCACACGTACGTGTTAATGGGTTTCTACAAGCATACGACACTTGGTTTTATCACGGCGAGGAATATGCTAATGCTTCGGATGTAGACGCACTTTGGGCTACAAATACAAGGGTTGCAACAACTGATCATGAGATGTTTGATGCACTTGATGATGTTATGGCGGAACAAAATACACTTGAAGAAAATACTGATGAAGATGGAAGTGGAGCTGGTTTAGACCCGGAATTTGATGCTTTGTTTGAAGAGCTTCGTACCAAGTTATACCCTGGTTGTAGTTGGATATCTTCCCTAAACTTTTTAGCAAAATTGATTAAAGTTATAAACAAGTGGACGGATACTTCGTTTAACCAACTTTTAGAGCTTCTCAGAATTGAATTACCGAAAGAGAATCACATTCTCGAATCTCACTATGAATCTAAAAAGAAGTTGAGAAAGATTGGGTTAGGATATCAATCTATCCATGCTTGCATAAATGACTGTGCTCTGTTTTGGAAGGAGAATGAGTCAAAGGAAAACTGCCCGATTTGTAATGAGAGCAGATGGGTTAACCCAAACACAAGTGGCAAGAAAGTGTCACGTAAAGTGTTGCGTTACTTTCCTTTAACGCCTCGACTTCGACGAATATATAGTTCCAGATTCACGGCAAAAGACATGACATGGCATAAAACAGGACGCTCAAGGGATTCTATAATGCGTCATCTGGTTGATGGGAAGCTATGGCAAGATTTTGATCTGAGATATCCTAAATTTGCAGACCGCTTGGGTTTGGCTGCCGATGGCTTTAACCCTTTCGGTAACATGAGTCAGTCTTACAGTATGTGGCCGGTAGTGTTGACAACGTATAACACACCTCCGTGGTTATGTATGAAAGAGACTTCTTTCATGCTAACTTTGCTAATTCGAGGGCCCAAATCACCTGGAAAGGAAATTGATGTTTTCTTAAGGCCTTTGATGGATGAGTTGAAAATGTTGTGGGAGAAAGGAGTACAAATGAGAGATGCATCAACCAACACCGTATTCAAGATGCATGCGGCACTATTATGGACTATCAACGATTATCCTGCTCATAGCAGCTTGTCTGGATGGAGCGGTCAAGGTTATCTAGCATGCCCTACTTGTAACGAAGACACACCCTCCTATTGTGTTATCAATAAGTTATCTTATGTTGGCCACAGACGATTTTTGCCTTCCAATAATCGTATGAGAGATAGTCTATTGTTTAATGGCAAAAAAGAGAAAAGAAAGCCTCCTATGAAATTGACGAACACACGGATATTAGAACAATTAGAAAACCTCCCCGATCGTGTTCCTGGTAAACATCCTAAGCATGGAGGTGTGAAAAGAAATCGTGCTGAATCAGAGTTGAATTGGACCAAACGTAGTATCTTCTTCGAGTTGAAATATTGGTCTTCTCTTGAATTAAAACACAATCTTGACGTTATGCACGTTGAGAAAAATGTGTGTGAGAGCGTGTTGGGTACTTTGCTAATGAACGACAAATCAAAAGACACAAACAAAGCAAGAGAAGACTTGGCAATTTTAGGCATTCGACAAAATCTATGGCTAACAATGAAAAACGAAAAGGTCGTCAAACCGCATGCCCCTTACTCTTTCAAGCCAAGTGATCGAGAACGTTTTTGTAAGTTCATTAAAGAAGTGAAACTACCCGATGGCTTTGGATCCAACTTTAAAAATAAAGTGGTTGATTCAAATATAATCGGGTTAAAGTCTCATGATTATCATATTCTCATGCAGCGATTGCTACCAATAGGGATCCGAATAGGTCTGCATGCGGATGTTAAAAATGCAATTAGTGACCTTTGCACATTCTTTAAAAAAATATGTGCACGATCAATAGATAAGACAGACATGCAAGAAGCACATGATAGCTTGGTAAAGATACTATGCAATTTGGAATTGATATATCCGCCAGCGTTTTTTGACATAATGGTTCACGTAGTTCTTCATCTACATGAAGAAGCTATTCTTGGTGGGCCAGTATATATGAGATGGATGTATCCTTTTGAAAGATATATGAAAAAACTGAAAGTGTATGTCAGAAATAAGGCCAGGCCCGAAGGCTTAATAGCGGAGGGTTATGTTGTAGAAGAAGCATTGACATTTTGCTCTAGGTATCTTGAGGATGTACAAACCAAATTCAATCGTCCTGACATAAATGAAGATCTTGGCATTCCAAATAGGCAATACTCTGTGTTTTCATCACAATGTAGGCCAATGTCGGCAAAGAAAATGACTCCACTTTGTGAAAATGCCAAAAATTCATTAGGGTGGTTTGTGTTGGAAAACTGTGTTGAAATTAAAAGCTACTTTTCGTAAGTTTTTTCTCAAACTTTTCTTTTAATTTCGTTTTTAATAAATAAATAACTTGAACATATTTTCTATCCACCATACAGGGAGTTCAAAACTGCCAAAAATGTAGAAATTGAGTTTTCACCATGGCTCAATGCTAAGGTAAACACGTCTCCTGACTGTACCGACGAACTTAGGGCATTGGCACATGGTCCATTGAGTGCATATTCTTACACTGCTTATATCGTTAATGGTGTTAGATTTGTGATACAAAGTCATGATCTCGGACGCACTACCCAAAACAATGGTGTTGTTTCATTCGGAGAAGATGATACACCATATTATGGTGAACTTGAGAGTATCATAGAGTTGAATTATTTAAGTAATTATTCGGTTGTAGTCTTTCTTTGTAAATGGTTCAACACATTGGGTAACGGACGGATAATTAAAAAGGACAATCTGACTATTATCGACGCTAGCCTTCAAAGTTATGTTGGTTGTCAATGGTATGATGCTCAACAGTACATTTTAGCCACACAAGCTAAGCAAGTGTTTTATCTCCAAGATCCTTCTCGCGCCGTCGGCAAGTGGAAGGTTGTGGAAGACGTTTATCATCGGAAACTTTGGGAGGATACCGGTGTTGTTAACGAGATAGATGTACTTCACGACACTCAATGATCTGATTATAACTTGGTTGTCAACTCAGACCTTGAAAGTAATGTTAACGAGGGTCCAAGTACCAGTGTCGTACATGACACTCAATCATGTAGTATGTTTATCGACTTAGGCTACTTGCCCATGGTGTCGACTTTAGGTGAAGGTGCTCACTCGAGTCTTAACCCCCAGATTGTGGCTGATGATGATGATGATGAGGAGGAAGGCACATACACTTCGGATAAGGACGACAACGATGATATTAGTGATGATTCTGATTGACTTGTAATGTATGTGACACTTATTTTATTGATGTATGTAGACACTTATATTTTATTGACTTGTATTTAGACACTTATATTTTATTGATGTATGTAGACACTTATACTTTATTGATGTATGTAGACACTGTCATTTTATTGACTTCAATTTTATGTAGGTATATATGGCGACGTATGCTCGATCACATGGTGGTGACGGTGGGGGTCGTGATCCACGGCGGAATTCTAGGAGGCTCCCTACTGATTGCGAGTCTTGTAAGTTACTTGTTTTAGTTTGCTAATACTTCAAATTCATGTAACATCTGCGAGTCTTGTAAGTTACTTATTTTAGTTTGATAATTCTTCAAATTCATGTAACATCTGCGAGTATTAAATTCTGTAACAGCTTCCTCAAAAAAAGTAAGGGGCCGTGGTCGAAATCTTGATATGCTGGAGGCGTTTGCCCAAAATGGAAACAAGCCACTCCCACTAGAGCTTGATCCAACACATGAGACCTACAAGTTTGTCGGTCCGAATGGTCGATGGTTTGTTCGACCTCGAAAAAATCCCATCACACTATATAGGTTGGGAGTCTATTCCTAGGGAGCATCAAAGCACCGTATTTCGCAATCTTCATGTAAGTATAAAATGTAATTTAATAACATTCATAATTATTAAGTGTTTCCTAATTACCTTTTTTTTACAGAATTACTTTGATTTAGAAATCTGGAGTAACACACCGCAGTGGCCACAAATATCTGCGGGCATCCAAGATGATTGTGCCCGTAGATTTCGTGACCGCAAATCTACTTTAAAGAGACATTTTGAATCTGTTGGTGGTTACGAGGAGTTGGAAGAAGCAAGGAATAATCCTCATGAGTCCATCAGTTCCGGCAATTGGAATTCCCTCATCGACATATTGTACCTTGATCCCGCATATATTGCACGCTGCAATCAAAATTCTTCAAACCGAGCTAAACAACCATACGCCAATACTAGTGGGAGCAAGTCATTTGCTCAACGGCGATATGAGGAGGTAACAAAAGTTGTTAATATTATTCTAAAAATGAATTCATAAGTTAGTCTAATATTAGTAACATTATTTTTGTTGTTTATAGGTACAACAAGGTGGAACCGTCAGCCTAATTGATGGTTGGAGACGTATGCACACGTCTCACGGCACATGGGTCAACGATCGGGCACAAAACGATTGGGTAAGTATATATATCGATAAGGGAATTCCAAGTTTGGGAAATACACTAGAATATTAATCATATTGATTATTGTTGGTTTTTATTATAGGTTTTTATTGAGTTTTGTTGAATTATTATGTTTATTGAGTATTGTTAAGTAGGTTGGCTATCAATTTTGTAGTCGTTATGCTGTCGTATTTTTGAATTTTGTAGTCGTTATATGTGTAATTTTTGTTTATTATAGAATACAATTCAAGAAGAATTGACCCGGATGCAACAAGAAGGCGGAGATGTTGATGAGGAAGAGGTCCTAAAACGTGCTCTTGGCGAGAGACGCGGTTGGAGCCGAGGAGTTGGAAGAAAAGTTAGAAACATGCCCACTAATGTTTCGGCTCTCTCCGAGTCTCAATTCAACGAATTAAAAGAACAAATTCGTGAACTGAATGAGACCGTGAAACAGATGCAACAAGACCGCAACCAATCCGGCAACCAAAATGACGACGATCAAGATGAATAAACTTGGTTGTAACTTTTATTTGAACGATTTGTAATAATTTATACAATTTTTATACTTTTTGTTAGATGTTTTAAATAATATATTGTTGTGAAATGTATTAATATATAACAGGTTTGACAGGTTTTGAATTTTGTGTATTAAATTACTGGAAATTTTAATTTAACTCAGTCTCGACGACATGTCGTCGGGATTGAGGTTTCCGGATTTTATAAAAAAAAGATTAAATAAAATTTAAATTGATCAATCTCGACGACATGTCGTCGATACTGTCTAATTAAATTTTATTTAATCTTTTTTTTATTAAATTGAAAAGTTTTATCGATGGGAGAAAATCGACGACATGTCGTCGAGAAAAGGGTAATCTATCTCGACGACGTTTTCTCGACGACTTTTCAATCAGTCTCGACGAAACTTTGCCGACAAGGCATTATCGACGACATGTCATCGAGAAAGGTTATTTCGACGACATGTCGTCGAGAAATGTCATTGAATCTGCCTAGAATTCTTGTAGTGAATATGAAGCTATACTGAAAAGTGAAAACTATGAAGAAGGCACCACGTAACCAAAATGGTGGTAATTATGGGCTTTGTATCTCATGAGTCAGAGTTATTCTAAAAGAGTAAAAGTCATAACTAATAAAAAGAAGTGATCTAAGTAAAACCATACCATTTTAGGTTTTGAATTTCTTTACGTTAAATCATTGTTTTTAGAACCGCATCAGATAGCGAACGGCCCCCCTCATGAGTCCACTCGTTGGACCAGTCGGTCATTGATCTGCTTCAACCTCCCAGATGAAACCGTAGCCGCTAAGAAGGTGCCGCCACCTAACTCCGCTCACATACGACCACTCTGTGTGCACCAAAACAACCGTAGAGACGCTACATCATTCCAGCAGTGACAACCTAGTTTTCGGCGGGTTTACGATTGAACAGCCACCGACGATTCGTGGCCAATTAGATACACTCAGTCTTTTAAAAACCGGTTCAAACCGGCCGGTAATACCGGAAGAACGGTTTGTAACTTGAACCGCCGGTATTAGCTGTAATACCGGGTTACACCGTTGTACCGGTTTTAGGCCAAAGTAAATTATGATTATTGGTAACTAAAACTTCTTATTTAATATTGTAGCAAACGAAAATAGTTATGCTCTTGTTGATGAGGATGGCGATGATAGTAAATTTAATCTTTTAAGCGATCGTGAACTTAATACATTGAACACTCTAATGGCATAAAGCAATTGTACACTTTTATTTAAAAAAAACTTTGTTCGAAAATTAAGTGCTTTTGGATTATTTTTTTATTATAGATTATTTTTTATTATGGAATCATGTACTTTTGGCTTATTTTTTGAGTTGAAGTTGTATTTTTATGAAATTATAGGATTAACTAGTCAACCCGGATGAAACGCCCGATACAACCCGGTACAACCGGTTGAACCATTTTTGAGCCCAACCCGGTACGGTTTAAAAACCAGTTTTTAAAAAGTTAGATACACTAACAACCGTCTCCACACCTGGTATCGCCTCCCGCTGCCTGCAGCCACGAACTGTCTGAAGCGACAGATCAGACGGGTTACGAGACATGGATCGTCTTTTAATCCTTAAAATCCGGTTAATGCGAGTAGCTGGGCGGAATTTAGACTTATTATTGCTTTTGCTTTCGGCTAAGGTACGGATAATCTGATTCTACTATATGTAGTGGATCGCCTCTTAATCTCTATTTTACTTACTTTTAAAATTCTGTCGTATATCAGTTTTTATCTGTTCCGTCTGTTATGATTATTTGTTTAGTATATGACTCTGTATCCTCTGATATCCGACTTGTTTCAGTTTCGTGAATCTCATTACTTAGCTTACTCTAGGATTTAATTTTCTTGTTGGTTACCTTTGGAATGCTCATACATGACCTCTTATTTTACTTGCTTGACTAGGTAATTGTTAGAAATTAGGTTACTTTACATTTATTTATGCTTAATTATAATATTACTACGTGCTAATCTGAACTGTGAATTCTGATACCTGAGCACACTTTCTGTGGGGTTTCTATAGACTTGTCATTGTGGCATCAATGACTTGGCACCATCCGTGGTGGTATAATTAGACCATGGCGTCTCTATTATATCAGTTATATATGTATACTCAGAGAAGTAATTGGCCACATCTGTTATCTGTCAGGAGGCTTATGGATCGATCCTAGGATATTTCTGTATCTGGTGGATGATGAGTGTATGCCAACACCCCATTGCACACATCTGGTACTTAGGGTCTGCAGCCCTATGTACATAATGGTTACTATTATTGTTATGTTATCTGGCTCATTGGGTATTTCCGTTAATCCGTATGCACTAATATGCTAAAATCTGTTAACTGTGATATATGTTAACATTTAATATGAATCTGTTAATCTGAGTTATGTTAAATGGTGCGACCCTTTAATCTGAATCTGAAATCTGACATATGAATCGGTAATATATTGCTCTGACATGTTAATGTGAAATCTGTATTTTATATGTTATTATGCAAATATGTGTGTAGTTTGAATTTCAAAAATTTGCTAATCGGCGTAATCTAGTTAGTCTTTAATCGGTTCTCTGTTAATATGTAGTATGTTGATCTAGAATACGTTAGGGAATATGTTAATAGGATACCTTTTATGTGATCAACTAATCTCCTAATTTGATATATGTTAAGTAATATGCTAATACGACATATGTTAAGGAGTATGCTAAGCTGAGAGTTTCATACTAATACAATAATCCGAGATCTGTTAACCAAAGATTTATTATTAGATAATCAACTAATAGTGTACTCTATATAGGTAATTCATTAATATGTAATTAAGTAAGTATAAATTGGAAATCCGAAAATCTGTGCGTTTGAAATCCGTTCGTTAATCTCCTAATATGTCCATATGAAGTCTTTGTTCTAGAAACCGTTAATATATTTATATGTTCTTTTAATATGTTCATTTAGATAGTAATAATTTGTATTATGGAATTTGTAAATATGCAAGTTTGTTATTCTATTCATGTGTTTAATGTGTTGTTTTTATATTATATACACGTGTGTATGTGTATATATTGTAACAGTTGTATTCGTAACAGTATTCATGTCAGCTCCCTTTTTCAATCACTAAGCACTCGCTCAGCCGTATTGTTTTTTTCATGATAGGTACTCGATGTTATCTCGAGATTCTGGGAAGAGTGCATTATATGAGGGATCAAAAAGGAAGAAAATAAGATGGAAGGTTAAGATAGTAAAAGAAGTAGATGAGGGTAATGAATAGTTTTTACATTTGTTTATTTATTATGTTTGATATTGTATTTAATTAATATTTACTTGTCTTTGATTCTGTAAAAATGACACGTCAACCTATTGCAGGTTGGGATGTTACAGTTATGGTTTTCCTATAGAAAACAAACATTTAAACTAAGACTTGTGAGTTAATGGGTAGACGTTGGGTTAGGATATCAACTTTCTAATCGTATCTCCCTCATTCTTCGGCCTATATGTTAAATGTTTTTCTTACGCAAGACATAGTCACCTATGTAGATTCGTGATTTTTGTGAATATGAAGAGAATAGTAAACTTTATCACTATTATTGCTATCACTGTAATATTTAACAAATAACTCCCGAGCCTCGACATGATTGAAGAGTTAACAGCAACAAATGAAAATGACTATGCTCAGTCTACACCTTTGCTACTGCACGTGCTTTAACAGGCATCTCACATAAATATCTAAATAAATATAGCATGTTTACGTTAGTTAACACATTAGTTATCGATTAAGATTTGAGCATCTTTTCAAGGTCCATTTAACTTTGCTCCTCCCTCTTTTCTTATAAACATAGTTAGTAATAAATATGCATGATGGAAGGATAGTTAGGACACTCTTTTAAGGTAAATTGACGATTACGGTTCGCGAACGTAATGATGAATTTACAAGTACATTTGTGTTCTAGTGAAATTCTATTGTGTTAATTGATGTCTTTCTACAATTCTGATTCAACTCTTTCATAAAATTCTTATATTTTCTTGTATGACTTCTATAACTCCTTTAAATTATTTGTACATGTTATATGTAACGCATGTCAAGGCGCCGACTTCTGGACTTTCTCATAAGGTTATGTTATTATATATAAACAATCATTATTAGAATAATGAGTAAGCTAGTGAATTTGTTCTTGATATATTTGATTTGACGACGTAAGCTTATTTTATTATATGTTATGTGATTTAACAATGTTAGTTTATTTTATTATGTGTTTCATGAATTAATTATATTAGCTTATTTTTTAGAAAACGGCGGATATATATTAAAAACACTAGCCAAAGAAAGTATTTACATATACAATAATGGGTTTTTAAACCACTCGATCAGGGAAATTTTACATTTCCCGTTCCTACAACTATACCAAAGGAACGAAAAATGAATGATATCATCAAACAACGCAAATTTTTTTACTCGATTATTCTTGAATATCATGTCATTCCTATATCTCCATATAACCCACCAAACGACAAAAATAATTGACTCGATCAAGTCTTTCTTTATTTTTATTATTTGTTATGTAATTTAATGACATCCGCTTAGTTTATTATGTGTTATAACAAATACTATCAATGTTAAGAAAATCCGTACTCGATATTCAATTTTATTTGTTGATACTTGCACCGATGTACGCATTCGAGTAACGTAAATCAGTACAAAACTGTTTTGGATAAAAATTAACAAGAATAATTTTGTAATCAAACTAAGTATGTGAGGTAGTTTGATTGATCAAAATGTGAGAATATGAACGTAAATGTAAAGATACGACACGATGAAGTACGAGAAAAGCCCTTGATCGTTGGGGATCGCAGGCATAAAACCTCGAGAAGTGACTAAAGAGTCACTTGCCTCCTGTTCTTGAATAAATGGATAAAATGTAACGTCCCGAAAACCCGTAAGCAAATGGTTTGGGTTAGTGGACTAATCAAATCCTTATTAGATGTCCCAGTTAGCATGGATTGCCACGTAATCTTGATTCAACGAGAATAAAAGGACCGGTTAGCCGTTTAATGTCTAGTTCGGGATCGAAGCGCATTAGGCGAAACAGGAGGGACCCGAAACGAAACTTGGGGGCGACTTAAATATTCCTTTTAGCGCAAACCCTAGGTCCATCTTGGACCCTAGGTGTGTACGACGGCAGGAACACGAGATGAAGAGGGAGAGCCGGCGAGGAAAAGGGGAAACGGCAGTGGTTCCACAGTGGTCGTACGGTAGTGCCAAGCGGGGGAGCTCCGTACACGTTAAGGTAATCATAATTTTTGTCTATTCATCTTGTTTACGTAGCGTGCATGGTTTTTAGTTTAGGGTTTCATTAGAGGCGGTCGGCGGTAGCCAACGATGATGGTGGAGTGGTGTTAACTATCGGGAACGAAAAGAGAGCGGAGGAAGGGTGGCTGGCTGTGGATGGGGAGTAGCTACAGCGTCACGGTGGTGGTACGTGTTGGTGGTCGGCGACCGATGAGGGAGAGAGCAGAGAATGGCGGATGGCGGAGAAGCAACGCGGAGGATACGAGGTATCCGACATTAGAAGTGTCCGACGAGGAAGAGGCGGGCTGCTGAGGCAGCGGCAGCCGTGGTGGCGTGCTGCGGCGGCGTGAGGAAAACCAACAGGAACGACGCGGCGGAGTACGAAGGGGATAGGGGTGTACGGGTAGACTCGGTAAGGGTTTTTACCCGATCAAGGTTCGATCATGGGGGGAGGAGAAGAAAGACGTGCATGGCAATGCACGGTGAGGAAGACGAAGACGACGCGCAAAGGTGGCATACGGTGAAGTAGACGGAGTTGGGTAACGAGGCCGATTAGAGTTGCATGGCTGCATATGTGTATGGAACTCGGTTCGAGTACGTGTGCCCTCGTGGGTTTATGGTTTGCATGGTCACGTATGTGCATGCATGGGATGAAGCTCGGTTCGGGTATACGGGTTCCAATCGAGTCAAGGACGATCCAGATCACGTGAACGTATGAAACTAGGGTTTCATAGGGATGATATGACGAGCGGATGAGACTGAGTGTCGAGACCTATTTTATTTATACGTCATACAACGTATGGTTAGAATGTGGTCTGACCTTGTGATCACGTGTGAGAGGTTTGGGTTTCGAGCGTGAACGGACGAGTTGCAGAGCAGGGACTGAGGCTTAGCGTAACCTGTGAGTTTCTAATCCCCTCTTTTAAACGTTTTACTATTTTGGGGCTATCGTACATACTCACATGTTTTATTAAACGAACGAGTTATGATTTAAACTTGAAGTGTTTTATGAGACTATTATGTAATAATGAGCTAAGACTCATTATGGGATCCCTAGGAAGGGTGAACAAGAGTAGTGATGGTCTGTGTGTATCATCTTATGAGTCAGTCGGGGTGAGTCAGGAATTTAGTTAAAACCTGTGATGGTTATATAAGGAGAGTTAGCATGAGAACCCATACGTGGTTCATTAACGAGTCATGTAGGTGCTAGTACGCCGTTATGCGTTACGTGCTTGGTGTTGTGTGTATTGTGTCGTTGTCCCTGTGACACGACGGGTATGGCATTGCATGGGTCTATGTGGTGTCCTTAGTATGTATGGGCTATAAGCCGGTATAGTGTTTGTGTGCCATATAATTACCTATTCGGAAAGAGTTGGGTAATGTGTCTAGACGTTATGAGGATACGTCTAAGTAAGCGTTGGATTACACATGTAAGTGATCCGTAAATGGTGGTGAGTCATAGTACATGTCCAGGTAGTGTCATGTGTATATATGTGTTGCTTTGTGTGCTTGAATTGTTGTCCGTGTATACGGCTAATAACGATGTGGAGGATGGAGTCCTTTGGGGTCATCATTGTACGTGTGATCTAGCAGTCATCGTGTGGATGATGTGTCAGTCACCATATGGTAGATGATATTGTCACCGTGTGGTGGTTGGGTACTCATCATAGATGACGAATGTGTCGCTATGTTTAGCGGCGGGGCCCTGTAACAAGAGTAGAGCTGAGCTTATGAAGAGTACCCCGACGGGGGTAACCCTGTCGAGGGTGCAGTGATGAGGTATGTGTTTGTATGCATTTATATGTGTTAAATTGCATGCAAGTGATGAATTATATTAATTGTGTACGAGATGAAATTGATGTGATAAATAGATGGAATCAGTGTGATGTGTCGAGTTAGATTGACCGTTGTGTCGGGAATAGTGCATTGTGTACAACTGTTAAGTCAGTCGGGTTATGAGAGTCCTGGTTAGGACTGGTAAGTCGGTGTCCGGAGGTTGGTCGAGTTAACCGGTCTATGGTTAATATATATGGTAAATTGTGAGTTATCAGAGTAGTAAGCTCGTTCTATGCCGGTGAGACTTACTGAGTTAAAATGGTGGGTAGAGTCTGAGGTGGTGAATCCTTTGGGATAATATAAGATAACGGGGGTTATTTATACGATGAAAATCTATACAACTATTTTCTAAAGACCAGAAGGTCTTGAATGGAAATAATTATATAATGAGATGAGTTGGTTGTTGTATAAATTAAACTATTAGAATTTACTCAGCGTAGCTGACTTTGTATGTATGTTAGATTGTTTTGCAGGTGAGTCAATTGGACGAGGTATCTTGGCTTAGAAGTGGGGCTACTCGGGTTGGTGTGCATGCATTCGTCAGGTAATGTTATCAAAGTTAACGAGTTTAAAGATAACATTATTTGGAGGTTCATCAATTGTGTCAAGATTCTGAGCAAGAGCTTCGTTGTTGGTTTCTGGAGGTTGGAGAATGGTTCTGGTAGTAGGGTTAACCATTTTCGTAAGGATCATAGCTTTAGTACCAAACACCAACGAGAATGGAGTTTGGCCTGTTGCATTCTTTGCGGTTGTCCTATCTACCCAAAGTACAAATGGTAGTTCTTCTGCCCATCTTCTTTTCTTAGCACCCAATCTCTTATTGAGGTTGTTTATAATGATTTTGTTACTGGATTCCGCCTGTCCATTAGCTTGAGGATGTACAAGGGTGGAACATAAAGAGAGAGCCTTTTCATGAGGCTGCAATAATAGCATAATAGTAGAATCTTTAACATGCCCCCTCAAGCGAAACGTTATCAACAACGTGCAGCTTGGATCCGAGAGCATCAAAACGGGTGTAAGATAGCCCTTTCGTCGGCAACTCCGCAATCTGAACAGTGGTAGGAACTAACCGGACTCGAAGACGTTGAGCTAGAACCATGTCTCGAATGAAGTGCAGGTCAATCTCTAGATGATTAGTACGCTGATGATATACTGGATTAGCTGCTAAGTAGGTGGCTCCAATGTTGTCACACCATAGGGATGGTGGACTGGTAGTAGGAATATGCAGCTCTTGTAGAATAGATGAGATCCAACGAAGGTCGATGACAGTATGAGCAAGGGCACGATACTCAACCTCAGTACTGGAATGAGCAGCCGTATGTTGCTTCTTGGAACTCCAACTGATAAGGTTAGGTCCAAGGAACACACAATAGCCTGTGGTGGATCGACGTTCATCTGGACATCCAGCGCGGTCAGCATCGGCATAAGCATGGATATTGAGATTAGGAGATCTATGAATAGCCAATCCATGAGAAGCAGTACCCTTAAGGTATCGAAGGATACGCTTAACGGCAACCAAGTGATGGTCAGTCGGTGCTTGGAGAAATTGAGAAAGTTTGCTTACCGCATATGCAATCTCTGGCCGAGTCAACACTAGATATTGTAGAGCACCGACAGTACTTCGATATAGTAGAGGATCCTTTAATGGTATACCGGAATAGCGGGAAAGCTAGCTTCTCTTTCACACTCCACTCGATTATACACTCCTGCGCACATTTGGGTCTCTTTGTTACCCCTTTCTTGGTGTAATTTATCAGAGATTGCACGAGCCTTACTATTCCATGCTAAATTACCTCAAAATTATTGGTACGATGCCTATGCCACAGCCGCCTTCGTCATCAATCATCTGCCATCCACCTCCCTATATCATGCATCCCCTTATGAGCTTCTCTTTCACACTCCACCCGATTATACACTCCTGCACACATTTGGGTGTCTTTGCGCTCATTTGGGAGTAGATAGAGACTTGCACTGTCTAAGACCAGTGCGATGTAATAGCTCATGAAGTTACCGCTGTTGAGAAAGATGTAGCAAGTCATCAGTTAAAGTAGCCTGTATACCCAAAAAGTAGCTTAGTTTACCAAGATCTTTCAGTGAAAACTGAGAGCGTAAATCTCTAATCAAGCCGGTCACAAAGTCCGAGGAACTCCCCGTAATAATAATATCATCAACATAAACAAGCACATAACATGTAACAGAATCTCGGCAGTAGACAAATAGTGATGTATCAGAGACACACTGAGTGAAACCAAATGTAGTAAGAGATGTAGAGAGTCGCGTGGTGCTTGCTTGAGACCATACAAGGCCTTTTGAAGCAAGCAAACATGGTGGGGCCCGGGGGTTATGTCATGTACACAGTCTCAGCTAAGTTTCCATGTAAGAAAGCGTTGTTGACATTTACCTATCGAATATCCCATCCCCGAGAGAAAGCCACCGACAAAACAAGACGAATGGTGGTGGGTTTAACTACAGGGCTAAAAGTCTCAGTGTAGTCGATACCTGCAGTCTGATGAAAGCCTTTAGCAACCAGGCGAGCTTTGTATCTACTAATGGTGCCATCATGATGTCTCTTTATCCGGTATACCCATTTGCAACCAACGATATTGGCATGAGTGGGAGCAGGAACCAAAAAGTAGGTTCGGTTAGAGTAAAGAGCATCAATTTTAGTGCGCATTGCATCCCACCATATTGGCCACTTTTGGGCCTGAAGAAATGTGGTGGGTTCAAAGGTGGGGTTAGTACTAGTATGTAAAAGAATATGATCCGGAAACTGTTTAAGTTGACGAGTGTTATCACGGGAACGAGTAACCATGGGGTGAGACGAACGAGGAGGGGGAGGTGGAGGAGGAGGTGGTGGGGGAGGGCTGGTTGTGGTGAATGGGGAGGGGGTGTAGGTGATGTTGGTGTGGGGGATGGTGGAGTGGGTGAATTGTCAAGGTTAGGAGCAGGAAATGATGGGATAATCGAGGGTGAAGGTAAAGAGGTGGATGATTCAGATACAGTCTGTGATGGAATCGAGAATGTGGTCTCATGGAAGATAACATGACGAGATGTGTAGGTGCGGCTAGTCTGAGGGTCGTAGCATAAGTACCCTCGATGGTTGGGAGCATAGCCAAGGAATATGCATGGAATTGATTTTGGCGATAGTTTATCAGGGCGAATGTCACCAAGAAAGGGGTAACAAAGACACCCAAATATGTGCAGGAGTATATAATCAGGTGGAGTGTGACAGAGAAGCTCATAAGGGGATGCATGATCTAGGGAGGTGGATGGCAGACGATTGATGAGGAAGGCGGCTGTGGCATAGGCATCGTACCAATAATTTTGAGGTAATTTAGCATGGAATAGTAAGGCTCGTGCAATCTCTGATAAATGATGATTCTTTCGTTCAGCTACCCCATTTTTTGTTAATAACAATTGGGTTATCCATAACAAGTTGTGTGATAGACAAAAGATTTTTTGTTAGACGAGGGACAATAAGAACATGTTTTAGTGTTAAAGTGTGATTGGATAATGTAAGTGAAGATTGACCAATATGAGAGATACAAAGTTCCATATCATTGCCAACAATTACTTGCTCCGAACCTGAGTAAGGTATTGCATTATAAACCATAGATAGATTTGATGCCACATGCGTTGTTCAACCATTTCACATATATTAGATAAATCAGCGGTAAGCTCAAAGTGAGAGGCATCAGATTGCTGTGAGGCCCAATTAGTGAAATGAGTTGGCCCAAAATTGTTTTGAGTGGTGTTGTTGAGATCAACATGGGCTTGTGGTGTTTTATTTGTATTAAAATTAAGGGGCCCAAAAGGATTATAATTAGTTTGGGCCAGTCAATTATTAAATCCAAGGAGTATAGGAGGACCTAAACTTGAACCTGTTCGTGTAAACATTTCAGATCCAAAATTAGGGCTTCTATGTTCTTCCTTGTTCGAAGGGACTCTTCCATGCGACGTTTGCGGCCACTGGTTGGATTCGTTATTGGATCGATGAAGAGGAACACTAGATTGATGGAAGTAGCTTCCTCCTCTGCCACGATTTCCCCTTCGAAAACGATTTGTTCCTCTTCACTTCCATCAACATACCTGAAATAATAGTTGTTTGCCTCATGACCGCTCTTCTTGCAAATTTGGCAAATCGGACCTGATCGATTTTCAGGGAGTTTGAGAGCACTCATGGCAGAGATTATCGGCTGCGTTTGGGCTTCCTGTTGTGCAAGTCGTTCTTCAAACACCAACAACTTGGACCTTAACTGATTAAAGGTAGGGGGTTTTCTGCACTTTCAATGTTAAGAACAAAAGGAGTATAATGTCAATTTTCTTGAATCGGACCTGTTTGTATTGCTGATGTTTTTGTATCTGCCATTTTCTTGAATCTTTTGTTTCTAACAGCAAGTCGGATATGGGTTTGGGAACTCTTTAGGTGAATAGCTCTGATAATGGTAGATCAGAATATGTATTTGATTATATGTTTATTGTTATGCTTACAATGAAATAGGAACTGAAAATAACTTACAAGAGAATGAAAAGACATAAACATAAATTGGAACATAAAGAGAGAGCCTTTTCATGAGGCTGCAATAATAGCATAATAGTAGAATCTTTAACATACATAACTATCTGTTTTGTTCCAGAAGTAAGAAAAATTATATATTTTGGTATACAATTTTTATCATGAATAAAAAGGATTGAATTTCATGTAATTACAGGTTACACAACTGTCACTTAACTTCCCTTGGTGCTGCCCGGGATGATTGAGGAAGTAAGGGTTCAACGTGACAAAGGTTTATATACACTAATCACGCTGAGGCTGTACTTGCAATTCAAATGATCGGTGGTCTGGCCGGTCCGGTTACATATGCTGAAACGGTCCTGTAGTGAACCGACGGTCGGATCGGACGAACCGGTGGTCGGACCGGACGAACCGTTTGACAATTTTTTTTTTATCCTTTTTAAGTCTCTGGGCCTCGTATTTCATAGCTAATTGTTAGTTTAAAATTATTGTAATTGACTTGTTGGTGGTTTTTGAAAGGATTAATGGTTGTTTGGATTAATATATTTTTATAATATTTATGACGTCGTCCGGTTCTTAAATCCGGTCCGACCGGTCCGACCAGTGGACCGGTAAGGAGACCGATTCGACGTCCGGTCCGGTTCTGAAAACATTGATTATAACTAGTATCTGGTGTTGGTGTAGTGGTATCCGCATTTTGCTCAACTCCCTTGAAGTGGTTCAGGTCGCGTGTTCAAACCCCGCGGCCAGCAAACATTTTTTTTTTGTTTTTTTTTCTTTTCATTGTTCCTTTTTATTACTAGGTTTTTTTTTTCCTTTTTAATTATTAGGCGCAACGTGAGAGGTGTAACACATTTTTATATCTATGGTTCGATTTCCAAAACTGATTCATCTCAAATTCATACGTTACTTTTATGTACTTAAGTACGTTAGTGTCAAAACCAATACTTTTTTCTTCTTTTGTTTTTTTATTAGCCATAATCTTATATGTTTTTTTATGTACATAACTATGTTTCTTTTGTAACTGTCTTAACCGTTTAAAGTTCGCTTCACGCCACAGAGTGAGGGAATTCGAGTTAGACTATGTTTCGACTCCGTCGCAACGCGCGGCCGGTAAAGATCCTAGTAAAAAACAATAAGCATATTAATCAATAAAGTAGAGAGAAATTATTTATTATTTAAAAAAGTTTCAAAAACCAATGTTTTTAAAATCGGACCGGACATCTAGCGGCCGTTCGAGAGGTTCACTGGTCGGATCGGATGACTTAATAAATAGTATAAATTTATTAAAATAATAAGGATTATTGGATTTTAATAATCCCACCTTTTACCAATTGGCCGATAATAATCCCAACTGAGAATATTCTTACCACTGGTCCCTACTTTCAAACTATTTTTTTACATTGGACCCCCCGTTAAAAAAACTTAACGCCGTTAGAGTTTATATGACGTGGACATCTGCAAACCGCCGGAAAGTCGAGCCAAGCTAGCAGTGGTCTCGTGGTGGCTTTTGAAATTGGCTCTGGTGGTGTTTAACTGGTCTCGTGGGTCCGGAAAGTCCAAACAGAGAAAACGGTGGTGTTTAACGAGACCAGTTAAACACCACCAAAGCCAATTTCAAAAGCCAACACGAGACCATTGCTAGTTTGGCTCGACTTTCCGGCGGTTTGCAGATGTCCATGTCATATAAACTCTAACGGCGTTAAGTTTTTTTAACGAGGAGTCTAATGTAAAAAAATAGTTTGAAAGTAGGGACCGGTGGTAAGAATATTCTCAGTTGGGATTATTATCGGCCAATTGGTAAAAGGTGGGATTATTAAAATACAATAATCCAAATAATAAAGAGTATAATAAATTAAATGATATATTATATAGAAATAATACTAGTTTCTAAAAAAATAAATTTGTATACCTTTTTTCTAATTATGTATCACTTTCGGTTATTGTATGTATATATTTTTTAACCATGTATGTTTATTTATGTACTTATGTGAGAGTGGTTTCTATAAACTTATTAAGGCTAATACAAATAAGTTTACAAACAAAGTAACTTATAAATTAGTTGGTACTTGGTAAATAACAAACATATTAACTTTTGTGGGAAGTGTGTAGGTCCCCGAGGTCTACGGATCACGTATACGAACTGACGAATCTATGCAACAAGTGCGGAATCCAAATCACGTAGACATGAACGATCGACTAGTAACTCGCAAGATTTAAATAAACTATTTGTATTACTATAATCCTTGATTACAAAAGTTCTCTCCAAAAACACACACTACACCTTTTTCTTCTCTAGTGTTCTATGGAATATGAACTTGTAACTCCTATTTATAGTAAACACAAATGACTCTTTCACCATAGGCGAACTTAACAAGTTCGCTCCTAAAGATGCTTAAGTTCGCCTATCTACGAACTTACACAAAATGTTTGCTTTACAGTTACAAATTCATGCTCAAACAAACTCCCCTTAACTGTTGCAAACAATTCTATCAATTACAAGTCAAAGACTCTAAGACTAAGACATAAAATCTTCAAGCTCGTTGTCACCAGAATATGCTCAAACAGACTCCCCCTTGACAACAGCTTTAGAAGATTGTCATCAGTCTTCAAATATCAACAAACACTATGTAGTCTTCGTCTTGTTCATCTGCACACTCTCTCTTTCTATCTAGAAGAAAACTCGGGAGAAGGACCCCTTGTCAACTTCTGTCTGCAATATTCAGTTTTTGCAAAGGAGAATAACCAAGAATAACCAACAATTAAGATTTCCATGGAAGCTGGAAAAATAAAATCTTTTTGGTTTTTCAAACATAAGAAACAAAAAATCTTTTTGGATTTTCTCTATACAAATTGAAATGTAAAATACAAAATCACATCTTTTTGTCGAACATCACGAGTAAGAAGATCATATCAGTAAAAACAATGTATCAATCACACATTTTGGATAAACATCCATAAACATTCTATGGGTATCCTATCCAGATTCATCATTTCTTTATATCAGATAAGATCAAATCTTTTAAGCTTCAACCAAAACATGTAATGATACGCGAAAAACTTCAAAGAAGATGGGATCAGATCATAACATGCTTATAATAAATTACATACGAATTTGCAACACATAACATGTCAATCTAAGTTGTCAATATTATAAGAATTGAAACCATCAGTATCTTTGTCCCATGTTCTTGTGAATTAAGGTACCATTTATTTTGTAATACAACGTGTACCCCACAAATATGTCACCAGAAAAATAAATGTGCATTATCTTCAAGACATATAAGATCATTACAAGATAATATTAAATCTCCAGGATGAAATTATACCGTTAAACACAGGAAAATATCAAGCAGAGAATCAGAATGATTCATAATCGAATGATTCAAATGTCTTGGTTTGAATGAAGTATCATGATTCATAGTAACAGAAAGATTGTACCAATAGAATTCTTCAACATAAGATTGATCAAGGAATCGATTGATTCAATGACATAGGGTAGCGTGATCCAACTGTTATCTGGATGTATTCAATGAAATCAGGATATTGATCCAAGGGCTAGTATATTTTCCAACAGATGTTGTCAGAAACATATCTTAGTCCAACTTCACGTTGCATGTTTTTCCGGGCATGGGCAGTGAAGTGAACTGTAAAATTGTGTTTAACGACATAACCGATACTGGTCTCATGAAGTACTTTAGATCTTATATTCTTTATCTGATAATGATCTTTTACACACAAACCCGGCATACCATGGGTTCAATTCACAGTTGTCACAAAGATCATTATGTTGTCACACTACTAATTGACCAAAGATACTCATAGCTTATTGACAATTCAGACTACATACTAGTATCCAAATTAAAATATAAGCATCAAGCATCAATTTTGTTAAGCATAAGCAGTTATGAAGCTATCATTTCCCATACTGTGCAGTCTAAGAAGTTCTGATCAAAACATTTATCACAGATATATTAGATAAGCATCATAAAGGCCAACTAAGGTCATGTGTGACTGAACATCTACTGATGTACTATCATATCTCCTTATAACTTCAAGTAATGTCGATTTTATCTTTTTCAATTTGTTTGGCTTTTTCAAAATCTTTATGAAAGAAAGTAAAACAAACGAAAATAAAATCTTCCATGAAAACATTTTAAGAAAAACATTTTACTTGGTTACTTGGGATTAAGCAAGTCAATCAATTAAAAACTCAAACCGATGTAATCGAATGTAGTTGAATGCCTTTGCCTTTGTCACCAACACAGTTCTGTACTCCCCCTGTCCTGTAGACTCCCCTCAACTAGTCAAATGGTTGCATCAACGACTTTATGCTCCCCATTGTCATCCTAAGTTTCAGGTTGTCATTTGGACTTTGTAAAATTCTTTCCAAAACATTGTGTGTGACATATTCTCCCCCTTGAGCATCAAGTCGTTGAATCAAATAGATTTACCAACTTCTGTAACGACTCATTGCTCTTGCAGATGTCACTCCCCGTTATGTGCTATGAACAACCACTATTAACATCCCAAATGGTATTAATAGTCCCTCTTGGTTAATCCTGCACAACTAACGAGAAACATTAATTTGAAATTGGGACCCAAGCCATGGTAGTCATGGGTCGTCCATCTGTATCAAAATAATAAACTTCACTCCATTCACAATCGAATCTCTCATCGATTTTCGAAGATTGTTCCGACGATTCAGAAACAAAAACTTTAGATTTCCAAACATACTTCTGTTCATTAAGATCTTTTTGCTTAAAATGTGAAGTGTTTGAACAATCTTGTTCATTTGAAAAATGTTTAGATTGTGAAAACTCTTGTTGTTCTAAAAGTTTTCTCAATCTTCTGTTTCTCCTCCGTCTTTGAGGTCTAGAAAGCCTAACCTCAGATTTTGAATTACCCTTTGGTGTATCACGAGGTTTAACCACATTAGGGTTAACATAAGGCTTATCATGAGTTCTTACCTTTACTGGAATAACATGTCGGTTACCTTTGGCGTTGTGAGGACAATCCATCTGAATGTGACCCACAAGACCACAGTAAAAGCAAGATCTCGTCTCACGATATTCTCGCATATAAGGAATCTTCACACGATAAGATGCACTTGAAGAAGATTCTCCTACATGAACTTCTTTTGGCTTCATTTTCTCACGAACGCTAGATTTTGCAATAGGTTTTGATTCAGGCTTCATCTTCTCAGGAACTACATGCTTCTTCCCTTTATTTTTGTAAGGACAGTTCACCACAATGTGTCCCATCTCATTACAATGAAAGCATGTACGCCTGTCTTTATAATCTCTGACATATGAAACTCTCCTTGAATTTGAAGAACTTCCAAATGTATAATTTCTAGAATAATTAGAATCAACCTTTGATTCGTCTTTCTTAACCTCTTTCGGTATCCCCTCTACCTTAGCTTCATCAAAATATTCATCATCACTCTCATCAGAATACACCATATCTTCACCTGTGACTGGATTCACCTTTAGCACAGTCTTAGGATCTAAATCCTCATCTTTTATAATATCAGGTGCAACAGAATAATTTCCATTGAATGGTGGAGGAACATAACCAATACCACTAGTTCCCTTCCCCTCTTCAGTATTATCATGAAAATATCCTAATAAGAATGATGAATTTCCAAAGCTTTCTAACTTTCTATGCAATCTGATCACCTCTGCCTTAGATTCAGCTAGTTTCTTATCTTTCTCAGCAAGATCAGTATTTTTCTTTTCAATTTCTACAAAGGCCATATCCAGGTGATATGCCTGCTCTTTGATCTTCAAAGTCAGAGAATTTATATCCCTTTTCAGTGATTCAATTCTCTCAATACACACATTTTCATTATCTTTTAATTTCTGATTTACCGTGTGCATTGATTTCATATCACAAATGAGGTTTACGTTGTCATCCATAACCCAAATGAGGTTTACGTTGTCATCCATAACCCTCATCATTTTATCCTTCACTGAAATACAGTTAGAACAAAACGTTTCAGAGTTAGAAACTACCGTATCCTTTTCTTCTGTAGAAGAAGCACCAGGAGCTATGAATACGTCATCATCAGCTGCACTCTTTTGATCAATAATGATATGCTCTGCATCAATTTCTGATTCACTCAGATCATCTTTAACTGTCTGGAAGCTTACTTCAGTCATCATATCACTCTCGATAGACTGAGTGCTTTCACCAGAACGAATACTCTCACTATCACTTAAATCTGTAGAAGATCTTTCAGAGTCACTACTATGCTTTACTATTTTTTTTGTTCAAGACCACAAACGCGTGAGTAGTAGTTTCTCCCTTTTTCTTCAATGCTTCCCATAGATCTCTTGAAGTTGGACACTTCCCGAGACTATGATAGATTTCTTTTGGTAAAGACATTTGTATAGTTGCACGAGTCTTCATCTCTTGATCATACTTTTGCTGTTCTACTTTACTAAGAGCTGTCACTGGTTTAGGAACATCATGAAATCCCAAATAGTCATATCTAGGATGCACATATCCTTCTGTTATTGGTCCCCAAAAATCTGTATCGTACAAAGAAACATACTCCATAAACCGAGATTTCCAAGTAGAATAATCCGCGAAAGATACGAGTCTAGGAGGTGACGAAGTTCCTAACATACTGTTGAACGTCAACATGATTGTAACGCTTGACGGAATTAAAATCTTCAACAATTTAACCAACTTAGAGCACGTCCAACCGGTTTAAAATGAAACCGAAACAATCTTGAACTTTCCCCTCCAACTAAAAATCACGTTCTAGTTTCACCAAAAATTATTTGATTCAACCAGAGACGTATTTATCACCCCGTAAATCACGAACGAAAATCCCGAAAAGTAATTTTTAGAAAATATGAACACTTTCTTGTTGCACTTTAAGACCAACCGAAACAACTTTAAACGAGTTCTGAATGAACCGAATATTTTCCGAACAACTAGAAGTCGTGCTCGAGTCTCTAGAAAACCAAGTCCAATCCTTTGGGCGAATATGATTTTTGCAACTGAACACAGAATGGCGAACATGTCCAATCCTTTGGGCGAACTTAGTAAATTTGTTCAGACTCCGGCCAAATTCCGGTCAAATTTCGGTCAGGGGAAAAATAATGAATCTTCAAATCTTGAAGAGATTGAGAAATTGATCCAACAATCTTTTTCTAAATCAATTTCTATCAAACCCTAACCAATCAAATCTCCAATTCAAACAACAATCAAGCTGAATTTGATGATTTTAGGAAAAATGTGTCGCACAAACTTATGAACACCAGAACGTGCAAAAATCTTCAAAAATCTTGAATGCTTGATGTAATTGAGTAATTGATTCAAGAATTGTGTTAGAAAAAGAATTCTAACAACTCCTAACGGTACCAATCTTCAACTCAATCACAAATCAAGTTCCAAATTAGATCAAAGCCGGGAAAAAAAATGGCGAACACTTCTGATAAAAACAAAATCCATCAATTTTCAACCAAATTTGATCCAGAAAACTTGTAATCAACAACGGTACTAGTCAGAAATCATCCGGAATCAATTCGTATCCACTCAAATCAAGAGCGCGAGGCTCTGATACCAATTGTAGGTCCCCGAGGTCTACGGATCACGTATACGAACTGACGAATCTATGCAACAAGTGCGGAATCCAAATCACGTAGACATGAACGATCGACTAGTAACTCGCAAGATCTAAATAAACTCTTTGTATTACTATAATCCTTGATTACAAAAGTTCTCTCCAAAAACACACACTACACCTTTTTCTTCTCTAGTGTTCTATGAAATATGAACTTGTAACTCCTATTTATAGTAAACACAAATGACTCTTTCACCATAGGCGAACTTAACAAGTTCGCTCTTAAAGATGCTTAAGTTCGCCTATCTACGAACTTACACAAAATGTTTGCTACAGTTACAAATTTATGCTCAAACAGACTCCCCCTTAACTATTGCAAACAATTCTATCAATTACAAGTAAAAGACTTTAAGACTAAGACATAAAATCTTCAAGCTCGTTGTCACCAGAATATGCTCCAACAAAGTGGTGAGTGTCAATTTTTAATTACTTGGTCCTTGTCTATATATTGAAAACTCAACTCATTGGCTTTCTATTACCGTTGTTAAGGGTCATTAAATTTGGGGAGAGAAAGATGGAGAAATAGAAATTCAATGGTGGGTTACGTGGCCAAGGTTATTGAGAATGAAATTGAAAACTAGCTGACGGTAATCAATTCCATTCTTAATTTCGTTGGCCAATAAACAACCATTTCATTACAACAATAAACACGTCATGCCTATGTGGCTCTGGTTTCTCAAGTTCAGTCACAGGATTCAATCAATTCCATTCTTAATTCCGTTGGCCAATAAACAACCATTTCATTACAACAATAAAAAATCATTTCATTACAATAAAAAATAGTGCTAAAATACAATATTGTTGTATTTGATATTCTATTTTAGCACTACTTTTTATATGATTGTCGTATTTATTTTAAAACATTAAACTTATATTGTTTTTGACTACTTATTATATGATTGTTGTGTTTATTTTAAGACAAATAGCAGGCTAAACAAAGCCAAATAGCCGGTTAAGGAAAGACATATAGCAGGCTAAAATCGAGCAAAAAAAAACACGCCGGCTTAGCCTACTTGGAAGTGGGCTTCAGCCGGCTTGGGTTTCAGAGCCTCCACGTGTCACTTTCTGGTTGGTTAAAAATCTGACAAAAGGAAGTTGTGCACGGATTTTCAAGCAGGCTGAACTAGCCGGCTTCAGCCGACTAATGGTCTAAATGACCACAACTTAATAGGCTGAAAAAGTTTGTCCATTTTGGTAATTTTGACGGGTCAAATGTCCATTTTGGTGATTTTCGTATGACTCCTAAACCAACTCATTTAATTATCCATCATTATCAGCTGTTGGTTCAGGCCCAAGAAAAACACACACTAGACTCACGAAACACACAATTTGGGAAGTCTTTTCTGTGTATTAATTCTTCAAAAGGGATACATATGAAAGCAAAATATTACTGCTGTATATAATGAGAAAACAAAAAAAAACATGCAAAATAAAGCCCACTACTTCCTTATATTTAGAGCTGCTCCAAGATCTAATCCCACATGACGCAAGAAACCCGGTCATCCCAAAATCTCGGTCAAGACTTGACAAATTCTTTTATTATTAAAACTCCATATTCCCATGAATATATTGAACCAAGAACCGTGACCCGCATGACCCGTACACCTGACCCGGTACCCGTGAACGAACCCGATTAATCCAACATCAGCAACCAACAAACTATCAATATCAGTCACCGACTTGTAACTTACTCTTGGCGCCACCAACTTGCAGCCCAATGGTAGGCAATTAGCCAACATGTAGCACGCCTTTTGCTCTTAATTGTTGGCTTCTATATGATTTGTTTCTTTTTCTTTGTTGCAGCATGGTCAATTCTCCCTATAAGGTGTCGGGGTACTTCAGAATTTGATCTTAGTTCTCAGTTTTAGCATGATATGTGTTTGACCCGTTGGCCCTTGAAATTTATAAGTTATTCATGACACTAACTATTGTTATCATTGACTTGGCCCTTGAAATTTATTCACCTCATTTGTTTTGCTTGAATATCCATCTATAGATTCTCCGTAAGTTTAATTGGAACTTCCATAGGCTTGAGGTGAGCCATACTTTTTTGTCTTTCTAATTTCTATGGCTTTATTAGGCATTGGCAGCCTTTTGGCTTTTTATAACAAGATAGAAAATTGTTGTTTGAAAACCGTTTACGTTACAACTTTATGTAAAAGCTAGTATTTGTAAACTTTAAGCTTGTTTTTGAAGTATTTAAGCTTTACGACATGTCGATCTTAACCAAGCTGACCCATATTAAAAGTTACCCATTTTGACCAACATATTAGTTTAAATAATCTTTCTACAATCATCAATACGCACTATGAAATCTTTTGTAGGGATTCCTTAATAGGAGCATCATGCAGTTATAACCTGGCTACCATTTTTAGGTCTTGAGTGGAGGATTCAAGGGGTCTTAGCTCTAAACCACAAGTTTAATAGAAATAGTATGTGATGAAATAGACAAGTTGTTGAAAGCTTTTGATGATGGTATGTATAAAGATGAAAAATGCCAGCTTGCCAACAGATATTCCAGATAATTAGAAAGAATTTGAAGGTATTAATTATGAAGAAATTATCTTGCAACAGGTAATGTTTTATTAATTTATTTTTTCAAGTTGAAGCAAATATGGTTAGATTAACATATGGTTAAATTAATATAGGTAGCTTTTGAATATGGAGCACCTTGCATACGTGAGACTAGCGCGTTCGCCTCACGCTTTGAGTTTCGTGGCTCTAAACGCCAAGATAACAAGGAAGATAAGTACAAGTTAATATCATGATCAGTGATAACAAGCAAGGAAATCCAAAATATAGGGATGCAATTATGAAGGAAATCCAAAGGATAGGAATGCAATTATGACATTGATAGAAGAAAGTGGTTTCTCATAATTTATTTAAACTTTTGCATAGATCTTTTTGTTATATTTTCTTTAAAATTTATGAATTTGTATAGTAGTTTGAAAGAGGCGGTTATAATGAAAACCTTGACTTACATATGTAACATTTTAAAAAATAGGTAAAATCATTTTTTTGATTTTGGAGATAAAATCTATATCTAATTTAATCAGTTTTGGTAAAAACAAAAAAGCGCCGAGAGGTTTTTTTTTTAAATTGTTTTTTAAAAACTTACATATGTAAAAAGTGACGTATTGCTTATGTAAGCACGAAAAAACGCAGATTTTTTTATTTTTTTTTCCCTTCGACTTTTTTTTATTTTTTTTTGCGACCCAGCCTTTTTTTATATAAATAATCAATCTCAATTTTTTTTTTGTGACCCAGCCTTTATTTTTTACGGGTTTCGTGGGTTTTCATTCTATATTTTCCCGTAGTTTGAATATATATATATAGGGGAGGGTTCCAGAGAAAACCACATAGTTAGGCGAAAACCGAGAAAACCGTTAAAAAAACCAATTTTAACCAATAATATCATAATATTTATTTTTTATTTTATTTTATTTTTGTATAAGAGTATCAATGTAATATTACACATTTTTATCAAAAAATCATTTAAATATTGGCTTACGTATACGTAACCCATAGTGTTACGTATACGTAAACAGAAAACAAAAAAATTGCGGTTACGTATACATAACCCATAGTATTACACATTGTTTTAGTGGTTTTCTTGGTTTTCGCTACACTTTGACAGTTATGAGGTTTGCGTGGCCAAAACAAAGTCACCATTAACGTAAACTCTGATATTATTGGTTATCATTATCTGGATAGAAACATTATGACATAGAACTAGCTGATACAATAAACTTTCACAACTTTTGTTATCATGAAAATGAAAATTTAACAAAAGATAAATGAGACTTATGCACTTCATCCAATTAAGACCAAAGTTTATGAGAAATCGTGACCAGGTCAATGAAGGATGAATTGTTTCCAAGTCTCATTCTCAGTGACTTAAAATCATGTGTTAAACGCCCTAAATATCAAATGGCTAAGGGAACAACTGAGGGTCCACCAGATGTTATCCCAAATGGAATATTCGGACATAATTCATTTATCATTTAGAAGAATATTTACTTGTATCTAATATGTTTCCTACGGCCCAACGTTTTAAAGATATCAATTTATATATACTTAAAAGAATTCCTTCTAAATTTGTTTCTAAAATTTCTTATGAAATTTTGGACGATAAGGAAATCAAGTCTAAAATATATGAAAGGTTCCCACGTCACGCGCATCATTGAAACTTGTCATGCGTAGTTTCTAGAGACCTCAAAGATCAGTGGGAGCACCAAGTGTCCTAATTATAGTTTGCGAAAGTTGCAAGAGGTGGGGGAGTGACAAATTGGTGTTACCTCAAATTACATCTCTTGCACACGACACTGCTCCATCACACTTGTCTCCTTAGAATCTAAAGCTACTCCTAACAAAGTCTTATAGATGCTACTATGTGGGCAAACCAAGATTTCTTACTAAAACTATAGTCATCCTCAACAAGAGAAAATAACATAAACATCATTAAGTTGTTTCTCTATTAGAATGTATTGGTCTTCGAAAGTTTGATACACTGTTGATCCTAAGCATGCTGAATTACTTATAATTTCTAAGTTAAGTGGAAGCAGTAAAAGTCCTTATCATGACTTGCCAGGAGTACAAGAGGCGGGGGGAGAGACTCGTTAAATTTAACTATGAATTTAACTCCGATTACACCTCTTATACACCATACTGCATCAACTCCTACACACTTATAAACTAATGTTGCTCCTAATGTACCTGAAAATGAAAGCACCAAACCAAGAGCTAATCTATAAACTTGAAACTCCTAATAAACCCAATAATTAACTCAGGATGTCATCTAGGTCCAAAAGGCCTACTAACTTTGATGATTATGTATCCTACCTGACTAAATTTGAAATGGACGCTGGAAAGTTTACTTATCATACTTCTTCTAATTAAGCCATTAGCATCAATCAATCTTCTAAATGGAATGAAGCTATTATTAGCAAGCTTGACTCCATGAATTAGAATAACATTTGGGATTTGGTTGAATCACCTAAAGGGTGTTCATACCTAAACTAAATCCAAATGGAAATATTGATCGCTAAAGGTTATACTCAAGAAGGAATAAATTATCAAAGAACCTTCTTACCTGTTTTACAAAAGGTTTCTTTAAGGATCATTACTGTTCTAGTAGCTTACAACTACATTAGATGGACATTAAATCAACTTTCCCTAACATTGACCTACACGTTCATAAAAATAACCTGAAAGTTTTAAACTGAAGGTTAAAAACACTTATTGTGTAAGTAAATGAAATCCATGTATGGGTTTATTGAAATCATAATGCAACTCTCTTCATCAACAACTAAGTGAATTTGCACATCTACCTCAAGATGAGTAGAAGCAACTAATGTAAACTTGTCCTTATATAGATGACATTCTTTTGACAAGTATATGTTACATGAGTCAAAGCATTGATTATTCATATTTTGACATGATGGATCTCGGAGATACCTCTTATGTGATAGGTATCAAAATACACCGAGATAGATCCAATGGGACATTAGTTTCGTCCCATAAGCTTTACACTAAGTGGATCCTTACACGTGTAACATTTAAATTGTTCTCTTTTAGAGGCTAATGGGATAATTGAAAACTTATTTCCTTATGCTTCATTATTTAGAAGCCTCGTGAAGGTTAAAGTCTATACTCGTTTAGATATTGCTCACATTGCTGAACACTAGACTAGTCTAGATTATTGTGAAGCATCTAATGAAATATTGCAATATCTATAAGAACGAAAGACTATAAGTTAAAGAAGAAGTGAGAACTTAAAACAGTTGACTACTATCATTGTAACTTTGTTGTATTCAAATGTAACAAAATGTCAATTTGTGGGTTTATCCTTATGTCAGTAGACAGACCTATCTAGTGGAGGAGTCATAAGGAACTGTTAACAACAACCTAAGTTTAAATGACATAATTGTCACAAATGTTGTTGAAAAATTATCAGTGGACTCATAATTTAGTAACTCCACATAAATATCATATCGAAGACTCATTGTGATAAGTCAGCTACACTTACTTCTCGAACAGTAACAGTTCGAGCGGAGCTGCATTAATGTTCGATACGAAATTATTGTTCACTTATGAATTATGAACAAGTTGAGGAAACTAAATTTTTGTATCGAATACATTCATGATATGCTTATGGATCCATATAACTGAAGGTATACCACCCATAAGTCTTATGTAAGTGCTTATAATTAAGACGGGTTACTAATGACCATACGTAATTGCATATCGTACTATGAATGATTAATTATTAAAATTTCCTCACTTATTTGAATTTGTTTGTCTCTAAATACGATCATGCATGCCTAAAGACGTATAGACAAGTAACTATACAAATCAACGTTAAAGGGCTTATTTGTAAATTTGATCCTAAGTTTACTTAAGTTTTAAGTTGGGATTGTAGTATGATTAATGGGGGTCTTGAGTTACATACTGATTCAATGACTGTATTTCTCTGCTACAGTTTTGGTTTAAAACTAAAATGAGTATTCAATCTGCGCAGACTTACTAATGCTCATAATAAATGATTACTCAGCCAAGTGGGAGAATGTAAGACATAATTTATTATGTGACTCTTATAATTATTTATCTTATTATTAAATGATCAAATATAATTATTTATTTATTTAATAACCTATGGCTAGTAATTAGTCGATGGGCCTAATTACTCTTAATGGGCCACTAATGGGTTTCCCCTTGGGTGTACATATATAAGGAGAGATAATTAGAGGGAATTGACTAATGAATGAATCAATTACCACTAACACCAAGAATCGTCCCTCTCTCTCTTCCATAACCGTGAGTTCTAACGAACTCACCTTAACCATCCTAACCGTACATCCTAAATGGGAACCCGATCTTCCTAGCGGATCATGACGTCTTCCCTTTCAGCGGTTAGCTTATCAGGTATGATTTACTTTATTGTTTTCCATTATCATGTTACAAGAACTGATCAACAAAGCAACATAGATATAACATCACACCAATAATTAATTTAGTCGATTATGCATTGTCCTTTTCTTTGTTTTTTTTACATTGTATTAATTTTTTTATTAAATCATATTGCAAAATTGATGATTTATTCCTACAGCGACACAATATTGCAACTTGCTTCTAGTCTGCATAGTGCATACACTGACAACAAACATGAGTATTGCATTTTAATTTATTTTAGGACGTTTCAGTTTATGTGTACCACAAGTTCTATTCTAATATATATACCTCATATTTCACTCGATCATGCCACCACAAATTTTTTGAAGGATTAAATATTAACAATAAATTATCGTACTTTTTAAGAACATATCAATATTTTTATCCTAACATTCCAATATGAATAATACAAAATAAAATACACAGATTATAAAAGTTAAGAATATTCCATACAATATTTCCTAAACTAATGTTTTGATACAAAATTTCATCTAAAAAAGAAGTTTGCCACAAAACCCGACCATTCTTCCTGAATTCCATTTGATCAAAAATTGAAAAGTAGTATTCCAAGTTCCAACAGAATTTTAAGTCAAGTGAACAAAAAGCTGATTCCATTGATCAAAATTGAAAATGAAAGCTGATTCAACCCCAAGTTTCAAGTGAACAACACAGCTGATTCAAGTGAAAAAAAAAACTATACAGTGATTCCTGTGAACAGATTGAAGACTGAGAGTTGCTTCAGGTGGAAAAAAAATGTTGATTCAAGTGAAGAAAACTAAGAACTATCAAACATATGAACATCAGAACATGGATGTGAATATGAGAAATCGTCTAACATAGATGCACCTATGTTAATGCGTTAATGCACCTAATCCAACAGAAAAACTAGCTAATGAATCTAGGAAAATGTAACGAGTAAGCAGGGATGTGAATATTAATAATAGTCTAACAACACAAGGAAAAATAAATTACTAACCTGGAACTCGGAAGAATTGTGACAATCGTCTGAAATCTGAATTACTAACCCTGAATTTCTGATTTGTAGTCCCTGCAATTTCAACAATTGATAAAGGCTAATATAAATAGAAAACTTACCCATTCATGAGAAATAGCTAAAGAGTACACATCAAATGCAATCAAAAATTTAACTTTCATTTACCCATTCATGACCTAATGACACATATTGAATGACAAATGGCATAGTGATCTATATTAGGTCGTAGTAAAATTTAATGAGCCATAATGTGTCACTTATGTATATGCGTGACCATTGGCCAATATTGGTCCTAATTAACCATTATTGACCCTAACTTAGCATTCTTAACCAATACTTGCCCTCATTGAACTATTTGACACTAATTTACCTTAATTACCCGTAATGGATCCTAATTGGTGGCTATTAACCATTAGAAACCCTAATTACCCTTATTGACCAATATTGACCTTAATTGCCCCTAATTGGTCAATATGGACCCTTATTAAACAATATTGATGATAATGTACAGTTGTGGATCACTATTGACCATAGTTGACCTAATGAGACATATTGAATGACAAATGTCATAATGATCTATATTAGGTCGCACTAAGCTTTAACGAGCCATAACGTGTCACTTATGTATATATACGACCACCATTGACCAATATCGGTCCCCCAATTAACCATTATTGGCCCTAACTGAGCATTTTTGACCTTCTTTATTAACCCTCATTGAACTATTTGATACTAACTTACCCTAATTACCCCTAATTGATCCTAATTGGTGACTATTAACCATTATAAACCCTATTACCCATAGTAACCCTAATTGACACTAATTAGCCCTAATTCACCTTAATTGACCATAGTTGACTTTTATTGACCATCATTAACTATTGTTGACCACTATTAACCAATATTGGTCCTCATTAACCCTAAATACCCCTCGTTGACCAATACTGGCCATTATTAACCTTAATGTCCAACTGATCCTAAGTAACACTAATTTCCTCTATTTGCCTCTAATTGACCAATACCGACGCTAATTAACCCTGATTAATCATCATTGACAAACATTGGACATCGTTGACCAATAATGACCCTAATTACTTATATCTGATCGTTATTGACTCTAATTTACCAATATTGACATTAAATAAACTTAAATTGTCATTATTGATTAACATCTAGTTAACATTACTTGACCCAAATTGCCTATAACTGACCCAAATTAATACTAACATTGACCCTAATTATCCCTATTAACACTACTTGAACCTAAATGCTCATAATTGGCCCAAATTAAGGGTACTTGACTCTAATAAGCATACGCTCCCACGTATAACCTATTACAACCATTTTTATTTTATCTTTTTTAACTCTATTTTACTTTTTTGAAAATCAATTTTACAACTGGCCTTGTAACCGAATTTAGTTTCTTTTATTGTATTAACAATTGTGATCACTTTTACAACCGAAATTTATCTTTGTTTTTTTATTAGTATAATGTGCATCCATGTTTTTTCCAGTAGCTAGATTTGCGTCTATTTATTCCGTTATATATGCGATTTTTTTTATACGACGATTGTATTTGCAACCAAAACCATTTTTGTAGCTATATTTGCGACTGATTTAATTTTTCTTACTTTTTAAATTTGGTGACGGTATTTGCAAAGAAACAATTTCGGTTGCTATATTTGTGACCTTTTTTGCGACCAATTTATTATTTTTATAAAAACTAGCAACAATATTTGTGAAGAAAACAATTTTGGTAGCTATATTTGCGACTGTTTTACGACCAAATTAATATTTATTTTGTTTTCTTTTTATTCTATAATATAACTGATCGTATTTGCGACCGAAACAATTTTGGTCGTTGCGACCGTTTTACGACCAAAATAATATAGTCGCTATTTTTTGCGATCGATTTTGTTTCGGTCGATAATTTTGCGACCGACTTTGGCTCGGTCACTAATATTGCGACCGGTTTACGACCGAAACTACTTAGTCGCTAATTTTGCAACTATTTTGTTTCGGTCGATAATGATCCAACCGACTTTGGAGAGGTCACTAAATTTGCAACCGAAACAATGTTGGTAACTATATTGGCGACCGTTCTTGCGACTAGATTAATTTTTATTTTATTTTTTTATTATCTTATAAATTTACTGACTATATTTGCCACCGAAACATCTTCGGTCGTTATATTTGCGACCCTTTTACGACCAAAACAATTCAGTCGCTAATTTTGCGACCGATTTTATTTCAGAAGCTAATTTTGCGACCTATTTTGTTTCGGTCGCTATATGGTTGCTAATTTTGTGACCAATTTTGTCGGTCACTAATTTTGGTCGCAATTGCCCATTTGTGTAGTAGTGCCACGTAGGTGCCACGTAATGGTGGGGTGAGGGTGGTCAATTTTGTAATAATTACATAATTATTATTTTTTTAATTTAATTAATTTAATAAACTAATACTAAAAATATTTAATAATAAAAAACAACATAATATTAAAAAAAACACCATAAAAACATAAAATAAAAAAACATACAATCTAGAACAAAAAAATAAAATTTACTAAAACTACATTTTATATTTTTATTCGATTTCTTTCTTCACCTTAAGGAATTTTTCGCGCTTCTCGTCGACCAAATGATCGATGTTCATGAAATAAAGTTTCATATCGCTAGCCTTTTGTTTTGCCTCCTTTATTTTAATCTTCGTCTCGGATAACTCGTTGAACTTGCCCATCCGGTCGGATATAGCGTCTAAACTTTCGTTGTACTCGTTGGTTTGGGTTGATGATGATGTGGCTCATTTTGCTTTGTCCCTTCCGATAGGGCGGGGGCTTCTTCCAGAAACTCAAAATCATCGCCCGACTCGTTGAGGTTAATGCTACGCCTATCCGAGTTAGATTGGCTAACGTCATTGCCGGATGCCGCTTATCATGTCCGCCGTACGGTATTCGCCTTGCCCATTGTTTCATAAAATTGTTCATAGATTTTTTTCCAAAAAATTCCAGCTTTTTTGGTTACGTCCTATAAAATTAAAAAAAATAACATTACTAACATTAATAAAAAAATCATTAGAAAAAATAATAATACGTTTATAAAATTTAGAAATTACCAACTATTGGATCCTTCGACACGTTGATCCACGCTTTCACCAAAGCTAGCTCCTTATCCGGCGACCACTTTTCGGAACGCCCTTTAACCATACGCGCTTCGGGTGTAGAAGTAGTGGGTTGTGTGGTTTTCTTTTTATGAGTTCTTTTTTTTGTTTGTGGTGGCGGTTGTGTCTCCGGTATAAAGTCGGGTGACGGTTCTGTCTCGGTTACAAACTGATGTATATAGTCGGATAAAAAGTCGGGTGTAGAAGGATTTGAAGTCGGGTAATGAGTCGGGTAAGGACTCCAATTTGTAAACGTCATCATCGGGTTCGGATCCGAGGGTTGTGGAACGTACCCCCGATCGGGTTGTTCGGGTGGTTCGGGTTGTTCGGGTTGTTTACAAATTGCCATGGAAGTATCTTTGTAATTTATTTAAAAAAAATTAGAGAGAAGAATAAACTTTGTAGAGATATGTTTGTATTTTTGTGTAAAAAAAGGTTGTAATGTATAATATTTATAGGTAAAAAATTTTTTTAAAAAAAATCTTTTTTTTTTAATTTAAAGAGCCCAACAGCTCTTTCTTAGCTTGCAACGGCTCTTTCTTGGTTTCTCCACCCCCTACGCCCGTGAACACCACCAACCTCCTCCTCTCACGCCCACGCTCACCCGGGTCCGGCGCGGTGTTTCACGCTTGTGGTGGGTGAGGTTGCACCACGCCCCCACGCTCACGAAGGCATTACAGAAAGTCTAATGAACATTTACCAAAACGGAACCAATAAACATGAAATATGTATACCTAGACTAGCTTAGAACCCGTGTCTACACACGGGTGAAAAATATCAATACATAAAATTCTTAAATCTTTATGTATATATTTTACAGGTGTAAGAATGTATTACATATACTAAGAATAGAAAACAAAATCAAAATATGTAAAAATTGTTATATAACTGGGTTTCGAAAATACGTAAATTACTATTTAATATAATTTGACTTTCATTTACTATTTGATTGAAATTAAAATTACATAATTAGATTTCAAAGTTTCTTATAATAAGGGGATAATTTAAAATAAATGTGTTTTATTAGTATAATTAGTATTTTCTTTAAAAATATATTATTATTAAAAGATAGAGGTGTATTTAATAAGAGAGAAAGACGGGAAAAAAATGATGAGAACGAATATGGTAGCGACACGTGGCATGAAAAAACCTTTATTTGTTATGTAGTATATAGATATGGTGTGTGCTCTTTGCTGCTCAACAATTGTTAAAATGTTAAAAACTTTATTAACTATCAAACAATGTTTGTATTTAAGGTGGAAGCAAATACTCATGCACCCCCTGTACAAGTTAAGTCCAAACAGGTCCCATATATGGAATCCAGATCTATGGCAAGAAGAATTTCTTGATTAATAATGCACATCCATTAGAATATACAAGTAGATACCCTACAAGTAATCACCAAAGTTCACCTTTAGCATCTTTTTGCTGACCAAAATAACTATATAAACGTATTGCCTGCATATATGATTGCTAAAATCTATATCACTTTAGGCTGTAACCCGTCAAACAAAGCCAGATTCCATGAGGAGCAAAGAGCACTTTAGGGTGATGCATATTCCCTAAGTCTACAAACATTATGAACCCTAAACTTTGGTAAACAGCTTTCCCTATATAGTATATAGTACTACAGAACAGCTTTCCTACTTTTCAATATTTAACAAGATTTCAAAAGTCAAAAGATAAATATTTAACAAATAGCAAAATAGGGATGTGACCAACTAAAACCGAAAAAACAAAAAAACATTGGAAGAAGCAAAAATTAACAATTCTGAAACAAGATTTCAAAAGTCAAAAGATTTGGACCATTCTGAAAACAGGATTCATATGAAGGGGCTAACTAGTATCTGCTTGAGTCAGGTGTATGAACCTTCATAAACGGTCATGATTTATGTTATTAATATGAATTACCCGTAATTATGTAATTACTTCAACTTACAACGGGTGTGTGTGTGTGTGTGGGGTGGGGGGGGGGGTGGGGGGGGGGGGGGCAAGACAGAGAGAGCGAGAGAGGAGAGACCTCATCAATAAACGTACATCATTGAACCATAGGGCCCTTTCCGAATTCATATTTTGTATCGACTAATATCACACCATGTTCTTTTGCCACATGCTGTATATTCAAAGAAATATCACAAAAAGAGCCATTAATTAAGAAGTAAAAGCGATAAAAAAATATTAAGAGGATAAACCGTAACTAACATAAAAGCTACACTTTCTAGTTCGGATACTAAAAATAATGCAATTCTTTCAGAAAAGTTTAAATCCAAATAACCTTAGCCTAAACAAAAAAAATTCCTAAATAACCAAATGCCAAAACATTCCAATATCAGTATTACACAAATTAATAATTAGGGTTATTAACGCTCAATTAGGTATAATAATGATCAATTATGGTCATGTGTGGTCAATTAAGGTAATTGATTGTAAATTAGAGTTAATAATGGCCAGTTAAGGTCGTTTATCACCAATAATAAATTAGGGTAATTGATGGTCAATTTTGGTGTTTCGATATATTATAAAAAGTAATATGCACTTTATGACAGTTAAAAGTATAAATTTATAAGTAAGCTGTCACTCTTCTCTTTAATTAAATTATTTACTTTTTATATTGTACAAATACAGTACGATATGTATACAACAACAACAACAACCATACCCAATCCCACCGGTAGCAAAGCTATTGGTAGGGTTTGGGAGGGTGGGATGTAGGCAAGCCATACCCCTATCTCATATGATAGAGAGCCTACTTCTAGGGAGATCCTCAGCTTCAAAAACCTTTTCGGGACCTGCAAAAGTATGTTAGTACAATATCATTCAACACATTGCATCTACAAAGCAAACAACAAAAGCTCTGTTAAAAATAGTATTAATAAAGCCAAGATAATGTGAAAAAGTGAAAAAGTGTAAGGAGGGAAAGAGAGTAGACAGTACAGGTAATATCAGATAGAAACACAAATCCAAGAAAACGAAAACAAGTATAGTCTACCACAAATCTAAATAGATCTAAGCCCCATCGATATATTATATGTATATTTATATCAATAAAATTCTCATCAACTTTCACTTATTTATCCGCTTTGTACCAATAATAACACTTAACTCAGTTGAATAAAAAGTAATATTTTAAGATTGGATTAACTATATATGATATTTTAAAAGTTAGTAAGGGGGTATATTTGTAATTCACGACAGTTATATGGAAACATACTTAAAGTTATATATATATAAAGCAAGTGTAAACTTACAAAAGCAACATCTATTCAATACTCAAAATTTCCATGAACATGTTTCAAAATCCATCAGCAATAATGATCATTCAATCTTCCATCATCATCATTATATTCCTCTTCTTCTTCTTCAAGATTATTAAGAAGAATGTTTCAAGTAAACCATTGTAACATCCCGAGTTTTAGAGCGCGAAAGAATTCACGAGAAAATTTAAAACTTTAATAAGGAGAAGAGAAGCGGGCTTGGGCCGGGATGTATGGGCCGAAAGGGGCAAGTTTGGGCCCTTATAAGCCTCAAGATCAGCCAAACGCCCTCATTTGCATCATCCATTTCCGTTTTCTAGAGAGAGAGGAGAGAGAGAGAGTCTAGAGAGAGAAAGTCCCGGTTTTCGGAATTAGAGCCTCAAGAATCATTAGCAAGAGTCTCGTGAGTGTTTAACAACGAAAAGGAAGTGATTACAGGTAACCGATTCTCCTAGATCTGAGTTCTTGTTCGTTTTTGGGTTTTTCGGGTTTTGGGTGAAAATGTTATGTTTGAACGGATGAAACTGAAAGATAAGCATAGATTTGAGTTCCTTAATGGAAAATGAACGTTTTGAATGCAAACAGGTTCGGGATCTTGAAGTGATCAGACCCGAATGCGAAAGTTAGGGTTTTTCGCCAAGAACAGGTCGTGGGCACTTGCTAAGTGCGCACCGAGCAGGTTCTGCGCACTTGCTAAGTGCGTAAGAAGAGGAACCTGCGCACTTGCTAAGTGCGCAGGAAGCAGAGTCTGCGCACTTGCTAAGTGCGCAGGAAGCAGAGTCTGCGCACTTGCTAAGTGCGCAGGCATCAGGCTGGTAAAGTCAGTATAGTCGCCTAAATCATAATGGTTAAACCATTTAGCGTTGAGTTAAGTCTGATACGTGTCAATTGTCATGATTGTTCAGATTGTGTGAGATACAGTAGACAATTGCAGCTAAGATACCAGGTGAGTTCTAATCCCCTTTTCACCTTCTTTAGGGGTGGTGTGTATACTTAGTGTAAAGCGTTTATTATATTTTATATATTATAAACTGAAAGGAAAAGCTATGTTTTAGTGAAAAGTTTAAAAGAGGCAAAAGTATGTTTTAAGGAAAGTATATCTATATTATGGCAAGCGTTTACTATATTTCTATACACATAAACAAAGGTATGATATATGTGCTAGTATGTTTTCAGTAAAGTAAGATATATCATTTGGCAAGCGTTTACTATATTTCTATATACATAAACAAAGGCATGATATATGTGCTAGTATGTTTTCATTGAGCAAGTTATATTTTATGGCAAGCGTTTACTATATTTTATATACATAAACAAAGGCATGATATATGTGCTAGTATGTTTTCAGTAAAGTAAAATATATCATTTGACAAGCGTTTACTATATTTCTATATACATAAACAAAGACATGATATATGTGCTAGTATGTTTTCATTGAGCAAGTTATATTTTATGGCAAGCGTTTACTATATTTTATATACATAAACAAAGGTATATTATATATGAAAGTTATGAACAAGATTTACAGAAAGTTTTATGAATAGTAAAGTGAACAGTTTTTCCTTCAGGAATATGTACCAGTTTGTAAAGGTCCTTGGGACAGATGTTACTTGTACAAGATGTCAGATATGGGTGCTACCCATTAGTAAGAGTCTCGGTGGCTCGTTAACAGTTGTACAATTGGGATGAGTGACGGCGGTCGCTCGGGAGGTCCACGCAACCTCCCCTTAGCGTTAAGCGGTAGTGTCGATTCATGGACGTTAGCTATGGGGGCATTGACCAGGTACTCGTCGGTTCATGGACGTTAGCCATGGGGGCGGTACAGTAGTGACAAAGGAATTGACGGTTAAGCGGTATTGTCGGTTCATGGACGTTAGCCATGGGGGCATTGACCAGGTACTCGTCGGTTCATGGATGTAAGCCATGGGGGCGGTACAGTAGTGACAAAGGAATTGACGGTTAAGCGGTAGTGTCGGTTCATGGTGTAAGCCATGGGTGCATTGACCAGGTACTTGTCGGTTCATGGATGTAAGCCATGAGGGCAGTACATTAAAGAGGAATTGACGGTTTATTATACGTTTTAAACTGTTTGAAAAGTAAAGTATGTAAAGTTTAGCCTTATGGGCAGTATATATATGTTTTAGTAAATCTTTTGTATAATTGATTTAAAGAAAACGTTAGAACTCACTCAGCGTTGCTGATTTTTAGTATGCACATCAGTTAAGTGTAGGTGACAGTAGATGGAAGTGGATGCTTGGCTTGGCAAGAAGAGTTACCCGAAGACCAGCAGTTGGCATCCTGTTTATGTTTCTTTTGTTTATGTTGATTAAGACAAGTTTCAGCTGTATTTGATAAGTTATGTTTAGTCATGTTATGTTTCCGCTGCGTATGATGAAGTTTAAGTTGTTTCCGCTATGTTAATGAATGTCTTATGTTTAAAGTGCTATGTGTTGATGAGTAAATCCAATACGTGAGGCCTCCCGGGTTCGGGGCCTCACAACCATACCATCTACCACCAGGTCCAACTCCTCTTCCCTTCATTGGCTGCATCATTCAAATGCTTCAAAACCGACCAACCTACAGATGGATCCACAAACTCATGGACCAATACAACACCCCAATTATTTGCATTCACCTAGGCCAATCAACCCATGTCATCATTGTCTCTTCCCCAAGCATTGCATGCGAGTTTCTAAAAACTCAAGATGAAGTATTTGCTTCAAGGCCGAAAACCTTTTCAGCTTATCTAACAAGTGGCTATCGTTCAACCAGCATGGCCCCTTTAGGAAGCCAATGGAAAATGATGAGAAGAATCCTCAACCAAAATATCCTCTCGTTGTCCGTACACAAATGGCTCCAATCCACACGAGATGATGAAGCTAATCACTTACTTTCTTACATAAGCAATCAAATACAGAAACAAAACTCCCTAAGTGAAGGCGGACTAATAAACATTCGAATTTCAAGCCAACAATTTTGTGGAAACGTGATCAGGAAGATGATTTTTGGGACAAGATTCTTTGGGCAAGGAATGGAAGATGGAGGGCCAGGTGATGAAGAAAATGAACATGTCTTGGCTCTTTTCACCATCCTAAAGTATCTGAATGCATTTTGCATTGCTGATTATTTTCCATGGTTGAGAGGGAAGATTGATTTTGGTGGCCAAGAAAAGATCATCAGGGCTGCCATTGAAGGAGTTATAAAGTACCATGACCCATTGATCGATGAGCGAATTCTAACGTGGAATGATGGAACTCAAACGCAAGAGAAAGATGTACTTGATATCCTAATCAAACATGAAAAACCGAAGCTTACACCAGAGGACATAAAAGCACAGATTCTTGTAAGACTCGTTATATCTTGACACTTTTCTTGTACACATACTACTTCAAATGTGTTTTTTGTTATATAATATAGGAGTAAGGACGACTAAAGGGGGAGTGAAATAAATTTCGGGCTTTTGCCCCATAGTGCTAAAAAAAAGTTATATGTAGGTAATTTGTGCTTCGTGATTATTAAAAGTGAAATAAGAATCATAGGAATGAAATCAAAATTTTCTTTAACGAAAAGGGCCCAAATTTTTTCATCAGCTTCGGCCACAAAAAGAACTTGACAAGTATTTGAGTGCATGATTATTGATTTCTGATCCTTTCTTTTTGTCGTGCCTATATTTTAGGAACTAATGTTTGCCACGGTTGATAATCCCTCTAACGCAGTAGAATGGGTGATGGGAGAAATGATGAGTGAACCTAGCATCCTAAAAAGAGCGGTCGAGGAGCTTGACAATGTGGTAGGTTGCAACCGGCTTGTTGAAGAGTCAGACATACCCCAACTCAATTACATAAAGGCATGCATCAAGGAGTCCTTTTGGTTGCACCCTTCAATGTTCCCCATGTTTCAGTAAAGAACACTGTTGTTACAGGTTACTTCATACCTAAGGGTAGTCACGTGTTGCTTAGTAGAGTTGGGTTGGGTAGGAATCCTGATGTGTGGAAAGATCCAATGCGGTTTGATCCATATCGACATTTAGGCGAGGAAGGAAAACAAGTGGTTCTTACTGATAATGAACTTAAGATGCTTTCATTTTGCACCGGGAAACGAGGTTGTCCCGGAGTGATTTTGGGTTCGACCATTACTACGATGTTGTTAGCAAGAATGATTCAAGGGTTCACATGGGAGTTTCCATATAATGAGCCAACGATTAAGCTTGTTGAAAATCATGAGGATCTTCTCTTGGCTAAGCCACTTGTAGCCATTGCTAAGCCACGACTCCCTCGATATCTTTACCCTAAAATTTGAAGAAATAAATATGGGTTTAGCATGTTATGAAATGAGATATACTAAAACAAATTATGGTGTGTGTATTTTATTTAAATTCATATCCTTCAAAACACTTTTGTGTGGACAATAATAACTAGTTTTATACCCGTCCGTTGGTCGGGGTATTGTAACGATATCAAATGAAAATTATCCAAACGTATAAACAAAGTAAGGTAGCAGACAAACAAATAACTTAGTTTATAAAGTCAAGCGCAAACGAATCTTAAAGAAGTTTTGTGTACATTTTTAAATAACTACATAACATATCTAACTTATAAAACAACTATCGAGCTGACTTCAACCACATGATCTTCATCCTACAATAATACAAAACAAAGAAAACAACGAAATGATCGTAATTGTAACCCCCAGGAAATTACGGCCTCTATTTTTAACTTTTCCAGCATTTGTAATTTCATTATTATGTGGTCCACATCAACTCATCCCAAAAAATTATCCTATTTATACATACATACATACATTGGATACAATTATTTCAAATTCAAAAAAAAAAATTTATATAAGGGATTATATAATTGTTATTACTCTATTAAATATATATATATATATATATATATATACATATATTTTTAAATAAACAAGTTACAAAAAGTTAAATTATAAATTCTATAAAAAAATAGGGTTATGTTATACTTATTAATAAGAATTAATTCTATTTAGTAAACTACATTTATAACATTTAATTATAAACTATTGATTTATTAGATTTTATAAAAAATTTATAAGATTTAATGATTTTATGTTTTACAAAAGTTCAGGGTTTAATTTGTAATTTTTGAAACTTAATTCTAATTAAAATCAAGTCTGCGCATGAAATGTTAAAGCCTAAGAACCCAGGGACCTGTCCTGCCAATATTTAATTCTTTCTTTCTCCCATTCCAACCATGGTTTCGAAACCCGCAGACCTCCGGCTTCGGCCCTTTAATCACAAACTTGTTCGCGAGATATTTTTGTGCAAAACTTTAACCGGCAACACGTTTATGACCATCAAACGACCCACTCTCTACGTTTAATTGGGTTTTTATGACGATCTTTATGTTAAACTCGTAACCGAAACCCCCACCCCTATTCATTTACTCAACTGATTCAATGCGGCAAAACTGGGTATAAATATGCATATCCTGATGCTAACGAGACTCATTGCAAACGTCCTACACCTCTAATCGCATCAAATTCCATCTGTGAATCACTCAAATCCTCCAAGGGAGCCGCCCCTGTTCCGCCCAGTCATTCTCCCAACCTACGCAACCATTTAGTTCCTTTTATTATTTTACATTATTCCATGTTTAAAAATTCCTATTTAATTTTTATAAATTCTATAAATATATTCTGAAAGTTTTATAAAAACAGAAATTATAAAACAATGTTTATTTATTTTATTAAAAACATATTATACAGCATTTTAAAATCATAAATAAATAATGGAAATGATTTTTTAAACAAATTTAAGTATGTTATTTATTTACGTTAGTAATGTATTTCCCAAATTTTAATTATATGTGTATACATTATTAAACTTTTTTTTTGTTTTATAAGTAATTATTATGGTAAGAATAATTATTTAAAATTCTTTTAAAACTTAAAAAACACCTAAATAATTATTTTAAATAATTATTTTATACAAAATTCAATTAATCATAATTAAAGATTACTTAGTCTTTATAATGCATTTAAAATGCCTTAATAGATTAATTAACCATTTCTCTATTAAATAACCATTTTATTAATGGATTAATTACCCACTTTATTTACATTAACTAATCATTTTGTTTACACAAAATAAAATTTATTAAACCTTTTCCACTTTATAATTTATTTATAAATCATTTTTAGGATGATTATGTAAATAGTTCCAAGTGCATTATTTTCTATTCCATATTATTTAACAAATCACATGTAATATTATTTAAATCTCTTTTCATACTATGATTTATTTAATTATTGAAAAATAATTATACGAACAAAGTCCAAACATTTTAGTGTTATAAATGCATATATTTTCCTACAAAACTTACACAAACTCTATGCTCAAGTCTCAAAACCCCCATGAAACCCTAAGGCCTCAAAATCTCCTTAATACCATTTGTACATTGAATTTAGAGTACCATTACACGTGTAGGTTTATTGTGAGAAATCCTCACGAGGCCTATCAGTCTTTACCAATCAATACCAATTCTAGCTTCAATAAAAGTGAGTTTCATAGCCCCCTTTCTCTTTACTATTGTTTACAAATACTCAGGGTGAAACATGTTTACATACTGTACTTACCAAATTCAATACCATTTGTTCTCATGCAAACTACTATGCGCTTTATGTCTTAAAGTGCTTGGTGACCATTACATGTGTTCATGCTAGTACATTCATTAACCTGCTACCCATGCCTAAGGTAGTACCTAATATGATCATTTATAGGGGAATCCGATTCCAGTTAACACGAACCTTGGCGGGTTTTGTGTGTACATATTACTATTTTTCCAAAACACAATCAATGGGATTGTACTTACCAGATTTCCATTTACTACGGATTGAATTGTAAACTTGGAACCTTGTATGTTTTCACATTTATGCCATAGTTATGCTTTGAACATATTGAATTTCGAATACTTTTTACTTAACTTTTGTTTGTGGCCAAAACCTATGTTACTCACCAACTACTTGTAGTTGACATTTACTCACATGTTTCAGGTGCACTGGTTTAAGGACACTACATGATTACTTAGGACTTCGGACCTAGCTTTAATAACTATTAAATTTAACTTATGTTATGTTTGAACACTTTGTTTTCCATTTCTACTTGTAACGGATACATTTAACTTTGATGAATAAATATTATCACATTTAATAGATGATCATGTGCTTATGAACAACCGCGTCAGCCCCGGCGTATAATCCGCCGTCGGCCGGGGTGTGACAGATTGGTATCAGAGCCATGGTTATAGGGAATTAGGTTATTAGACACACATGACCTACACTATAACCTAGGAGTCCCAAACACGAGTTTAACTCGGGCCCCTTACTAGGAACTCCACTCTATACTCATTATACAAATACTTACGTCCACTTACTTATCTACATCTACCTATTCCTATCTACGTAATGGAAGTACATGAACTGCAGCATTCAAGAGACTACCTGAAACTATTTGAAACTACATGAATTACTTGAAACATATTTTTTAGTCTATAGTCTTTAACCCTATGATACCCTTGTGTAAATATCCTACATATTATCTAGTGTATTACATTGCATGATACAATACAAACTATCTTATGTGTTATGTTAGTTGATAACCTACATGTTTACAAAAAAATTACTACTCCTGTGATACCTTATTTGCTACACTTTTTGAATTGTTTGCACAATACCTATTTGGTATCACTAAATGCTATCCTAAGTTTTGCCATACACACCTTCATCTTTACCCATCATCACAAGTCACTGATGGTAAGATTCAAACTCCTAGACTCAATGCCAATTAAAATTTTAAGATCCCGTCAAGGTTTTGGGTTCTGAAAAATAGTAGAGAACATATGCAATCCGGAAGGGTGGATGCCTGTACCTTGGGTTTTCTGTCTAGGAAAGCATTTCATATAAATCCAAATCAACCGAATGATCCGTATGCTTTCCTGGGAATTCCCGAAGTGAGTGTCCACCTATAGGCTAAAGCATGTCTTCTTGAAAGTATATGAATTCAAATCACTTTGATTTGTCACAGCATCCAATGGGTTATGCCCCAAATAAATACAACCTAAACATCATTCGCTTAATTATTATAATTTGGTAAACAAGCCTAAACCTCCTATCTGATTCTTACACTTAATCATATTTAAGTCAACTACACCCCTTCATTCTGATGCCTTAAAAATTTTATCACCCTTATTATCATTTGCAAAGGATTTAAACCCTTAAACCTTACCATCCAAGGAAAGGAAGCTACTTGAATAGATGAACCACACCTTTGAACCACAAGACACAATCCTTAATGATTCTCATCATAACCATGAATTCAAATAATAATGTTAATGATACATGATGACATGAAGGATTCTGACTAATGAAAGATTGAGTACTTTAGTGTGTCCCTTGTGACCCACCTCTCTTTCCTGGGAATCCTTTTCGTGAGTACACTACTTATAGGTCAAGTGTTACTCCTAACATATTATTATAAGAACTCGGTGTTATGATTAGTCAAATTTTACACCTTTAACACTTACCATTACACTTACGACCTTTTTGTGCTAGACATGGCCTCTTACCTTCCTCACTCCCCTGAGAATCACCCCGAAGCAGAGTCAACACAAAAGGAAGACCTTGGGTTCCCATCACCAGACAACCGGTCACCGGCACAGCTAGCTGCCAAATCCATGTTTAACCACAGAGCAGATTGGCTTAGGAGCAGGCTTGAGACTCCTAGCAGCTGAATCACCACCTCCGAGAGACCCTTATCTAAACACCTAACCTATACCGAGGAGCAGGACAAGCCAAGGAACCTACCAATGCCTTAGAAGTTTCAGCTGATACCGCTCACCTATGTGTAGGGACCGCAGAGTTTCTGAAGCAAGGAATGGAGAGCAGAGAATACTTGATGCACATACGGACATAACTAGGGCTAAAGCCCGGTTTACAATATGAATAATCACATTGATGCTCGTCTTGGTGCCCATCTGCTTCCTCGTGAAAAACTATCTGAGATGTTAGTCGGATACGTTATTTCTCGTTTTCTAAAAATTTTAATTTGAAATCCATATCCTGTACCCAAATATAAATATTATTATTGGCTAGCCTTAGTGGTTGACATCTAAACCTTCCTTGTAAACAAATTATTTTGTTATTTCTCGATTTAACTAATATAGTTATTTTGTTCAAACAAGACCTTTAGCAAACCCTTGGTTTATAGATTTTATCTAGAGTATAAACTATTTACAAACCGCTTTACATCATAAAGAAACTTAATACCCGTCTTGTACAAATTGTTTTATAAATGTATTAACAAATATTTAATCCTTTTGATAATAACTTGATTAATTATTTTATTATGACTATTTATTTCGTTAAACTAATTATTATTTAAATCTTGGCTTAATTATTAAATAATAAGGCCATTATTATCTTTTGAAACTTTTTCTTCTATGATAATTGAATTAAAATGTTTTTATTTATCCAATTATCCATCTGCCCAAATTATTATTTCCACATATTTATTACAAACAAGAGTAAAAAAAAAACTTCAATTACCTGTTTATTTACAAACAAAAAGCACGAATTAGATATTCATGTACACATTATTCTGATTACCCGTAAAACCTTCCTATCACCTTGCACCTTCGAAAATGTATGAACTTACTAGCCACTTCGAAAAGATGAATCATCTTGCACAGGCGTTAACCATCCATCAACAAAATTGAAAACTTGAAACCCAACTACCTACATTATACAACACGCTTATCCGCAACACTCAATCACCGACAATATTCGATAGTTTATGTTACTCGTGAGTTCAAATACTTACGTATGAACGTTCATAATATACTTGAGACTAAATTGTTTACATTATACACGCAACTTGATTGTTCACGTTATGCATGAAACCTGGTTGTATACAATATACGTGATTACTTACATTATACATGAAACTTGATTACTTGCACTATACATGATACTAGATTGATCACATTATAGACGGAACTTGATTACTTGCAATATGCATGATACTAGATTGTTCACATAATACATGATACTTGATTATTTACAATATGCATAATACTAGGTTATTTACGCTATACATGAAACTTGAGTGCCTACATTACATACGAAACTAAACTGCTTACATTGTTCATAATTGATTGTCCACTATATACATGAGGCATGATCATTCACTTTATCCATGAAAATTGATAGCCATAAACTTGAGCTACTCGGGGTTTGACGTATTCTTGTTTAAACACGAGGGAGCCATAAACTTTGAGTTACTCAGAGTTTCACGTATTCTTGTTCAAACACGACGGAGCCATAAACTTTGAGTTACTCAGGGTTTGACGTATCCTTGTTCAGACACAAGACAACTATAAAATTTATGGGTAATCTGGAGGGATATGCCATCTACTCAGGACACCCATGTATGGGGTTGAGCCATATTGTTACCCTTTACTTCCTGACTGACTTTACTATCTAGAGTCACAGTTACTTATTAGCAACTCATACATGAAAACAATAATAAACTAAATGTTTTTGGGTGTTCCCCCCACCCCTGTACCCACACACAATAGAATGACCTATACGGACCATATGAAGATTTGAGTAATTACTGCACACGTAATTATAAAGGTCGGCGCATGGAAAACATATTGAATTCCATCGTGTGTGATGACATAGACCTATAGTGATTTACAGTAACGAAACTAATGGGATATGATAAGGGCATAGTAGATATACCCATGGTACATCCTATATATAAGTGCTCCTGTCATATTGTCAGAAGTAACGGTCATATTGTCAGAAGTAACGTTGACCGTATTCACGTAGGGTTCCTATTACTTTGACCTTGACCAATAGTTGTGAAATCCTTATCCAATGACATTACTCGAGTATCTTAGACTATATCCTAAACAAATTAGATCTGAAAATTTCCATCATCCTCATTACAAGTGATGCATCAAATCATTTGAGTCTAAAATCATTCTAAGACAATTTTCTCCTTATTTCCACTTAAAAAAAAATCCACTACCACCATCCATACCGGACGCGATGACCTGACCTGAACCTTGTCATCAACTATACTCCTCAAACCGACAATCAAAAGTAGTTGAGAATCCAAACACACGTCTCTTTTTTTCCTGAACCCTCTTTCTAATCAATTTCGGGATGAAATTTCCTAAAGTAGGGGAGACTGTAACCCTCAGAAAATTCCGACCTATATTTTTTACTTTTCCAACATTTGTAATTTTATTATTATGTGGTTCATATCAATTCATCCCAATAAATTATCCTATTTATACGTACATACATACATACATTGGATACAATTATTTCAAATTCAAAAAAAAAAAAAAAATTTTTATAAAAGGGATTATATAATTGTTATTAGTCTATTAAATAAATATATATATATATATATACATATATTTTTAAATAAACAAGTTACAAAAAGTTAAATTATAAATTCTATAAAAAAATAGGGTTATGTTATACTTATTAATAAGAATTAATTCTATTTAGTAAACTACATTTATAACATTTAATTATAAACTAATGATTTATTAGATTTTATAAAAGTTTATAAGATTTAATGATTTTATGTTTTACAAAAGTTCAGGGTTTAATTTGTAATTTCTGAAACTTAATTCTAATTAAAATCAAGTATGCGCATGAAATGTTAAAGACTAAGAACCCAGGGACCTGTCCTGCCAATATTGAATTCTTTCTTTCCACCATTCCAACCATGGGTTCGAAACACGCAGACCTCCGGCTTTGGCCCTTTAATCCCAAACTTGTTCGCGAGATATTTTTGTGCAAAACTTTAACCGGCAACACGTTTATGACCATCAAACGACCCACTCTCTACGTTTAATTGGGTTTTTATGACGATCTTGATGTTAAACTCGTAACCGAAACCCCCACCCCTAATCATTTACTCAACTGATTCAATGCGGCAAAACTGGGTATAAATATGCATATCCTGATGCTAACGAGACTCATTGCAAACCTCCTACACCTCTAATCGCATATAATTCCATATGTGAATCACTCAAATCCTCCAAGGGAGCCGCCCCTGTTCCGCCTAATCATTATCCCAACTTACGCAACCATTTCAGGTAAAAATTGTTTCATTCAAGTCGTTTCAATCCCACGATCAAAAGCCCCATGAATTCGGGTTTGAATCATTGGCAAATCGAGGGAATTGAAGGGGCTAGGGTAACAGGTGTATGATTGGGGAAGATGATGATTAGAGCTTGTATGTTAAAACCAATTCGCGTCGGCTTCAGACCAAGGCATAAGCCCTGTTCTAATGGTTAATGTGTGCGCGTGTGTGTGACCCGGAAGTGGCGCGGGTTCGAGTCCCGGCCACCATTTTCACTTTTGATTTAATTCCTTTTATTATTTTACATTATTCCATGTTTAAAAATTCCCATTTAATTTTTATAAATGCTATAAATATATTCTGAAAGTTTTATAAAAACAGAAATTATAAAACAATGTTTATTTATTTTATTAAAAACATATTATACAGCATTTTAAAATCATAAATAAATAATGGAAATGATTTGTTTAGACAAATTTAAGTATGTTATTTATTTACGTTAATAATGTATTTCACAAATTTTAATTATATGTGTATACATTATTAAACTTTTTTTTTGTTTTACAAGTAATTATTATGGTAAGAATAATTATTTAAAATTCTTTTAAAACACCTAAATAATTATTTTATACAAAATTCAATTAATCATAATTAAAGATTACTTAGTCTTTATAATGCATTTAAAATGCCTTAATAGATTAATTAACCATTTCTCTATTAAATAACCATTTTATTAATGGATTAATTACCCACATTATTTACATTAACTAATCATTTTGTTTACACAAAATAAAATTTATTAAACCTTTTCCACTTTATAATTTTTTTATAAATCATTTTTACGATGATTATGTAAATAGTTCCAAGTGCATTATTTTTCATTTCATATTATTTAACAAATCACATGTAATATTATTTAAATCTCTTTCCATACTATAATTTATTTAATTATTGAAAAATATTTATACGAACAAAGTCCAAACATTTTAGCGTTATAAATGCATATATTTTCCTACAAAACTTACACAAACTCTATGTTCATGTCTCAAAAACCTCCATGAAACCCTAAGGCCCCAAAATCTCCTTAATACCATTTAGACGTACATTGAATTTAGAGTACCATTACACGTGTAGGTTTATTGTGAGAAATTCTCATGAGGCCTATCAGTCTTTACCAATCAATACCAATTCTAGCTTCAATACAAGTGAGTTTCATAGCCCCCTTTCTCTTTACTATTGTTTACAAATACTCGGGGTGGAACATGTTTACATACTATACTTACCACATTCATTAACCTGCTACCCAGGCCTAAGGTAGTACCTAACATGATCATTTATAGGGAATTCGATTCCAGTTAACACGAACCTTGGCGGGTTTTGTGTGTACCATATTACTATTTTTCCAAAACACAATCAGTGGGATTGTACTTACCAGTTTTCCATTTACTACGGATTAAATTGTACGCTTGGAACCTTGTATGTTTTCACATTTATGCCATAGTTATGCTTTGAACATATTGAATTTCAAATACTTTTTACGTAACTTTTGTTTGGTGTCAAAACCTATGTTACTCACCAACTACTTGTAGTTGACATTTACTCACATGTTTCAGGTGCACTGGTTTGAGGACACTACATGATTACTTAGGACTTCGGACCTAGCTTTAATAACTATTAAATTTAACTTATGTTATGTTTGAACTCTTTGTTTTCCATTTCTACTTGTAACGGATACATTTAACTTTGATGAATAAATATTATCACATTTAATAGATGATCATGTGCTTATGAACAACCGCGTCAGCCCCGGCGTATAATTCGCCGCCGGCCGGGGTGTGACAGTAATGTTTGTAAAACTGAATTCAACATCTATAAAACGACACCTGCTAACGTATTTACTCCATAAATCTCTTGTGCTACTGCATATTCCTCCTCGGCCTCGACCGGTAGCCCGATCCATGTTGTAGACCCGTGGCTTGGCCCACGGCTGACGGGTTTGGGTTTGGGTTCTTGTATCAAATGGATTGGGGGTGTTTTTTCTCTTACGTGTATAACACAACTAAAAAAGATTTATACCAGCTACGTCTTAGGGACAAAATGATGCAGGAGCATCGAATTATAACCGGACTCGAACCCGTACCAAACCTGCACCCGATGGTGACATGTTCGAGTTGGTTGGAAGGCATCGTTTTCTTTGAAAGAGATAGAAGATCAAGATGATATCTTCTATTTTTTATTTGAATTTCAAATTCCTATTTTATCATAATTGTTTCCTACTTTATCTTTTGCTTTGTTTAGAATAAATAGGGATACAAGGTTGTTTAGTTCAGTAGTTGATTGTTTATAAATATTGTTTTTTAATAAACCTTTAAATTTTTTTAAGTTTTTGAATCCTTTGAGTATTTCTTGCCATTTGATTGTTTCCAAAACTATATCACAAAAACTCAGCATAATACAAAAAAGATTTATTGTAACCTTGAGCACATCTTGTAGAAATGTTGATGGCACTCCTCACAGATGAAAAATTGATAGTGAATGTAACAGAACTCATAAAGCACAACTATGAAATACTAAATTTTGTTAATATTCTTTTTTTATTCTGTATAAAATGTTACCATTCAAAGTTGAAGCAGAGAAATTGTGAAGTAAACATAGATTAATATACCTGAAGCTTCTCGTATCATTCTTGCTGCCACGACAAAGCATCTACATAAAAGAGTGCTCAATATTTACCCAATATCCCTGAACAGATGTCAAATTTGCCCAGATAATTAATTCATCTAAGTATGATGACACTGATCTTGATGCAAGCTAAAATTACAATAATACTCCATGCTTCTTCTAATTTGCAGACAAGTTGCTATGAGAAGAAACAACTTAGTAGGTGAACAAAAAAACATAGCTTTCAACACACAGTAGCCGGTGGTAGAGAGCTAAAAATCTGCAGATGGTAATTTTTTTTATAGCGTCATTGTCTATGTCTGTAAAGAAGAAAATACTTGTAACAAAAAAAAGTGACTAAATATACATGTTATAATAGAAATTTCAGGGTATACTTAGTTTGGTATCCGAGGATTTGAAAGGCTCTCGTTTTGTTGTTGGTGTGGCTGAAGGTGTCGTTACAAATTTGCCCAGATAATTAATTCATCTAAGGATACGTGTCTGATAACTCAACCCTATGTCAGACCGCTGTGAAGTCCATAACGGTCCGACGAGCCGCAAAATGGATAGCGAACCGCTATCCCAGCCGCAAACGGTCCGCTATGTGTACAATGTCGAGATTGAGGTTTTTAATTTTATTTTATATTTACTTTTTTAAAGTGGAAACCTTTTACCGACAACCCAATCTCGACGACTAATTCCCGACGACATTTTAAGGTTTCTCGACGAATCTTTGCCGACGGAACCTTTATCGACGACATGTCGTCGATATTGGCTATCTCGACGAAATGTCGTCAAGACAAGTCGACGAATCTTCCAAAAATTCTTGTAGTGAGGTATTAATTTTTTTATTAAATCATATTGCAAAATTGATGATTTATTCCTATAGCGACACAATATTGCAACTTGCTTCTAGTCTGCATAGTGCATGCACTGACAACAAACATGAGTATTGCAATTTAATTTATTTTAGGACGTTGTGTACCACAAGTTCTATTCTAATATATATACCTCATATTTCACTCGATCATGCAACCACAAATTTTTTGAAGGATTAAATATTAACAATAAATTATCGTACTTTTTAAGAACATATCAATATTTTTATCCTAACATTCCAATATGAATAATACAAAATAAAATACACAGATAGCAAAACAATCCGTTTTATAACATACTAACAAACATTACAAAAGTTAACAATATTCCATACAATATTTCCTAAACTAATGTTTTGATACAAAATTTCACCTAAAAAAGAAATTTGCCACAAAACCCGAGCATTCTTCCCGAATTCCATTTGCCACTTCTTTCGGAACATAATTATAATGGAAGTACCTAAATTGTAATTAAAAATGTTTTCAAGATTTAGATACATAAGTAACATATATAGGTACAAAATGCTGTTAGGAGTATATATGGTGAGACTTACCTTGTCTTCATAGGATTGCAGTGATCTTTAGAACATATAAGCTTTACGTTCAGCCTTTGAGAGCCCACGAATACCATCAGCTTGAACAGTCCTGAGGACCTAGAGATATATCATAACAATTATTAACTAGTGTACCATCAGCTTGAACATATCATAGAGGCAGAAAAATGGGTAGGCGGTTGGGTTAGGTAACATGTCAAATGAGTATCTTTTGTATAAATTGGGTTGGGTTTATCCGAAAAGGTTTTTGTCCAAATTTATATTCAAAGAAATATCACAAAAGAGCCATTAATTAAGAAGTTAAAGCGATAAAAAAATATTAAGAGCATAAACCGTAACTAACATAAAAGTTACACTTTCTAGTTCGGATACTAAAAATAATGCAATTCTTTCAGAAAAGTTTAAATCCAAATAACCTTAGCCTAAACAAAAAAAATCCTAAATAACCAAATGCCAAAACATTCCAATATCAGCATTACACAAATTAATAATTAGGTTTATTAACGCTCAATTAGGTTTAATAATGATCAATTATGGTCATGTGTGGTCAATTAAGGTAATTGATTGTAAATTAGAGTTAATAATGGCCAGTTAAGGTCGTTTATCACTAATAATAATTTAGGATAATTGATGGTCAATTTTGATGTTTCGATATATTATAAAAACTAATATGCACTTTATGACAGTTAAAAGTAAAAATTTATAAGTAATCTGTCACTCTTCTATTTAATTAAATTATTTACTTTTTATATTGTACAAATACAGTACGATATGTATACAACAACAACCATACCCAATCCAACCGGTAGCAAAGCTATTGCTAGGGTATGGGGAATGTGCGATTTAGGCAAGACATACCCCTATCTCATATGATAGAGAGGCTGCTTCCGGGGAGATCCTCAGCTCCAAAAACCTTTTCGGGATCTGCAAAAGTATGTTAGTACAATACCGTTTAACACATTGCAACTACAAAGCAAACAACAAAAGCTCTGTTAAAAATAGTATTAATAAAGCCAAGATAATGTGAAAAAGTGAAAAAATATAAGCAAGGAAAGAGAGTAGACAGTACATGTAATATCAGATAGAAACACAAATCCAAGAAAACGAAAACAAGTATAGTCTATCACAAATCTAGATAGATCTAAGCCCCTACGATATATTATATGTATATTTATATGAATAAAATTCTCATCAACTTTCACTTATTTATCCGCTTTGTACCAATAATAACACTTAACTCAGTTGAATAAAAACTAATATTTTAAGATTGGAATAACTGTATATGATATTTTAAAAGTTAGTAAGGGGGTATATTTATAATTCATGACAATTATTTGGAAACATACTTAAAGTTATATATATAAAGCAAGTACATCCCTATAAACTTACAAAAGCAATATCTATTCAATACTCAAAATTTCCATGAACATGTTTCAAAATCCATCAGCAATAATGATCATTCAATCTTCCATTATTATCGTTATATTCCTCTTCTTCTTCTTCAAGCTTATTAAGAAGAATGTTTCAAGTAAACCATACCATCTACCACCTGGTCCAACTCCTCTTCCCTTCATTGGCTGCATAATTTAAATGCTTCAAAACCGACCAACCTACAGATGGATCCACAAACTCATGGACCAATACAACACCCCAATTATTTGCATTCGCCTTGGCTAATCAACCCATGTCATCATTGTCTCTTCCCCAAGCATTGCATGCGAGTTTCTAAAAACTCAAGATGAAGTATTCGCTTCAAGGCCGAAAACCTTTTCAACTTATCTAACAAGTGGCTATCGTTCAACCATCATGGCCCCTTTAGGAAGCCAATGGAAAATGATGAGAAGAATCCTCAACCAAAATATCCTCTCGTTGTCCGTACACAAATGGTTCCAATCCACACGAGATGATGAAGCTAATCACTTGCTTTCTTACATAAGCAATCAAATACAGAAACAAAACTCCCTAAGTGAAGGCGGACTAATAAACATTCGAATTGCAAGCCAACAAATTTGTGGAAACGTGATCACGAAGATGATTTTTGGGACAAGATTATTTGGGCAAGGAATGGAACATGGAGGGCCAGGTGATGAAGAAAATGAACATGTCTCGACTCTTTTCACCATCCTAAAGTATCTGAATGCATTTTGCATTGCTGATTATTTTCCATGGTTGAGAGGGAAGATTGATTTTGATGGCCATGAAAAGATCATCAGGGCTGCCATTGAAGGAGTTCGAAAGTACCATGACCCATTGATCGATGAACGAATTCTAACGTGGAATGATGGAACTCGAAAGCAAGAGAAAGATGTACTTGATATCCTAATCAAACATGAAAAACCAAAGCTTACACCCGAGGACATAAAAGCACAGATTCTTGTAAGACTCGTTATATCTTGACACTTTTCTTGTACACATACTACTTCAACTGGTCTCGTTTTTTCGGCAAGTCCAAACAGAGACAACAATGGTGTTTAACGAGACCAGTTAAACACCACCGGAGCCAATTTCAAAACCCACCATGATACCACTGCTAGCTTGGCTCGACTTTCCGGCGGTTTGCAGATGTCCACGTTATATAAAATCTAACGACGTTAAGTTTTTTTAACGGGAGGTCCAATGTAAGAAACTAGTTTGAAAGTAGGGACCGGTGGTAAGAAAATATTCTCAATTGAGATTATTATTGCCCAATTGGGAATATTCTCAGACGAAGTGGTCAAAGTGACATTGATATCTATCAAGAAGCGCTAGAAGCGTATAAACAATATAATAATGGGACGGCGTTTAAAATGGGTCAACTATGGGAATTATTGAAAAAGTGCACGAAGTTTGAACAAGTCCCGTTAATGGACAATCATCATCTAAACGATCAAAAACGCCATCCGGCAATGACGTTAGCCAATCTAACTCGGATAGGCGTAGCATTAACCTCAACGAGTTGGGTGATGAGTTTAAGTTTCCGGAAGAAGCCTCCCGGCCTATCGGAAGGGACAAAGGAAAACGAGCCACATCATCGGCATCAACCCAAACCAACGAGTACAACGAAAGTTTAGACGCTATATCCGACCAGATGGGCAAGTTCAACGAGTTATCCGAGAGAAAAATTAAAATAAAGGAGGCAAAACAAAAGGCTAGCGATATGAAACTTTATTTTATGAACATCGATAATTTGATCGGTGAGGAGCGCGAAAAATTGCTTAAGGTGAAGAAAGAAATCGAATAAAAATATAATATGTAGTTTTAGTAAATTTAATTTTTTTGTCCTAGATTGTATGTTTTTTTATTTTATGTTTTTATGGTATTTTTTAATATTATGTTGTTTTTTATTATTAAATGTTTTTAGTATTAGTTTATTAAATTAATTAAATTAAAAAAACAATAATTATGTAATTATTACAAAATTGACCACCATCACCCCACCATTACGCATCAATGTCTACGTGACACCTGCACAAAAAATCCCCACCCTCACCCAGGTATTACGGATAGTCTTATTGAAACCAATCGTGAATGGCAGCATTTATGGAGAGACCTTTATAACTACTGGCGTGATAATGGAATCCGACAAGTTGCACGTGGTACACCATTTAAGGTACCCTTTTTCCTAGCAAGAATCAAACCACAAACGGTTGAGATGATAATTTTGATCCATTTAATTATGAATGGGTTGATTCTGATTATTTATCATCTCTAACGGGTCAATGGGTGAAATCAAAAGAATTCACTGAAACGGAAACAAGCCAAATGGTTTAAACGAGTGCAAAGTCTCCCAAGGTGCATTTGTAACGCATACAATTTACTAAGTCATTTTATTTTAAAAGCACGATTATTATTGTAATAATATATATCTTGTAATTATATATATATAACAGGCAAATTAGTAATAAAATTTGGACAAAAACCTTTTCGGATAAACCCAACCCAATTCATACAAAAGATACTCATTTGACATGTTACCTGACCCAACCGCCTACCCGTTTTTCTGCCTCTATGATATGTTCAAGCTGATGGTACACTAGTTAATAATTGTTATGATATATCTCTAGGTCCTCTGGACTGTTCAAGCTGATGGTATTCGTGGGCTCTCAATGGCTGAACGTAAAGCTTATATGTTCTAAAGATCACTGCAATCCTATGAAGACAAGGTAAGTCTCACCATATATACTCCTAACAGCATTTTGCACAGATATATGTTACTTATGTATCTAAATCTTGAAACATTTTTAATTACAATTTAGGTACTTCCATTATAATTATGTTCCGAAAGAAGTGGCAAATGGAATTCTGGAAGAATGGTCGGGTTTTGTGGCAAACTTCTTTTTTAGGTGAAATTTTGTATCAAAACATTAGTTTAGGAAATATTGTATGGAATATTGTTAACTTTTGTAATGTTTGTTAGTATGTTATAAACCGGATTGTTTTGCTATCTGTGTATTCTATTTTGTATTATTCATATTGGAATGTTAGGATAAAAATATTGATATGTTCTTAAAAAGTACGATAATTTATTGTTAATATTTAATCCTTCAAAAAATTTGTGGTTGCATGATCGAGTGAAATATGAGGTATATATATTAGAATAGAACTTGTGGTACACGTATTCTGAAACGTCCTAAAATAAATTAAATTGCAACACTCATGTTTGTTGTCAGTGCATGTACTATGCAGACTAGAAGCAAGTTGCAATATTGTGTCGGTGTAGGAGTAAATCATCAATTTTGCAATATGATTTAATAAAAAAATTAATACAATGTAAAAAAAACAAAGAAAAGGACAATGCATAATCGACTAAATTAATTATTGGTGTGATGTTATATCTATGTTGCTTTTCACGTTTTATTGACAAGCATGTATTATATGGTTGCTACAAGAACACGTGCATTATTGGATAATGAAGGATTTATTACTCACCAAATGCTTAAGTTATTTTACTACTGAATGAATTTAATGTCGGATTTTTGTCTTTCCTAAGCAGCTTTTAGACGATCCTTAATCTGATCTAATTTCTCACATATGGTTTGGATAATTTCTTTACTTCCTAATTCTTTTTGTCTAATCTCTCTCCAACATATGAGAGTTCTACATCTCCTCCCTATAACACTTTATAAGGTGGCATACCAATACTTGCATGGTAGTTGTTGTTATATGAAAATTCTACAAAAGGTATATGATTATCCCAACTTCCACCGAAGTCGATAATACAAGCACGTGTCATATCCTCGATTGTCTGTATCGTTCTTTCACTCTATTCATCCGTTTGAGGATGATATGTCGTACTAATCAATAACTTAGTCCCCATCTTTTCATGGAACTTTTTCCATAAACGTGACGTAAAACGGGTGTCTCTATCGGACACAATTGAAACCGGCATTCCATGCTGTGAGACAATTTCTTTGATAAATGTTTCTGCTAACCTTTCTGAAGAGTACGTTTCATGTATGGGTAAGAAATGAGCATTTTTAGTTAGCCGTTCAACTATCACCGATATGATATCAAAACCTTTAGCTGTGTTTTGTAGCTTTGTTATGAAATCTATAGTAAGGTGTTACCACTTTCATTTTGGAATATCTAGTGGTTGTAATCTACCATAAGGTTTTTGATGTTCTGCTTTAACTTGATAACAAGTTAAGCCTTTAGCCACATATTTCATGATAACAAATTTCATACTGGGCTACCAATAATCTTGACGCAGATCTTGTTGTTAAGCAAATTTATTTGAAATTATTAACTTGATTCTTTAAAGAAATTAGAAGTTATTGATTTAATTAAGGATTTTAATAGTAAAAGGGTTTGAACCCCCATGTGTTTGCTAAAATTATCTTGATCCTCATCTTGAACCCCCTACCCCTCTCTTTTGCACCCTGTAACTCAAAAAATCCGATTTTGACTTCTCAAAAGTCAAACACGTGTTAATCCTCATCAATCCTTGTAAATCAGGAATTTAAAACCTTCCAAACTCCGGTTGCTTCTTCAACTCTAAATCCTAGATTCTATACCACCTCTTAATACACATATTCAAAGTTTTTGTACGTCTAGAGGTTTATTGAACCGGGGATGTGGGCCCAAACATTGATGAACGAGTAAAGAATTAACTACACTTTGTAGAGGCTCTTGACTCATAGATAGAAGGTCCTAGGTTCAATCCCAGACAATGGGTGAGTTATTTTATGTAATTTAGAAGTATGAGTAGGGTAGACGATGAATTTTATCAAATAGGCGTAAAATGAATACAATCGTAATGGTGACAATGGTAAGGCCATCCGTAATGGGATGGTGAAAGTTGGCGTGATCCTTCAGCGTGAAGGGGCGCGGAACACCGCCCCATGACGTGAAAGGGGCGTGGGGAGGTGTGAGGTGATTCACGGCAAAACAAACAAAACCAACACGTACCCAATAAACATTACTTCAACTCATAGTTTCTTTTTCTTTTTTTACTTAAATATTTAGTTTAGAATTTAATTTGTTTTTACTCAAATAACTTATGCTCGGTAATTATTAAAAAAAATAAAATACACGGTTTGTTTATTTTATTTTTCTAAACATCTTGGTATAATTTTTAACAAAAACGCAGTTGTTTTAAAAAAAACTATTTTTCGTCATGTAAGTGGTTTTTTAACGTGTTTGGATCGACACTTCAAATGATAAGTAATTGTTTTAAAAAATAAATATCAATTGTTTATAAAGATTAGCAAAATGAAATAAAAAAAAATTCACTCATTAATGTTGGGGTGAAACTATTACGTAGCTTAGTGATTATGTCAAGTGATTGTCTCTGTGTTGATGTTGCAGTGACGTGACGGAGCGTGATTCACTTTTTAATGAAACCACTACGACCGGTGAGATGTGAATAATACCTAGGGTTAGAAATTTAGAAACTCACCGTAATAAACTTATTCATAATAGTTGGCTATCCACCTAATGAAAGAAAATAGTATAGTATTATTTAAATAAAAAATTGTTGCCTTGAGTTTCCTAAATTGAGCGCATCTCAATTTTTTTTTTATTTTGGGTACGATCCTATTAATGGTTAAGATCCTATCTTAACACGCTATAATGTGTTGAAATTAGCTCATGTGATTTTATGTGACACGTTGTTTTAGCTAGTGCAGTACACTTTAGAACACTCATGGCTATGTTTATATCAAATATTTGAAACAAAAGAATAGATAAAAAAATAAAAATGAAGGTGAAATGCAAGATTTAATTACATTGAAATCCTTTCTTGGTCCATACGGTAATATTTTCTGCACAAAAATATTATAATAGTAATAATAATCTCGGTTCTCGGAAAGCCACAACCCTCCATCGATGGTAGGCTTACATTGTCGGTCTTCGAAATCTACCAACTTATTATTTCTAACTCTACAAGGCTCCTTGCTAAGTGATTGATGGGCCGAAAGCTATTAGAAAGAAGTTTTTATTTGGCGGTTGTGAGGATAAGAAAAAAGTTCATTGATAGGGTGACCTAACCTAAAGAAAATGGTGGTTTGGGCATTTGTCTGCTAAAAAATATCAACAATGCGCTACTTTCAAAATGGATGTGGCGGTTTAAAAATGAAAACCAAAGCCTATGGGGGAAAGTGATCTCGGCTTTCCATCATAACAACAAATCTTGGTGGACGTTACCGGTGAAAAAGTCCTTAACTGGAGAACACCATTTCTGGGTTTGAATATAAGGTTAACATTGCTGGTCAGAAGCTCCAAAACCTAATCAGGGATAGATTGGGTGACGGGTTCGCCCATTAGATTATTTGACCAAATCATATCTAAACTATCATGACTATTTAGGTCTAATAGGGTCCATTCATACATGTGTCTTCTACTGTTGCCCATAGGGCCCTTTCCGAATTCAGAGAGAGCGAGAGAGGAGAGACCTTATCAATAAACGTACGTCATTGAACCATAGGGCGCTTTCCGAATTCATATTTTGTATCGACTAATATCACACCATGTTCTTTTGCCACATGCTGTATATTCAAAGAAATATCACAAAAGAGCCATTAATTAAGAAGTAAAAGCGATAAAAAAAATATTAAGAGCATAAACCGTAACTAACATAAAAGCTACACTTTATAGTTCGGATACTAAAAATAATGCAATTCTTTCAGAAAAGTTTAAATCCAAATAACCTTAGCCTAAACAAAAAAAATCCTAAATAACCAAATGCCAAAACATTCCAATATCAGTATTACACAAATTAATAATTAGGGTTATTAACGCACAATTAGGTTTAATAATGATCAATTATGGTCATATGTGGTCAATTAAGGTAATTGATTATAAATTAGAGTTAAGGTCGTTTATCACCAATAATAAATTAGGGTAATTGATGGTTAATTTTGGTGTTTCGATATATTATAAAAAAAAGTAATATACACTTTATGACAGTTAAAAGTATAAATTATCTGTCACTCTCTTTAATTAAATTATTTACTTTTTTGATTGTACAAATACAGTACGATATGTATACAACAACCATACCTAATCCAACCGGTAGCAAAGCTATTGGTAGGGTCTGGGGAAGGTGAGATTTATGCAAGCCATACCCCTATCTCATATGATGGAGAGGCTGCTTCCAGGGAGATCCTCAGCTTCAAAAACCTTTTCGGGACCTGCAAAAGTATGTTAGTACAATATCGTTCAACACATAGCATCTACATAGCAAACAACAAAAGCTCTGTTAAAACTAGTATTAATAAAGCCAAGATAATGTGAAAAAGTGAAAAAATGTAAGCAGGGAAAGAGAGTAGACAGTACAGGTAATATCAGATAGAAACACAAATCCAAGAAAACGAAAACAAGTATAGTCTACCACAAATCTAGAAAGATGTAAGCCCATACGATATATCATATGTATATTTATATGAATAAAATTCTCATCAACTTTCACTTATTTATCCGCTTTGTACCAATAATAACACTTAACTCAGTTGAATAAAAAGTAATATTTTAAGATTGGATTAACTATATATGATATTTTAAAAGTTAGTAAGGGGGTATATTTGTAATTCGTGACAATTATATGGAAACATACTTAAAGTTATATATATAAAGCAAGTACCTACCTGTAAACTTACAAAAGCAACATCTATTCAATACTCAAAATTTTCATGAACATGTTTCAAAATCCATCAACAATAATGATCATTCAATCTTCCATCATCATCATTATATTCCTCTTCTTCTTCTTCAAGCTTATTAAGAAGAATGTTTCAAGTAAACCATACCATCTACCACCTAGTCCAACTCCTCTTCCCTTCATTGGATGCATCATTCAAATGCTTCAAAACAGACCAACTTACAGATGGATCCACAAACTCATGGACCAATACAACACCCCAATTATTTGCATTCGCCCAGGCCAATCAACCCATGTCATAATTGTCTCTTCCCCAAGCATTGCATGCGAGTTTCTAAAAACTCAAGATGAAGTATTCGCTACAAGGCCGGAAACCTTTTCAGCTTATCTAACAAGTGGCTATCGTTCAACCAGCATGGCCCCTTTAGGAAGCCAATGGAAAATGATGAGAAGAATCCTCAACCAAAATATCCTCTCGTTGTCCGTACACAAATGGTTCCAATCCACACGAGATGATGAAGCTAATCACTTGCTTTCTTACATAAGCAATCAAATACAGAAACAAAACTCCCTAAGTGAAGGCGGACTAATAAACATTCGAATTGCAAGCCAACAAATTTGTGGAAACGTGATCACGAAGATGATTTTTGGGACAAGATTATTTGGGCAAGGAATGGAACATGGAGGGCCAGGTGATGAAGAAAATGAACATGTCTCGACTCTTTTCACCATCCTAAAGTATCTGAATGCATTTTGCATTGCTGATTATTTTCCATGGTTGAGAGGGAAGATTGATTTTGATGGCCATGAAAAGATCATCAGGGCTGCCATTGAAGGAGTTCGAAAGTACCATGACCCATTGATCGATGAACGAATTCTAACGTGGAATGATGGAACTCGAAAGCAAGAGAAAGATGTACTTGATATCCTAATCAAACATGAAAAACCAAAGCTTACACCCGAGGACATAAAAGCACAGATTCTTGTAAGACTCGTTATATCTTGACACTTTTCTTGTACACATACTACTTCAACTGTGTTTTTTGTTATATAATATAGGAGTAAGGACGGCTAAAGGGGGAGTGAAATAAAGTTAGGGCTTTGGCCCCTTAATGCTAAAAAATGTTATATGTAGGTAATTCGTGCTTTGTGATTATTAAAAGTGATATAAGAATCAAAGGAATGAGAGCAAATTTTTCTTTAACGAAAAGGGCCCAAATTTTTTCATAATATTCGACCTCAAAAAGAACTTAACATGTATTTGAGTGCATGATTATTGATTTATGATCCTTTCTTTTTGCCGTGCCTATATTTTAGGAATTAATGATTGCCACAGTTGATAATCCCTCTAACGCAGTAGAATGGGTGATGGGAGAAATGATGAGTGAACCTAGCATCCTAAAAAGAGCGGTCGAGGAGCTTGACAATGTGGTAGGTTGCAACCGGCTTGTTGAAGAGTCAGACATACCCTGTAAGGCCCCAAACCCGAGAGGCCTCACTTATTGGATTTAATCATTCACAAGCAGTTCTTAAACATGAATATCAGATAACGCAGCGGAAATTTTCATTTAAACATAACTTAATCGTTATTCATACATGCGGAAGCGTAAACATAATTACATCATAACTAAACATAACGGGATGCCAGTCTTCAAAAGCAGTCGGGTAACTCTTCATCTCTAGCCAAGCATCACCGTCCATCCTCATAACCTGCCTTAACCTGAATGTGTACACTTAAAAACGTCAGCTACGCTGGTGAGTTCTAGTTTTCGTTCGTTTTAAGAAATGGTTCATCATTCAAACATTCAATTAAACCATTTCTTTATAACATTCGTTCGTAAGCATTTCGTTCATAAACTTTCTTTCCATAAACCCTTCGTTCCAAATCATTTCCTTTCGTAAACGTAGTTTCATAAACATCATTTTATAAAACATCATTTCATAAAACATCATTTCATACGTGTACACACCAGCCCGAAAACATTATATAAAAACATTTAAAAGAGGGCTTCTAGAACTCACCTTATAAGCTAGTCTCGGTTGTCCTAATCAAGGGTCCAGCCACGTCACTTCCGATCTGAATTGAGTAGTTACATACACATCAGATCATTACCGACTCTAACGGTTTAACCATTCTAGACATACTAATCTCTACTCAACAGCCTGATGTCTGCGCACTTAGCAAGTGCGCAGACCCTGCCTCCTGCGCACTTAGCAAGTGCGCAGGTCCTTCCTCCTGCGCACTTAGCAAGTGCGCAGGTTCCTCCTCCTGCGCACTTAGCAAGTGCGCAGGACCTGCTCCGTGCGCACTTAGCAAGTGCGCACGACCTGTTCTTCGCGAAAAACCCTAACTTTCGCATTCGGTCTGATCATGTAAAGATCCCGAACATGTTGCATCCAAAACGTTCGTTTTCCATTAAGGAATTCGATTCTATGATTATCTTTCAGTTTCATCCACAAAAACGTCCGATTTTCACCCAAGACCCGAAAACCCGAAAACGAACTAAAAACTCAGATTTAGGTCGGATCGTTACCTGAATCGAGCTTCTGATCCGGAGGTTCTTCTCACGAGTGCAAGAGACACGAGCGGGTGCAATCTTGTGCGATTCCGACACTTTCTCTCTCTACGGTTTTCTCTCTCTAGAATTGCAAATGAGAGAAACATGTGGTGACCCTGGCTATTTATAGGGGAGACCTCCCCAAGCCCGGTTCGCTTGAACTCGTTAACTTTATTTCTCGACATTTTGGGATGTTACAAGTCTACCCCCCTTATAATAGGTTTCGTCCCCGAAACCTATCACAAGTCAAATAATTGAGGGTACGACTCCCTCATCTCCGCCTCCGTTTCCCATGTAGCCTCCGATCCCTTTCGGTGCCTCCATTGGACTTTAACCAATTGGATCACTTTGTTACGCAAACGCTTCTCCTTTCGGTCCAGGATAGCCACGGGTTCTTCGATGTAATTAAGGCTGTTGTCGACCTCGATGTCAGTAAGTGGTACGTGAGCCGATTCATCCGCCAAACACTTTCGCAAGTGTGATACATGGAAGGTAGGATGAATCCCACTTAACTCATCAGGCAACTCCAACCGATAAGCGACTTCACCAACCCGTGCCATTATCCTGAACGGTCCGACAAACCTCGGACTTAACTTTCCTCTCTTTCTGAATCGAATGATTCCCTTCCAGGGGGACACTTTCAACATTACTCTGTCCCCAACATCAAACTCGATAGGCCTTCGTCGTCTATCCGCATAGGATTTCTGACGATCTTGTGCGGCCTTCATTCGTGCTTTGATCTGATCAAACCTTTCCGACGTCTCTCTTACGACTTCGAGACTTCCTAAATCCTTCTGTCCAATCTCACCCCAACAAACCGGGGTTCTACATCTTCTCCCATACAACATTTCGTAAGGCGGCATGCCTATCGTCGTGTGATGACTATTGTTGTAGGAGAACTCGGCTAACGGCAGATGGCTGTCCTAACTGCCACCGAAGTCAATAATACAAGCACGGAGCATATCCTCCAAAGTCTGAATGGTTCTTTCGGACTGACCATCCGTTTGCGGGTGGTATGCCGTGCTGATATTCAGCCTCGTACCCATCGCCTCGTGAAATCTTTTCCAGAACCTCGATGTGAATCGTGTGTCCCGGTCAGATACGATCATCAAAGGCATCCCATGCCGCGCTACTACTTCGTTGATAAATACCTCTGCTAACCTCTCCGACGAGAACGCCTCGCGAATAGGTAGGAAATGAGCACTCTTCGTTAAACGGTCCACAATTACCCAAATGGCGTCATGACCTTTAGCTGTGCGAGGTAGCTTAGTTATGAAGTCCATGGTAATGTGTTCCCACTTCCATTCTGGTATGTCAAGTGGTTGAATCTTTCCGTACGGTTTCTGGTGTTCAGCCTTTACTTGCGAGCAAGTCAAACACTTGCTTACATACTTCGTCACGTCACGTTTCATTCCAGGCCACCAGTATTCCCTCCTCAGATCTTGGTACATTTTATTGGTACCGGGATGGATAGAGTAACGAGACTTATGAGCCTCATCCAAGATTTTGCTCCTAAGTTCGCCACCCATAGGTATCCATATCCGTCCAAAACGTGTCCTAACACCTAGGGTGTTATATTCCAATTTGTCCTGTTGGCCAACCATCCTTTCTTTCTTTATATTTTCTTCTTTAAGTGCCTCATCTTGAGCTCTTTCGATTTCGCTCATCACATCCGATGTTACCACCAACTGGCAAGCTTTCACTCTAATAGGAGTAGGCACATCCTTTCGGCTTAGAGCGTCAGCCACCACGTTTGCCTTTCTAGGATGGTACATTATTTCACAGTCATAGTTCTTCAGGAGTTCCAACCATCTCCTCTGCCTCATATTAAGCTCCTTTTGTTCGAAGAAGTACTTCAAACTTTTGTGGTCGGAGTAAATAGTAAACTTCACCCCGTACAGGTAGTGCCTCCAGATTTTTAATGCAAATACGACAGCAGCAAGTTCCAAATCATGAGTCGGATAATTAGTTTCATGAACTTTCAACTGCCGTGACGCATACGCGATCACTCTCCCGCGTTGCATCAACACGCATCCCAATCCCTGACCCGAAGCGTCAGAGTACACCACTAGGTCTTCATTGCCCTCGGGGAGGGCCAAGACTGGAGCTTGGGTAAGCCTCTTCTTCAATTCCTTAAACGCCTCATCCTGGGTCGAACCCCATTCGTACTTTACCTCCTTCCGAGTCAACTTCGTCAACGGCGAAGCTATTTTCGAGAAATCCTGGATGAATCTCCGATAGTAGCCCGCCAATCCCAAGAAACTACGGATTTCAGTTGGCGTCTTAGGAACATTCCATTCTCTTACCGTTACTATCTTTGCTGGGTCAACCATAATGCCGTTCGGGTTAATGACGTGACCTAGGAATTGGACTTCCCTAAGCCAGAGCGCGCATTTGGAGAACTTAGCATACAACTTTTCTTTCTTCAGAGCTTCCAATACCTCCCTCAAGTGACACGCGTGATCACCCTCATTCTTGGAGTAGATGAGGATATCGTCAATGAATACGATTACTGATCGATTCAGCATTGGTCGACACACTCTATTCATCAAATCCATGAACGCTGCAGGGGCGTTCGTCAATCCAAAAGACATTACGCGGAACTCAAAGTGTCCATAACGTGTGCGAAATGCCGTTTTCGGTATGTCTTCTTCCCTCACTTTCAACTGATGGTACCCGGATCGAAGGTCGATCTTTGAGAACCAACTTGCGCCTTGTAATTGATCGAACAAGTTGTCGATCCTTGGTAAAGGGTACTTGTTCTTCACCGTTCGTTTATTCAACTCGCGATAATCGATACACATTCTCATCGAACCATCTTTCTTTTTTACAAACAATACCGGAGCACCCCACGGCGAGATGCTCGGTTGGATAAATCCTTTCTCAAGTAACTCGTCTAGTTGGACCATAAGTTCCTTCATTTCCACTGGTGCTAGTCGATATGGAGCCTTAGCCACGGGCTGGGCATCTGGTACTAAGTCAATTCGGAACTCAATTTCTCTATCGCGTGGTATCCCAGGCAAATCCTCTGGAAACACCTCCGGGTACTCGCGTACCACGGGTACATCGTCTAGTTCCTTCACTTCCTTACACTTGTCAATCACATATACCAGATAAGCCTCGCATCCGCGCCTCAAGTAATTCGTTGCCTTAATCATTGAGATGACGTTTGGCATCGGGGCGTCACGATCTCCAAAGACTTCGACTTTGCTACCATCCGGAGCCTTGAGTCGGATTATCTTTCGTTTACATATGATTTGTGCTTCGTTGGCAGTTAACCAATCCATACCCAGCACGACATCGAACCCTCCCAAAACCATAACAAACAATCTGACAGGGAACCTATGACCTTCTATTTTTTATCGTGGAGTTGTCAACTACATCGGTCACTCTCGCAATTCTACCCTCAGCGTTCTCTACGCTAAAGGCCCTTTCTAGCTTACTCACAGCATACTTCACTCTTTTACAAAAAGTCGTCGATATAAAACTCTTACTGGCGCCCGAATCAAATAACACAGAAACAAGAGTGTTGTCAAGGATGAACGTACCTGACGCTACATCGGGATCCTTCCTAGCCTGATCCTGCGTCAGTGCGTACGCCCGCGTCTTCGCACGAGATCCCTCTCCCTTCTTTTCCTGGCCCTTTCCCATCCCGGTTTCCCCCATCCTGGGCTTGGTACATTCTCGGCTCATATGGCCGAAATCCCCACAGTTGTAGCATTTGTAGCCTTGCGGGCATTCTCGAGAGTAGTGCCCGGTCTTGCCACACTTATAGCACAAGCTAGATCCCAGTCTGCATTCACCTACATGCTCCCTTCCACACTTCTTACAAACAGTCGGCTCACCCACCCGAGCCCTCTTATCACGAGACCCAAACATCTTTCCCCCAGTTCGCTTGTTTGAGAAGCTCGGTCTCTTCTTTTGCTCTTCAACGGCAACAACATTCAGTGCCAGATCGTCAAATACTACGCCACTTAGCTCTACTGCCAAATCATAGGTAGTAGGGGCGTTTGCCTTAACATAGGTGCGGACCTGGTCCGGCAACCCTTGAATATAACAGGCAATCTTTCTCTCTTCTGTAGTGACAAGGTGTGGCACCAGACGTGCCAGTTCATTAAATCGGGTTGTGTATTGCCGGTGCGTCATGTTCCCGGCCTTCAAACCCAGAAATTCCCTCTCTACCTTTTCAATCTCGTTCCTTGGGCAGAAATTCTTGATTACCAAAGTTTTCAAGTCAGCCCACATCATCGCATCCACAATCTCGCTCCCTTTAGCTTGACGTACACCTTCCCACCAGTGGGATGCTTCCTCCCTCAAGGAGTTAGCAGCAAACTTCACTACTTGATTAGCTCGACACTCGCTCAGACGGATGGCGGCTTCCATACGGATCACCCAATCAAAAGTAGCCACCGCGTCCTTCTTCCCAGTGAGTATCGGCGGGTCACATGCCTTAAAGGACTTATAATCACATCCGCGAGCAGGCGGTGCATTGCCAGTCTCATTGTTCTGAGCACCAATTGCCGCGCTAGACCCACCCGCCCCATTGACCTGCTTCAACGCTTCAGCCAACAGACCTGGCAGAGAATTCTTCATCAATTCTGTGAATTCTCGAGCTATAGCTGCTCTCACTTCTGGTTCAAAAGTGAAAGGTTGTTCTTCAACCTGTGTCTGCTCAGCTTCATGCACACTAACCGCCGGTTCAGTGTGAACACTTCCTTCTTCACTGTGTTCTTTGCGCGCAGGAATCCTGCCACGCCCACCATTTCGACCGCCGGTACGACCACCGGTACGACCACAACGCCTTCCGTTCCCTCTCCTTGCCATTTCGTTCTATAAGACGAGAAATCCAATGTCATCACGCTAGTTAACAAATAGAATTTAATAAGTACTGTAAGATGTTAATATACACTGGCCATCTGCAATTAACCATTACACTACCTTTCGATTTCTATTTGACCACCTTTGTGATTCCATCAGAACACAAGTCCTTTCCTAACCCTTTCTAATGCATACTACATACACATACTCTACTTTTCATACCTGATGCTGTGGCTCGAGTTACCCGTACTGGCATCCGCTTTCGGTCCCATTCAAAGTTTAAGTTCAGACACTGGGAGTGTCCGAATCTCTCAAACTATTGCTCTGATACCAACTTGTAAGGCCCCAAACCCGGGAGGCCTCACTTATTGGATTTACTCATTCACAAGCAGTTCTTAAACATGAATATCAGATAACGCAGCGGAAATTTTCATCTAAACATAACTTAATCGTTATTCATACATGCGGAAGCGTAAACATAATTACATCATAACTAAACATAACGGGATGCCAGTCTTCAAAAGCAGTCGGGTAACTCTTTATCTCTAGCCAAGCATCACCGTCCATCCTCATAACCTGCCTTAACCTCAATGTGTACACTTAAAAACGTCAGCTACGCTGGTGAGTTCTAGTTTTCGTTCGTTTTAAGAAATGGTTCATCATTCAAACATTCAATTAAACCATTTCTTTATAACATTCGTTCGTAAGCATTTCGTTCATAAACTTTCTTTCCATAAACCCTTCGTTCCAAATCATTTCCTTTCGTAAACGTAGTTTCATAAACATCATTTTATAAAACATCATTTCATAAAACATCATTTCATACGTGTACACACCAGCCCGAAAACATTATATAAAAACATTTAAAAGAGGGCTTCTAGAACTCACCTTATAAGCTAGTCTCGGTTGTCCTAATCAAGGGTCCAACCACGTCACTTCCGATCTGAATTGAGTAGTTACATACACATCAGATCATTACCGACTCTAACGGTTTAACCATTCTAGACATACTAATCTCTACTCAACAGCCTGATGTCTGCGCACTTAGCAAGTGCGCAGACCCTGCCTCCTGCGCACTTAGCAAGTGCGCAGGTCCTTCCTCCTGCGCACTTAGCAAGTGCGCAGGTTCCTCCTCCTGCGCACTTAGCAAGTGCGCAGGACCTGCTCCGTGCGCACTTAGCAAGTGCGCACGACCTGTTCTTCGCGAAAAACCCTAACTTTCACATTCGGTCTGATCATGTAAAGATCCCGAACATGTTGCATCCAAAACGTTCGTTTTCCATTAAGGAATTCGATTCTATGATTATCTTTCAGTTTCATCCACAAAAACGTCCGATTTTCACCCAAGACCCGAAAACCCAAAAACGAACTAAAAACTCAGATTTAGGTCGGATCGTTACCTGAATCGAGCTTCTGATCCGGAGGTTCTTCTCACGAGTGCAAGAGACACGAGCGGGTGCAATCTTGTGCGATTCCGACACTTTCTCTCTCTACGGTTTTCTCTCTCTAGAATTGCAAATGAGAGAAACATGTGGTGACCCTGGCTATTTATAGGGGAGACCTCCCCAAGCCCGGTTCGCGACTGACCCGGCCCGACTTCGGCCCGCTTGAACTCGTTAACTTTATTTCTCGACATTTTGGGATGTTACATACCCCAACTCAATTACATAAAGGCATGCATCAAGGAGTCCTTTAGGTTGCACCCTATTGCACCCTTCAATGTTCCACATGTTTCAGTAAATAACACTGTTGTTGCTGGTTACTTCATACCTAAGGGTAGTCACGTGTTGCTTAGTAGAGTTGGGTTGGGTAGGAACCCTGATGTGTGGAAAGATCCAATGCGGTTTGATCCAGATCGACATTTAGGCGAGGAAAGAAAACAATTGGTTCTTACTGATAATGAACTTAAGATGCATTCGTTTAGCACCGGGAAACGTGGTTGTCCTGGAGTGATTTTGGGTTTGACCATTACTACAATGTTGTTAGCAAGAATGATTCAAGGGTTCACATGGGAGTTGCCATATAATGAGCCTACGATTAAGCTTGTTGAACATCATGAGGATCTTTTCTTGGCTAAACCACTTGTAGCCATTGCTAAGCCACGACTCCCTCGATATCTTTACCCTAAAATTTGTAGAAATAAATATGGGTTTAGCATTTTATGAAATGAGATATATTAAAACAAATTATGGTGTGTGTATTTTATTTAAATTCATATCCTTCAAAACACTTTTGTGTGGACAATAATAATTAGTTTTATACTCGTCCGTTGGTCGGGGGTATTGTAACGTTATCAAATGAAAATTATCCAACCATATAAACAAAGTAAGGTAGCAGACAAACAAATAACTTAGTTTAAAAAGTCAAGCGCACACGAATTATAAAGAAGTTTTGTGTACATTTTTAAATAACTACATAACTTATCTAACTTATAAAACAACTATCGAGCTCACTTCAACCACATGATCTTCATCCTACAATAATACAAAACAAAGAAAACAACTAAATGATCGTAATGTTTGTAAAACTGAATTCAACACCTATAAAACGACACCGTATTTACTCCTTAATCGCTTGTGCTTCTGCATATTCCTCCTCAGCCTCGACCGGTAGCCCGATCCATGTTGTAGACCCGTGGCTTGGCCCTGGCTGACGGGTTTGGGTTCTTGTATCAAATGGATTGGGGGTGTTTTTTCTCTCACATGTATAACACAGCTAAAAAAGATTTATACAAGCTACGTCTTAGAGACAAAATAATGCAGGAGCATCGAATTATAACCGGACTCGAACCCGTACCAAATCTGCACCCGATGGTGACATGTTCGAGTTGGTTGGAAGGCATCGTTTTCTTTGGAAGAGATAGAAGATCAAGATGATATCTTCTATTATTTGATTGAATTCCAAATTCGTATTTTATTATAATTGTTTCCTACTTTATCTTTTCCTTTGTTTAGAATAAATAGGGATACAAGGTTGTCTAGTTCAGTAGTTGATTATTTATAAATATTGTTTTTCAATATACCATTAAGGTTTTTTAAGCTTTTGAATCCTTTGAGTATTTCTGGCCATCTGATTGCTTCCGAAACTGCATCACAAAAACTCAGCATAATACAAAAAAGATTTATTGTAACCTTGAGCACATCTTGTAGAAATGTTGATGGCACTCCTCACAGATGAAAAACTGATAGTGAATGTAACAGAACTCATAAAGCACAACTATGAAATCCTAAACTTTGTTAATATTCTTTTATTATTCTGTATAAAATGTTACTATTCAAAGTTGAAGCAGAGTAATTGTGAAATAAACATAGATTAATATACCTGAAGCCTCTCGTATCATTCTTGTTGCCACGACAAAGCATCTACATAAAAGAATGCTGAATATTTACCCAATATCCCTGAACATATGTCAAATTTGCCCAGATAATTAATTCATCAAAGTATAATGACACTGATCTTGATGCAAGCTAAAATTACAATAATACCCCATGCTTCTTCTAATTTGCAGACAAGTTGCTATGAGAAGAAACAACGAAACAACTTAGTAGGTAAACAAAAAACATAGCTTTCAACACACAGTAGCTGGTGGTAGAGAGCTAAAAATCTGCAGACCGTAATTTTTTGTATAGCGTCATTGTCTATGTATGTAAAGAAGAAAATACTTGTAAGAAAAAAAAAGTGACTAAATATACATGTTATAATAGAAATTTTAGGGTATACTTAGTTTGGTATCCGAGGATTTGAAAGGCTCTCGTTTTGTTGTTGTTGTGGCTGTTGGTGTAGCTGAAGGTGTCGTTACAAATTTGCCCAGATAATTAATTCATCTAAGGATACGTGTCTGATGACTCAACCCTATGTCAGACCGCTATGAAGTCCATAACGGTCCACCGAGCCGCAAAATGGATAGCGGATCGCTATCCAAGCCGCAAACGGTCCGCTATGTGTAGAACACGCAAGACAACCGGCTAGTGGGCGGTAGCGGACCGCTACCACCCAGCATAACGGTCCGCTACGGGTGGCAGTTTCACCCTATAAATAGATTCATTTGGTCGTTCATTTGAAAATCACAAACCACCACCACTCCACACACTAACACACATACCAAGGAGCCCCGAACGACGGTTACGAGCGTAACGGTTACAAGTGCGGAACATTAAAGTTACGAGCAAGGAACGGAGAGACCTACGTTTTAGACAATGAACGAACTTAGAAACTACCCGAGGATAATGTAAGTACACTGGACCCGTACCGTAAACACGATTACGTGAATTACGTGTTTAAATAATATGTGTTATGTGATATGTATATGACGAGGGTGCGGGATAATGAAAGATTAGTCTAGACACTAAACGGGAATAATGGAGTAACCACGACGTATCCAAGGGGTGGTGGATACGCCGCTGGTACTTCCTATATATAAATCTCTTGGTGCTTCGTGGTGAAACCATTATGAATGTTTAGGGGTATATACTAAAAGATAGTAAGTACGGGAGAACTTCCAACTGGTATGTAGTTATCTGACAATCGGAATGTTCTGTCTAAGGAAAGAGTGATGTATAAATCTATGCTAGACCCGTCACCCTTTTCCTGGTAACATCTCTGTTGGAGGTACTGCTCTGGAAGTATAATCACCCCAATTTACAATATATGACGAGTATGAATATATGATAAAGTTGAATAGATGAATATGTAATGCATGATGAATGTGAATACGGGAATGCATGATTATACGTGCAAATATGAATGAGTATTACGGAACTAGTCTAAACCCTAAAATGGAATAACGGAGTACTCACGATGTGTTAAAGGGGTGGTGGATACGCCACTGGTACTTCCTCTATATAAACCTTTTTAATGCATCACGGAGAAACCGTTACGAAGTTTTCAGGTGATGACTGGTTGGGAAATAAATCAAACATATACGTGAAATGAAAATAAATGCTTGATACATTTGGAAGGCTGTGAGTCGAAGATACTCAAGGTCTCAAATGAAATGACATACCCGGCATGTAAGGTGGATCTCAATAATAAAGAAGAAAACTAAAAAGGAACTCCAACCCTACGGGGCTGAGGAGGAAAAGATTCCAAGCCTACGGGGCTGAGGAAAAAGTAACTCCAAGCCTATGGGGCTGAGGAGGAAAAGATTCCAAGCCTACGGGGCTGAGGAAATGAATGAGTCTTCGTGACAAATGCAAGGGGTCTATACTGACGAGTATAAGTACCTTGCCAATACTTTGACCGGAGGTACGTCCGAAGATGGCCTGGAGGGGGTTAGCACACCTATAAAATATACGAATGACGTGACCGGAGGTACGTCAGGAGATGGTCATGGGGGCGCCGAGAGTCTGGAAAACTTGAACAATAATAAGAACCTAAAGGGTTCATAATAAAATCAACGATGCCGTGTACTTATGTAAGGCCCCAAACCCGGGAGGCCTCACTTATTGGATTTACTCACTAACACATAACACTTAAACATAAAACATACATTATCACAGCGGAAACGATTTAAATCTCAACATACGCAGCGGAAACATAACATGTCTAAACATAACTTGTCAAATACAACTGAAACTTGTCTTAATCAACATAATCAAAAGAAACATAAACAGGATGCCAGATGCTGATCTTCAGGTAACTCTTCTCGCCAAGCCAAGCATCCATGTCCATCTACTGTCATCTACACTTAACTGATGTGCATACTAAAAATCAGCAACGCTGAGTGAGTTCTAACGTTTACTTTAAATCAATTATACAAAAGATTTACTAAAACATATATACTGCCCATAAGGCTAAACTTACATACTTTACTTTTCAAACAGTTTAAAACATATAATAAACCATCAATTCCCTTGTCACTACTGTACCGCCCCCATGGTCAACGACCATGAACCGACGAGTACCTGGTCAATGCCCCCATGATCAACGACCATGAACCGACAATACCGCTTATCCGTCAATTCCCTTGTCACTACTGTACCGCCCCCATGGTTTACGACCATGAACCGACGAGTACCTGGTCAATGCCCCCATGATCAACGACCATGAACCGACAATACCGCTTAACACTACGGGGAGGTTGCGTGGACCTCCCGAGCAACCGCCGTCACTCATCCCAGTTGTACAACCGTTAGCAAACCCAAAGGTTCTTACTAATGGGTAGAACCCATATCTGACATCTTGTACAAGTAACATCTGTCCCAAGGACCTTTATAGCTGGTACACATTCCCGAAGGAAAACTATTCACTTTACTTGTTCATAAAACTTTCTGTTCATAAAACTAATCTGCCTTGTTCCTAACTTAACATGTATTATGCCTTTGTTTATGTATATAAAAATATAGTAAACGCTTGCCATAAATACCTTTGCTTTTACTGAAATATATCTTAGCACATATATCATGCCTTTGTTTATGTATATGAAAATATAGTAAACGCTTGCCAAAATATATATCTTGCTTTACTAAACATAGCTTAACACATATATCATGCCTTTGTTTATGTATATGAAAATATAGTAAACGCTTGCCAAAATATATATCTTGCTTTACTAAACATAGCTTAACACATATATCATGCATTTGTTTATGTATATGAAAATATAGTAAACGCTTACCAAAATATATATCTTGCTTTACTAAACATAGCTTAACACATATATCATGCCTTTGTTTATGTATATGAAAATATAGTAAACGTTTGCCAAATGATATATCTTGCTTTACTGAAACATACTAGCACGTATATTATGCCTTTGTTTATGTATATGAAAATATAGTAAACGCTTGCCAATAATATAAGTATACTTTGCTCAAAACGTACATTTGCCTCTTTTAAACTTTACACTAAACATAGCTTTTCACTTCGTTTATTAATATAAAATATGTAATAAACACTTTACACTAAGTATGCACACCACCCCTAAAGCAGGCAAAAAGGGGATTAGAACTCACCTGGTATCTTAGCTGCAATTGTCTACTGTATCTCACACAATCTGATCAATCATAACAATTGACACGTATCAGACTTAACTCAATGCTAAATGGTTTAACCATTCTGATATAGGCGACTATACTGACTTTACCAGCCTGATGCCTGCGCACTTAGCAAGTGCGTAGGGCTTTGTTCTTGCGCACTTAATAAGTGCGCAGACTCTGCTTCATGCGCACTTGGTAAGTGCGCATGACCTTCCTATTGCGCACATGACAAGTACGCAGGACCTATCTTCTTGCGTAATTGTTAAGTACGCATGATCCTCTTCCTGCGTACTTAATAAGTACGCAGGGTCTGTTCTTCCGTAAATACCCTAACTTTCGCATTCGGGTCTGATCACGTCAAGATCCCGAACTTGTTTCCATTCAAAATGTTTGCTTTTCGTTTAGGAACTCAAATATATGATTTTCTTCCAGTTTCATCCGTAAAAACGTTACCTTTTCAACCAAAACCCGAAAAACCCAAAAACGAACAAAAACTCAGATCTAGGAGAATCGGTTACCTGTAATCACTTCCTGTTCGTTGCTAAACACTCAAGAGACTCTTGCTAATGATCCTTGAAGCTCTAATCCAAAAACCAGGACTTTCTCTCTCTAGGCTCTCTCTCACTTTCTCTCTCTAGAATCCGAAAATGTGTTGGAAGTGAGGGTTTTGGGCTAGTCTTGAGGCTTATAAGGGCCCAAACCCTTGCCCCTTTCAGCCCATACAACCCGGACCAAGCCCGCTTCCCTTTTTCTTATTTTAAAATTTTTAATTCTCGTGAATTCTTTCGCGCCCTAAAACTCGGGATGTTACAACTTACTTAGCGTAAGCTAATTCAAAAACGTTTTTCAAACACTGCAGGAAAGAGGCATGTGGAATGAAGCATCCTGAGGACAGAGCTATCGGAGTTAAAAAATCCCTATGTAGAATGATGTAATCATATCATCTTATGTAAAAACAATATTATAATAAAAAGTTACCTTAGCCATTTAATGGTAAAGTTTTGATAAACTGGGACCAATTTTCCGCGTTATAAAACTCTGATAAAATAAGAGATAAGTAGGATGTTTCACCCTATTAGACCTAAATAGTCATGATAGTTGTTAATTAACCTTGTTGGGCTTTAAGAGATCATATTAGGTCTTAAATGGTTAGTGTCGGTTGTAGTGAATCATATTAGATCATAATGGGTAATATTAGACAATACATGTCTAAATGGACTATGCAGATTCTAAATAGTCATGATAACTCATAATGGACTATGATGGGCTTTATCTCTCATATTAGGTCTTAGTGGGTTAGATCATGATGTAGTGAGTCACATAAGAAAATAATAGGCAACAGTAGAAGACACATGTGTCACACCCCGCCAAGGCAGACACGCGAGGCGCGACGTTCATGGTTTCCAAAGCATAAAATTATTGCAAACGCATACATACAACTGGATACATAAATTAAGTTTAAGGTTTTACAGCCCAAAATAGTAGTTGAAGTTACAAAATATTAAGATTTTGCAAATATGACCCAAACAATTTAGGTTATACAAGAAAAATCTTCAAAAGTAGTATCCACCATGTATGCATGATCCCTACGTAGTATTACCCTCGTTGCCACGATTAATTCCTGAAAAACATACTTGAAAATGTCAACATGAGGTTGGTGAGTTCACAGGTTTTATATATGAGTACAATGAGCAAACCAATTGCATGAAAATGATTTTACGTATATGATAAACAAAACAAGTAATGTTTGACCCATTTGTAAACTAGCTAGGAATACAAATAATATGTACATACATGAGGCATAACCAAACCAAGCCCAGGTGTTTTGCCCCTCACTCGTACCTCACGAGCAATATTAGAACACTATGCAGTCATTTGGCCAGAGGGACCCATGGTTAGCGCGACTAACCATGACCGGGGGTGTCAGACCCAATAGTACTATCCATAGAATCTCAGGCTAATCTATAGCTAATGGTTATAAATATGATGGTCAGGGGACTTTAAGAGCTCCAAATGTATCAACTCGTGCAAACATAATGGTCGGGTCTTGTTTTCTTGTTATCATATAAAAATAGTTATAAGTATGTTCTTCCCCCAAATAGTACAAAACAGTAAAAAGGGGCCGTGAAACTCACCTTGAGTTTGTGTATGCTTGCAATGATAATTGTTCTAGTCAAACTTGACTATTCGTACCCTAATTACAAAAAGGGTGATTCGTGTTATGACCGAATGTCTCATATGCAAATTGTTCACCGACTTAGCAAATCTGATTGCTTTTGTTTAAATATCTTTTTAGTTTTTCAACACTTGTTTTGTTATAAAATAGTTCTAAGTTACTGCCCAATGGGCCTGAAACAGGTATCGAAACTACTTAGTTTCGATTGAACAGAACAGATGTCGAAACTTCCTAGTTTCGATTGAGCAAACTGGGTATCGAAACTTCCTAGTTTCAATTGGGCAAGAAAGGTATCGAAACTACCTTGTTTCGATTGATCAACAGGTATCGAAACTACATAGTTTCGATTGAGTAAACAGGTATCGAAACTATAGTTTCGATTACTGAAATTCTGATTGACAGAATCAGTCCTGCATATTTTTATGTTTTAAACTTGAATTCGACACACTTTTCTGGTTATTTTTCTTACATTCGAGTAAACTGTATGTTTAGCTACGGTTTTAAAGAAAATAATATGGATGGTATCGAGTTTTTACCTCTAAACAGAGATGACGATTTTGAGAGAAACAGAGAATGGTCTTGAACTCCTTAGCTTGATTCTTGAGAAAAACACTTGGAATTCTTCTTATTATCATCGAAATATGGTGGATTTTGCTTTAAAACTTGAAGAGGATTGGGGAAAATTGCCGTAAGAAAATGAGATGAAATTAAGACAAAGAGAGAAGGGTATGGCTTTTATCAGAATTCTCGCAGGCATGTATGGGCTTTTAGGATGTGAGTGAAGTAGGAAGTGGGAGAATGGCTTCTTTGAATTTTGGCCGAAAAGTCAAGGAAGTGGTTTGGGTTAATAATAATTAGATTTAAGTATTAATTTATTAATGGTATTAGTATCAATTAGAGATCCAAATGGTAATTTAATTCGGTTTAGATTCTTCACGGTATTATAAATTTAGTAAGTTTATGGCTCGTTAATGAAAAATATTGAAATCTTGGATTGTATAATTCGTTGGGGTGATTATTTGTAGGTATAAATACCTAAAGGTGACGCTATACGATAGCATTTTCGAAAGAGTTCGTTAGTTTACTTTTACGTATTTTTATATATATTTTAGTCTAAAAATGAATTATTGTCCAACGTAAAGTTCGTGTAATATATATGTCTAGATATTTTTCTTGGTTATTTAATTTAATCACTAACGTTCGTATTTAGTCGGGTTATACGGGTATGTGAACCGGTAACTCCTAGAATTACCAAAATATGAAATGAACAATGTACGGCTTTTCTTAGACTTTAATGTCCTAATTTATGCAATTAGGTAAATCACGAAAACAAATATAATATAAACTCGTTTATATCGTGTACGGATATTGACCTGAAATGTCGGGTGTCACATTCTCCCCATGTTAAAAGAATTTCGTCCCGAAATTCAATTCGTGCCATCTTGAACTGGTGTATCCTTAAACAAGGAGGGGTATTTCGTTTTCATTTGGTCCTCTCGTTCCCATGTATACTCAGGACCACGTTTTGAGTTCCAACGTACTTTAACCAGTTTGATTCGACTACGTCTCAACCTTTGGACTTTCCAATCCGAAATCTCAATCGGTTCCTCGATGAAATGCAACCTGTCGTCTATGTGAATCTCGTCAGGCGGTATAAATAGCGTCTCGTCTGATAAACACTTCTTGAGATTTGATACATGAAACGTATCATGTACATTGTTTAGTTCTTGTGGCAACTTGAGCTTGTAAGCTGCAGGGCCAACCCTAGCCAGTATTTCAAACGGTCCAACGTATCTAGGGTTGAGCTTACCACGGTTACCAAACCTTGCAACGCCTTTCCATGGTGAGACTTTTAACATTACTCGGTCACCAATTTTGAAATTCTAATGGTTTCCGTCTGTTATCAGCATAGCTCTTTTGTCTGTCTCGGGCAGCTTTCAGACGGTCCTTAATTTTGAAGATCTTATCAGTGGTTTCCTGGACAATCTCAAGACCTGTCAAATGTTTTTCACCGACCTCCACCCAACATAGCGGTGAACGACATTTACGACCATATAAAGCTTCAAACGGAGCTGCCTTAATGCTTGTGTGGTAGCTGTTATTATAGGAAAACTCCGCCAACGGTAAATGAGTATCCCAATTTCCTCCGAAATCAATTACACACGCACGGAGCATATCTTCTAATGTTTGGATAGTCCTTTCACTTTGACCGTCCGTTTGTGGATGGTAGGCTGTGCTCATGTCTAGGCGCGTGCCTAGGGCTTCTTGTAACGACCTCCAAATCCTTGACACGAAACGACTATCCCTATCAGAGATAATAGAAACTGGCACTCCGTGTCTTGCCACAATTTCTTTAATGTAGAGTCTTGTAAGTTTCTCTGTCTTGTCGGTTTCTTTAATTTGCAGAAAGTGAGCAGATTTCGTTAAACGGTCAACAATTACTCATATGGTATCATAACCACTGGACGTCTTGGGTAATTTCGTGATGAAATCCATAGAAATCTGTTCCCATTTCCATTGGGGAATTTCGAGTTGTTGTAACAAGCCAGACGGTTTCTGATGTTCGGCTTTTACTTTTGATTTACTGACATATGTGGCAATATCTCCTTTCATATTGGGCCACCAATATAATTCTTTTAGATCCTTATACATCTTATCTGAACCTGGGCGAATGGAGTACTTGGACTTGTGGGCTTCATCCATAATCAACCCACGTAAGTTATTGTTACTCGACACCCAAATTCTGTCCATGAAGTAAAACGTATCATCTGACTTAGACTCCAATTTTTTGATCATTCCACGTAGTGCTTCATTTTGGATGTTCTTTTCCTTAAGTGCTTCTTGTTGTGCCATTCGGATTTGAGTAGTAAGACTCGTGTGAATTGTTAATCCTAGGGCACGAACACGAAGAGTTTTAACTCGTTCCTTGCGACTTAAGGCGTCTGCTACGACATTGGCTTTTCCGGGATGGTACTTGATATCACAATCATAGTCGTTTAGTAGTTCTACCCAACGACGTTGTCTCATGTTAAGTTCCTTTTGATCGAAGATATGTTGAAGACTCTTGTGATCAGTAAAGATAGTGCATCTTGTACCGTAAAGATAATGTCTCCAAATCTTGAGTGCAAACACAACTGCGCCCAACTCCAAGTCGTGGGTCGTATAATTCTTTTCGTGCACTTTTAGTTGTCGTGAGGCATATGCGATGACTTTGTCTCTTTGCATTAACACACAACCAAGTCCCTGGTGTGATGCATCGCAGTATACGACAAAGTTGTCGATTCCCTCAGGAAGGGATAAGATCGGTGCACTACACAGCTTCTGCTTCAGTAATTGAAAAGCTGATTCTTGCATGTCACTCCATTCAAACTTCTTTACTTTCTGGGTTAACGTAGTTAAAGGCAAGGCTATCTTTGAAAAATTCTCGATGAATCGCCTGTAATAGTCGGCCAAACCCAAGAATTGACGCACTTCGGTCGGAGTCTTTGGTGCTTCCCAGTTTTTGATCGCTTCAATTTTTGATGGATCAACGTGAATTCCTTCCTTGTTGATGACATGTCCAAGAAAATGCACTTCTCGGATCCAAAACTCACACTTAGAGAATTTAGCGTAAAGTTTCTCGTTCCTGAGTAGTTCCAAAATTAATTTCAGATGATGTTCATGATCCTCCTTGGTTCATGAATATATTAATATATCATCAATAAATACTATCACGAATTTATCCAAGTATGGCTTGCACACTCGGTTCATGAGATCCATAAAGACAGCCGGTGCGTTCGTCAAACCAAACGGCATAACTAGGAATTCGTAGTGGCCATAACGAGTCCTAAATGCCGTCTTTGGTACATCTTCTTCTTGGATTCTTAGTTGATGATACCCCAAACGTAGATCCATCTTAGAGTAGAAGCTAGAACCTTGTAGTTGATCGAACAAATCGTCTATTCGAGGAAGTGGATATCGGTTTTTGATTGTAAGCTTGTTTAATTCCCGGTAATCAATACACATCCTAAAGGTTCCATCCTTTTTCTTTACGAACAAGACCGGAGCTCCCCAAGGTGAGAAAATCGGTCTTATGAAACCTTTATCAAGCAACTCCTGGAGTTGATTTGATAATTCCTGCATTTCAGAAGGTGCTAATCGATATGGTGATCGCGCAACCGGGGCGGCTCCTGGTACCAAGTCGATTCGGAATTCGACTTGCCTCGGTGGTGGTAACCCAGGTAAGTCTTCAGGAAAAACTTCGGGGTAATCCTTAACGATTGGTATGTCTTCAAGTCGACGTTCCTCGGGTTTCTTCTCGACGACATGAGCCAGGAACACGCAATAGCCTTTACGTAGGTACTTACGAGCTTTCATGCAGTTTATCATCCTCAATGTCACTCCACTTTTCTCACCTTGAACCGAAAGAACTTCTCCGTTTGGGAGTGGAATATGAACAATCTTCTCAAAACAAACAATCTCGGCGTGATTCTTCGACAACCAATCCATACCAATAACAACGTCAAAACTTCCTAGGTCAACAGGTAACAGGTCTATACTAAATGTGTGGTTTTTCAAACATAGAGTACAACCCTGAAGGACTTCTTCGGTTTTAATTAATTTCCCGTTTGCTAATTCAATTGTATAATTTTGGTCTAGTTTACTGGCCTTAATACCGAGTAGGGACTTAAAGTCATTTGACACAAAACTCATATCAGCACCCGTATCAAAAAGTATAGAGGCATAATGATTGTTTATCAGGAACGTACCAGTGACAATGTCGGGGTCCTGGCGTGCGTCCCCATCTCCCATCACGAACGCTCTTCCTCGGGCCTGATTGTTATTCTGATTATTCAACTTGGGGCAATCTTTCCTGTAGTGCTTCAGATCTCCAATTTCATAGCATCCTTGCTTAATCTTATCGGTGGGGTTGGCATTGAGTCGGCATGTCTGCGCTCGATGTCCAAACTTTCTACACCTTTCACATTGAGTGCATTTTCCCACATGGTGATACCCGCACTTATCACACCTTGGTTGGGGGCCAGCATAACCCCTTTTCTCCACAGTGTTAGCAGCAAAAACTTTCACAGTCTCCTGTCTCTTATAGGCTTGATTCCTAAATTGGTTATTTGGTCTTCCCACCCATTTCCTCTTTTCTCCTAACTTTCTTTCCTCAGTTTCCTTTTTCTCGAACAAACCATTACGAACAACATCATCCCTTAGTTTGTAGGCTAAGACTATGGCACTCTTGGCATCCATGGGGTTCGACGAAGTCACCATACTACGAATTTGTGCAAGACCCCACAAGTACCTTTCAACCCTTTTGTACTCTGGCGTAACCATGTGTGGCACCAAGATTGCCAGCTCATTGAACCTGTCAGTGTAACCAGCCACATCATCTCCTATCATTTGAAGGTTCCACATTTCAGTTTCGATTTTCTGCAATTCATTTCGAGGACAGTACTCCTCGATCATCATGGCCTTTAGATCATCCCAAGATAGCTGGTAGGCAGTATGTCTTCCCAATGTTTTCATCTGAGAATTCCACCAGGTTAATGCCTTGTCAGTGAGTGTGCAAGTGGCATATTTCACCATACAGTCAACTGTGCATTCACTAATATCAATCACAGATTCCATCTTCTCAATCCACCTCATCAGGCCTACCGCACCCTCGGTGCCATTGAAGTTGCGAGGGTTGCAGGATAGAAAGGCCTTATAAGTGCACTTCTTGTTCGAAGTATCTGTAGGGTCACAAGTCAATATTTTAATAATGCTGTTAACTTAGATCGTGACTGTGTTACAGAGGTGTTTACACATTCTGTTACCTCCAGAACCTCCAGCAGTGCCACTGCCTCCTACACCTCCTCCGCTACCACTACCATTTCCTCCGCCGTTATTCCGATTGGCTTCGTACTGCTCCAAGGCGGCGGCAACACGTTGTGATATGAGTTGCTCAACTTCTGCAGAAATCGTCGTGTTGTTTTCACCAGTAGTGTCACGCGGTGTCCTTCTTTTGGGTGCCATGGGTCTGAAGTCGAAATGGGGTTAGTGTGTGACGATATTCAGTGTTTACGATATCCGTACAATATGATGATAAGTTATGAAATGCATATGCAATGAAAAACGTATCAGTGAGTCATTTAAATTATAGACTAGGTTCGATTTTTAGACTCCTAGTTCGCTATAATCAATGGCTCTGATACCAATCTGTCACACCCCGCCAAGGCGGAAACGCGAGGCGCGACGTTCATGGTTTCCAAAGCATATAATTATTGCAAACGCATACATACAACTGGATACATAAATTAACTTTAAGGTTTTACAGCCCAAAATAGTAGTTGAAGTTACAAAATATTAAGATTTAGCAAATATGACCCAAACAATTTAGGTTATACAAGAAAAATCTTCAAAAGTAGTATCCACCATGTATGCATGATCCCTACGTAGTATTACCCTCGTTGCCACGATTAATTTCCTGAAAAACATACTTGAAAATGTCAATACGAGGTTGGTGAGTTCACAGGTTTTATATATGAGTACAATGAGCAAACCAATTGCATGAAAATGATTTTACGTATATGATAAACAAAACAAGTAATGTTTGACCCATTTGTAAACCCAGCTAGGAATACAAATAATATGTACATACATGAGGCATAACCAAACCAAGACCAGGTGTTTTGCCCCTCACTCGTACCTCACGAGCAATATTAGAACACTATGCAGTCATTTGGCCAGAGGGACCCATGGTTAGCGCGACTAACCATGACCGGGGGTGTCAGACCCAATAGTACTATCCATAGAATCTCAGGCTAATCTATAGCTAATGGTTATAAATATGATGGTCAGGGGACTTTAAGAGCTCCAAATGTATCAACTCATGCAAACATAAATGTCGGGTCTTGTTTTCTTGTTATCATATAAAAATAGTTATAAGTATGTTCTTCCCCCAAATAGTACAAAACAGTAAAAAGGGGCCGTGAAACTCACCTTGAGTTTGTGTATGCTTGCAATGATAATTGTTCTAGTCAAACTTGACTATTCGTACCCTAATTACAAAAAGGGTGATTCGTGTTATGACCGAATGTCTCATATGCAAATTGTTCACCGACTTAGCAAATCTGATTGCTTTTGTTTAAATATATTTTTAGTTTTTCAACACTTGTTTTGTTATAAAATAGTTCTAAGTTACTGCCCAATGGGCCTGAAACAGGTATCGAAACTACTTAGTTTCGATTGAACAGAACAGATGTCGAAACTTCCTAGTTTCGATTGAGCAAACTGGGTATCGAAACTTCCTAGTTTCGATTGGGCAAGTTTCGATTGGGCAAGAAAGGTATCGAAACTACCTTGTTTCGATTGATCAACATGTATCAAAACTACCTAGTTTCGATTAAGTAAACAGGTATCGAAACTATAGTTTTAATCTTTATAAACAATTGATATTTATTTTTTAAAACAATTACTTATCATTTGAAGTGTCGATCCAAACACGTTAAAAAGCCACTTACGTGACGAAAAATAGATTTTTTTAAAACAATTGCGTTTTTGTTAAAATTTATATCAAGATGTTCAGAAAAATAAATTAAACAAACCGTGTATTTCATTTTTTTTAATAATTACCGAACATAAGTTATTTGAGTAAAAACAAATTAAATTCTAAACTAAATATTTAAGTAAAAAAAGAAAAAGAAATTATGAGTTGAAGTAATGTTTATTGGGTACGTGTTGGTTTTGTTTGTTTTGCCGCGAATCACCTCACACCTCCCCACACCCCCTTTCACGTCATGGGGCGGTGTTCCGCGCCCCTTCACGCCAACTTTCACCATCCCATTACGGATGGCCTTACCATTGTCACCATTACGATTGTATTCATTTTACGCCTTTATCAATTTGATAAAATTCATCGTCTACTCTACTCATACTTCTAAATTATATAAAATAATTCACCCAACGTCTGATATTGAACCTAGGACCTTCCATCAATGAGTCAAGAGCCTCTACGAAGTGTAGTTAATTCTTTACTCGTTCATCAATATTTGGGCCCACATCCCCGGTTCAATAAGCCTCTAGACGGACAAAAACTTTGAATATGCGTATTAAGAGGTGGTATAGAATCTAGGATTTAGAGTTGAAGAAGCAACAGTGTCTATATATATGGTGGCGACTGGCGGCGAAAATATAAGAAACGCAGTAGCACATAAATACATGTATTTAATAAAGTTGGCAATAAAGTAACAAGATAACAAGAAATTAGGTATTACTTTAATAAGAACAATAACTATATATACCTTATATAAAGATACGTATATATGTCGTCGTATATGGACACAAGTGAGCCAGTTCATACCACTCATGGGAACTCAAGCTCATCTCGTGTACACACCTCTCTTAGGGTCCACATTTAACCCACTCCGGAAAAACAAGTTGCCCATAATTGTAAAACCACCACCACACACCACACGCCGCGGGGTGTTATATTCCCACACTTTGGCAACGGCCCCTAAACGCGAGAAAGATGCAAAAAACCGGGTTGTTATTACTGGTATGGGAGTTGTCTCCGTGTTTGGAAATGATATTGACACTTACTATGAAAGACTCTTAGCAGGAGAGAGTGGAGTGGGGTCAATAGATCGATTCGATGTTTCACAGTTTCCAACGCGATTTGCTGGTCTGATCATTGGTTCGAGTGAGAAGGATATATTAAAGGCAAACATGACCGAAGATTGGATGATTGTCAACGGTATTGCATTGTTGCAGGGAAAAAAGCACTTGAACATGCTGCTCTTGGTGGTGATGAACTATCCAAGGTATATGTCATACATTCCTTGTTTCATGTGTCAAGAAATTTGTGTAAGATTTGTTTATGATTGTATGCAGATTGATAAAGCACGTGCCGGTGTGCTTGTGGGAACAGGATTAGGAGGATCAACGTTTTTTTTCTGATAGTGTGGTGACTCTATTGGAAAGAGGTTATAAAAAGATCTCACCATTTTTCACACAATATGTTCTACCAAGTATGGGCCCTGCCTTTCTTGCTATAGATCTTGGGTTTATGGGACCAACTTACTCCATTGCGACTGCTTGTGCGACATCCAATTATTGCTTCTGTGCTGCGGCAAGTCACATCCGCGAAGGGGTGGCTGATTTGATGATTGTTGGAGGTGTAGAAGCTTGTATTAGCCCGGTTACATTGGGAGGTTTTGTTGCTACTAACGCATTGTCTGAAAGAAACGATGATCCCCACACTGCTTCCAGACCATGGGACAAAGGTAGAGATGGCTTCGTCATGGGCGAAGGGGCTGGCGTTTTGGTAACTTCCCCACTCATGCATGTAGATAGGACATTAATGTAGAACATATACTAATTCAGACTTAGAAAAATGGTTTTGGTTTCTGCGTGAAATTTGATTCTAAATTCTAAAAATGGTTTTGGTTTCTGCGTGTAGGCCAATAGGTGACGGTTTGTCTCGGGCAAATGTGAATCCCAATAAAGGTAAACGTCACATGTAGGCCAATACCACTACTAGAAAATATGTATATTTGCTACAAAAGTTTTCGACAAGTTACCGACAAAAGAAATTTTCCACAAGTTAGCGACAACTTTCCGACAAAACAAAAACAAAAAAGTAACCTTAAGATTTTCTACAATTTTCCGACAATTTTATTAAATAAGTTAACTTATTTATTTAATATAATCGTCAGAATATTGTCGGAAATTACCGACGAAAGGATTTTCTCGCTAATTCATCGGAAAATTAGTCGGGACTTTGTCGAAAATAACATTTCCTACGGGGTTTTTTCCAACAAACACTTTTGTCGGAAACTTGTCGCTAACGGCCAATTCCGACAAATTTCCCACGAAATCTGCCGTCGCAAATTTTTCAGTTTTTTAGTAGTGTACGTGACGGTTTGTCTCAGGCAAATGGGAATCCCAATAAAGGTAAACGATCACGTGTAGGTCAATACGTGACGGTTGCATCCGTTATATATAGACTTCACTACGCAGAGAGCCAGCATAACTCTCGTATGAATCGCCGGAGAAGAACACCATCGCCGGAGAAGAAGACCACCGCCCTACCCACACTTTCCAACTATTAACATTCTCGAACAAATCTCACCGGAGCCACCTCTTGGCGGTGCAAACCACACCGATATGTCTTCTTCTTATCCGTACTTGAAATTCATACCTTTACAATTATTTATCTACACTTATTTATCAACGTTTTTCTTCCGTTTACATTCACGGTTACATTGGGAGGTTTTGTTGCTACTAACGCATTGTCTGAAAGAAACTCTAGAACCTGAAGTAATATCTTCATTCCTATTATTTCTCCTTACTCCTCCTCTCATTTGCATGTTTTATCCAAACTCTAAAACCTTGATCCTGAAGTTGAATTCGACACGGTTGGTGAGTTTGTTTTCATTTCGAAATCTATCTTTGATTGTCATGATTTGTTAAGTTCGCTTATTTAAGGTACATTTTTTTTTCCGTATGCAGCGATTTCAAATTCATTTGGTTTTGGTGGACACAACTCCGTTGTAGCATTCTCTGCATTCAAACCTTGATGAATAGAGAAACTTTAATTAGGTTTTCTAGTCAACTGTATCGTAAGCGTTTACGTGTGTGTGTTTTATAACATGACCTAATAAAGAAAGAAAATCTGCTTGTTTCCTTATTTCTCATGTCAGAGCTATACCACGCTAGTTTGGCATGGAAGTTTAGTACATAACTACATATTATTATTCAATCGAATACTCTTGTACTAAAAATGAAGATTATTATAGATATTTACTGTAAGAATTTAGAGCAGAAAATACATGTTATGTTTGTTAAACAAGAATTGTTAGTACTACTACAATTATGAAAAGATTAACGTAGATATTGTGTTCATGTATTAGCGTTAAGTTAGTTATATGACACTTGGTTATTTGAGAGTTACTTACCACCCGACATCTTGAAATAACATGCTAACACAATTTCTGTCTTACATACTTATTGAACCAAATTAGTTACATGAAAACACATGTTTAACACAATTACATATACACAAATAGCATGACATGATACTTGCAACATGATTATTGACACGATAAAATAAAAATCATGAAAGACACAACCAGAAAATCCTTAAAAACTAATTCGTACTATCATTAGGTTGCGTTTGGTATGCCGGAATCCAATGGAATTTGAATCAGAATTCCATTTGTCAATACGTTTGGTTTGCAAAATTTGTTGGAATTGGAATCTAAATTCCTTTTTCAATGTGTTTGGTTGAGACAAGAATTGTAATTGAAATTAATTCTCTTAAATTCCTTCAAGCAAAAAGTTTCAAATTCCTTTCAAATTGTGAGAAATTCATCAAAAGGAAATGGAATCTCCGACCACTAACCGCTGTCGCATCCGTACCCCCAACCCCGGCCCCACCGCCACCACCACGACTGCCCCCCACTGCCGCCTGCCACCCCCGGCACCTACGCCAACCACCGCCTCTGTTGACCACCGCCTCCATTGACCACCGCCTCCGTCGACCCCAACCTCCGCCGGTTGCCGCCCTCCACCCCAACTGCCACCGCCGACCCCCGCCACCACACTCGACCCGACCACCGCCATCCCCCACTAAACGCCGCCTTCCACCGTGCCACCTCCCGTCCCCAACCACCATCGTCAACCAAGGAATTTAATGTTCATGGAATTTGGGAATCACATGCTAACAACAACCATACCTAATCCCACCGGTAGCAAAGCTATTGGTAGGGTCTGGGGAGGGTGGATGTAGGCAAGCCATACCCGTATCTCATATGATAGAGAGCCTGCTTCCAGGGATATTCTGGATATTCTCAGCTCCAAAAACCTTTTCGGGACCTGCAAAAGTATGTTAGTACAATATCGTTCAACACATTGCATCTACAAAGCAAACAACAAAAGCTCTATTAAAAATAGTATTAATAAAGCCAAGATAATGTGAAAAAGTGAAAAAGTGTAAGGAGGGAAAGAGAGTAGACAGTACGGGTAATATCAGATAGAAACACAAATCCAAGAAAACGAAAACAAGTATAGTCTACCACAAATCTAGATCGCCCCTACGATATATTATATGTATATTTATATCAATAAAATTCTCATCAACTTTCACTTATTTATCCGCTATGTACCAATAATAACACTTAACTCAGTTGAATAAAAAGTAACATTTTAATATTGGATTAACTATATATGATATTTTAAAAGTTAGTAAGGGGGTATATTTGTAATTCACGACAATTATATGGAAACATACTTAAAGTTATATATATAAAGCAAGTACCTACCTGTAAACTTACAAAAGCAACATCTATTCAATACTCAAAATTTCCATGAACGTGTTTCAAAATCCATTAGCAATAATGATCATTCAATCTTCCATCATCATCATTATATTCCTCTTCTTCTTCAAGCTTATTAAGAAGAATGTTTCAAGTAAACCATACCATCTACCACTTGGTCCAACTCCTCTTCCCTTCATTGGTTGCATCATTCAAATGCTTCAAAACCGACCAACCTACAGATGGATCCACAAACTCATGGAGCAATACAACACCCTAATTATTTGCATTCGCCTAGGCCAATAAACCCATGTCATCATTGTCTCTTCCCCGAGCATTTCCTGCGAGTTTCTAAAAACTCAAGATGAAGTATTCGCTTCAAGGCCGAAAACCTTTTCAGCTTATCTAACAAATGGCTATCGTTCAACCAACATGGCCCCTTTAGGAGGCCAATGGAAAATGATGAGAAGAATCCTCAACCAAAATATCCTCTCGTTATCCGTACACAAAAGGCTCTAATCCACACGAGATGACGAAGCTAACCACTTGCTTTCTTACATAAGCAATCAAATACAAAAACAAAACTCCCTAAGTGAAGGCGGACTAATAAACATTCGAATTGCAAGCCAACAATTTTGTGGAAACTTGATCAGGAAGATGATTTTTGGGACAAGATTCTTTGGGCAAGGAATGGAAGATGGAGAGCCAGGTGATGAAGAAAATGAACATGTCTCGACACTTTTCACCATCCTAAAGTATCTGAATGCATTTTGCATTGCTAATTATTTTCCATGGTTGAGAGGGAAGATTGATTTTGATAGCCATGAAAAGATTAACAGGGCTGCCATTGAAGGAGTTCGAAAGTACCAAGACCCATTGATCGATGAACGAACTCTAACGTGGAATGATGGAACTCGAATGCAAGAGAAAGATGTACTTGATTTCCTAATCAAACATGAAAAACCGAAGCTTACACCCGAGGACATAAAAGCATAGATTCTTGTAAGACTCGTTATATCTTGACACTTTTCTTGTACACATACTACTTCAACTGTGTTTTTTGTTATATGATATAGGAGTAAGGACAGCTAAAGGGGGAGTGAAATAAAGTTAGGGCTTTGGCCCCTTAATGCTAAAAAAAGTTATATGTAGGTAATTTGTGCTTTGTGATTATTAAAAGTGATATAAGAATCAAAGGAATGAAAGCAAATTTTTCTTTAACGAAAAGGGCCCAAATTTTTTCATCAGCTTCGACCTCAAAAAGAACTTTACATGTATTTGAGTGCATGATTATTGATTTATGATCCTTTCTTTTGTCGTGCCTGTATTTTAGGAATTAATGATTGCCACGGTTGATAATCCCTCTAACGCAGTAGAATGGGTGATAGGATAAATGATGAGTGAACCTAGCATCCTAAAAAGAGCGGTCGAGGAGCTTGACAATGTGGTAGGTTGCAACCGGCTTGTTGAAGAGTCAGACATACCCCAACTCAATTACATAAAGGCATGCATCAAGGAGTCCTTTAGGTTGCACCCTTCAATGTTCCACATGTTTCAGTAAAGAACACTGTTGTTGCTAGTTACTTCATACCAAAGGGTAGTCACGTGTTGCTTAGTAGAGTTGGGTTGGGTAGGAACCCTGATGTGTGGAAAGATCCAATGTGGTTTGATCTAGATCGTTATTTAGGCAAGGAAGGAAAACAAGTGGTTCTTACTGATAATGAACTTAAGATACTTTCGTTTAGCACCGGGAAACGTGGTTGTCCTGGAGTGATTTTGGGTTCGACCATTACTACAATGTTGTTAGCAAGAATGATTCAAGGGTTCACATGGGAGTTGCCATATAATGAGCCGACGATTAAGTTTGTTGAATATCATGAGGATCTTTTCTTGGCTAAGCAACTTGTAGCCATTGCTAAGCCACGACTCCCTCGATATCTTTACCTTGAAATTTGAAAAAAAAATATGGGTTTAGCATGTTATGAAATGAGATATACTAAAACAAATTATGGTGTGTGTATTTTATTTAAATTCATATCCTTCATAACACTTTTGTGTGGACAATAATAACTAGTTATATGCCCGTACGTTGGTCAGGGGCATTGTAACGTTATCAAATGAAAATTATCCAACCATATAAACAAAGTAAGGTAGCAGACAAACAAATAACTTAGTTTATAAAGTCAAGCGCAAACGAATTATAAAGAAGTTTTGTGTACATTTTTAAATAACTACATAACATATCTAACTTATAAAACAACTATCGAGCCCACTTCAACCACATGATCTTCATCCTACAATAATACAAAACAAAGAAAACAACTAAATGATCGTAATGTTTGTAAAACTGAATTCAACACCTATAAAACGACACCGTATTTACTCCTTAATCGCTTGTGCTTCTGCATATTCCTCCTCAGCCTCGACCGGTAGCCCGATCCATGTTGTAGACCCGTGGCTTGGCCCTGGCTGACGGGTTTGGGTTCTTGTATCAAATGGATTGGGGGTGTTTTTTCTCTCACATGTATAACACAGCTAAAAAAGATTTATACAAGCTACGTCTTAGAGACAAAATAATGCAGGAGCATCGAATTATAACCGGACTCGAACCCGTACCAAATCTGCACCCGATGGTGACATGTTCGAGTTGGTTGGAAGGCATCGTTTTCTTTGGAAGAGATAGAAGATCAAGATGATATCTTCTATTATTTATTTGAATTTCAAATTCCTATTTTATCATAATTGTTTCCTACTTTATCTCTTACTTTGTTTAGATCAAATAGGGATACAGGGTTGTCTAGTTCAGTAGTTGATTGTTTATAAATATTGTTTTTTAATAAACCTTTAACGTTTTTTAAGCTTTTGAATCCTTTGAGTATTTCTGGCCATTTGATTGCTTTCGAAACTGTATCACAAAAACGCAGCATAATACAAAAAAGATTTATTGTAACCTTGAGCACATCTTGTAGAAATGTTGATGGCACTCCTCACAGATGAAAAACTGATAGTGAATGTAACAGAACTCATAAAGCACAACTATGAAATCCTAAACTTTGTTAATATTCTTTTTTTATTCTGTATAAAATGTTACTATTCAAAGTTGAAGCAGAGAAATTGTGAAGTAAACATAGATTAATATACCTGAAGCCTCTCGTATCATTCTTATTGCCACGACAAAGCATCTATATAAAAGAATGTTGAATATTTACCCAATATCCCTGAACAGATGTCAAATTTGCCCAGATAATTAATTCATCAAAGTATGATGACACTGATCTAGATGCACGCTAAAATTACAATAATACCCCATGCTTCTTCTAATTTGCAACAAGTTGCTATGAGAAGAAACAACTTAGTAGGTGAACAAAAAACATAGCTTTCAACACACAGTAGCCGGTGGTAGAGAGCTAAAAATCTGCGGACCGTAATTTTTTTTATAGCGTCATTGTCTATGTCTGTAAAGAAGAAAATACTTGTAAGAAAAAAAAAGTGACTAAATATACATGTTATAATAGAATTTTTAGGGTATACTTAGTTTGGTATCCGAGGATTTGAAAGGCTCTCGTTTTGTTGTTGTTGTGGCAGTTGGTGTAGCTGAAGGTGTCGTTACAAATTTGCCCAGATAATTAATTCATCTAAGGATACGTGTCTGATGACTCAACCCTATGTCAGACTGCTATGAAGTCCATAACGGTCCACCGAGCCGCAAAATGGATAGCGGATCACTATCCCAGCCGCAAACGGTCCGCTATGTGTACAACAGGCAAGACAACCGGTAGTGGGCGGTAGCAGACCGCTACCACCCAGCATAACGGTCCGCTACGGGTGGCAGTTTCATCCTATAAATAGATTCATTTGGTCGTTGAATTGAAAATCACAAACCACCACCACTCCATACACTGACACACATACCAAGGAGCCCCGAACGACGGTTACGAGCGTAACGGTTACAAGTGCGGAACATTAAAGTTACGAGCAAGGAACGGAGAGACCTACGTTTTAGACGATGAACGAACTTAGATACTACCCGAGGATAATGCAAGTACACTTGACCCGTACCCTAGACAAGATTACATGAATTACGTGTTTAAATGATATGTGTTATGTGATATGTATATGACGAGGGTGCGGGGTAATGAAAGATTAGTCTAGACACTAAACGGGAATAATGGAGTAACCACGACGTATCCAAGGGGTGGTGGATACGCCGCTGGTACTTCCTATATATAAATCTCTTGGTGCTTCATGGTGAAACAATTATGAATGTTTAGGGGTATAGACTAAAAGAGAGTAATGAAATATAGTGAACGTACGGGAGAACTTCCAACCGGTATATAGTTATCTGACAATCGGAATGTTCTGTCTAAGGAAAGAGTGATGTATAAATCTATCCTAGACCTGTCACTCTTTCCTAGGAACATCTCTATTGGAGGTACTGCTCTGGAAGGATAATCACCCCAGTTTACAATATATGATGAGTATGAATATATGATAAAGTTGAATGCATGAATACATGAATATGTAATGCATGATGAATGTGAATACATGAATGCATGATTATACGTGCAAATATGAATGAGTATTATGAAACGAGTCTAAACCCTAAAATGGAATAACGGAGTACTCACGAAGGGTTAAAGGGGTGGTGGATACGCCACTGGTACTTCCTCTATATAAACCTTTTTAATGCATCGTGGAGAAACCGTTACGAAGTTTTAAGGTGATGACTGGTTGGGAAATAAATCAAGCATATACGTGAAATGAAAATAAATGTTTGATACATTTGGAAGGCTGTGAGTCAAAAATACTCAAGTTCCCAAATGAAATGAGATACCCGACATGTAAGGTGGATCTCAATAATAAAGAAGAAAACTAAAAAGGAACTCCAACCCTACGGGGCTGAGGTGGAAAGGATTCCAAGCCTACGGGGCTGAGGAAAAAGGAACTCCAAGCTTACGGGGTTGAGGAGGAAAAGATTCCAAGCCTACGGGGCTGAGGAAATTAATGAGTTTTCGTGAAAAATGCAAGGGGTCTATACTGACGAGTATAAGGACCTTGCCAATACTCTGACCGGAGGTACGTCCGAAGAAGGTCAGGAGGGGGTTAGCACACCTATAAAATATACGAATGACGTGACCGGAGGTACGTCCGGAAATGGTCATGGGTGCGCCGAGAGCCTGGTAAACTTGAACAATAATAAGAACCTAAATGGTTCATAATAAAATCAACGATGCAGTGTACTTACTTAGCGTAAGCTAATTCAAAAACGTTTTTCAAACACTACAGGAAAGAGGCATGTGGAATGAAGCTTCCTGAGGACAGAGCTATCGGAGTTGAAAAATCCCTATGTAGAATGATGTAATCATATCATCTTATGTAAAAACAATATTATAATAAAAAGTTACCTTAGCCACTTAATGGAAAGGTTTTGATAAAATGGGACCAATTTTTCGCATTATAAAACTATGATAAAATAAGAGATAAGTAAGGTGTTTCACCCTATTAGACCTAAATAGTCATGATAGTTGTTAATTAACCTTGTTGGGCTTTAAGAGATCATATTAGGTCTTAAATGGTTAGTGTCGGTTGTAGTGAATCATATTAGATCATAATGGGTAATAATAGACAATACATGTCTAAATAGACTATGCAGATTCTAAATAGTCAGACTATGATGAGCTTTATCTCTCATATTAGGTATTAGTGGGTTAGATCGTGATGTAGTGAGTCACATAAGAAAATAATGGGCAACAGTAGAAGACACATGTATGAATGGACCCTATTAGACCTAAATAGTCATGATAGTTTAGATATGATTTGGTCAAATAATCTAATGGGCGAACCCGTCACCCAATCTATCTCTGATTAGGTTTTGGAGCTTCTAACCAGCAATGTTAACCTTATATTCAAACCCGGAAATGGTGTTCTCCGGTTAAGGACTTTTTCACCGGTAACGTCCACCAAGATTTGTTGTTATGATGGAAAGCCGAGATCACTTTCCCCCATAGGCTTTGGTTTCCATTTTTAAACCGCCACACCCATTTTAAAAGTAGCGCATTGTTGATATTTTTTAGCAGACAAATGCCCAAACCACCATTTTCTTTAGGTTAGGTCACCCTATCAATGAACTTTTTTCTTATCCTCACAACCACCAAATAAAAACTTCTTTCTAATAGCTTTCGGCCCATCATTCACTTAGCAAGGAGCCTTGTAGGGTTAGAAATAATAAGTTGGTAGATTTCAAAGACCGACAATGTAAGCCTACCATCAAACTTCTTTCTCAAGATGAAGTATTTGCTTCAAGGCCGAAAACCTTTTCCGCTTATCTAACAAGTGGCTATCGTTCAACCAGCATGGCCCCTTTCGGAAGCCAATGGAAAATGATGAGAAGAATCCTCAACCAAAATATCCTATCGTTGTCCGTACACAAATGGCTCCAATCCACACGAGATGATGAAGCTAATCACTTGATTTCTTACATAAGCAATCAAATACAGAAACAAAACTCCCTAAGTGAAGGCGGATTAATAAACATTCGAATTGCAAGCCAACAATTTTGTGGAAATGTGATCAGGAAGATGATTTTTGGGACAAGATTCTTTGGGCAAGGAATGGAAGATGGAGGGCCACGTGATGAAGAAAATGAACAGGTCTTGGCTCTTTTCACCATCCTAAAGTATCTGAATGCATTTTGCATTCCTGATTATTTTCCATGGTTGAGAGGGAAGATTGATTTTGATGGCCATGAAAAGATTATCAAGGCTGCCATTGAAGGAGTTCGAAAGTACCATGACCCATTGATCGATGAACGAATTCTAACGTGGAATGATGGAACTCGAACGCAAGAGAAAGATGTACTTGATATCCTAATCAAACATGAAAAACCGAAGCTTACACCAGAGGACATAAAAGCACAGATTCTTGTAAGACTCGTTATATCTTGACACTTTTCTTGTACACATACTACGTCAACTGTGTTTTTTGTTATATAATATAGGAGTAAGGACGGCTAAAGGTGGAGTGAAATAAAGTTAGGGCTTTGGCCCCTTAATGCTAAAAAAAGTTATATGTTGGTAATTTGTGCTTTGTGATTATTAAAAGTGATATAAGAATCAAAGGAATGAAAGCAAATTTTTCTTTAACGGGCCCAAATTTTTTCATCAGCTTAGACCCCAAAAAGAACTTAACATGTATTTGAGTGCATGATTATTGATTTATGATCCTTTCCTTTTGTCGTGCCTATATTTTAGGAATTAATGATTGCCACGGTTGATAATCCCTCTAACGCAGTAGAATGGGTGATGGGAGAAATGATGAGTGAACCTAGCATCCTAAAAAGAGCGGTCGAGGAGCTTGACAATGTGGTAGGTTGCAACCGGGTTGTTGAAGAGTCAGACATACCCTGACTCATTTACATAAAGGCATGCATCAAGGAGTCCTTTAGGTTGCACCCTATTGCACCCTTCAATGTTCCACATGTTTCAGTAAAGAACACTGTTGTTGCTGGTTACTTCATACCTAAGGGTAGTCACGTGTTGCTTAGTAGAGTTGGGTTGGGTAGGAACCCTAATGTGTGGAAAGATCCAATGCGGTTTGATCAAGAGCGACATTTAGGCGAGGAAGGAAAACAAGTGGTTCTTACTGATAATGAACTTAAGATGCTTTCGTTTAGCACCGGGAAACGTGGTTGTCCTGGAGTGATTTTGGGTTCGACCATTACTACAATGTTGTTAGCAAGAATGATTCAAGGGTTCACATGGGAGTTGCCATATAATGAGCCTACGATTAAGCTTGTTGAAAATCATAAGGATCTTTTCTTGGCTAAGCCATTTGTTTCCATTGCTAAGCCACGACTCCCTCGATATCTTTACACTAAAATTTGAAGAAATAAATATGGGTTTAGCATGTTATGAAATGAGATATACTAAAACAAATTATGGTGTGTGTATTTTATTTAAATTCATATCCTTCAAAACACTTTTGTGTTTACAATAATAATTAGTTTTATACTCGTCCGTTGGTCAGGGGTATTGTAACGTTATCAAATGAAAATTATCCAACCATATAAACAAATTAAGGTTGCAGACAAACAAATAATTTAGTTTATAAAGTCAAGCACAAACGAATTATAAAGAAGTTTTGTGTACATTTTTAAATAACTACATAACATATCTAACTTATAAAACTACAATCGAGCTCACTTCAACCACATGATCTTCATCCTACAATAATACAAAACAAATAAAACAACTAAATGATCGTAATGTTTGTAATTTCATTATTATGTGGTTCACATCAATTCATCCCAATAAATTATCCTATTTATACATACATACATACATCGGATACAATTATTTCAAATTCAAAAAAAATAATAATAACTTTTTATATAAGGGATTATATAATTGTTATTAGTCTATTAAATAAAAATATATATATACATATATATATAAATATATATATACATATATTTTTAAATAAACAAGTTACAAAAAGTTAAATTATAAATTCTATAAAAAAAATAGGGTTATGTTATAGTTATTAATAAGAATTAATTCTATTTAGTAAACTACATTTATAACATTTAATTATAAACTAATGATTTATTAGATTTTATAAAAAATTATAAGATTTAATGATTTTATGTTTTACAAAAGTTCAGGGTTTAATTTATAATTTCTGAAACTTAATTCTAATTAAAATCAAGTCTGCGCATGAAATGTTAAAGCCTAAGAACCCAGGGACCCCTCCTGCCAATATTGAATTCTTTCTTTCCCCCATTCCAACCCTGGGATCGAAACCCGCAGACCTTCGGCTTCGGCCCTTTAATCCCAAACTTGTTCGCGAGATATTTTTGTACAAAACTTTAACCGGCAACACGTTTATGACCATCAAACGACCCACTCTCTAAGTTTAATTGGGTTTTTATGACGATCTTGATGTTAAATTCGTAACCGAAACCCCCACCTCTATTCATTTACTCAATTGATTCAATGCGGCAAAATTGGGTATAAATATGCATATCCTGATGCTAACGAGACTCATTGCAAACCTCCTACACCTCTAATCACGTCTAATTCCATCTGTGAATCACTCAAATCCTCCAAGGGAGCCACCCCTGTTCCGCCAAGTCATTCTCCCAACCTACGCAACCATTTCAGGTAAAAATTGTTTCATTCAACTCGTCTCAATCCCACGATCAAAAGCCTCATGAATTCGGGTTCGAATCATTGGCAAATCGAGGGAATTGAAAGGGATAGGGTAACGGGTGTATGATTGGGGAAGATGATGATTTGAGCTTGTATGTTAAAACCAATTCGCGTCGGCCTTAGACCAAGGCATAAGCCCTGGTCTGATGGTAAGTGTGTGCGCGTGTGTGTGACTTGGAAGTGGCGCGGGGTTCGAGTCCCGGCCACCATTTTCACTTTTGATTTAATTCCTTTTATTATTTTACATTATTCCATGTTTAAAAATTCCCATTTAATTTTTAAAAATTCTATAAATATATTCTGAAAGTTTTATAAAAACAGAAATTATAAAACAATGTTTATTTATTTTATTAAAAACATATTATAAAGCATTTTAAAATCATAAATAGATAATAGAAATGATTTGTTTAGACAAATTTAAATATGTTATTTATTTACGTTAATAGTGTATTTCCCAAATTTTAATTATATGTTTATACATTATTAAACTCTTTTTTGTTTTATAAGTAATTATTATGGCAAGAATAATTATTTAAAATTCTTTTAAAACTTATAAAACACCTAAATAATCATTTTATACAAAATTCAGTTAATCCTAATTAAAGATTACTTAGTCTTTATAATGCATTTAAAATGCCTTAATAGATTAATTAACCATTTCTCTATTAAATAACCATTTTATTAATGGATTAATTACCCACTTTATTTACATTAACTAATTATTTTGTTTACACAAAATAAAATTTATTAAACCTTTTCCAGTTTATAATTTATTTATAAATCATTTTTAGGATGATTATGTAAATAGTTCCAAGTGCATTATTTTCCATTCCATATTATTTAACAAATCACGTGTAATATTATTTAAATCTTTTTTCATACTATAATTTATTTAATTATTGAAAAATAATTATACGAACAAAGTCCAAACATTTTAGCGTTATAAATGCTTATATTTACCTACAAAACTTGCACAAACTCTATGCTCAAGTCTCAAAACCCCCATGAAACCCTAAGGCCCCAAAATCTCCTTAATACCATTTAGAAGTACATTGAATTTAGAGTACCATTACATATATAGGTTTATTGTGAGAAATCCTCACGAGGCCTATCGGTCTTTACCAATCAATACCAATTCTAGCTTCAATACAAGTGAGTTTCATAGCCCCCTTTCTCTTTACTATTGTTTACAAATACCCGGGGTGGAACATGTTTACATACTATACTTACCAAATTCAATACCATTTGTTCTCATGCAAACTACTATGCGCTTTATGTCTTAAACTGCTTGGTGACAATTACATGTGTTCATGCTAGTATATTCATTAACCTGCTACGCAGGCCTAAGGTAGTACCTAACATGATCACTTATAGGGGATTTCGATTCCAGTTAACACGAACCTCGACGGGTTTTGTGTGTACCATATTACTATTTTTTCCAAAACACAATCAGTGGGATTGTACTTGCCAGTTTTTCATTTACTACGGATTGAATTGTACGCTTGGAACCTTGTATGTTTTCACATTTATGCCATAGTTATGCTTTGAACATATTGAATTTCAAATACTTTTTACTTAAATTTTGTTTGGTGTTAAAACATATGTTACTCACCAACTATTTGTAGTTGACATTTACTCACATGTTTTAGGTGCACTGGTTTGAGGACACTACATGATTACTTAGGACTTCGGACTGAGCTTTAATAACTATTAAATTTAACTTATGTTATGTTTGAACTCTTTGTTTTCCATTTCTACTTGTAACGGATACATTTAACTTTGATGAATAAATATTATCACATTTAATAGATGATCATATGCTTATGAACAACATCCATAAAACGACACCTGCTAACGTATGTTTTGACACCGGCCGGGGTGTGACAGTAATGTTTATAAACTGAATTCAACATCTATAAAACGACACCTGCTAACGTATTTACTCCTTAAATCGCTTGTGCTTCTGCATATTCCACCTCGGTCTCGACCGGTAGCCCGATCCAAGTTATAGACCCGTGGCTTGGCCCACGGCTGATGGGTTTGGGTTTGGGTTCTTGTATCAAATGGATTGGGGGTGTTTTTTCTCTCACATGTATAACACAGCTAAAAAAGATTTATACAAGCTACGTCTTAGGGACAAAATAATGCAGGAGCATCGAATTATAACCGGACTCGAACCCGTACCAAATCTGCACCCGATGGTGACATGTTCGAGTTGGTTGGAAGGCATCGTTTTCTTTGGAAGAGATAGAAGATCAAGATGATATCTTCTATTATTTATTTGAATTTCAAATTCCTATTTTATCATAATTGTTTCCTACTTTATCTCTTACTTTGTTTAGATCAAATAGGGATACAGGGTTGTCTAGTTCAGTAGTTGATTGTTTATAAATATTGTTTTTTAATAAACCTTTAACGTTTTTTAAGCTTTTGAATCCTTTGAGTATTTCTGGCCATTTGATTGCTTTCGAAACTGTATCACAAAAACGCAGCATAATACAAAAAAGATTTATGGTAACCTTAAGCACATCTTGTAGAAATGTTGATGGCACTCCTCACAGATGAAAAACTGATAGTGAATGTAAAAGAACTCATAAAGCACCACTATGAAATCCTAAATTTTTGTTAATATTCTTTTTTTATTCTGTATAAAATGTTACTCAAAGTTGAAGCAGAGAAATTGTGAAGTAAACATAGATTAATATACCTGAAGCTTCTCGTATTATTATTGCTGCCACGACAAAGCATCTACACAAAAGAATGCTCAATATTTACCCAATATCCCTTAATAGATGTCAAATTTGCCCAGATAATTAATTCATCTAAGTATGATGACACTGATTTTGATGCAAGCTAAAATTACAATAATACTCCATGCTTCTTCTAATTTGCAGACAAGTTGCTTTGAGAAGAAACAACTTAGTAGGTGAACAAAAAAACATAGCTTTCAACACACAGTACCCGGTGGTAGAGAGCTAAAAATCTGCAAACCGTAATTATTTTTATAGCGTCATTGTCTATGTCTGTAAAGAAGAAAATACTTATAACAAAAAAAAGTGACTAAATATACATGTTATAATAGAAATTTCAGGGTATACTTAGTTTGGTATCCGAGGACTTGAAAGGCTCTCGTTTTGTTGTTGTTGTGGCTGTTGGTGTGGCTGAAGGTGTGATTACAAATTTGCCCAGATAATTAATTCATCTAAGGATACGTGTCTGATGACTCAACCCTATGTCAGACCGCTATGAAGTCCATAACGGCCGCCGAGCCGCAAAATGGATAGCGAACCGCTATCCCATGAACGGTCCGCTATGTGTACAACACGCAAGACAGCTGACTAGTGGGCGGTAGCGGACCGCTACCACCCAGCATAACGGTCAGCTACGGGTGGCAGTTTCACCCTATAAATAGATTCATTTGGCTGTTCATTTGAAAATCACAAACCTCCACCACTCCACACACTGACACACATACCAAGGAGCCCCGAACGACGATTACGAGCATAGCGGTTACAAGTGCGGAACATTAAAGTTACTAGCAAGGAACGGAGAGACGTTTTAGATGATGAACGAACTTAGAAACTACCCGAGGATAATGTAAGTACACTGGACCAGTACCCTAGACACGATTACGTGAATTACGTGTTTAAATGATATGTGTTATGTGATATGTATATGAAGAGGGTACGGGGTAAAGAAGGATTAGTATAGACACTAAACGGGAATACTGGAGTAACCACGATGTATCCAAGGGGTGGTGGATACGCCGCTGGTACTTCCTATATATAAATCTCTTGGTGCATCGTGATGAAACCATTATGAATGTTTAGGGGTATAGACTAAAAGACAGTAATGAAAATATAGTGAACGTACGGGAGAACTTTCAACCGGTATGTAGTTATCTGATAATCAGAATGTTCTGTCTAAGGAAATAGTGATGTATAAATCTCTCCTAGACCCGTCACTCTTTCTTGGGAACATCTCTGTTGGAGGTACTGCTCTGGAAGAATAATCACCCCAGTTTACAATATATGACGAGTATGAATATATGATAAAGTTGAATGCATGAATACATGAATATGTAATGCATGATGAATGTGAATACGTGAATGCATGATTATACGTGCGAATATGAATGAGTATTACGGAAGGAGTTTAAACCCTAAAATGGAATAACGGAGAACTCACGAAGTGTTAAAGGGGTGGTGGATACGCCACTGATACTTCCTCTATATAAACCTTTTTAATGCATCGTGGAGAAAACGTTACGAAGTTTTAAAGTGATGACCGGATGAGAAATAAATCAATCATATACGTGAAATGAAAATAAATGCTTGATACATTTGGAAGGCTGTGACTCAAAGATACTCAAGGTCTCAAATGAAATGCGATACCCAGCATGCAAGGTGGATCTCAATAATAAATAAGAAAACTAAAAAAGAACTCCAACCCTACAAGGCTAAGGAGGAAAAGATTCCGAGCGAACGGGGCTGAGGAAATAAATGAGTCTTAGTGACAAATGCAAGGGGTCTATACTGACGAGTATAAGTACCTTGCCAATACTCTGACCGGAGGTACGTCCGAAGATGGTCAGGACGAGGCACACCCATAAAATATACGAATGACGTAACGGGAGGTACGTCCGGAGATGGTCATGGGGGCGCCGAGAGCCTGGAAAACTTGAACAATAATAAGAACCTAAAGAGTTCATAATAGAATGAACGATGCAATGTACTTACTTAGCGTAAGCTAATTCAAAAACGTTTTCCAAACACAGCAGGAAAGAGGCATGTGGAATGAAGCTTCCTGAGGACAGATCTATCAAAGTTGAAAAATTCCTATGTAGAATGATGTAATCATATCATCTTATGTAAAAACAATAATATAATAAAAAGTTACCTTAGCCATTTAATGGCAAGGTTTTGATAAACTGGAACCAATTTTCCGCATTATAAAACTCTGATAAAATAAGAGATAAGTAGGGTGTTTCACCCTATTAGACCTAAATAGTCATGATAGTTGTTAATTAACCTTGTTGGGCTTTAAGAGATCATATTAGGTTTTAAATGGTTAGTGTCGGTTGTAGTGAATCATATTAGATCATAATGGGTAAAAATAGACAATACATGTCTAAATGGACTAAACAGATTCTAAATAGTCATGATAGCTCTTAATGGACTATGATGGGCTTTATCTCTCATATTAGGTCTTAGTGGGTTAGATCGTGATGTAGTGAGTCTCATAAGAAAATAATGGGCAACAGTAGAAGACACATGTATGAATGGACCCTATTAGACCTAAATAGTCATGATAGTTTAGATATGATTTGGTCAAATAATCTAATGGGCGAACCCGTCACCCAATCTATCCCTGATTAGGTTTTGGAGCTTCTGACCAGCAATGTTAACCTTATATTCAAACCCGGAAATGGTGTTCTCCAGTTAAGGAATTTTTCACCGGTAACGTCCTCCAAGATTTGTTGTTATGATGGAAAGCCGAGATCACTTTCCCCCATAGACTTTGGTTTTCATTTTTAAACCGCCACACCCATTTTGAAAGTAGCGCATTGTTGATATTTTTTAGCACACAAATGCCCAAACCACCATTTTCTTTAGGTTAGGTCACCCTATCAATAAACTTTTTTCTTATCCTCACAACCACCAAATAAAAACTTCTTTCTAATAGCTTTCAGCCCATCAATCACTTAGCAAAGAAATAATAAGTTGGTAGATTTCGAAGACCGACAATGTAAGCCTACCATCGATGGAGGGTTGTGGCTTTCCGAGAACCGAGATTATTATTACTATTATAATATTTTTGTGCATAAAATATTACCGTATGGACCAAGAAAGGATTTCAATGTAATTAAATCTTGCATTTCACCTTCATTATTTCTTTTTTCTTTATCTAATCATTTGTTTCAAATATTTGATATAAACATAGCCATGAGTGTTCTAAAGTGTACTGCAGTAGCTAGAACAACGTGTCACATAAAACAACTCTAATCATTTCTTTTTTCTTTATCCCATTACCGATGGCCTTACCATTGTCACCATTACGATTGAATTCATTATTCGCCTTTATCAATTTGATAAAATTCATCGTATACCCTACTCATATTTCTAAATTACACAATAATTCACCCAATGTCTATGTTTGAACCTAGGACCTTCCATAAGTGAAGAGCCTCTACAAAGTGTAGTAGTCTGAATTAAGCAATTCTTTACCCCTTCATCAATGTTTGGGCCCACATCCCCGGTTCAATAAGCCTCTAGACGGACAAAAACTTTGAATATGCGTATTAAGAGGTGGTATAGAATCTAGGATTTAGAGTTGAAGAAACAACCGTGTCTATATATATGGTGGCGGCGAAAATATAAGAAACGCAGCAGCACATAAATACATGTATTTAATAAAGTTGGCAATAAAGTAACAAGATAACAAGAAATTAGGTATTACTTTAATAAGAACAATAACTATATATACCTTATATAAAGATACGTATATATGTCGTCGTATATGGACACAAGTGAGCCAGTTCATACCACTCATGGGAACTCAAGCTCATCTCGTGTACACACCTCTCTTAGGGTCCACATTTAACCCACTCCGGAAAAACAAGTTGCCCATAATTGTAAAACCACCACCACACACCACACGCCGCGGGGTGTTACATTCCCACATTTCGGCAACGGCCCCTAAACGAGAGAAAGATGCAAAAAACCTGGTTGTTATTACTGGTATGGGAGTTGTCTCCGTGTTTGGAAATGATGTTGACACTTACTATGAAAGACTCTTAGCTGGAGAGAGTGGAGTGGGGTCAATAGATCGATTCGATGTTTCAGAGTTTCCAACGCGATTTGCTGGTCTGATTCATGGGTTCGAGTCAAATGGATATATTAAAGGCAAACATGACCGAAGATTGGATGATTGTCAACGGTATTGCATTGTTGCAGGGAAAAAAAGCACTTGAACATGCTGCTCTTGGTGGTGATGAACTATCCAAGGTATATGTCATACATTCCTTGTTTCATGTGTCAAGAAATTTGTGTAAGATTTGTTTATGATCGTATGCAGATTGATAAAGCACGTGCCGGTGTGCTTGTGGGAACAGGATTAGGAGGATCAACGTTTTTTTTCTGATAGTGTGGTGACTCTATTGGAAAGAGGTTATAAAAAGATCTCACCATTTTTCACACAATATATTCTACCAAGTATGGGACCTGCCTTTCTTGCTATAGATCTTGGGTTTATGGGACCAACTTTGTCCATTGCGACTGCTTGTGCGACATCCAATTATTGCTTCTGTGCTGCGGCAAATCACATCCGCGAAGGGGTGGCTGATTTGATGATTGCTGGAGGTGTTGAAGCTTGTATTAACCCGGTTACATTGAGAGGTTTTGTTGCTACTAACGCATTGTCTGAAAGAAACAGTGATCCCCAGACGGCTTCCCGACCATGGGACCAAGGTAGAGATGGCTTCGTCATGGGAGAAGGGGCTGGCGTTTTGGTAACTTCCCCACTCATGCACGTAGATAGGACATTAATGTAGAACATATAACTAATCCAAAATTTTTAGCTTTTATAAGGGACTTAGGAAAATAGTTTTTGTTTCTACGTGAAATTTGAATTCAAAATCGTTTCTAGGTAATCCATTTGTTGAGGTAGTGGATTCAATAACTTGTGACAGGAACCGCTGAGGTGGCAAAAGGTTGATGGGACTGATCCTTGAATCCGCTGGTCAAAGGAGTCGATTCACTTTTTTCCATAGAGATTCCATGTAATGGTGCAGATGACAGAGATTCCCACCTATTTCTCTTGCCACGTGAACGGACCCATGTACACCTTAGCGGGCACAATTAAAAAATTCTTGAATCCGTTATATCAATGAGTAGATTACCTAGAAACCATTTAAAATTCAAATTTCATCCACAGCCAGATGCATTGAAATTTTGTACTTTGAAATTTATAATCTTGGTTTGTTTGCAGGTGATGGAGAGTTTAGAGCATGCAATGAAAAGGGATGCACCAATAATTGCGGAATTCTTGGGAGGTGCAATAAACTGTGATGCATATCATATAACTAATCCAAGACCTGATGCTATTGGGATTACATCTTGTATTCAAAGCTGCCTATTGAATGCTGGTGTATCAATGGAGGAGGTTTTACTTAACTTCTATTAATTTTCCTATAATCTTATAGACTGATCTGGCTACAAGTTCATGGATATCTTGTTGGCCGGCAGGTAAATTACATCAATGCGCATGCAACTTCTACACCGGCTGGCGATCTAGCTGAAATAACCGCTCTAAAGAAGGTGTTCAAGAAAATCTCAGGAATCAAAATGAACGCCACCAAGGTGAACAACACCCGCTACATTTATGCTTTCTCCATCAAGTGAACTTGATATTGATGGTATTTGCATTGTAGTTTTTCAGTCTATGATTGGACACCCACTCGCGGCTGCTGGAGGTATGGAAGCCATTGCTACGATTAAAGCGATTCAAACAGGATGGTTGCACCCAACCATTAATCAATTCGTAAGTAATATCTTCATTCCTATTATTTCTCCTTACTCCTCCACTCCTCTCATTTGCATGTTTTATCCAAACTCTAGAACCTTGAACCTGAAGTTGAATTCGACACTGTTGCAAATCATAAGCAACAACATGAAATCAATGTTGGTGAGTTTGTTTTCATTTCGAAATCTATCTTTGATTGTCATGATTTGTTAAGTTCGCTTATTTAAGGTACATTTTTTTTCCGTATGCAGCGATTTCAAATTCATTTGGTTTTGGTGGACACAACTCCGTTGTAGCATTCTCTGCATTCAAACCTTGATGAATAGAGAAACTTTAATTAGGGTTTCTAGTCAACTGGATCGTAAGCGTTTACGTGTGTGTGTTTTATAACATGACCTAATAAAGAAAGAAAAACTGCTTGTTTCCTTATTTCTCATGTCAGAGCCATACCATGCTAGTCTGGCATGGAAGTTTAGTACATAACTGCATAATATTATTCAATCGAATACTCTTGTACTAAAAGAGAAAAAAACCTAAGAAGATTATTATAGATATTCACTGGAAGAATTTAGAGCTGAAAATACATGTTATGTTTTTAAACAATAATTGTTAGCATGCTATAATTTTAGGGTTTGGCTTAGGCCTGGCAAAATGGGCGGGTCAGGTCGGGTAGGTTGTTGGGTCTATTGGTTTTAAACTAAACTTAGTAGTATAGGGGTCTATATGTTATTGTTTTAAATTATGTTTAGAGTTAAAGTGTCATATTGTAAATACTAGGGGTTTAGATTGTAAAAGTTGTTTAGGGTAACCGGTGCTTTAAGCAAACGTGGTATTGTTTGTTTCACGCCGGTTCAAGAAGTACAAATAGGACCGATGTCGATTATTTGTGGATGTTGAACAAGATTGTAAATAAAATTCAGTTTGTGTGTATATCTCTATCGATTTGTTCTTCTAGTTCGATATGCGCTTGATATTCCATCAGTGGTATCATAGCGGTTACTAAAAGCATCGATCAAGAGAAACCAGTTTCATCACCGAGTAATTTGGAGGGCTGTTATCATCAATCAGATTGTCAAGGATTCGGATTGAATGTTTGACAGAAGCGGCGGCAAAACGACAAACAGAAGGGCTCCGTTTCAATCAATCAAGGACTGTTTATAATCACCAATTGACAAAAAGAAAGAAATTCTACAGTCAATTTCGAAGCCAAATCAAGAAGAAGGAGCGATCGACATATTCCTTCAATTTGCATGTAAGTGGTGAAAAAAAAAACAATTCAATTGAGGCAGATTGTTTGTTATTGGTTTGCGAAATTGAAAAGATAGAAATTTGTTTGGGTGTTATCTAATCTGTCGGTCATCTATCAACAGAAGCAAAAAAAAGAAGGAATTTTTCTTCTATTACTGTTGTTTCGAAGGGAAAAGGAAAAGTCAAGGTTTGACTTTTGTTAAAAAGTTCAAGAATTACAAGAAAGAAAGGTAGAAGTAGAAAAGAATTAATCTGTTTTTTCGTGTGGTTCTTTGATCAAGTGAAAAAAAAGGGGGTATGCTTTAAGAAAAGAAAAATTCAAAATAAGGGGATTTGATTGTTAGAAAAGGAGAAGTATTCGCAAGGTATTGCATGCGAGTTTCTAAAAACTCAAGATGAAGTATTCGCTTCAAGGCCGAAAACCTTTTCAGCTTATCTAACAATTGGCTATCGTTCAACCAGCATGGCCCCTTTAGGAAGCCAATGGAAAATGATACGAAGAATCCTCAACCAAAATATCCTCTCGTTGTCCGTACACAAATGGCTCCAATCCACACGAGATGAAGAAGCTAATCACTTGCTTTCTTACATAAGCAATCAAATACATAAACAAAACTCCCTAAGTGAAGGCGGACTAATAAACATTCGAATTACAAGCCAACAATTTTGTGGAAACGTGATCAGGAAAATGATTTTTGGGACAAGATTCTTTGGGTAGGAAATGGAAGATGGAGGGCCAGGTGATGAAGAAAATGAACATGTCTTGGCTCTTTTCACCATCCTAAAGTATCTGAATGCATTTTGCATTGTTGATTATTTTCCATGGTTGAGAGGGAAGATTGATTTTGATGGCCATGAAAAGATCATTAGGGCTGCCATTGAAGGAGTTCGAAAGTACCATGACCCATTGATCGATGAACGAATTCTAACGTGGAATGATGGAACTCGAACGCAAGAGAAAGATGTACTTGATATCCTAATCAAACATGAATAACCGAAGCTTACACGAGAGGACATAAAAGCACATATTCTAGACTCGTTATATCTTGACACTTTTCTTGTACACATACTACTTCAACTGTGGTTTTTGTTATATAATATAGGAGTAAGGACGGCTAAAGGGGGAGTGAAATAAAGTTAGGGCTTTGACCCCATAGTGCTAAAAAAGTTATATGTAGGTAATTTGTGCTTCGTGATTATTAAAAGTGATATAAGAATCATAGGAATGAAAGAAAATTTTTCTTTAACGAAAGGGCCAAAATTTTTTCATCAGCTTCGGCCTCAAAAAGAACTTGACAAGTATTTGAGTGCAGGATTATTGATTTATGATCCTTTCTTTTTGTCGTGCCTATATTTTCGGAACTAATGATTGCCACGGTTGATAATCCCTCTAACGTAGTAGAATGGGTGATGGGACAAATGATGAGTGAACCTAGCATCCTAAAAAGAGCGGTCGAGGAGCTTGACAATGTGGTAGGTTGCAATCGGCTTGTTGAAGAGTCAGACATACCCCAACTCAATTACATAAAGGCATGCATCAAGGAGTCCTTTAGGTTGCACCCTTCAATGATCCACATGTTTCAGTAAAGAACACTGTTGTTGCTGGTTACTTCATACCCAAGGGTAGTCACGTGTTGCTTAGTAGAGTTGGGATGGGTAGGAATCCTGATATGTGGAAAGATCCAATGCGGTTTGATCCATATCGACATTTAGGCGAGGAAGGAAAACAAGTGGTTCTTACTGATAATGAACTTAAGATGCTTTCATTTAGCACCGAGAAACGAGGTTGTCCCGGAGTGATTTTGGGTTCGACCATTACTACGATGTTGTTAGAAAGAATGATTCAAGGGTTCACATGGGAGTTGCCATATAATGAGCCAACGATTAAGCTTGTTGAAAATAATGAGGATCTTCTCTTGGCTAAGCCACTTGTAGCCATTGCTAAGCCACGACTCCCTCGATATCTTTACCCTAAAATTTGAAGAAATAAATATGGGTTTAGCATGTTATGAAATGAGATATACTAAAACAAATTATGGTGTGTGTATTTTATTTAAATTCATATCCTTCAAAACACTTTTGTGTGGACAATAATAACTAGTTTTATACCCGTCCGTTGGTCGGGGGTATTGTAACGATATCAAATGAAAATTATCCAACCGTATAAACAAAGTAAGGTAGCGGACAAACAAATAACTTAGTTTATAAAGTCAAGCGCAAACGAATCATAAATAAGTTTTGTGTACATTTTTTAAATAACTACATAACATATCTAACTTATAAAACAACTATCGAGCTCACTTCAACCACATGATCTTCATCCTACAATAATACAAAACAAAGAAAACAACTAAATGATCGTAATTGTAACCCACAGGAAATTTCGGCCTATATTTTTACTTTTCCAGCATTTGTAATTTCATTATTATGTGGTTCACATCAATTCATCCCAATAAATTATCCTATTTATACATACATACATACATTGGATACAATTATTTCAAATTAAAAAAAAATAATAATAAATTTTTATATAAGGGATTATATAATTGTTATTAGTCTATTAAATAAAATATATATATATATATATATATATATATATATAAATATATATATAAATGTATTTTTAAATAGACAAGTTACAAAAAGTTAAATTATAAATTCTATAAAAAATAGGGTTATGTTATACTTATTAATAAGAATTAATTCTATTTACTAAACTACATTCATAACATTTAATTATAAACTAATGATTTATTAGATTTTATAAAAATTTATAAGATTTAATGATTTTATGTTTTACAAAAGTTCAGGGTTCAATATGTAATTTCTAAAACTTAATTATAATTAAAATCAAGTCTGCGCATGAAATGTTAAATCCTAAGAACCCAGGGACTGTCCTGCCAATATTGAATTCTTTCTTTCCCCCATTCCGACCATGGGTTCGAAACCCGCAGACCTTCGGCTTCGGCCCTTTAATCCCAAACTTGTTCGCGAGATATTTTTGTTGCAAAACTTTAACCGGCAACTCGTTTATGACCATCAAACGACCCACTCTCTACGTTTAATTGGGTTTTTATGACGATCTTGATGTTAAACTCGTAACCGAAACCCCCACCCCTAATCATTTACTCAACTGATTCAATGCGGCAAAACTGGGTATAAATATGCATATCCTGATGCTAACGAGACTCATTGCAAACCTCCTACACCTTTAATCGCATCTAATTCCATCTGTGAATCACTCAAATCCTCCAAGGGAGCCGCCCCTGTTCCGCCCAATCATTATCCCAACTTACGCAACCATTTCAGGTAAAAATTGTTTCATTCAAGTCGTTTCAATCCCACGATCAAAAGCCCCATGAATTCGGGTTTGAATCATTGGCAAATCGAGGGAATTGAAGGGGCTAGGGTAACAGGTGTATGATTGGGGAAGATGATGATTAGAGCTTGTATGTTAAAACCAATTCGCGTCGGTTTCAGACCAAGGCATAAGCCCTGGTCTAATGGTTAATGTGTGCGCGTGTGTGTGACCCGGAAGTGGCGCGGGTTCGAGTTCCGGACACTATTTTCACTTTTGATTTAATTTCTTTTATTATTTTACATTATTCCATGTTTAAAAATTCTCATTTAATTTTTATAAATTCTATAAATATATTCTGAAAGTTTTATAAAAACAGAAACTATAAACACAATGTTTATTTATTTTATTAAAAACATATTATAAAGCATTTTAAAATCATAAATAAATAATGGAAATGATTTGTTTAGACAAATTTAAGTATGTTATTTATTTACGTTAATAATGTATTTCCCAAATTTTAATTATATGTTTTAACATTATTAAACTCTTTTTTGTTTTATAAGTAATTATTATGGTTAGAATAATTATTTAAAATTCTTTTAAAACTTATAAAACACCTAAATAATTATTTTAAATAATTATTTTATACAAAATTCAACTAATCCTAATTAAAGATTACTTGGTCTTTATAATGCATTTAACATGCCTTAATAGATTAATTAACCATTTCTCTATTAAATAACCATTTTATTAATAGATTAATTACCCACTTTATTTACATTAACTAATTATTTTGTTTACACAAAATAAAATTTATTAAACCTTTTCCACTTTATAATTTATTTATAAATCATTTTTAGGATGATTATGTAAATAGTTTCAAGTGTATTATTTTCCATTCCATATTATTTAACAAATCACATGTAATATTATTTAAATATTTTTTCATACTATGATTTATTTAATTATTGTAAAATAATTATACGAACAAAGTACAAACATTTTAGCGTTACAAATGCATATATTTTCCTACAAAACTTACATAAACTCTACGCTTAAGTCTCAAAACCCCCCATGAAACCCTAAGGCCCCAAAATCTCCTTAATACCATATAGACGTACATTGAATTTAGAGTATCATTACACGTGTAGGTTTATTGTGAGAAATCCTCACGAGGCCTATCAATCTTTACTAATCAATACCAATTCTAGTTTCAATACAAGTGAGATTCATATCCCCTTTCTCTTTACTATTGTTTACAAATACTTGGGGTGGAATATGTTTACATACTATACTTATCAAATTCAATATCATTTGTTCTCATGCAAACTACTATGTGCTTTATGTCTTAAACTGCTTGGTGAGCATTACATGTGTTCATGCTAGTACATTCATTAATCTGCTACCCAGGCCTAAGGTAGTACCTAACATGATCATTTATAAGGGAATCTGATTCTACTTAACACGAACCTTGGCGGGTTTTGTGTGTACCATATTACTATTTTTTCAAAACACAATCAGTGGGATTGTACTTACCTGTTTTCCATTTACTACGGATTGAATTGTACGCTTGGAACCTTGTATGTTTTCACATTTATGCCATAGTTATGCTTTGAACATATTGAATTTCAAATACCCTTTACTTAACTTTTGTTTGGTGTCAAAACCTATGTTACTCACCAACTACATGTAGTTGACATTTACTCACATGTTTCAGGTGCACTGTTTTGAGGACACTACATGATTACTTAGGACTTCGGACCTAGCTTTAATAACTATTAAATTTAACTTATGTTATGTTTGAACTATTTGTTTTCCATTTCTACTCGTAACGGATACATTTAACTTTGATGAATAAATATTATCACATTTAATAGATGATCATGCGCTTATGAACAACCGTGTCCGCCCCGGCGTATAATTCGTCGTCGGCCGGGGTGTGACAGTAATGTTTGTAAAACTGAATTCAACATCTATAAAACGACACCTGCTAACGTATTCACTCCTTAAATCGCTTGTGCTTCTACATATTCCTCCTTGGCCTCGACCGGTAGCCCGATCCATGTTTTAGACCCGTGGCTTGGCCCATGGCTGACGGGTTTGGGTTTTTGTATCAAATGGATTGGGGGTGTTTTTTCTCTCACGTGTATAACACAACTAAAAAAGATTTATACAAGCTATGTCTTAGGGACAAAATGATGCAGGAGCATCGAATTATCACCGGACTCAAAACCGTACCAAACCTCCACCCGATGGTGACATGTTCAAGTTGGTTGGAAGGCATCGTTTTCTTTGGAAGAGATAGAAGATCAAGATGATATCTTCTATTATTTATTTGAATTTCAAATTCCTATTTTATCATAATTGTTTCATACTTTATCTTTTCCTTTGTTTAGAATAAATAGGGATACAGGGTTGTCTAGTTCAGTAGTTGATTGTTTATAAATATTGTTTTTCAATAAACCTTTAAGGTTTTTTAAGCTTTTGTTTCCTTTGAGTATTTCTGACCATTTGAATGTTTTCGAAACTATATCACAAAAACTCAGCATAATACAAAAAAGATTTATTGTAACCTTGAGCAAATCTTGTAGAAATGTTGATGGCACTCCTTACAGATGAAAAACTGATAGTGAATGTAGCAGAACTCATAAAGCACAACTATGAAATCCTAAATTTTGTTAATATTCTTTTTTTATTCTGTATAAAATGTTACTATTCAAAGTTGAAGCAGAGAAATTGTGAAGTAAACATAGATTAATATACCTGAAGCTTCTCGTATCATTCTTGCGGTCACGACAAAGCATCTACATAAAAGAATGCTCAATATTTACCCAATATCCTTGAACAGATGTCAAATTTGTCCAGATAATTAATTCATCTAAGTATGATGACACTGATCTTGATGCAACCTAAAATTACAATATTACTCCATGCTTCTTCTAATTTGCATACACGTTGCTATGAAAAGAAACAACTTAGTCGGAGAACAAAAAAACATAGCTTTTAACACACAGTAGCCGGTGGTAGAGAGCTAAAAATCTGCAGACCGTAATTTTTTTTATAGCGTCATTGTCTATGTCTGTAAAGAAGAAAATACTTGTAACAAAAAAAAGTGACTAAATATACATGTTATAATAGAAATTTCAGGGTATACTTAGTTTGGTATCCGAGGATTTGAAAGGCTCTCGTTTTGTTGTTGTTGTGGCTGTTGGTGTGGCTGAAGGTGTGGTTACAAATTTTCCTAGATAATTAATTCATCTAAGGATACGTGCCTGATAACTCAACCCTATGTCAGACCGTTATGAAGTCCATAACGGTCCACCGAGTCGCAAAATGGATAGCGAACCGCTATCCCAGCCGCAAACGGTCCGCTATGTGTACAACACGCAAGACAGCTGACTAGTGGGCGGTAGCGGACCGCTACCACCCAGCATAACGGTCCGCTACGGGTGGCAGTTTCACCCTATAAATAGATTCATTTGGCCGTTCATTTGAAAATCACAAACCACCATCACTCCACACACTGACACAGATACCAAGGAGCCTCGAATGACGGTTATGAGCGTAGCGGTTAAAAGTACTGAACATTAAAGTTACGAGCAAGGAACGGAGAGACGTTTTAGACGATGAACGAACATAGAAACTACCCGAGGATAATGTAAGTATACTGGACCCATACCCTAGACACGATTACGTGAATTACGTGTTTAAATGATATGTGTTATGTGATATGTATATGACGAAGGTACGGGGTAATGAAGGATTAGTCTAGACACTAAACGGGAATACTGGAGTAACCACGATGTATCTAAGGGGTGGTGGGTACGCCGCTGGTAATTCCTATATATAAATCTCTTGTTGCTTCGTGGTGAAACCATTATGAATGTTTAGGGGTATAGACTAAAAGACACTAGTGAAAATATAGTGAACATACGGGAGAACTTCCAACCGGTATGTAGTTATCTGATAATCGAAATGATCTATATAAGGAAATAGTGATGTATAAATTTCTCCTAGACCCGTCACTCTTTCCTGGGAACATCTCGGTTAGAGGTACTGCTCTGGAAGGATAATCACCCCAGTTTACAATATATGACGAGTATGAATGTATGATAAAGTTGAATGCATGAATACATGAATATGTAATGCATGATGAATGTGAATACGTGAATGCATGATTATACTTGCAAATATGAATGAGTATTACGGAACGAGTCTAAACCCTAAAATGGAATAACGGAGTACTCACGAAGTGTTAAAGGGGTGGTGGATACGCCACTGATACTTCCTCTATATAAACCTTTTTCATACATCGTGGAGAAACCGTTACGAAGTTTTAAGGTGATGACTGGTTGGGAAATAAATCAAGCATATAAGTGAAATGAAAATAAATGCTTGATACATTTGAAAGGCTGTGAGTTAAAGATACTCAAGGTCCCAAATAAAATGAGTTACCCAGCCTGTAAGGTGGATCTCAATAATAAAGAAGAAAACTAAAAAGGAACTCCAACCCTACGGGGCTAAGGAGGAAAATATTCCAAGCATACGGGGCTGAGGAAATGAATGAGTTTTCGTGACAAATGTAAGGGGTCTATACTGACGAGTATAAGTACCGTGCCAATACTCTGACCGGAGGTACGTCCGAAGCTGGTCAGGAGGAGGTTAGCACACCCATAAAATATACGAATGACGTGACCGGATGTACGTCCGGAGATGGTCATGGGGGCGCCGAGAGCCTGGGAAACTTGAACAATAATAAGAACCTAAAGGGTTCATAATAGAATGAATGATGCAATGTACTTACTTAGGGTAAGCTAATTCAAAAACATTTTCCAAACATTGCAGTAAAGAGGCATGTGGAATTAAGCTTCTTGAGAACAAATGTATCGGAGTTGAAAAATCCCTATGTAGAATGATGTATTCATCATCTTGTGTAAAAACAATATTATAGTAAAAAGTTACCTTAGCCATTTAATGGCAAGGTTTTGATAAACTGGGACCAATTTTCTGCATTATAAAACTCTGATAAAATAAGAGATAAGTAGGGTGTTTCACCCTATTAGACCTAAATAGTCATGATAGTTGTTAATTAACCTTGTTGGGCTTTAAGAGATCATATTAGGTCTTAAATGGTTAGTGCCGGTTGTAGTGAATCATATTAGATCATCATGGGTAATAATAGACAATACATGTCTAAATGGACTATGCAGATTCTAAATAGTCATGATAGCTCTTAATGAACTATGATGGGCTTTATCTCTAATATTAGGTCTTAGTGGGTTAGATCGTGATGTAATGAGTCACATAAGAAAATAATGGGCAACGGTAGAAGACACATGTATAAAAGGACCCTATTAGACCTAAATAGTCATGATAGTTTAGATATGATTTGGTCAAATAATCTAATGGGCGAACCCGTCACCCAATCTACCCCTGATTAGGTTTTAGAGCTTCTGGCCAGCAATGTTAACCTTATATTCAAACCCAGCAATGGTGTTCTCTAGTTAAGGACATTTTCACCAGTAACGTCCACCTAGATTTGTTGTTATGATTGAAAGTCGAGATCACTTTCCCCCATAGGCTTTGGTTTTCATTTTTAAACCGTCACACCCATTTTGAAAGTAACGCATTGTTGATATTTTTAGCAGACAAATGTCCAAACCACCATTTTCTTTAGGTTAGGTCACCCTGTCAATGAATTTTTTTCTTATCCTCACAACCGCCCCATAAAACTTATTTCTAATAGCTTTCGGCCCATCAATCACTTAGCAAGAAGCCTTGTAAAGTTAGAAATTATAAGTTGGTAGATTTCGAAGACTGACAATGTAAGCCTACCATCGATGGAGAGTTGTGGCTTTCCGAGAACGGAGATTATTATTACTATTATAATATTTTTGTGCAGAAAATATGACGGTGTGGACCAAGAAAGGATTTCAAAGTAATTAAATCTTGCATTTCACCTTCATTATTTCTTTTTTCTTTATCTAATCTTTTGTTTCAAATATTTGATATAAACATAGCCATGAGTGTTCTAAAGTGTACTGCACTAGCTAAAACAACGTGTCACATAAAATCACATGAGCTAATTTCAACACATTATAGCGTGTTAGGATAGCGATCTTAACCATTAATAGGATCGTACCCAAAATAAAAAAAATTGAGATGCGCTCAATTAAGGAAACTCAAGGCAACAATTTTTTAAAAAAAATAATACTATACTATTTTCTTTCATTAGGTGAGTTTATTATGGTGAGTTTCTAAGTTTCTAACCCTAGGTACTATTCACATCTCACCGTTAGGTCGTAGTGGTTTTATTAACAAGTGAATCACGCTCCGTCACGTCAATGCAACATCAACACAGAGACAATCACTTGACAGAATCACTAAGATATTTTTTTTATTTTATTCTGCTAATCTTTATAAACAATTGATATTTATTTTTTAAAACAATTACTTATCATTTGAAGTGTCGATCCAAACACGTTAAAAAACCATTTACATGACGAAAAATATTTTTTTTAAAACAACTGCGTTTTTGTTAAAATTTATACCTATATGTTCAGAAAAATAAAATAAATAAACCGTGTATTTCATTTTTTTTATTAATTACCGAGAATAAGTTATTTGAGTAAAAGCAAATTAAATCCTAAACTAAATATTTAAGTAAAAAAAGAAAAAGAAATTATGAGTTGAAGTAATCTGATTTTGGTTTTGTTTGTTTTGCCATGAATCCTCTCACACCTCCCCACGCCCCCTTTCACGTCATGGGGGCGGTGTTCCACGCCCGTTCACGCCGCCAGGAAGGATCACACCAACTTTCACCATCCCATTACCGATGGCCTTACCATTGTCACCATTACGATTGTATTCATTATACGCCTTTATCAATTTGATAAAATTCATCGTATACCCTACTCATACTTCTAAATTACACAAAATAATTCACCAAATGCCTAGGTTTGAACCTAGTACCTTCCATTTATGAGTCAAGAGCCTTTACGAAGTTAGTTGTCTGATTTAAGCAATTTTTTATTCGTTCATCAATGTTTGGGCCCACATCCCCGGTTCAATAAGCCTCTAGATGGACAAAAACTTTGAATATGCGTATTAAGAGGTGGTATAGAATCTAGGATTTAGAGTTGAAGAAGCAACCGTGTCAATATGGTGGCGGCGAAAATATAAGAAACGCAGCAGCACATAAATACATGTATTTAATAAAGTTGGCAATAAAGTAACAAGATAACAAGAAATTAGGTATTACTTTAATAAGAAAAATAACTATATATACCTTATATAAAGATACGTATATATGTCGTCGTATATGGACACAAGTGAGCCAGTTCATACCACTCATGGGAACTCAAGCTCATCTCGTGTACACACCTCTCATAGGGTCCACATTTAACCCACTCCGGAAAAACAAGTTGCCCATAATTGTAAAACCACCACCACACACCACACGTCGCGGGGTGTTACATTCCCACATTTCGGCAACGGCCCCTAAACGCGAGAAAGATGCAAAAAACCGGGTTGTTATTACTGGTATGGGAGTTGTCTCCGTGTTTGGAAATGATGTTGACACTTACTATGAAAGACTCTTAGCAGGAGAGAGTGGAGTGGGGTCAATAGATCGATTCGATGTTTCAGAGTTTCCAACGCGATTTGCGGGTCTGATTCGTGGGTTCGAGTCAAATGGATATATTAAAGGCAAACATGACCGAAGATTGGATGATTGTCAACGGTATTGCATTGTTGCAGGGAAAAAAGCACTTGATCATGCTGCTCTTGGTGGTGATGAACTAACCAAGGTATATGTCATACATTCCTTGTTTCATGTGTCAAGAAATTTGTGTAAGATTTTTTTATGATCGTATGCAGATTGATAAAGCACGTGCCGGTGTGCTTGTGGGAACAGGATTAGGAGGATCAACGCTTTTTTCTGATAGTGTGGTGACTCTATTGGAAAGAGGTTATAAAAAGATCTCACCATTTTTCACACAATATATTCTACCAAGTATGGGGCCTGCCTTTCTTGCTATAGATCTTGGGTTTATGGGACCAACTTACTCCATTGCGACTGCTTGTGCGACATCCAATTATTGCTTCTGTGCGGCGGCAAATCACATCCGCGAAGGGGTGGCTGATTTGATGATTGCTGGAGGTGTTGAAGCTTGTATTAACCCGGTTACATTGGGAGGTTTTGTTGCTACTAACGCATTGTCTGAAAGAAACAGTGATCCCCAGACGGCTTCCCGACCATGGGACCAAGGTAGAGATGGCTTCGTCATGGGCGAAGGGGCTGGCGTTTTGGTAACTTCCCCACTCATGCATGTAGATAGGACATTAATGTAGAACATATAACTAATCCAAAATTTTTAGCTTTTATAAGGGACTTAGGAAAATAGTTTTGGTTTCTACATGAAATTTGAATTCAAAATCGTTTCTAGATAATCCACTTGTTGAGGTAGTGGATTCAATAACTTGTGACAGGAACCGCTGAGGTGGCAAAAGGTTGATGGGACTGATCCCTGAATCCGCTGGTCAAAGGAGCCGATTCACTTTTTTCCATAAAGATTCCATGTAATGGTGCAGATGACAGAGATTCCCACTTATTTCTCTTGCCACGTGAACGGACCCATGTATACCTTAGCGGGCACAACTAAAAAATTCTTGAATCCGTTATATCAACGAGCAAATTACCTAGAAACCATTTAAAGTTCAAATTTCATCCACAGCCAGATGCATTGAAATTTTGTAGTTTGAAATTTATAATCTTGGTTTGTTTGCAGGTGATGGAGAGTTTAGAGCATGCAATGAAAAGGGATGCACCAATAATTGCGGAATTCTTGGGAGGTGCAATAAACTGTGATGCATATCATATAACTTATCCAAGACCTGATGCTATTGGGATTACATCTTGTATTCAAAGCTGCATATTGAATGCTGGTGTATCAGTGGAGGAGGTTTTACTTAACTTCTATTAATTTTCCTATAATCTTATAGACTGATCTGGCTACAAGTTCATGGATATCCTGTTGGCCGGCAGGTAAATTACATCAATGCGCATGCAACTTCTACACCGGCTGGCGATCTAGCTGAAATAACCGCTCTAAAGAAGGTGTTCAAGAAAATCTCAGGAATCAAAATGAACGCCACCAAGGTGAACAACAACAGCCTCTACATTTATGCTTTCTCCATCAAGTGAACTTGATATTGATGGTATTTGCATTGTAATTTTTCAGTCTATGATTGGACACCCACTCGCGGCTGCTGGAGGTATGGAAGCCATTGCTACGATTAAAGCGATTCAAACAGGATGGTTGCACCCAACCATTAATCAATTCGTAAGTAATATCTTCATTCCTATTATTTCTCCTTACTCCTCCACTCCTCTCATTTGCATGTTTTATCCAAATTCTAGAACCTTGAACCTGAAGTTGAATTCGACACTGTTGCAAATCATAAGCAACAACATCAAATCAATGTTGGTGAGTTTGTTTTCATTTTGAAATCTATCTTTCATTGTCATGATTTGTTAAGTTCGCTTATTTAAGGTACATTTTTTTCCGTATGCAGCGATTTCAAATTCATTTGGTTTTGGTGGACACAACTCCGTTGTAGCATTCTCTGCATTCAAACCTTGTTGAATAGAGAAACTTTAATTAGGGTTTCTAGTCAAGTGGATCGTAAGCGTTTACGTGTGTGTGTTTTATAACATGACCTAATAAAGAAAGAAAAACTGCTTGTTTCCTTATTTCTCATGTCAGAGCCATACCATGCTAGTCTGGCATGGAAGTTTAGTACATAACTACATAATATTATTCAATCGAATACTCTTGTACGAAAAGAGAAAAAGACCTAAGAAGATTATTATAGATATTCACTGGAAGAATTTAGAGCTGAAAATACATGTTATGTTTGTTAAACAATAATTGTTAGCATGCTATAATTTTAGGGTTTGGCTTAGGCCTGGCAAAATGGGCGGGTCAGGTCGGGTAGGTTGTTGGGTCTATTGGTTTTAAACTAAACTTAGTAGTATAGGGGTCTATATGTTATTGTTTTAAATTATGTTTAGAGTTAAAGTGTCATATTGTAAATACTAGGGGTTTAGATTGTAAAAGTTGTTTAGGGTAACCGGTGCTTTAAGCAAACGTGGTATTGTTTGTTTCACGCCGGTTCAAGAAGTACAAATAGGACCGATGTCGATTATTTGTGGATGTTGAACAAGATTGTAAATAAAATTCAGTTTGTGTGTATATCTCTATCGATTTGTTCTTCCAATTCGATTTGCGCTTGATATTCCATCAGTGGTATCATAGCGGTTACTAAAAGCATCGATCAAGAGAAACCAGTTTCATCACCGATTAATTTGGAGGGCTGTTATCATCAATCAGATTGTCAAGGATTCGGATTGAATGTTTGACGGTATCGGGAATTGATTCAGAAGCGGCGGCAAAACGACAAACAGAAGGGCTCCGTTTCAATCAATCAAGGACTGTTTATAATCACCAACTGACAAAAAGAAAGAAATTCTAGAGTCAATTTCGAAGCCAAATCAAGAAGAAGAAGGAGCGATCGACATATTCCTTCAATTTGCATGTAAGTGGTGAAAAAAAAAAAACAATTCAATTGAGGCAGATTGTTTGTTATTGGGTTGCGAAATTGAAAAGATAGAAATTTGTTTGGGTGTTATCTAATCTGTCGGTCATCTATCAACAGAAGCAAAAAAAAAAAGAAGGAATTTTTCTTCTATTACTGTTGTTTCGAAGGCAAAAGGAAAAGTCAAGGTTTGACTTTTTTTAAAAAGTTCAAGAATTACAAGAAAGAAAGGTAAAAGTAGAAAAGAATTAATCCGTTCTTTCGTGTGGTTCTTTGATCAAGTAAAAAAAAGGGGGTATGCTTTAGGAAAAGAAAAATTCAATATAAGGGGATTTGATCAAGTAAAAAAAAGGGGGTATGCTTTAGGAAAAGAAAAATTCAATATAAGGGGATTTGATCAAGTAAAAAAAAAGGGGTATGCTTTAGGGAGTATTGGTTTTAAACTCAAACTTAGTAGTATAGGGGTCTATATGTTATTGTTGTAAACTATGTTTAGAGTTAAAGTGTCATATTATAAATACTAGGGGTTTAAATTGTAAAAGTTGTTTAGGGTAACCGGTGCTTTAAGCAAACGTCGTATTGTTTGTTTCACGCCGGTTCAAGAAGTACAAATAGGACCGATGTCGGTCATTTAACAAGATTGTAAATAAAATTCAGTTTGTGTGTATATCTCTATCGATCTTGTTCTTCCAATTCGATTTGCGCTTGATATTCCATCAGGGTCATGGCGGGTTCGGGTCAGAACGGGCCGATTTAAAAAGTGAGAAGTTTGGTCCGGGTTAGAATGGCTTCGGGAAAGGATGGGTTTGCGTAAGGACGGGTTCCGGTCAGAACGGCTTCGGGTCTGTTTGTTAATTGCGCAAGTCATCAGGGACATAGCCCGGGTTCGATTCCCACTCAAACCTCTTCTGTGATTCTCCACTTCATTCAATGGTTTTTTTTTTCATTTTTATTTTTTTTTATTTAAGACTAAGTGACGGTTACGTACTATGTATTTTAATTTTTTCTTTTTTGACGTGAATGTTTAAACGTTTTTTAATGAGTTTGTTACGATTTCGTTTTTGAATATTTTTAACGGTTTACGTTATTTTAACACGTTTGCTATGGTTTTGTTCATTTATATAAAGTATCAAATGTTTTAGACATTAACATTTTTTTCCTTTCCGTTTTTCTATGTAAGGTTTTGAATTTACTAACGCTTTCGGTGCAATGTGTAGTTTTGCGTAAATGTTCTATTTTTTATATATAAAGTTTTGAAGACGTTGATTTATTTTGTTGTTTAACGAAACTTTTCGGCGTTTAACGTGTCACAACACGCAAGGTTTTTGGTTTATTTTATATGCTTTCGATGACGTTAATTTTTCTACGATTTAACGCGGCACGGCAGCACTGATGGGCATAATACTAGTTAGTGTCTAAGAACATTGCACAAATCATGGTATACATATGATATTCAATAATTTGACATATTTAATTAATTAAAGTAGGGGTGTGTTGAATAGTATCAAGCCCACATAGTTTTTGACATGTCATGCTATTTATTTATTCTTTTTTTTTTCTTAAGATGTTGCTATGAGCTATGACTAGAGGTGGGCATTATAACCGGATCTGGATCCGATCTGATTGATTATTCGAAATCGGTTTTTTTTAACCGGATCGGATATTTTTGGAACCGCCGGATCTGGAACCGGTTATATGGTTTTCCAAGGGACCGGATAAAAATCGGACAAATTTGGAACAGGACAAAAATCGGACACAAAAAATCCGGACAAAATGGGACAAAATCGGATAAAACCGGATAAAAGGTTCCAATAGGTTCCAAACCTCACACCCCAAAACCGGATCCGATCCGGAACCGGTTCCACCGGATCCGGTCCTTGACCAACGTTGACTTATCCGATCCGGATCCGATTAAAAAAAATCCGATTTGTGCACCTCTAGCTATGACTGCTCCACTCCACGTCTCCACCTCCTGCCTCTAGCTTTGTTCCTTTTTGGCGCCACCTCTCAAAAAGTTGCAGAAAAATGTGTCATTTCCTTTTTCATGTGGGAATGTGAGGGTATATTTTTTTTTAATTAACTTCTTGTACTTAGAAAAATAATTATTTTAAAGATTTTAATGTATTAGTTTTTTATGAAGATTTTTTTTCTTTAAATATGCTTTTTTAGTTATACAAGTATTATAGCAAATGGTTACTGTCTGTTAAAAACATTAAAGGAAATTGATTTGTTGAATATAAATAAGATGTATACATGGAGTGATGTAAAGAACCGATACAAGGATACTATTTTCTATACGATTTTTAAAAACAAAAACTACATTTTAAATCACATTGGGGTACTATTATTATATATTTTTTTCTTGTATTTGTAGGCTATAACGAGCCTGCGTTTCAAGAGAATTTTATACCCGCAAACGAGCCGAACCAATACCAATCAAACCTCCGCCGCAGAACGTGAGAAAAAACTAGTTATGTTAAAAAGTTGGTTAGTCCTCGGCAGATATTATACGTGGTGAGGATGGCTGTGGGGACCACAAAAAGAGTGAATGTTGTTTAATTATCAGATATTTTGGTGGTTGTCACCTATTTTGACCGGTTCTCACCTGGTCAATCGTCATCATTATCCTTCCTTCCTTCCTTTGTATCCAAAGAAAAAAGAGGCAACAATGAGATTGAATATCAGATGGGTTGAAAAGTATGTGTATTTTAGTCGCGCCAATCCTGACCCATGTAAAATTTAGTTGCTGCCCATTCTGACCCGCTTAATACTCTTTTCCTTTATTCTTAGCCCATACAAACCCATTTACTCAAGATCCAAAATAATCCAAACATGTCAGGATAAATACCCAAAGTTAGATGCTTGGGCTAGATTTGCCGCGTCAAGTACTACTTTGGCTCAACAAGAACACCACTTAATTATGTTAAGATTAACGTAGATATTGTGTTCATGTATTAGCGTTAAGTTAGTTATATGACACTTGGTTATTTGAGAGTTACTTACCACCCGACATCTTGAAATAACATGCTAACTCAATTTCTGGCTTACATACTTATTGAACCAAGTGAGTTACATGAAAACACATGTTTAACACAATTACATATACACAAATAGCATGACATGACACTTGAAAAATGATTATTGACACGATACATTAAAAATCATAAAAGACACAACCAGAAAATCCTTAAAAAATAAGTCGTACCATCCTTACGGTGCGTTTGGTATATCAGAATTCAATGGAATTGAAATCAGAATTCCATTTGTCAATGCGTTTGGTTTGCAGAATTTATTGGAATTGGAATCTAAATTCCTTTTTCAGTGTGTTTGGTTGAGACAAGAATTGTAATTGAAATTAATTCTCTTAAATTCCTTCAAACAAAAAGCTTCAAATTCCTTCCAAATTGTAAATAAATTCATCAAAAGGAGATGGAATCTCCGACCACTCACCTTTGTCGCATACGTACCCCCAACCTCGACCCCGCCGCCACCACCACCATGTTTAACACCCTGACCTTAGAGGCATCGGTTATAACTATGAGAAAAGAAACATTCTAAGTCTATAAATTGAGACGTTCGACCTAAAATCCTAGACGAGCGATTAATATTTAATAAATAATATTAAAATATATTATTTAAACCTGCTCCAATTCTAAAGAAAATTAGGTCGAAGCATACAGAAAAATAAGAACGTTCCGGCGACTTATTCAGAAATTTATAAAAAAGCGTTATATTTAAAAACGTTATAAGAGAAAGACATAATACAAGCTAAATTAATTATAATAATATAATAATAATAAATATATAAATTGAATTCATACTTTCCTAGAAACCATCATGTGAGGAAGGTAGTAGGAATGCGCACATGACATGTGAAGAAGGTAGTAGCAAAATGCACCAACATGTGAGTAAGGTAATAGGAATGTGACCCTTGTAAAAAGGGTGGACAAATTTCCCTATTAATAGAACTTAAGCATACTCCTAAATTCTCATTCCAAAAACCTTCTCCCAATTCAAAGACAGGTTTGTCTTTATTTATATTTCCGAGTTTAAGTATATAAATTTTAGTGGGGATTAGGGTTATAGCCAGGGTACGCATCGAATGACTTAACTCTGGTCTAGGCATGGTCTGATCACCCATGTCTAAATTAGATAGAGTTATCCAAAGCTGACCACGGTTATACTAGCTAGTACCTTGATCGCGTGTCGAAGGCTAATCAAAAACAATATTAAAATCTACTTCTTAGCTACTTAGACTACAGTATAGGAAATAGAGTTGTTGAATCCATAGGGAACTCGTGGAGAATGCTATTCAAATTAAAACTATTCAATGACTACTAAAGTTTAAAACTTTATCACAACGAACTTTGACTTTAGAAAATGATTAGAGAAAAACGACCACTCCGGGTTTCAGATTCAGCAACACAAACGCACAATTTTAGTTTCAAATCAGATAGGAGATTACATCGACAGAACCTTGTTTAACTGTTTAACCCAATCACACAATATCAAATTCAATCACAAAACCAAATTATTCCTGATGCAAAAAAACAAGAAACAATGATAGATGTGACAAATCAAACACATGCAATTGTTCATAAATCAAACACACAATTGAATTCAAAGAACTTAACGGGTTCACAAAACTCAATCCAAACTGATCATCACTAAAATCATACTAGTACATGCATAAATCGTTCACCCCGATGGATCACAAAGAGCTTAGACGCTCATGATTGTAACAAACATCTTAATGATTAATCTAGAACTTACAAGCATTGAAAACTAGAAACAATTGACCAGACAACTCTTAAAATCATCTTAGAATCGCTCTAGGACGGCTGGAAAGAAGGTAATTCGTAAATGGGAGTCACAATGGGTTTATAATTGGAATTAGGTTTAATTTGCCGAAAAACCCATTCTTCGCGTGTCGCGAAGCAAACCTGGATGATTTTCGCGTGTCGCGAAATCCAATTTAGTCGGGTGGGCATTTTAAGGTCCTCGCGTGTCGCGAACTTCTTCCCCTCGGTCTTCGCATGGCGCGAAGAACCTAAATTCCAAGAAATTTGATTTTTGTTGAATTTTCTTCTCTGGGGCCTGTGTATGCTGCTATCCTCTTGATTTAAACTTTGTATCTTCCGCTCACTTAGCACTTTAAACCTGTAACACTCACAAACACCAAATGCACATAAAACAGACTCGATATACAAAGCAAAATGCTTAAACTATACGAATTAGACTCTTATACACGAGATATTTGACCCTACATCACATCCGCACACTTAACCTTTTGTGTCCCAAAAAGGAATAATGCAATGGAATCATATTCGGAAAACTTGCTTTTATACTTTCATTATACACAGCCCAGATTTTCATAACACGTTAATCGTAACAATCCGTATTTTTATCTAATTAAACCTAACCACCGACTCTCGAGCCCTCGATTCTGTGATCTAAAATATTATACATTACCAAGCACACAGTTTATATATGGGTCTCAAACTCAGGAAGCTACGACTCAGCCTAATTCCATCTCAAGGCTATGTTTAGGCACGTGCTAAACCTTATAGATTTTCCCACCTCAATAAACACTAATTTATAAGTTTTAAAAATCATGGAATTATGGATCGATAGATGAATGATGCGAGCTTTTATTAATATTATGAATAAACCTAACCCAGTGGTGTTTCAATCAAGCTGGAACTCGACGTGTGACACGTAGGCTACAGTTTTTATCAATGAAGTTCATAAGATTAGGTTTAGTGGTGTATCCCCCAAGTCGCCATCCCGGAGGGTAACACATAAACCTAACTTAGATGTCCAGATATTGATTACTTAAGTCTCGCCCATGGGTGTTTCATCCAGGTCACTATCCCGGAGGGTAACACGTAGGCGAAACTCAAGCTCTCAATTCAATTAATTCAGCTTATAAATGATGGATTATGGAATGCGGGCGCCACCAACTTTCGGATTTATTTTCATAAAAAGAAAGCGGTGTGCCAAAGATTTCAAAAACTTATAAATTATTGCTTATAGAGGTACCTACCACCCTATGTTGACAGTTTCGACCTTACCGACACCCCTAAGATGAAAACCCACAAGGCATCCTGATTTAATTATTCCAATTAAGATAGATTCACTATCAGGATATTTAAACTCTTAAGTCGGTTGGGCCGACCACAACATTAGAAATTATACGCATTTGATTATCATTATTATTCATTTAATTCCACATGCAAAGTTCTCAATTGTACTATCATTTTCCATTTAACTGCACAAATTCTAATCCAGGGACTTTTTTGAAATTTCTTTTTAATTTTTTTGAATTTTTCTGATTTTTATGACCCAAAATATAAAATACAAACTCAAATACAGACCTGGACTAAGGTCTCCCCTCCACACACTTAAACTCTACATTGTCCTCAATGTAGGAAGAAAAACACTAAAAAGAAAAATACAAAAATAAAGAACACTTAGCTGGATTGACGTTCGTATAACATTTCATTCGCGATCGTATACCACAGATGCAAGCGGGCTACCTTGTACAAACACATCATCAAACTCAGAAATTTGTCACCCGAATGGATATTAAGGACGGGTAATTTGAATCTGTGTCGCGAGACTTTCATCAAACCAAGCTTTGGTCCTTCGCGCGTCGCGAGAACCCCTTCCCAACTCTTCGCGTGTCGCGAAGAGTGGAAATTTCACGCGGCTATAATGGAACTTCTTCGCGTGTCGCGAAGATCTTGCCTTGGGTCTTCGCGTGGTGCGAAGGCATGTTGGTAACACAATGTTTTGACCATTTTTACACTTAGAAAAAGTTTTGGTCCAAACACCCAAATTTTCAACTTTTTCAAATTTTTGCTCTAATACTCCAATGATGTGCAAACATACCTGGAACGTGATTTATGATAATTTTCCATGCTCGTATGGCCCTAAATCCTTGAAAAAAATTAAAAAAGATGCAAAAACACACTGAAATACTAAAACTAAGACTCAAGACTTCACAAACTCTACACACGGTATCCTACCCCCCAGATAATGATGCATGGTCCCCGTTGCCTTACTACAAGCCTCATCATTCCCAGAACATCCCCACACTTGGGCTCTTCCCAGAGAAAACACCAAAACGATATAAAAACCTAACTCACTTTCGTAGGAATCACGGATGCATTTAGCGAATGCATCAAGCCTTTTAAACCCCTCAGTAGCCCGAGTGGACGAGTTTAGTCTCGTGAGGGCTTCTAGAGAACATACCCACAAAGTTCATTTACTTAGACATGAAAATAAACTAACTAACCTTAGGCTGCCTCCTAAGAGCGCTAAGTTTAACGTCTTCAGCCAGACGCGTTGTACCTCAACAATGTTATGTGACTCCCTCTTGCTCGCATATTAAGCAGCTCACTAATTCCGCAGTGTGATTTATATTCTTAGCTTCCAAATACGGTTTCAGGCGGTGTCCATTTACTACCTGCCTCAGATGATCATCGAAGTCTTCAATCTCAATGTCCCCATAATTACCTACCCGTGTAATCAAATACGGGCCCATCCTCTTGCTTTTTAACTTTCCTGGAAACAACTTGAGCCTTGAATTGTATAACCAAACTTTCTGCCCCACTTCAAATGTCATCTTCTTCAACTTTGCGTCATGCACTTTCTTCATCCTATCTTTGTAAGCAGACGCATATTCATATGCCTCATCTCGCAACTCCTCGAGCTCATTCAGTTGAAACTTTCGTTCCACACCTGCAGCATCATAATCAAGGTTTACCTCTTTGACTGCCCATAAAGCCATATGTGCAATTTCAACCGGTAAATGACATCCTTTTCCATACACCAATCTGTACGGTGTGGTGCCGATAGGAGTTTTAAAAGCGGTGCGGTAAGCCCACAAGGCATCATTAAGCTTTACTGACCAATCCTTTCTATCTGACCTCACTGTCTTCTGCAGAATCTCTTTGATCTGTCTGCTGGAAACTTCTACCTGACCGCTGGTCTGTGGATGATATGGAGTAGCTATTCTGTGATCCACGCCATACCGTTTAAGTAGTTTCCCGAACTTGAAGTTCTTGAAATGTGAGCCCCCATCACTTATGATCACGCGAGGGATCCCAAATCGGGAAAAGATGTTGGTTTGCACAAATTCGCACACCACAGCATGGTCGTTTGTCATGGTTGATATAGCCTCGACCCACTTGGACACGTAATCCACAGCCACTAGAATGTATAGATACCTACACGAGTTTGGAAACGGCCCTATAAAATCTATGTCCCATACATCAAATAGGTCCACAACCAAGATTGGCTGTAGTGGCATCTCGTTTCTCTTCGAAATACTACCCATTTTCTGGCAGTCCAGACAGTTCTTAGCGAACTTGAAAGCATCCCAAAAGATAAATGGCCAGAATACGCCTACATTTAATACCTTACGCCCTGTCTTTTGGACACTGAAATGTCTTCCACAAGCAGATGCATGTACCAGCCCTAAAACACATTGAATCTCTGGTTCTGGTATGCATCTTCTGATAAGTTGATCTGCGCCCACTTTAAATAAATCCGGTTCATCCCAAATATATTGGCGCGCCTGTGCAATGAACTGATGTCTCTTCTTCTTATACCAATATTCTGGGACTGCACGAGTAGCCAAATAGTTAACAATGTTAGCAAACCATGGAGTAGTAGAAACTGATAATAATTGCTCATCAGGGAATGTTTCCTTTATCTCCCCATCAGCCTCATCTTCTTCCTGCACAATATGTGACAAATTATCTGCCATTACATTCTCACTACCCTTCTTGTCAAGAATCTCCGGATTAAACTCCTGCAATAACAAGATCCATCGAATCAACCGTGGCTTGGCATCTTTCTTTTCCATAAGGTACCTGACTGCACTATGATCAGAATAAACAATAACTTTACTGCCCTAGATATATGATCTAAACTTATCCAATGCATATACTATTGCTAGTAGCTCTTTCTCAATTGTGGTGTAATTAAGCTGAGCATCAGAAAGAGTCTTACTTTCATAGTATATCACCAAGGGTTTCTTATCCACCCGTTGTCCCAACACTACCCCCACAACATAGTCACTAGCATCACACATAATCTCAAAGGGTATAGTCACTAGCATCACACATAATTTTTGTTTATTTAACTCAAATGAATCTAAACATGCTTTATCAAAAACAAAAGGAACATCTTTAAGTAACAGATTACACAACGGTTTGGTTATGACACTAAAACCTTTAATGAACCTTTTATAAAACTCGGCGTATCCTAATAAAGAACGAATGCCCTTGACACTGTTTGGTGGAGGTAGAGTTGAAATTACCCGGATTTTTGCATGGTCTACCTCAATACCCTTACTAGAAATGACATGACCCAAAACCACCACTTCTTGAACCATGAAGTGGCTTTTCTCCCAACTGAGTACCAGATTAGTTTCAACACATCTTTTTATACCTTAGTTAATTGATTCAAACATGTTTCAAAATTGGTGCCAAATATTGAAAAATCATCCATGAAGACCTCCATCGACTCCCCGATCATATCTCAAAAGATACTCATCATGCACCGTTGGAAGGTGGTTGGGGCGTTGCACAAACCGAATGGCATTCGCCTAAATGCGAAGGTGCCATACGGACAAGTGAACGTGGTCTTTTGTTGGTCCTCCGGATGTATTGAAATTTGATTATATCCCGAGTACCCATCTAAGAAACAATAAAATTTATGACCTGCAAGTTTCTCGATGATTTGATCAATAAAAGGAAGAGGGAAGTGGTCTTTTGATGTTGTAGCATTTAACTTCCTGTAATCTATGCAAATTCGCCACCCGGTTACCGGCCGAGTGGCAATCTCCTCACCACTCTCTCCTTTTATTACCTGGATACCAGCCTTCTTAGGCACTATTTGAGTTGGGCTCACCTAACTGCTATCAGAGATGGGGTAGGTGATACCCGCATCCAACCACTTTAGCACTTCCTTCTTCACCACTTCACGCATGTTAGGATTCAACCTTCGTTGAGCTTCCCGAGCAGGTTTTGCTCCTTCTTCTGTGACGATTTTATGCATGACTATTGCTAGGCTGATCCCTTTTAAATCTGCTATAGTCCACCCAATTGCTGCCCTATGGGCAACTAATACTTTCATCAATGCCTACTCCTGTTCTTCAGTTAAACCTGCAGCAATGATAACAGGAAGAGTGTTATTATCACCTACATATGCATATTTTAAGTGTTTAGGCAATTCTTTCAGATCGAACGGAGGTGGTGATTCCAATGATGGCTTTAGCTGAGTATCAATATGCTCTGGCAAACTCTCCACCTAGAGTGACCAATTTGGCACTCTTTCTCTCAGAGCATACACTTCCACTTATGCCTCTGCTTCCTTCATCTCATGTTCATATGCTGCCTGTTTCCTGTCACACACAACACATAGCTCCAGGGTTTCACCCTCATTTTCATGAGGATTACACCCCTCAACCACGTCTGCTATAAATCATTCACCATTGATTGGAATAGCAACAGAACTAGAATATATATTTAACCTTAACCGTCGGTTGCCAAATGCCATGTCCATTGTACCTGTTACGCAATTGATTACGCATTGAGCTATTCTCAAGAATGGTCTTCCCAATATCACATTAGGATGCCTGTCACTAGTAGGTGTTGCATAATCAAGAACTAAGAAATCGACAGGATAATAAAAATCTTTCACCTTCACAATTACATCGGTCAATATCCCCCTGGGTAATTTCAGAGTGAGATCTGCCAACACCACGGTGGTATCAGCCTTTTGTAGAGGACCAAAATCGTACTTGTCATATAAACTCCCCGAAAGGATACTGACACTGGCTCCAAGATCAAGAAGAACCCTGTTGATTTTTAATTCACCAATTTGCACAGAAATTTAGGGTGCCCGGTGCCCCTGTATCTTGGAGCTTAGGTGGTAATGCACCTAACAAAACGGCATTGACATTGTCGGTCTGGTCAAGCTTTTTGGGCATTTTATGGTGCCGCTTCTGGGTGCATAATTCCTTCAAGTACTTAGCAAACGCAGGTACTTGCCTAATTGCATCTAAAAGAGGGAGATTAATTTTTCCTTGTTTGAACATGTCCCACAACTCATCCTGTTATGGGCCCCTTTTTGCCACATTATTTTTAGATGGTTCAAATAACGCCACAGGATAAGCGATGGTATTATTCTCCACCCCTACACCTTGAGTGACAACTGTGTTTGGTTTAGATTTAGTTGTTTTAGAAAAGGTTATTGTTTTAGCCCGTTTTTTACAAACCATTTTCGAATTGCTGTCACTCTCACCATTTCCTATAGTTTTGACGGTTCTGAGGGGGTTGCCTATACCTTTTTTCTCTTTCAAAGTTCCCCATATTACCCTAACGGTTGTTCCTAGGTTGAAACCCAAACTCTGCTCTTGGCGGTGGTTGAACCCGACCGTCTACTACATCATGCCCTTGATTTCTGGGAGGGAATGCCTCGTGATGGTTCATGTGTCACACCCCAACCGACGGCGGAATACGTCGGGGCGGGACATGCGGACCGTTCAAAAGCTCAAGGTTTACTAAAGTTGAAGTATTTAAACAACCAATTTCATTAAAACATCAAAATTCCACAATACAAGAATAGGAAAATACATAAATAGTTTCTTTAAATTTCATTCTAGGTCCTCGATCCTAAGTGAAGCAACTTGTACTTATTCTCAAGCATTGGTACCTGAAACATGATGAAAACAAGGTCAACTAAAAAGTTGGTGAGCAAACATAGGTTTTGACACACAACAAGTGTAAGATGTTTTATACAATTCATACGATACATGTGTATATGGCATTTATGGAGAACCTATAGTTAAACTATGTACAATCAAACCTTGGACTGAGGCATAACACGCAGGTTACCCTTATGTAAAGTCGGTAACAAACACCCTAACTGGGTGGGTTTGTCAGACACAATAGATCCATAAATGTTAACCGTTGGCTTATACGTAGTTAATGATTGTACTAAAGTCATGTATATGTAGTATTAACTAATAGCATTCAAACATAAAGCACGTAACACATAATATCATATTATTGAATTGTATTTAAGTCTATGTAAAAAGCTTTAAAGAATAGATCATGTTTCACCCAAAAATATGTAAAAATGTAAAAGAGGGGCTATGTAAACTCACTTGTATATATCTTGTGTGGAATACAAGGGGAAGTATGAGACCCAAGTGATTACCAAATCACGAGTTAACCTAGTGAAAAGCATGATTCTTGATTAATGACGTACACAAGTCTAAGGATAGGTCTAATGCCCGTCGGGTCTTGATATGTGAGAATTTATAAAGTTTGTGTTATTTTATGTGAAAGAATAAGTCATCGAAAGCTTGGTGTTAATTTTGGAGGTTTCAAAATATTATATGAAAATATTATATTCTTATGGTTTTGAATAGATAAAACACCTTTTTATTTATTTCACTAGACTAATAATTATTGTCAAAAAAAATGTGATTCCTATATACATATATATATATAGGTAAGAAAAGTAATTGATTTATAAAAGTGTATTGACAATACGTTTTATAAATTAAGGGATTAATTAATCTATTTAATTATTTTAAAATGTATATATATATATATATATATATATATATATTTAAATAATTTAGAAACGAGATTTAAGCAATTTAAAGTTGTAAAAATGAAGGGTTTGGGTTTAAAACACCGTATTTTTGTAAAAATCGGTTCTAGAGTGTGTTAGATTTATAAAATATTTTTTATAAAATTTAATTTCTGTCAAAAATGGTTTTTAAAAAATAAAAGAACACCACCCGGTTCGAACCCGGGTGGTTTCCGAGTTGTGTATGTGAGCTACCACCAGACCAGGAGCTATTTCATGTAATGACCGGGTTTAAATATGCTTTAACCCATAATTGTTAAGGGAGTCTGGGTCTGGTAAAGGGGGCAGCGCAAAAAGAGTTGGTTTGCGTGGGTTTCGAACCCACACCACTCCCCTATAAACCTTCTGTCTTAACCGGTTAGTCTAGGAGTGGTTCGCTGATATAACTTGAATACTAATGGTGTTAATCGAATAAAGTAAAAAAAATCCTCTTTTTTTTTTCTTTTGAAATCATATGAATAGATCGCGGGATTTCCAGAAATTGAACCCGTTTTTTATTTGTGTTTTGCAAGGTGATAAGGGGCTTTCGGTCAGTGATTAAAAACGAAACGAATGATGTAAATGGTACCTGAAATGGTCGCGTAACAGAGGCTGTCGACTAGATGTTCAGAAGCGAAGTTCTTGAGGTTTAATCGCAAAGCAGAGACGGAATAAGACTCAATTGAGGTTTGGGCAAGTTTTTATAGAGTCGTGCGAAGGCCTATGGCGATTTAATTTGATTAATTTCATCATTAATCCCCGATTCGATTGAGGGGATTACGGTGTCGGTCTTAGTCACGATTACGCGTTATTCCAGTTGTAATTGAATGAATTGGGTCGCGATAACAGATGTGGTACATGAGGAAAACAGTCTACGCTTGAATCCCGTGATTTAACGCGTTTAATTTCTCATTTTTGGAAGTGATTTGCGTCCGGTTTGACTCTGAGGAGTCAAACTTATTCAAAATTTGAAATCCCCGCTTGCTTGATCGAATTGGGCCATTATCCGGATTGGATTGAGGTTGATTATTGAATTCGTGTGTAGGAAAGTCCATAGTAATAGTTTTTATTGATTCTCCAATGTTGGATTTCATCGACTTGGGCCGGTTTGACTTTCCAAAGTCAAATTTTGGTCATGGGGTGTCCAATTCTGGCTAAAGGTTCAATTGCAACGATTGGGGGTTCATGTTTAGGGTTCAAAAGACCTTGGGAAGGTAAGTTTCAAGACTAATTTGTTTATAAACCAAAGAATGTATGTAAGCTAAGGAATTTTTATATGTGTATACATTCATAATCACACGTATATATATATACATTTACTTTGATGAGCAAAAGAACAAATTTAGATGATATATCTTGTAATATATGAGGTTAATTTGAAAAGGTTTTGATTTCTTAGCATTAGTATGGATTGGAATTTATCCATGTATCAAATGAAATGTTCGCATCAATATTGAATTATAATTATATTTTTGTTTGTTGCATCACACAAATACATGAAAAAAAAATCAGAAATGTTACAGTATCCCCATGTTGAGGGAATTTCGTCCCGAAATTCAACTAGTTGAGGCTACTGAATCAGAAAAGAGGTGTGGATACTTAAGCTTCGTTTGATCTTCTCGTTCCCAAGTGAACTCAGGACCACGCTTAGAATCCTAACAAACTTTGACAATAGGAATACGGCTTCGCTTGATCTCATGATCCATGATCTCTACGGGTTTCTCAACGAAGTGCATCGTGTCATCAATGCGCACATCATCAAGAGGTATATGGAGGTTCTCGTCAGCAAGACATTTCTTTAGGTTGGATACATGAAAAGTGGGATGTACATTAGCAAGTGATGGAGGTAACTCGAGTTTGTAAGCCACTTTCCCAATCCTTTCGAGGATTTTGAATGGACCCATATAGCGAGGTGCTAGTTTACCCTTTCTCCCGAAACGGATCACCCCCTTCCAAGGAGACACCTTTAGAAGTACAAGATCTCCGACTTGAAATTCCAAGGGCTTGCGTCTTTTGTCGGCATAGCTCTTTTGCCGACTCCTCGCTACTTGAATGTTGTTACCGATTTGAATGATCTTGTCGGAATTTTCTTGGATTAGTTCAGGACCGGTGATTTGTGCTTCACCAATCTCGTTCCAACAGATAGGAGAACGACACTTCCGACCATAGAGAGCTTCAAACGGAGCCATGTTGATGCTGGTGTGGTAGCTGTTGTTGTAGGAGAACTCAATGAGGGATAGATGTGAATCCTAATTGCCACCAAAATCGATTACACAAGCTCTAAGCATGTCCTCAAGAGTTTGGATTGTTCGCTCGGTCTGACCATCAGTTTGGGGATGGTAAGCCGTGCTTAAATCCAAACGTGTACCAAGAGCAGTTTGGAGAGATTGCCAAAAGAGGGAGGTGAAACGAGCATCTCTATCGGAGATTATGTTTAATGGGACACCGTGACGGCTCACGATTTCGTCAATGTAAATTTGGGCCAATTTCCTAACCCGATAGTCTTCACGGATGGGTAAGAAATGAGCAGATTTGGTGAGGCGGTCAATGATCACCCAAATGCTATCATAGCCACTTGAGGTGCGAGGGAGTTTGGTAATAAAATCCATAGCTAAGTTTTCCCATTTCCATACAGGGATTTCAGGTTGTTCAAGCAAACCAGAAGGACGTTGATGTTCAGCTTTGACTTTGGAACAAGTTAGACATTTTGCAACATAAAGTGCAATGTCTTTCTTCATTCCGGGCCACCAGTATTGTTGGTGAAGACCCTTGAACATTTTATCAGCCCCGGGATAGACGGAGTAACGAGTTTTGTGTGCCTCGTTCATAAGGACTGCGCGAAGGTCATCACGATCGAGGACCCAGATGTGATTCAAGTAATAGAGGAGACCATTAGGTATGATTTCTAATAGGAGTTCAACACCACATGACATTTCATTATACAGGTTACCCTCGGTGACCGAGACGTGTTGAGCTTCTAGGATGCGATTTTGGATATCGGTTTGAATTCTAACACAATGAAGCATGACGTGGTCCTTACGACTCAAGGCATCGGCCACAACATTCGCCTTACCGGGATGGTACCGAATCTCGCAGTCGTAGTCGTTAAGGAGCTCGACCCAACGTCGTTGCCTCATGTTGAGTTCCTTTTGATTGAAGATGTGTTGGAGGCTTTTGTGGTCAGTGAACACCACACATTTTGTACCATAGAGGTAATGCCTCCAAATTTTTAATGCGAAGACGACCGCACCCAACTCTAGATCGTGTGTCGTATAATTCTTTTCGTGAATTTTAAGTTGTCTTGATGCATAAGCGATCACCTTGCCCCGTTGCATGAGAACACAACCAAGACCTTGGTTTGATGCATCGCAGTAGACCACCAGGTCATCGTTGCCATCAGGAAGAGTGAGAATAGGAGCATTGAATAATTTTTGTTTGAGGAGTTGGAAGGCTTCCTCTTGTTTTGGTCCCCACTCATAGTGTTTACCTTTGTGGGTCAAGGCCGTGAGAGGGACCGCAATCTTGGAAAAGTTTGAAATGAAACGACGGTAGTAACCAGCAAGACCAAGAAATGAACGAAATTCGGTAGAGGTCTTAGGGGTACTCCAATTCTTAACGGCTTCGATCTTTGCGGGATCAACATGGATTCCCTTTTCGTTGACAATATGACCCAAAAATTGATCTTCCTTTAGCCAAAATTCACACTTGGAGAACTTAGCATATAGTTGTTCTTTTCTTAAAAGGTCTAAAACTAACTTAAGGTGTTGTTCATGATCTGATTTGGTCTTGGAGTAGATCAAGATGTCGTCAATGAAAACGATCACGAATTTATCTAGGTATGGTTTGCATACGCGATTCATGAGATCCATGAAAACCGCGGGGGCATTGGTTAGCCCAAAAGGCATAACCATAAATTCGTAGTGACCGTATCTTGTACGAAAGGCAGTCTTTGGAATATCCTCCTCTTGCACACGAAGTTGGTGATATCCGGATAGAAGATCAATCTTCGAGAAGTAAGTGGAACCTTGGATTTGATCAAAGATATCATCAATCCTCGGCAAAGGGTAACGGTTCTTGATGGTAAGTTTGTTGAGTTCACGGTAATCAATACACATCCAGAATGAGCCATCTTTCTTTTTCACGAATAGGACGGGTGCACCCCATGGTGAATGACTGGGGCGAATGAAACCTTTATCGGAAAGTTCTTGAAGCTGACTTGCGAGTTCTTGCATTTCAGAAGGTGCTAGACGGTATGGAGCTCTAGCCACAGGATTAGCTCCGGGTATAAGATCGATACGAAACTCTACTTGACGAACGGGTGGAAGACCGGATAGGTCTTCAGGAAATACTTCGGGAAAGTCACGGATGATGGGGATGTCTTGAATACTCTTCTCTTTGTCTTTCTTTTGAACAACATGAGCTAAAAAGGCCAAATACTTCTTCCGTAAGTAATTTCGAGCCGTGGTGCATGACATGAGTTTAAGCCCACTACATGGTTTCTCACCAAAGACTTTTAACGTATCTCCCGAAGGGAGAGGAATTCGGATGCACATCTCGAAACAAACGACTTGGGCATGATGGCTAGATAGCCAATCCATACCTATGATGATGTCAAAGCTCCCCAATTGCATGGGTATGAGATTTACGGAAAAAGAATATTCATTAAGTTCGATGAAACAATCGCGGATAATGGAGTCAATGATGTTGGGGTTTCCATCCGCCACTTCAACGGTAAATATTTTCTCTAACTTAGTTCGTGTTTTAGCAAGTAAAGGTTCAAAATCAAATGAAACAAAGCTCTTATCGGCACCGGTATCAAATAGTATGGAAGCATATTGGTTATTAACGAGGAACATACCATTGACCACATCATTGTTGGTCTGGGCTTCATTAGCATTTATGTTGAAAGCACGCCCTCTAGCTCCACCTTGATTTGGGTTGATAAGTTTTGGGCATCGGTTTTGGAAGTGGTTTGGGTTACCACATTCAAAGCAAGCATTCCCATTAGCGATAGCTGGAATCCCTTTGTTTCCTTGGTTGGCTAAATTGCTAGGTGGGTTGACTCTGCAGGTGTTGGCTAAATGCCCATATTTTCCACAGCTGGCACATATCCGACGCGGTAGGTTTGGGAAGTGATGGTAATTGCACGTGTTGCACAAAGGGTTGCTGCCCACATAATGCTTCTTGATGGAATTCTGAGCCATAGGAGCAACCTGTTTGACTGGGGCAGCTGGGGTAACAACATCAAAGTTCCTAGCCTTTCGTTTCTTGTTGAATAAAGGTTCGGGTTTGGTCCCCTTGGCGGGCTTAGAGATTGTTGTTGTGTCTGGGACTTTCTTGGCACCCTTCCTTGTTAACATACCTGCCTTTACATGGTTATCGGTCAGGGTGGCGGATAGGCGGATGGCGTCTTCAAGGGTAGCTGGGTTTCTCCCTAGGACAGTGTCTTGAATCTTCATCGGCAGACCACCGATGTATTTTTCAATACCCCGAGCCAAAGGTGTGACCATATGAGGTACTAGAAGACTTAGTTCATGGAAACGGGTGGTGTAGGCTAAACTTTCACCACTATCTTGGGCAAGATCCCAAAATTCGGCTTCTAACTTCTTCATTCTGTTGCGAGGACAGAACTCTTCAGTCATGAGCCGTTTGACCTCATCCCATGGCAAAGCCATTGCCACATCTATGCCCCTATTTCTCTTTTCTCCATTCCACCGAGTGAGCGCCCGTTTTTGGAAGACGCTGGTGGCATAGCGGACCCGGAGGTTGTCGGGACAATCGCTGTTGAGAAAAGTGCTTTCAATGCTCTCGAACCATTGCAAAAGGCCTGTGGCTCCTTCAGTGCCATAAAACTTAGTGGGGTTGCACGAGTTAAAGTGCTTGAAAGTACATTGCGGTGGGTTAGCACCACCACCCCCATTAGTTCCATGGGTACCACTAATGGCTCCATTAGCTTGGGTGAGTTGAGTTACAAGTTGTGCAAGAATAGCAGCAATGTCGGTGTTGTTGTTGGTCACGGTAGCACGACGGGGAGGCATTCTACAGATTTGCACAAGACAAGAAAAGATGTAAGAACTTATGAAAGTCGATTGAATTTAAAGGGAGCAAAATAATAGGTGAAGTAGTAAGTCATAGTTTGGATTGTACTCAAATAGTGACATAATCACTTGAATACTATGACACATTAAGGTCAATTAAACTCATATAATTTTCAAGGAGACGTGCTTTAGCCTATAAGTAAACACTCATCCCGGGATAGTCTACTAAGTCATGAATTTTAGCAAATAAGGTATCAAAATAAAATAAATATTAATATAATAGGCAACTAACACGTAGCATGTAGCATATCATAGAACATGGAAATAATGGGTGTCCTAAGGTTATAGTCTAGGTCAAAGGTGTCTAATAACCTAATTCCCTATAACCAAGGCTCTGATACCAATCTGTCACACCCCAACCGACGGCGGAATACGTCGGGGCGGGACATGCGGACTGTTCAAAAGCTCAAAGTTTACTAAAGTTGAAGTATTTAAACAACCAATTTCATTAAAACATCAAAATTCCACAATACAAGAATAGGAAAATACATAAATAGTTTCTTTAAATTTCATTCTAGGTCCTCGATCCTAAGTGAAGCAACTTGTACTTATTTTCAAGCATTGGTACCTGAAACATGATGAAAACAAGGTCAACTAAAAAGTTGGTGAGCATACATAGGTTTTGGCACACAACAAGTTTAAGATGTTTTAAACAATTCATACGATACATGTGTATATGGCATTTATGGAGAACCTATAGTTAAACTATGTACAATCAAACCTTGGACTGAGGCATAACACGCAGGTTACCCTTATGTAAAGTCGGTAACAAACACCCTAACCGGGTGGGTTTGTCAGACACAATAGATCCATCAATGTTAACCGTTGGCTTGTACGTAGTTAATGATTGTACTAAAGTCATGTATATGTAGTCTTAACTCATAGCATTCAAACATAAAGCACGTAACACATAATATCATATTATTGAATTGTATTTAAGTCTATGTAAAAAGCTTTAAAGAATAGATCATGTTTCACCCAAAAATATGTAAAAATGTAAAAGAGGGGCTATGTAAACTCACTTGTATATATCTTGTGTGGAATACAAGGGGAAGTATGAGACCCAAGTGATTACCAAATCACAAGTTAACCTAGTGAAAAGCATGATTCTTGATTAATGACGTACACAAGTCTAAGGATAGGTCTAATACCCGTCGGGTCTTGATATGTGAGAATTTATAAAGTTTGTGTTAGTTTATGTGAAAGAATAAGTCATCGAAAGCTTGGTGTTAATTTTGGAGGTTTCAAAATGTTATATGAAAATACTATATTCTTAGGGTTTTGAATAGATAAAACTCCTTTTTATTTATTTCACTAGACTAATAATTATTGTCAAAAAAAATGTGATTCCTATATACAAATATATATATAGGTAAGAAAATTAATTGATTTATAAAAGTGTATTGACAATACGTTTTATAAATTAAGGGATTAATTACTCTAGTTAATTATTTTAAAAAAAATATATATATATATATATATATATTTTAAATAATTTAGAAACGAGATTTAAGCAATTTAAAGTTGTAAAAATGAAGGTTTTGGGTTTAAACATCGTATTTTTGTAAAAATCGGTTCTAGGGAGTGTTAGATTTATAAAATAATTTTTATAAAATTTATTTTCTGTCAAAAATGGTTTTTAAAAAATAAAAGAACACCACCCGGTTCGAACCCGGGTGGTTTCCGTGTTGTGTATGTGAGCTACCACCAGACCAGGGGCAATTTCGTGTAAATGACCGGGTTTAAATATGCTTTAACCCATAATTGTAAAGGGAGTCCGGGTCTGGTAAAGGGGGCAGCGCAAAAAGAGTTGGTTTGCGTGGGTTTCGAACCCACACCACTCCCCTATAAACCTTCTGTCTTAACCGGTTAGTCTGGGAGTGGTTCGCTGATATAACTTGAATACTAATGGTGTTAATCGAATAAAGTAAAAAAAATCCTCTTTTTTTTCTTTTGAAATCATATGAACAGATCGCGGGATTTCTAGAAATTGAACCCGTTTTTGATTTGTGTTTTGCAAGGTGATAAGGGGCTTTCGGTCAGTGATTAAAAACGAAACGAATGATGTAAATGGTACCTGAAATGGTCGCGTAACAGAGGCTGTCGACTAGATGTTCAGAGGCAAAGTTCTTGAGGTTTAATCACTAAGCAGAGACGGAATGAGACTCAATTGAGGTTTGGGCAAGTTTTTATAGAGTCGTGCGAAGGCCTATGGCGATTTAATTTGATTAATTTCATCATTAATGCCTGATTCGATTGAGGGGATTACGGTGTCGGTCTTCGTCACGATTACGCGTTACTCCAGTTGTAATTGAATGAATTGGGTCGTGATAACAGATGTGATACATGAGGAAAACAGTCTACGCTTGAATCCCGTGATTGAATGCGTTTAATTTCTCATTTTTGGAAGTGATTTGCGTCCGGTTTGACTCTGAGGAGTCAAACTTATTCAAAATTTGAAATCCCCGCTTGCTTGATCGAATTGGGCCATTATCCGGATTGGATTGAGGTCGATTATTGAATTCGTGTGTAGGAGTCAAACTTATTCAAAATTTGAAATCCCCGCTTGCTTGATCGAATTGGGCCATTATCCGGATTGGATTAAGGTCGATTATTGAATTCGTGTGTTGGAAAGTCCATAGTAATAGTTTTTATTGATTCTCCAATGTTGGATTTCATCGACTTGGGCCGATTTGAGTTTCCAAAGTCAAATTTGACGAAATGGGGTCAAATTTTGGTCATGGGGTGTCCAATTCAGGCTAAAGGTTCAATTGCAACGATTGGGGGTTCATGTTTAGGGTTCAAAACACCTTGGGAAGGTAAGTTTCAAGACCAATTTGTTTATAAACCAAAGAATGTATGTAAGCTAAGGAATTTTTATATGTGTATACATTCATAATCACACGTATATATATATACATTTACTTTGATGAGCAAAAGAACAAATTTAGATGTTATATCTTGTAATATATGAGGTTAATTTGAAAAGGTTTTGATTTCTTAGCATTAGTATGGATTGGAATTTATCCATGTATCAAATGAAATGTTCGCATCAATATTGAATTATAATTATATTTTTGTTTGTTGCATCACACAAATACATGAAAAAAAATCAGAAATGTTACATCATGTAATACCATTCCTCTTCTTCATTCCAGTTCTCGTGTTGAGAACCATGTTATGGCCGGTGACTTCGTCTCGGTGACAACTGCTCATCATCTCCAAAGTCGGAGTAGCTCGGGTAACTATCATAAAATTGATAGGGCTGGTTACAGAATAGGGGTTGTGGTAAAGGTTGTTGGAATTGGGGTGGTAGTGGTTAATTTTAGGGAGGAGGAGGTTGGTCTTGTAGATGGTTTTGGGTGTTGTTGTGGTCTAGGAGCTTGATTCTGTGTTTGTTAGTTTTGTGGATGGTTTGGGAATAGTAGATCTGGTAGTGGTGGAACAGGTGGGATAGGTCCCCCACCTTGGTTTGGATCTAGGTTTTCTTGTTGATTTTGTGACATCCTCACAGATGGACTGTCAAGCTTCTCTAGGATTGTTTGCACTGTGTCTTGGAGTTTTCTGTTGGCTTTTGCTGTTTTCTCTATCTCTGGATCAAAAAATAATGGAGAATTTCTGCCTGAGTGCCTAGTATGCATAAAACTGTCCCTTCACACGTAAGCACACAATTAGTAGCACTGAACAAAACAAATCACAAATGGCACTTTGCACACAAATTCCCCAGCAACGGCGCCATTTTGATCGCGTGTTGAAGGGTAATCAAAAACAATATTAAAATCTACTTCTTAGCTACTTAGACTGCAGTATAGGAAATAGGGTTGTCGAATCCATAGGGAACTCGTGGATAATGCTATTCAAATTAAAACTATTCAATGACTACTAAAGTTTAAAACTTTATCACAACGAACTTTGACTTTAGAAAACGATTAGAGAAAAACGACCACTCCGGGTTTCAGATTCAGCAACACAAATGCACAATTTTAGTTTCAAATCAGATAGGATATTACATCGACATAACCTTGTTTAACTTTTTAACCACCATTTTGATCGCATGTCGAAGGCTAATAAAAAAAATATT